>JARFIY010000371.1:0-1200000 GCA_036346155.1 Sinelater perroti
ACAGAAGACAGTAAGGTGTTACTTTTATCTGACGTTTCGATCCAACAAAATGCAAGACTGCAAGTATCTCCTTGCGTCAGAAGTGATTAATTTAGGACGAATCATTCCTGGACAATATAATCAATTTTAGAAAGCCCAGATATCATAGTAAAATGCTGGTAAAAATAGGAGTACTGTCGAAATTGTTTCAAAAGGTATGCGACAAATTTCTAAGCTTTCTCAGAAGGATCCAGAACATATTTTATATGTCTTTTAATAAATTTCTGAAGGTCTCCCATAGTGCGTCGTCAGTTGGACGTTCGTAGCTGTTCGGTTTGCCGAGCCTCAAGGTATATCTGATTACATAAATACCACACAGCAAAGCAGTCAGGGATAGTCAAGTACGGGGAGCGAAGTGACTAGTCCAGTCCACAAATAATGTTACAGATGAATATAATGGTAGAATGTTTTACGTTGTAATTCTTTTTGCAATATACATATTTATAATTGAGAAATGCGATATCCTGTAACTAAACTGAATAAGTAGTTTAAGTAAATTTAAGCGCGTTATTTACCACTGTAAAAATCTTACAATCGTTACAAAGCATTAAAATCTATATTAAAATAATAACTTTATTCAATTTTAAAACGTTTTAATACAAAAAAAGTTTTAACCCTACTAAAATCATATTTTTGTAGAAAAGTAAATTCTAAAATACTTCGGCCGTTTTTGGGTACTTATATAGTTTCAAGGCATATAATATGTGATATCAATTCATATATACCAGTAGTCAATAAAAAATTATTTCTGTCTTACTCTGCACTACCTTTATTTTGTATTTGTTACTCAAGATAATTTTACTATATCTACTCTTTAAAATGGCAAAAATATAACTAAATATGTGTGTTTGTAACTGACATTGCAACTCCTCCTACAGTTATGAACCGATTTCATAGGTTAGTATCTCATTCGAATGGGTTTGTTGCAAAACCTCGCATGTATATTTTATCTTTTCGATTCAGGTCACGGTTTACCTGTTACAGGTCAAAACATAAAATAATTTGACAGTTTGCATCAACTGTCGGTCAGCTGTCAGGAGGCGCATGTGGCACAACTTTGATTTATGTGGCACGTCGTTGGAACGGTTTGTTTACCAGTTATACCATAATACTGTTTAATAATTGTCGCTGAAACAGCTGTCCGTGGCGTTCGTAAAAGGTTGTATAAGTTATTTTGTACAAAAGCATTGATTCAAATATTTATTTAAATTTTGCAACAGGAATCAATTACTGCAATGGTTAAGCTGACTTTATAATACAACGTAATATTTAAGTTTTCTAGACGCATATATTAAATATGACAACTAGAAATTTGTCAGTGTATTTATCTTTTTCCGTTTAATTTCACATTTGAGTCTTTTGAACATTCGGCTTTTTTTCTATTTCATTTTAAATACAATGTCTTTGATTTGTTTAATAAATCCGTAAGTGGTAACTATCACACAGCGGTTTGTATTTATAATAGAATGTATAATTAAGTTTTACATTATCCTACAATTTAGTATTTTAAAATAAAATATATTTTTTACACACGCGTGGTATAAATGACTAAAACTGACACAAAGAATTATATTTTTAGGCAAACTCTAAAATTCTGCAGCAATGGAAGCATACCGCTCAACCCTACAAAGATGAATGCATAAGAGAATCGCAGGCGGATCCAAAAGCTGTGGAATAATTTTGTATTACTGGACATATGGCAGATCACGATCATCTTAAATGCTATTTTACTTGTATTTGTCTAAAATTTGGTATAGTAAATTCTAATGGTGACGTGGATTTTGAACAATGGGCTAAATTTTTTGATGGCATGAACCCTGTAGTTAGTAGGGAATATTCTAACTATAAAGGAAAAGACAAGTGCCGGATAATTAAGGACCCAATTGGTTGTACTACCGATGAAATTTTGTTTAAACGTCTATCCTAAAAAAGCGTATTGTCTGTGAATGGGTGAAAATAAAAAACTCTACACGCTAGGTTCGTTTTAGTAGTACAGCTTGTATCTAATTTTGAAAAATTAGTAAATGATTTCCACTAACTAAAGAAGTAAGTATAAGTATGTCAAGAATTTTACTTATTATAACCAACATTCAAATAGAAATTGCTGAATACAAAATAGTAAAAAGTGAAACGGACTGTTAGTGACAATTGATTCTGTGTCTGAGAATTGTAGGGTTTATAAATACTTAGATATTCAGAGAAACAGACGAGTAAACTGAAAATCATCACCTTAAGGGACATTCTGGTTTGGAGCCAAAAAAAGATGGAAAGTTCAAATTTTTTTACGAATAAACGGTTGACGATAGCGACTTGAAATTTTTGTATTGTTGAGAATACATAACAAATTTCTACAAAAAATTTTTTTTGTCATTTCAATTTCGTTCATCGTCACCAGAGGGCGCCCAGAAAGACCACTTTTTTCGTAGTACATGGATTACGAGGCTCCAAGTCATATGAAAAAAAACCGTTTTGAAGAGCATTAAAAGATCTAGGTTATTGACCACTTTCACTAAACAAAATTTCCAAAAATAAAAATTTTACTCGCTTGATTTGCGTGACTTACAGTGTCTACTCGATCCCTGGTACATATAATAAGCCTTCCTGTTCCTCATATGCCTTTTGAAGGTCATGGTCCCTCTTTTCTTGTCGATTTGGCCCTGTTTGCTGGCCTCAGTGCTCAGGCGAACATTGTTTTCTCGCTGCTTGTCCACTCCGCAATGGTTACAAATCTCTCCACCTTGATTTCCATGCACTTCAGAATCATTAAATGATTTGGCACCGTCACTGAAAACGGTTGCTGAAATCCAGGCACAGATTCCCAGGACGTTTTTACCAACGTAGGCGTGCTTGAGCCAGTTGCCAGAGGCCTGAGTTATAACACTCATTGTTGTTCTGGTTATTTTTCCCAAGCATTTGAAGAAGTTCTAGATCATTCGGTGAAGTGTAGACCTCCTTCGACATCTTGAACTTCTGGATCTAGATGGTGTGTTCAAATTCCAGTCCATTCGTGTCTGCATCCATACACCATTCTACATTGCAGTTATGTTGGATGGTCGTTGGTCGAAATTTATGGTAAAATCCAGCCCAAAATTTTGTACATTTCGTCCAATGAATCTGGGTGCGTTGGATGACAAGGGCATAAAAGTTATTTCTCGGATTATTTTATCCTAAAATTAGCGACCGGATCCTTGGCTTGGGTTTTTGAGGCACTTTTATCTTGCATCCGTTTTTTCAACAGTTTTGTGACCTTACGTTTTCGACCCGGTTTTTCTTTACTGAAGTTCCATCAGATTGGCCGTCGTTTTCTTGGCCTGCATTTTCAGTGTCGTTCTCGGTGTTTTCAGCAACTTCTTCCGGTAGTTTTTACTGCTTCCTTCTCGTCTTGGGCCTTTAGCGGCTTTTTCTCAGCTTCTTTACAGTTTTTTTTCACGGTCGATTTTTCTTGGCTTCTTCAGGCGCTTGTATATTCGTTTCGCATGAAGTACCACTCCAGTTTCTTCACAGGAAATCCTCGCCATACACGTTTTTTTTTTAAAAGATTCGAGTAAGTCTTGCTGTCTCCATCGCCAATGTACTCGCCATAACGTACATCATGCTGGTCCAGAGATCGTTCAAACAGTTCATTACCATCCACCTCCATTTTCTGCACTTCCTATGATTGGCCAACAATCTTATGCTCATCGTACCAAAGCTCAAAATCTTCTTTATTCAACTTCTTCAGCATCTTTTACAAGCACAAAAACTTTTACTATCAAATCAGTACTTTCTGGTGTATTTACCAATCGAAGTAATAACCCCAAGAAAGAAGTATCCACGTTTAGAACACATTCCGTCCCCGACACTGACAGAATGGCTGGGTTTTCCATTCTTTCGTTCTTCTTGTTCACTTTGCGCGGCCTTATGGATTGAGGCATTGAAAGTTGTTTCGCTTGCAATTATGTGTTCAATATGTAATACGTGCTATTCGCCATGCCCGACATATGTCCATCAGACAGAAGACGTTGATACCCTGGATACCCTACGCATGACAAACACATTTTGATTTATTTCAAATGTTTTCACCCGAAATGGGTTTTGTGTCGATCCTTGGACAGAATCGATTTTGTATCAGAACAATCACAAATCACATGAATTGGAAACCAAGTCCAAACATTGGTGATTTTTGAAAATGCATCACCATCGCATTTTTACACTTAACCAGCTCACCAATGGTCCGAAAATCGAATTGAAAGCAACAGTACAAAACTGAAGTATCCGAGATACCGAGCACCTGTTGCATCAGGTTCGCTACTTTCTTTGAGTGCAGCTTTGGTTGCAGTGTGTTGATTGCCATGAAAATGCTTTTGGGCTGACAAACAGCTTTTGAACGTTAGACATTTAAAAAAATTTTACAGAAAAATCGTAACGAACGTCGCGAGCAAAAGTACTACTGAAGGTGACGAAAACAAATCCGACACGTGCCGGCCAATATGATTTTTTTATAATACGTGGAAGTAAGCGTCCCATTATTGTGTTGAACGTTATATAGTTACAAATATAATATAAATACCTTCTAGGCGGACGGAAACCGGTTTGCGCGCAGAGCAGCTGCAATCGCCATAATAGTTATTATATATATAACGTTAATATTCAAAAATCATATTATTTTTTTTCCGTAATATATTAGGACAGTATTCAGAATTTTTCCAAACCAGAATGTCCCCTTAATTTTTTTTACTTTTTTATAGCAATTGGATTATTCAAGTTTCTTAACTGTCTAAGTTATCCAAATAATACTGTATGTAATTGCCTTTTTAACGATGTATTATTTTTGGGTTTACTTTGCGCCGTCGCCAAGTTGTCCAAAAAAAGGCAACTAAAGGTGAAAAGTAAGGTCTTAACAAAATTAGTGACTTTGAAATTAAATTTAAGAAAATGATATTTGGCATATTTAAAGTGAAGAGTCTAAACTAACTGAAAATTGTTCAATTTTTGGTTATTATTGTACAGGGTGTTCTCTCTATAGGCTAACTAATATGGTAATTTTCAAACTTTAATTATTCAAACAGAACACCCTATATTTTATTATTTCATATGACGTCCCTTTTAATTCTCTTTAATTTTTGTTTAAACAATACTAATATGTAAAATTACTATTTTATTGAGAAAATTAACATTTTATCGATAAATATGTAATCTTGTATGTATTTTCCGTCTAATTAGTCTTAAAGAGAATTTTTTTGTGCTGATGTCATTTTCTTTTTTGTTTATTATTAAGTTTAATTACACAATAGTTACCTTCGTTAAACTCTCCTCATTTATTTACGACTTTTGATTCAGTATCTAATAATCTCGCTCACGGTCTCAGGCACAATTATGATTAAAGTATGCTACGAAAAAATATCTGTGGCGGATCGGTCAAATTATAAATTATTATTTTGTATCAGCTTCATTTCGACTTTATATTTGCAATATCTGAAAATAAATTCACTTCATAAAAATAACAAGTAGATCTGGACTATCCTTCACACAACTCCTGCAAGAAGCAATTACTCGGGCAATTCCATATGTGATCTTAACTATACGTTAAGCAACTTATCTTCCAAATGTTCATAAATAATCGACAACTTTCACTGACATAAGTTATGAAGTATTTAGGCATTCATCTTGGATGACTATTAACGTTAAGAAAAGATATCTAGAATAAAAGAAAGCTACTGAATACTAAGTTCTACAGGAAGTTTATGTTTTAGTGTTTACTTAATTATATGTGTGTGTGTGCGTGCTGCGCATCGTTTGCGCATTTTCTTTTGGTCTGCATTCAGCAAATGCGACACCCATCTTGCGCACAGCTTTCGCATCCCTAATTCTTCGTGCCAGATGTTTGGCACCCTTTCTTCCAATATCCCCACAGCCTCAGCTATCACACTCACCTTTACTCGCCTATCTTCCAACATGATATCATACATTTCTTCTATGGTTTCCGGTGTGGTTGCGGTTTTTGGCTGTTCTTCACGTGGATCACCTTCGAGGGATGTGCGACCACGTTTAAATTCAGCTGCCCACTTTTTAACACTTGACATGGAAGGAGCAGAGTCCCCGTAAACTTTTGTCAACTTCAGATGAATTTCCTTAGGGGTTAATCCATCCAAAACGAAGAATTTTATAACCTCACGATGTTCAAGTTTATCCATTTTAACAAAAAACATGCAACATGTCTACTGAAAAAATTCGTGTAAACAAACTACTTGAGCGAACAAGTTGAAACTAGTCATACGAACTAATGACACATGCACCCAAACAGGAAACATAATTGTTTGTCGATTGCAGCACCATCTGTGTCGAGAACTTTTCACCTTACCCTCGTATAATTGATCACGTTAATTAAACCACTCTATGGCAGATCGTTAACAAATCTCATAGTAACATTCGTTAAGACTAATGAGGTAAACGAAAACTGAATATTGCGCAGCAGAAAGCGTTTCGTGTTTTGGAATATGAAAACCCCAGTTACTAGAGTATATCATGAATTTAAAGACAGCACAATATAGAACCGCTAAACAATCAGAATGCATTAAGGACAAAGATAAAGGTAGTGGACGACCAATAGTTTTTAATAACAACGTGGAGATAGTTTAGTTGTGTTTTACGCATAACGGACAAATGTCAACAAATAATGCATTGTGCTAACTTAGTATCTTGTACCTAAATATTTGTAAGGTTTTGCAACGATGGTTGAGTCTAAAACTATATCGTTTACAGCTCTTGTGACATTTGCAGACGAATAATTACGTTAAGCTCATGATCATGAAATTTTATGCACAAAATTCTAATCTCCTTAGTTAGCGCTTTATGATTAATTTATTGGGCGATAGAGTGGCATTTTAAAGACTCTGTTGACGTACCACCACGCCAACAAGATTGGATGGGTTCTGGGGCCGCGGTGCCGCCGTATTTCGGTCTGTCAGCGGACAGTGTAACAAAGACATTTATAATGTTATGGTTTAAACTTAGACAATATATGTTTTTCTGAGTGTCACATGTTAGTTTCATTATCTTAAGAAATAAAAAGCTTTTTTAAATTCGATGAATAATTTGTAACAAAACTATACTATTAAGCAATTGGATTGGATTCTTCGTCATTGTCCATGAACTACAAGGCTCAATAATCCGTCGTGTTATGGTGCACTACAAAAAAATAAAACGATTTTTCAACATCGATATTTGTTAAAAGCAACAATACGAAAAAAATACATTTTCTGCTTTTTTAAAGTTACGTATTAATGAAAATAACAAAATTTATTACCCAAAAATAAAAAAAAAACTTTATTTACAGGTGACCTAAAAGTAAAATGCTCTGTTATGATTTTAAAATTAATTTAATGTTGTATAGTTTACCAAATGATAATTTATATTTATATCTATTTTAAACTAACCTACAATAAGTTAATGGATCGAGTTGAAATCATTATTACATTATGGTTAATAGGCCTAGATCGGCCATTCTGTTACGCGATAATATAATATTAGGTGCGTTCAAGTTTTAAGATCTGCAATTTTTTTCCAGCGGTGGGACTAAGTAAAAAGATGCGGTTGATTTTAAAAGACGTGTGATATCGCCTCTAAACATGGCATTTTACATAGGTTTTGTGGTGTCCATTTTGCATGATGCAGAAAATTTCTTCAAGGCGGGTCTCACGAATGTTGACCGACAAACACAAGGCTGCGCGGCTAGCAATGTCTCAGGACATGTTGACACGTGATGCCACCAGGACATTCTCCGTGGCTGTTCATTTTCCAATCATATCAAGCTGCTCTTGTATCAGCAATTTTACAGTGGACAAAACATGCCCCTAGAGAAGTGTTCTCAGCAGCCATGAAATCATGGCGACGAAGCTGTAAAAAATGTGTTGTTAATTAATAGAAGTTTTAACTTTTTAGATAAGTACTTTTTTAGAAAAAAAAATGGAGAAAATAATACATAAACGCACTAAAGAGACACGCTTAATTTTAGTCTGACAAATTTTATTAAATTGGCGCCATTACCAGACTTAGTGTTGTTGATTTTATTTTCCCGGACTGTTAAAATTATTTATGTGTAATACATATATTTACAACCGACCTCCACATCTAATAATAATAATAAGGTACTCACCGCGTGGCACGGCCTGAACTGAGGGTTAAGGCTCATACGTTGCCTTGGTCGTCGCTCACCATCTCTGATGCGGCGATTAGCCACCGCGCCTAAGACGAATTATTACTTGTTCAAATGAACGCAGGTACTAATTATTTTTAGTGACTGAGTAGGCCACCGCCAGGCATCAGAGAGCACCAGCAATTGAACCTGTCCGTCAGCATCACAAATAAGGTTAAAATAATATTAACTTATATTATGTGACCGTTAACAGTATACTATTGGCATAAAAATAAAACTTAATGCAAATAATTCTTCTGGGCGATGATACTCAAATTCAAAAGAGTAAACAGTCATTTATTGGACAACGAATTTGTTTCTAATTTTCAAATGTAAACGCTAGAAATTTCTAGACTTGTCGATTTCTCATAATACTGAAGAGATGCGTCTGTAGCATAATAATAATAATTATGCTTTTTTTAAAGTTTCAAAACTAACAAGCTTTCTCATTCCTTTCTATTGTAGCTAATGCAAAACGGAATTGTACATTACCCGTTTTTTTATTAAAACGATATTCATCAATACCTTTGCACTACTTATATCTATCCTATAATATACCCTGACATTCCTAAAACCCAATTTTTTATTATAATACTAATAATGGTACGACTCTAACGACCGCGTGGTGGCACAGACTGCAAACGAAGAGGTTAAGGCTCTCATATGTTCGTCGCTGTGCCCCATCGTCGCACACTATATCTAATGGGAGGCGATTTGTCAAGCACCGTGCCTTAAATGACCGCCATTAATACCCCTTTTTCCAAATGAACGCAGATAATCAATTACAATGTATTTTTAACCTTTCGTCAGTCAATTAGCTAAAATTTTAGATATCAAATATTAAATAATAATAATTACAATTCTACAAGTTGAAGGCACAACATACTTTAGTTCTTAGGACCAAAGCATACAGTCGCTTCTAAGAATGTGTAAATTTTTTTTTAACGTGGCCAGCAGAAGTGTTTTTATTTGTGATTATTACAGTTTCAAATACAGTTAATATGGTAATATAGTAACTTGGTCATGGGAGATAATCAGCTGATAATTTTTTTACCAAAATGTAATAAACAAAGTCATTGTAAATAAATTAGCTAACCATTGTAGATTGTACAAGTAATTTATTTAGAAGCACTAAACATTCAAGGAACATAAGATGATATATGACAGTAGAAACAGTTTAAAAGTAAACTTAAATCTGACAAATTAGCAATCAACAAAAATAACGTTAAAGTACGAGAAGTAGTAAATTTATTTTCATAAAATAGTATTGCAAATCACATTCTTTGTAGCATTCAATGTAGCCCACATCGAGCCGGTACCTAAATGTGGTGCAGACCTTGTATTGATTTTTAATATTTAATTTCCTCTATTTTATGGTTGGCCAGTCTGTTTAAATTAACTAAGTATTCCATTGGTGTCTGCATCGCGACACTAGCTACAAAATAATTTACATGCGCTTGTTTTCACACCCGCGATCGTATTTTCTTTATGATATATAAGGGTAAAAGTTACAACTTCTATTTCAATACCTTTGTGTACCGTAGGCTCTAGATTTTAGCAGACCTATCCTGTTACGACCCCATAGGCCTTCATGGCCTGTTACGGGGAGGAACTATTTCAATTCTCAGTAAATATTTCTTATGCAATGAATGTACTGCCTGTTTTATAGCTTTAGCAGAACGAGTTGCAATAACATTTTATTGTTGTCTTGCATTTCATGTAAAAAATAGTTCTTTGTCAAAAAATTCTTTTTAATTGCTAATACTGCAGTACCACAAAAAAGTATAGTCGAAAGATTTTTTCAATACTTGCATGAACGTTTTAAGACATGCCCTACGTGACATCATTATTGCCGTGTTATTCTTCACTATTTTTCTCTATTCTGTATTTTCAATAAAGTAAGCATTACTTTATTTTATTATGATGCTAATTTAATTAAGTTTGGAATAAGAGCTCGGCAAAATAAAATAAAGCCTAGCAACTCCCAACAAAACGAATAGGAGTTTAAGCTCGGCACGTTTAGTACAGAAGAACATGGGGATGCACATATTGCAATAATTCAAGTAAGCTATTTCAAATATTGAACTTTTATAGAAGGCTATATCAAAGCATAAAAAGACAAATAGATGTTGAATTTAATTAATGATTTTAACAAAGTAGTACTCTATGCCGCTAATAAAGGATACGTTTGATACGATTGAACATCAAAATTCTTTGCTTAATTGAAAGTATACTTTATTGAATTTCATTTGTTTTAAAGCGGTTGGCATGGAGTTTATTATTTATTTGTAATTGGAAATGTTTATTGTTCAACAATCATTAGTTAAGCTAAAACCAGAGAAATATGTAGAACAAAATAATATTGTCGGTACCATAGAAAAATCTTATTGCTTTTTTTCCAAGAACATATTATAATTTTATCTATACATCTATAATAAGAAACAAAAAAAAATATTGTCACAAATACTACTAAATGTTAGAAAGTAATAAGTATTATGTAAGCTGTTGAATCAATATTATTGTGAGTAAGGTTAGGGTTGTTGTCTTTCTTTTGGTCGAAAATGTATTTAAAATATATTTACGGATTAAGTGGAACAGCTAAAGTAGATGTTACGAACATATTATTATTTTTTGTTCTTAGGACGATGTTTTGAAGTATAAATGTGGGCTTTAATTTAACATTTTTTTCATACATTTACATGTCTTTCTAGTCTCCCCATCACCCACATCCACATATGGACTCTTTCATTAATTGCATAATACTGATCAATCTAATGCACTAATAGGTGCATTCATATTTTACTTTTACTCGCATTAAATTTTGATTAGATTTACATCAAATCGTTATACTACGAAATCTATATCCCGGCGCTTTGATGCAAGAAATTTTTATTACTAGGAGTTTTACGCAAAGGAAATTTAAAGTCCTATCTTAGGTACTGTGGAGCTTATACATTAAAGAAAAATTAGAGGTCTTTATTTAGTCCGTGCTGCTAATAAGAAGCGTAACTGAACTGGAAGCTTTAATATTGTCTGCACGTTACAAAATAAAACTGCTGTTTTATTGCTATTTGTTGCTTTTCATATTCCATAAATTGTTTGATATGTATAGATCTTGTTTCAATAAAAGATGTATCTATTCTAACTAACATTCTATTGTAATTTCAACCAATTTGTATGTATTTATTGAATAATTATACGTTTGCTCCAGAAAATCAAGGCTATTAAGGGGATGGAAAAATAAGTTATGCCACGTAAGATTATGCTGAGAAACAAGTGCGGATGCAAAATTGTTATTACGTTTTACTTACGTGCACCATTTAAAATAAATGCAACCTATGGTATTATTGTCAGAAGTTAAAATTGTAGAATCCATGTAGCAGCATGAATTGGCAGAATTGGTCCGACGTATTTCTTGCGTTACACGTGATATTGCTCAAAAATGTCTAACACTTTCGTGACAGAGCCGCGTCAGAAAGCTAATGTATAATTACGTGGGGTAACTCTGAAACTTTAATTAAATCTATTTAGATGTAAATTGCGTTTAGTATGTTGTAACTTAGTTTACATTATATCTATTGCATTATTAGAACATAATATTCTCGAATCAAATTAAATGTGCAATTTTTCTGAAGTAGAAAAGTTTTGGTTCAGAATAACAATTTTAATAAAAATCTTACAATAAGTGTAAAATATTATAAGATACAAAAATATATGCAATTATTATTAAACAAAATGTTATTAGAGATTACAATTAAAAGCATGACATGAAATCTATAATGCAGCTATAATCAGTAGCCACATATTAAAGTATTCAAAAGCAGAGCTACTTGACATTGATTTATTCTCGCCTGGTAAACTTTTTCATCCAACGGCTTGATAACGGTTTTCAGCACCTTCATATAGCTGTTGGTGGTCACTTTCAAGCCTTCCTCACAGAAATGCGACGCCATGGCATTCCAGTCGCTATTCATAAGCCCCAGCACCACCGCAAATCCGAGGAACTTTACATGCACAACACTATATTGGCAGATACACCGGTCTCCTTAGCAGTTCATCTTTCTGCTTGAAGTTCTTTGTGTTCAAAAAAAATCTCAGAAATACTGTGCTATTGTGGTTAATGTCGTAAATTTGGCCTGTTTATATTTTAATATAGCAACTCTGCGATCATGTTTATGTCTCATTTTATCGACAATCGTATATTGTTGATTATGTGAAGTTAACTAATTGTGTTACCAAGAATGCATGCTTTCCTCAACACAACTAAAAAGCTTCGATTTACCTTGACGAACTATTATACACATCTGTATGCATGTGAGTCTGTGTGTATGCAGCATAGAAAACAGGCGTTATCTCTGATCAAAGGTTTTAATTTGTTAAATAAAAAACCAGATAATAAACTCGATATTGTAAAACATGTAAAATAAACTCTAGTGCTTTCTGAGATATACACCTTTTTATTATTTCTGGTTACCTTAGAATATAAAGTATTAAACGTAGAAACATAATGTTTGATATTTAGTGTTTTTATTCGAGTATCTGATTGATGATAATTGCGGTATACAAAAAAGATGGTATTTCTAGTTGTCAAAAAGTGATTTAACTAAAATTATAGAAGAAGACGTTTGTCGTGTATACTTAATAATAAAACGTCTCTTTCAATGCTATTTTCTGTAACCGAATCATAAAAATGCCAAAATATATACAAAGGGAATTTATTAAAACTGATAATATATGCAACGCGGTAAAATCTACAAATTCTATACATGTTACTGTGATTGTGTGAAACTGAAACTTGGTATAGATAAAATTTTAGGAAAAGCCGTTTACAAAACGAAAAGCACATTAAACGGATTTATATCAAAATTGGCTAAGGGCGATCGCCCTAACGTGGACATGAAAGTAGCAGTGGTAGGAATATACTTGTGTTTTCAAAATTTTGGTATTCTTACTTAATAGGGCTGTACAATTTTAGATAAACGAATTGTGCAATTTTTAAGTTACGTTATGTGATCATAAATAATTCTGAAAGCAATTTTTCACCGAGTAGTAATTCAGTAAAACTAATTCTCAAAAAAAGTTATTACAAAAATGTTAGAAACTTGCTACAAAAGAAAAACAAAAATCTTATTTTTGAAAGTTGTAGAATTACTACACTTTTCTATAGTAACCGTTAAAATTAGAATAGAATATTGCAGTGATGTCATAATTGACACCAATTTTTATATTATTTTGAATTTTCACTCCGATATTTATCAATTTCAATAGTTTAAAGGACATTTGAAATTAATACTGGTGTAGAAAACAACAATTCGTTTAACTTATTTTACATTCATTTGGTATTTGTATATTTATTTGTGTTATATGGAATATTGTCATAGAAGCAGTTCATTTATAATTAGATATTAATCAGCAATCTCAATGATTAACAATAATTAAATCTGATGACTCCTTCAGATATGGAGCGCCTGTCAATCCCGATTCGTGCCGTCCACTGTTTGGATCGTTGTTTTGTTTTTTGCGTATAGTAATTAATTTGTCTTTTGTTCATTATCACAAAATACCGTAACATGTCAAGTGAATTTCTTTTTAGGTACTTTCAAGCAGTCGGTATTGTGGTGCATCGTGTGGTCGATCCTCGGGTTGTAAGACCGTGGTTGGAGTTCGAAAACTCTTGGCGTTTCGTCCACGACTGCGGCGGACATCTTCAGAAGGAAATCTTTTAAAAAATTTTAGAAGGTGCCGGCTTATCCTTCGATGCGTCTGTTAACAATGATTTTTATTTTTTCTGGTCTCTAGCACATGCTTTCATTTCTTTAACGCTTGCTTCTGTATGTCCTATTTATTGATTTGTGTTGTCTACCATTCTCAGGCTTCCTGTTTTCCTTTTTATTTGTTTAGCTAATACTTTCTTAAAAATCCTCTGTGGACATAATAGCGAAGTGCCTATACCATTCCAGTTGTTTTCTTTCTATTTTCTTACATATTGACTTTTTTTGCGTAGCTGATCTATATGATACATTTTTATTCTTAGCATTTTTTATTTCAGTGACTGTTAGTTTTGATTTATGGTTCTGTTAAATGATTCGCATTATACTGTTGTAGATCATTATTTAATTAATTGTGGTGTTGTTTATTAATAGCTTATTCCCCTTTTACTAAAGATTGTTTTCTTTTGTCTCTCGTTTTGTTAGTTATTTTCAATTTGAAATTTGAGATAATTTTTCCATTTGAGAAGGCGCTTCCAAAATATTCTATCGTTGATACCCATTCAAGTATAAAATTTTTGTTTTATGGTCAAAAATTTATCCAAATCTTCTTCTTATTGTTACACCTTCTCCTTCTGAAAACTGGTGATCATATGGCTATTTTTATTTTTGAGATGGCAGCTCAAAGTTTTTTTTATTGAATTTTTATTCCGTACCATTCACATGTTTCGCATCCCAAATGCCTCCTTTCTCGACGCTTTTTTCTTCTATTTTTCCTTTATCTACTAATGACTTATTGTACATCATTATTTTACTATTGTTTATATAGACTTTTATCTGTATATGTTTTATTTCCATTTGTTGTATGTAATTCGTAGTATGTTATGTGAGTAAAAAAGTACAGCTATCTGTATTGGTTTCTTGGTTTTCTAACCTATTATATTGTTCAAGTTTTTATTTATTTTCCTGTCGTTTTTTCAGGACTATAATAAAGACTATAATAAGACTATAATAAAGAGAAATAGATTTTTCTTCTATAATTCTTATTTTTAAACTAAGATCCTTCATATATATATATATATATATATATATATATATATATAAACCTATCTACCTATAAGGGTGTGAGATAATACTTAAATTTTGTTCACAAAAGCATTTCACAGTCTTATATTTCACTAAACATTGCTGTCACATAAACACAATCACTCCTTCAGTTCGATATAAATTTTTCCCACTTGTTTCTATCTGCTGCTAACTTCCAAGTTTGTTTTGGTCTTCCTCTTTTTCTTGTACCTATTGCTTTGGATTCCCAGATCATCCGTGTCTGCGCTTTTTCCTCCATCCTTTGTAGGTGTCCCCACCATCCCAGTTGTCTTTTTTCAATAAAGTCTTCTGCAGGTTCAATCTTTAGTTCTTCTCTAGTTGCTTCATTTCCAATTCTGTCACGCTCAGTTATACCTTTTACTCTTCTCAGATATTTCATCTCAAATGCCGTTATATTACTTCAATCTTCGTCAGCTAGCACCCATGACTCGCATCCGAAGGTAAGAATTGGCCTGAATACTGCCTTGTACACCTTCATCGTCGTTTTTCTTGATATTTCTTTTTTATTGATTAGGCCTTTACTCAGTGCATGAGACACTTTGTTAGCTGACTCTGTCCTTCTATTCACCTCTATACTTTGTTCTCCTGTTTCTACTAGAGTTACTCCCAGATACTGGAAGTTGCTTACTTGTTCTATCTTTTCTTCATCTATTTGGATTTTTACATTTTTCTTATTGTTTGTTACTACCATTATTTTAGTTTTTGACTTATTCATCTTCATTCTATTTTGGCTTAATACTTCGTTCCACACCTGCAAATTTTCCTTAACGTCCTTTTCATTTCCCGCTATTAACACTACATCGTTTGCAAATGCACATTCGGATGTAACAATTTTCTCCATCTTTCTGTATCCCACAGCCAAGGGTTTTGTTCTTGTCTTCGCAATTCGTATTAAATGGTCCATGAAGATAATAAAAAATAGTGGGCTGAGACATCCACCTTGTCTAACTCCTTCATTTGTGTAAAAAATTTCCGACTCTGCATTCTTGCTTATTATCTTATTTCTTGTCTTACTTCTTAATATTTCTTCTTTTTTATTTTTTATTGCGACTACATCTGTATTTTTTTTTCTTAGGTTTTCTAGAACTTTGAAAAATAGTTTTTGATTATTTTCACTATCTTTTTATAGTTGTTCTCCGAACATTTTCCATGTCTGCTGTTTTGCTTCTATAATTAATTTTTTGAATTTAGTTCTTTGTTTTTTTATTTCTTCTGGCCACCACGTTGTCTGTTTCTTATCCTTGCATTCTTTATATGTTCCAAATACCTTTTTGGCGGTCTCCACTATTGTATGTTTAAATATTTCCCATAATTCCTCCATGTCTTTGTTATCTATTTCATCTTTAATCTTCTCTATTTCTCTTTCTATGTATTCTTTAAACTCTTTTGCTATTTCTTCATTTTCCAGCGTATAAGTTCTAATTGTTTCTCTGCTTTTTTTGTTTCTTTTTTTGGCATGTTATGGGTTCTCTTTCTCGTATTCTTGTTTTATTTCTGCTATTACAAGGTAGTGGTCACTGCCTATTTCGAATCCTCTTTTGACTACTACGTCCTTTATTACTGTTCAGTTTTTCCTTTCTACAGTCATGTAATCAATAATAGAATATTCTCCCCTGCTTCTACTTCTTGTGTTCGAATAAAGTGTTTGCGATTATTAAGTCGTGTACTACGTAGAAGTCTAGCAGTTTTCGGCCGTTGTTATTTCGTGCTTCTTCTCCGAATTTTCCAATCACTTTGTGTGCACCATTGCTTTTTCCTACTCTGGCATTTAGATCTCCGGTAACCACAATGTTCCCCTTATCTGCTTTTACTGTTAGATTTATTTGTTCCCAGAATTTATCTTTATCTTGTACTCTCTCATCTTCATTCGGTCCGTATATTGCTATTATAGTTTCTTCTTGTGTTGCGTTTTTAAATTCAATTGTTAGTATTCTATCAGATACTGCTTTCCATTTATTTAACTTACTTATAATATCTTTGTGGAGGATGCATCCAACCCCTGTTTGCGCTCTTTCCATCATATCTACTCCACTCCATACTTTCAGATGTCTCTTATCTAGCTCTTCTATTCAGCTCCCTTTCTTTTAGTCTCTGATACTATTAGCATTTCAACCCCGGCTCTTTCAAATCCATCAGTTAGCTCCATTTCTTTTCTTCTCATGCCCTAATGTTCTATGTTCCTATTTTTCTCTTTGTAATTTTCCATATCCTTGTCCATTGCCTCTGTTGTTGCCTTTATTTCCGTTCCTTATCCGTCATAGTTAGTTACAAAAGTTAACTAAGCTAATATATAAATAGCAATAAATACGGAAGCATATAAGTGGCATCATATTCCTCGATTTTTAATATCAGACCTGTATAAAAGGTTTATAACTAATTATAAACGTACGATATTTTAAAGAGCGACATATTTTAAAGAATGCAATTTAACTTGGCTTGATGTTTTCGTCTGTTTTTATAAAAAGATAGAAAAGTTGTATAATTTACTAAATAAATTCAATGCCTTTCCGTTACATCAAGTCATCAGGTGATTTCAAGTTGCCATGTCATATAATGTAGAAGGCCAACCGTAGATAAAACGAAATCAGGTTATATTTTCGGAACGCAATAAACAAATTGCTTGGTAGATTGCCGAAATAGATATCATTATATGCAATCTTAATTTTAAAAGCATATAGGCGCTATCATCCACAAATATCGACAGCTCTTCAAAAATCTATAAATAAACAGCTTTGTAGGCTGCCGAAATAAGTAAGATCAAAATACGCAGTTTCATAATTTTGGATTGTGGAATTATTAATGTATTATGAATTTTAAAATATTAATCATTCATACTACAAATGTTTTGCCCTACTTTTTTTTAAGAAAACCGATAAATTTCACACCGCTAAGGGTTTTTCAAACAGTTTACTTACTGCTAATATTATAATTTTAATAATAAATATAATATAAGTATCTATGTTACAAATCTAAAAATTAAAATAAAAATTAGCAACAATTCTTTTTCTAATTTGTGCTATTAGCCAAAAATAAAACATTTTAGCATAGTAAATAACAAGCACAATTTATCCTGCTTATCCTTATCATTGGTTAATAGGGCTAGTCACAGAATGCTCGATGTCGGTACACTTTTAGTGCTTTACTTTTAGAATTCCTAAATTTTTTAAAACTCGTTCTCATAATATAAAAAATCCATAATAAATATTTGATAACAATTCTAACTTTGTATACTTTAGAACGGTAAATATACCACATAAAAATCTATACATTTTGAATATACTGAACTTGGGTGCAACAGCACTTGATCACAATCGAAGTGCGCGTAAATGTCTTAAACAAAACACATCCAGTTTAAAATTTAACATTTGAATAGCGTGCCGTCTGCGTTTTGCAAACGTTGGAAGTTTTTATGTGTACAGTTAGTGTCTAATCCCTTGGCAAAATCTATCAAAAACCGCCAGAAGCGCCATATATTTGTGGACTAGGTTTTAGAGAACAGAACGATTAATGTTGATTTTTGTCACAAAACTCATATTGACCTGCGAAGCTCATTTATATGCGTGTAACCGCAAAGTATTTGAAGTGTTAGATGGGTACAGTTATCAGATTTTCGCAAGCACGAGTTAATTAGATCGAAATTTAACGCAGGTTAGAGGGCATTTAGGCCTGAAAGTTTTAAGCCAAAAAAGGTCGACGTTTGGTACAAAAACTTAAAGATCCAGAGAAAAAAGAAGGTAGACCAAGGACCTAACACGCCGATGACAATTGCACAATTGTCGAACTTTGTTATGGGAAAATCGTCAATTTTCATTTATTCGGGTCTTTGTAGAATTCTATGACGAGGAAGCGCTTTTCGTATCAGAAGAAATTGCAAGTCTCAGTTGTGGACTACTTCGAGCAGTAACGTGAAGAGATGTTCAAACTACCGTCACGCTGGGATAAATGTCTCAAAGTTTACGGAGAGTATGTCAAGAAATAAACAAAAGCATGTAGCTTTTTGTGGAATGTATCAAACAATTTCTTTAAATATAAATGTAAAATAGCAACAAAATTCGAGTTGATCCTAAATTTGGTGTTTTATTTAGGAAGAAATTTCTAAATTCGAATTACCTGATTTAGTAATCAGCATACGCAGGCCATGAAAGCACAAATCTTAGCACATATTTACACATGTATTGCTTTCGTTACAATTTTTCTGCACTAGTCGCTTTGTTTAGCTGTAATCTGTCAGTTTGCTACGTGCAGCTTCCGCAAGTCTTCTTTTATGGTTTCCAGCGGTTTTTTTCGGAGTTTGTCCCTGCGTCTTCTCTCCTCGTTCTTTTTCATTATTTTTCGTGTAACCCTGTTTTCAGAGAGTCCGTCAACAGGTCTTGACCATTGGATAATCTGTGCTTTCATGTACGTTATGATCGCTATCTGGTTGTACAGTGACATAAATCTCCCTCTTTTATTGCACCGAAAATCTTTTTTAATATTTTCTTTTCCATGCCCTTATTTCATTTGCGTTCTTTAGGTTTAAGGTCTAAACACCGGTCTCGTAATAACCATCTGGTAAATTTAAATCTTGGTGTTGCGCAGGACTTCTTTTGATGTAAATAATTTAAACAGTTTTTTCTGGATGTTTGCGTTTTGCATTCTTTCTTCCACTGATTTATTTCCATCGCCCTTACACGTAACTTTTACTCTTAAACATATGAAATTGTAAACATTTTCGAAAAACATGTTTTCCCATTTATTATACTACTTATCTGTAACTTTCTATATCAGTATTTATAACCTATCCATTGCCATATATTTAGGTCTATCCTCATTTATCCACAAGCCGATTTTTCTTGCTGCAGATCAGCCTGGTCACTACTCTAGCTGCCCTTTCCTTGATCATGCAATAAGCGGAATGTCGTAATGGGATCATTTCTACACTTAAAAGCAATACAATTGACTCATTAGATGCAAACGCATTTTGTCTCATGTTTCAGTTCAAGGAAAACGAAAATAAAACATCTACGTGTAAAGAGTGTCTTAGGCGCGTGACAACAGGGAAATGCGATTGATTTTCGTCTCAATATTCCCCAGCAATAGACATATGACTAGCGTTGACAACAGGCAAGAGCTGAGGTCGCCCAGATACGTGATCGCCAGTGCTTGGACAGTGAAAAAAGGCAGCCAACTTGACCCCAAAAAAGACAGCTACAGATCTCAAGCTGACTGCAATCCAAAAGCAAATGCGACTAAAATTTGCTCACAAACACCTCGATTGCGACCTTGGCCATGGAGTCTGATATTATTCACCGACCAGTCCAGGATGTGCCTACATGGCAACGACAGGAGACGTGGAGTCATAGAAGGCCAGGGGAGCGATTTGTTTATTGCTGTAAACGGGCATTTCTATTCACAGAAAAAGTGAGCTGTTTTTCGTGACTAGTGGGGGACGCGGAGGAGGTTTAACAGCAGACCGCTACATCAGCAACATTCTGGAGGAAAATTTTCCATTTGCGGTATTTGTGAGTGAGGACTTTATATTAATGCACCACAATACGCGATGCTACACCGCGCGAGTGACCCCTACCTACCTGACTGACGTCGGTATATCACAAATAGACTGGCCTCTGTGTAACCCAGACGAATCCAATTGCGAAGAGTTCAGGCCAGAAATCTTAAACCAGGGAACGTGGTGGAACGGAGATCGGTGTTTGTTGAAGACTGGGAAGCGATACCTCACGACAGCATAGGAAAAGTGATCCGACCTATGCGTAATCGCTTGGAAAGTGCAATTAGGAGTAGAGGTGGCAACATCGCGTATTGAAAAAATCATTAAATTAATTTCAACTGAAGATTTCATTTATATTTCTTTCATAATCGCCTTTTTCCTTCTAACTCTTTTGTGTTACATATAATATAACTTTGTCAGAACAGGTTAAAGTGGTATCTTTTGAAATCACAGTTTTTAAGCTTTCAAACAATGTGCTGAACTTTACTTGGAATGTTATCGGTGTCGATATGCATTTACTCGAAATTCAAGCATGTTACTGAGTCGATTGTTTTGATCTCAAATGTACATATACTAGCTTTTAATATGTTTTCAATAGTATATTAAATAATAGAGTCGAGGTAGAGCTCCTTACTATATACCTCGATTCACTTGAAACTGCCTAAAAAGAACGGTAATATCTCCAATACACATCTGGATTCTTCTAGTGTTATCCGTACTAAATTTATTAATTTTCTGGGGCTATTTAACCTCAGATTGGTTTCCTGCAATAGTTTCGGTCATAGACCTGTTGAAAATCTATGGAAACTATATGTAGGGACAACTGATCGTAACTGTTCTCCATTATTTGTTTCAATGTAAATATCTGATCGATTATCGATCGGTTACTGCTGAATTTGCATTGATAGTCACCAAATTTATTTCTACATACGCGTTTAGTATCCAGCAGGCCAGCAGCTTTTATGGGATTCCTAGTAGCGCCATTCCTCTAAAATTCGTACATACAGTCTTGCCAATTGATTTGTGAATTTTATTAAAATTGCATCCGACCATTTTTAGTATTTCTTCTGTTTCATATTTTTACCGTTATCTCGTACATTCTTTCTTGTAATAATCTATAGGTTAATTTTTTATTGTTTCTATTATAATGCCGCTTTCTCCCGAATTCTTGCTGTTTTTTGCCTTCTTATAATTTCCTGAAATTCCATCTAAGTATTGTTTGCCTCCTCCACTGATTGTTCATTATTTGACACTGATTCAAAATGTTTTAGCTAGGATTTTAGAATTTTTGTACTTCACATATTTCTTAAACTATCTCTGTCTTATTATACTGGTAATTATTTTTTACATTTTCTATTTCTTGGTAGACTTTTGGATTTCCTTTGTTCTAAAATGATTTGCTCCATTTCTGTTCCTTAGCTCTCCTGCTTACTTTCTTAGTTTTTCTTGTTAATTCTTTATAATTTCGTTTGTTTTCACTTGGGTTTGACCACATTAATGTATATGCAATACATCACCTTTAGTTTTAGACCCCATGCTTCTCTATGAACTCAACTGGCTAACATGTGATGCCTTAGCCTTTCTTTTGATTCTTTGAATGTGTTAAGACGAGGTGACTTATCAGTCTAAAATAACTCTAAGACACTTTACGTCACCTTATAATTTTATTTCTAGATCTAGAAATCTAAGAGGTCCCAGTTATTCTAAGTTTCTCCTCCTTATAAATGCTACTATGGTAGATATTGAAGAAACTATGTTTTATTCCCTCTGCACATATCCAGTTTGTGTCCAGGTTTAAAGTTCTTTGCATACGTTCCTTAACTGTGTTGTTCTTTCCTGGGATATATTCCAGTGTAGCACGTATGTTTCTTCTAGTGTCGTTAACAGCTCGTCTATTGCAATGTTTCGCAGTAAAAGAGACAAAGCTCCTCCTAGCGGATATTCACTTTCAATTTTCTTCTCCGTCACGAATACATATATTTGTTTTCTTTACATTACATTAATATGATATATATACAATATAATATACTTTAGAATTAATTTATTTAATATTCTCTTGGATAGTATTATATATTATAAGCAGCAAACTAGAACATAGGCATTAAATGAGTTGTTTATAAGTACAGTTATTTATTCACTTTGTAGACGGATGTTACCTAATTTTGTTATTTTAGGAAAAACTGTTCTAAAATTTCGGTTCATTATATCACAAAGCAAGAAACATATTTACTGAACAGCTTATATAGTGTTAAAACAGTTTCATAATTGAAAATATATCTTATCTGTATCTGAATGAAAAGAATTTTATATCGCCTTGATAATTTCAGTATATAAGTACAACAGTTGATTGAGAAATAGTTGTGCTATTTCTGCTTTATCCTACACAATGAAAATTACTCTCCTATTATTAGCTACACTGTCCGTGGCGTTCGCCGAAAAGTGGGTAAGTTATTTTGTACAAAACATTGATTCAAATATTTATTTAAATTTGCAATACGAATCAACTACGTAACTGTGATGATAAAGCTTAGCTTATAATACAAATTAATAATTAAACTATCTATAAGTACATATTAAATATGGTAACTAGAAATTTGTCAGTGTATTTATCTTTTTCCGTTTAATTTCACATTTATAATTTCCATCTTATGAACATTTGGCATTTTTCTATTTGATATTAAATACAATGTCTTTGATTTGTTTAATAAACCAGTAAGTGGTAACTATCACACAGCGGTTTGTATTTATAATAAAATCTGAAAATATATAATTAACTTTAAATTATGCTACAATTTAGTATTTTAAAATATAAATATATTTTTACACACGTGTGGTATAAATGACTAAAAATAATACAAAGAATTATTGTTTTAGACAAACTCAGAAATTCTGCGGCAATGGAGGCATACCGTTCGACCCTACAGAGATGTATGTATAAGAGAATCGCAGGCGGATCCAAAAGCTGTGGATCAATTTTATAATACTGGATATATGGCAGATTACCACCATTTGAAATGCTTTTTCGTTTGTATTGGTCACAAATTTGATATACTAAATTCCAATGGTGACGTGGATTATGTACAATGGGCTAAATATTTTTATGGTATGAACGATGAAGTTAGTGGGGAATGTTCTAAATTTACAGCAAAAGACGAGTGCCGGGAAATTACCGACATAGTTGCTTGTGTTGCCTATGAAATTTTGTTTAAACGTTCATACTAAAAAAGCGTATTGTCCGTGTACGAGTGAAAGTAAAAAAAACTCTACACGCTATATTTGTTTTAGTGGTATAGCTTGTATCTAATTTTGTAAAATTAGTACATGATTTCCAGTAAATAAAGAAGTATAAGTATGTCAAGAATTTTACTTATTATAACCAACATTCAAATAGAAATTGCTGAATACAAAATAGTAAAAAGTGAAAAGACTGTTAGTGACAATTGGTTCTTGTGTCTGAGAATTGTAGTGTTTACAAATACTTAGACATTCAGAAAAACAGACGAGTAAACTGAAAATCTTCACCTTAAGTTTCTGGATGCTTCTGATAAGAATAATTGATATGATAACACAGTGTTTATTGTATAGACGTAGAAAAAAATGTAATGCTGTTATATAGAATTTTGCAAATGGGCACTAATTGCCTTCTTTTTTAAAATAAAATTAAAAAGATACATTAACTTAATTTAAGCATGTTGCAGATATACAGTGTGTCCGTTTAATGGTTAATTGTTCGATATATCCTAAACGGTATATTTGTACATGTAAAAAATACATTATTCAAGTATTTTTAACTGTCTAAGTTATCCAAATCATACTATATTTAATTGCCTTTTTAACGATGTATTATTTTTGGGATTACTTTGCGTCGTTGCCAAGTTGTCCAAAAAAAGTCAACTAAAGGTGAAAAGTAGGGTCTTAACAAAATTAATCACAGTGATTTTGAAATTAAATGTAAGAAAATGATATTTGGCATATTTAAAGTGAAGAGTCTACACTAACTGAAAATTGTTCAATTTTTGGTTATTATTGTACAGGGTGTTCTCTACAGGCTAACTAATATGGTGATTTTCAACCTTTAATTACCCAAGATTTTCAAATAGAACACCCTATATCTTATTATTCCATATGACGCTCCTTTTAGTTTATTTTTCTTTTTATATCTCTATTTCACAAACGTTTTTAAAATAGACATTTGGAAATTGCTTAAGTATAGCTAATGTTGCGCATGTATAATTTTTATTAAGATATGCTATTCGTGTAGTTCGTACAAATAACTATTTTAAATTCGACATAGTTATGTTGTAGCACTTTCTTCTATATATGCAAATTTCGACTTCTTGTTCTTTAAAAATGCTGTTTCAAGTAATTAATAATTTCACCCTTAAATAGCATATATTTTTGAAATATTACCTCATTCACTTTCAATTATGTATCTTCTATTACAATATTATTCTCTCTGTCATTCGTATAGGAATTGCTAGATTTTTTAAATTTCTTTTTTACTATACCATTTTAAATTTTACCCAACTATTTAATCGATTGTATTTTGTTTTTACTAATTTTTTTTGGCGCTTAATTTGATAGAATTCTTATTTAACTTGTGTTACAAGTTGTAATTCCGTTAAAATATATAAACTCCCTCTCTTTTTGACTCGCATATAATTTTATTTGTTTTTGCTAAAAGACCAATGTTAGTGCTACTTTTGCCGCACACCGCTTGCTGCTAGCTTTTGATAACTATTTCAAATCCTGCTTTTTTGTGTTTTCGTCTATCCACGGTTAACCGGATGCAGATAAAATAGTAATTATACGAGTTGGAAAAGACTATTCCAATAAACTAAAGTAATCTACACTTTAGCAATAGAACAATAGAATAGAGCACCATAATGTGACACGGTGAATAAACTTAAAACGTTTATGCAAGTACTGAAAAATCTTTCGAATTTTCTTTTTTGCAGTACCGCAATATCAGGAATTCAGAAGAATGTTTCAGATAAGAAAGTCAGACAACTATTTTCAAATAAAATTCAAGAAAACAATAAAAAATTATAGCAATTCTTTCTTAAAAATATATAAATCAGGTGGTACGTTTATTGCTCTAAAATGTCTACTGAGAAGTGGACTAGAGCAGACCAAAATGAATTTGTAACTTGTAAGCTGATATATCAGAAAGGAATTTGTGTGAAAACAAGCGGACGTGAATTATTTTGTGACAAGTGTCGCGATGCAGACACCAAAGGAATACTTAGCAACTAGCCAAAAAACGAAAGAAAAACCATAACTCAATTCAAATTATACAAACACATCAAACTCAAGTTGTTAATGGCCAAATAAATACCTAATGGAATTACAACATTGCGAACAAAAACATAGCAATCTTCAATTTTCCAACAAATTAACGAAATTGAGACACAGTTTACTCTGCCAACCAAACCTACGGTACCGCGCATTCTGAATCAATTATAATAATCAGATGTGTCCTTTATAATTACGCTTTTCCATCTTACCGTACAAATAAAATACATACCGCTAACATTTAACTAAACTTACAATTGTTGTATCATATACTAATAGCATCAATATACTCACTCCCTAAGCATTCAGTCACATCCCAGGAATACAGAGAGTTTCTTGTTACTGCAAGGAATAGAAAATTAATCGGTGGCAAATGATTAAGCACGACGAAAAGAACGAATCAAGTCCTACAAGTAATCAATTCTAGATGTTTAACTACCGGAGAACCGGCGTATTGGTCCAGTGAACCAAAGTAATGCCCGTATTTTCTAGACTTCGTTGGAACTGGTGGATTACAAAACACTTATATTAAAATAAAATTTAACCTAGATATATCGTCCGATTACGGACAAATGATAATCAACCCCAGCTTGATTATATTTGCATAAACTGTCGCACTAAAAATGTGCACCAACGAAACCGATTGGACCTTATATTTGCAATATCTGAAAATAAATTCATTTCACAAAAATAACAAGTAGATCGGGACTATTATTCACACAACTCTTACAAGAATCAGTTACTTTTGCAACTTCATATGTGATCTTAACTATACGTTAAGCAACTCATCTTCTAAATTTCCATAAACCATCGACAACTTTCACTGACATAAGTTATGAAGTATTTAGGCATTCATCTTGGATGACTATTAACGTTAAGAAAAGATTTCTAGAATAAAAGAAAGCTACTGAATACTAAGTTCTACAGGAAGTTTATGAGTTACTACTTTTAATTATCTGTAGATGGCAAAGCATTTCTGTATACAAATATGTTAAAGCTTTGTAAGTTCCTATAGAGTGCAATTATACAAATTTGCTAGTAAATCCAACTTAGCAGTACTTTAGCGATTCCAATCAACTGTACTGTGTGGTAGATTGTCCTGTTACTACCAACGATGTCAAGGAACATTATACGTAATGAAGAGAAAACACTTACATTCGATAGAATTACCAAACGGGATTGATCCAATATTTTAGACGATTGTACTTTTGGGTACAGGTTAAACATTCAAATTGTTTTAGTATTTACTTCTAGAGTACATCTAGACAGAAAGCTAACTTGGAAATCGCACATTACAAAGAAAAGGAAACAAATGGACCTCAAATTTTAACAAATGGCTTGGCCAATCGGCAAAAAATCTCCACTTTCCCTCGATAACAAACGACTTCTCTATAAGGTAATAATTAAGTCCATACGGACTTACGGACTGGAACTATGGGGATGCTCTAGCATTATACAGAGATTCCAATCTAAGGCTCTTAGACAGATCGCAGGTGCCCCATGGTATGTCACCAACCTAACTCTACATACGAACTTAGATATGCCAACTGTAAAAGAGGAAATTCATCAACGTGCAGTGAAACACCACGCCCGTCTTCTAGTATATCCAAACCCATCAGTCGAACCTTTACCGGAAGAACCAGCCTTCAAAAGGCTCAATAAGAAATGGCCTTGTGACCTACTCAACCAATAACGTCTCCAGGGTAATACCAATAGGTTAAATCCCTCAAGCCTCTTGCCAGCAAATCAGCTCATAGAACTAATGTGTCTTATATTTTAAGTATAAATATGTACATAGTTCTGATCGTTGATGTATTTTTTCTAATAAAAAAAAATTGTGATTACTGTAACTTTAAATAACAAATAATGCCTACAGACGTTCCGAGAAGTCGCAGCCCACAACAATAAGTAATAAGCAGCAGAGAATAAATCATAGCGCTGCCTTTCACTTTCTCTCGTTCGCATAATGGCTGTTTTTAATAGAAAACATTTCTGGTAAGCTGTCACGATCACTCTTATTGTTACGGTTGGTGGTGTGGCCCAATCGTAATGTAATTTGACATTTTCCTTAAATCCAACATCATAAATAAATATTACATAAAAATAGCATTCACCTGTAATATATCTTTTTATTTATAATAAATAATACATACTCTAAAAACCCTTATAAATAAATTTGAACTGAAATAGAAATTGTAAAAATAAACAGAAAGTTAGAAACACGAGTACACAGAAATATAAGAACAAGAAACACGGACAAACATACTGAATGGGTAGAAAACTTAAAACTCAAGATAACCAAAATACTGAAAAAAGAATAAACAAATCATTATTTTATGGATATAAAAAGAACACCAAAAGAAAAAGAACTTAAATTAAAGGGAGATATTGGGATTATTATAAATGGGGAAAGAGAAGATCGACAGAGTAATAAAAGAAGACCTGTATTAATACAATTAACAACATAGCATTAAAATGGAAATAATACAAGCGAAAAAAGCTCAAAAAACAAGAAATATTGATAAATGAGGATTACCCAAAGCAAATTCTAGAAGAAAGAAAGATTTGAAAAATACTGGGGACAAAAAATATATCGCGAAAATAATATACAGCAAACTAGTAGAAAATGGAAGAAGGTATATGACACGGCAATTAAAATAAATTGAAAAAGCAATAGACATGAGAGAGAAAGATGTTATCAAATGTAATAGAAAATAAATAAACTAAATAAACTAAAAAAGATAAAAACAGACTAGAAATATAACAAATGACCTCAATAATAATTAATATACAACAGTGACAAAACAAACAGAGAACAACACGAATATATTAAAGTAATATACAAAGGATAAATTCAAGCCAGAAATAAAAAAGGAACATAAAATAGAACCGGAAAGAAAGTAGAATTAATAAAAGAAATGTATAAATTAGCAATATTGGAACTAAACCAAACAAAAAAGGAAAGACCAGTAATCATAACATTTTCTATTCTTCATGTTATTTGGATATAAAATCAGGAGAAGAATTAAAAAGGAAATAGGAGTGGTTGTAAAAAAAAGTAATAGATTTCGAAGTAATAAGTTTGAGGATAAATTAGTCAGTATAGCATTGGAATGTCAAATAATCAATTATTACAACAAAAAGAGAAGAATAAATAAGCGTCATAATAAAGGGAGAATAGGGAATAACCAATACTAGTAAAGTATAAGCAGAAATGCTTAAAAAATTTGATTTTTATTAAAAAAAATAATTTGTTTATTGGAAACGCACATGAATTATAACATTCAATAAAATAGGTAGAAGCAGAACTAAGAACCCAGCACATATTAGTTTTAACTATCATAAAAGGCATCAGGATTATGACAGAGGAAGAGAAAGATTTAAAAAAGATTTGCAGAATTTAAAAAGAAATGTCAACAACAAACTGATAAGAAATTTGTAAAATCACAAACACTTGAACCCCACTGGCCTTTATAAGCAAGATGGAATAAGTTTAACTAAAAAAAGAAGCAATTGTAAAAATTAAAATAAGAACTACAGGTGGAAAAGACAACGTAGGTCTTAAAATGATAAAATAAGCTTAAAGCTTAAAACACACGCGCAATATCGAAAGATTGGAAACAATCTAATAATACCCATCTACACAAAGGAGATCAAATGGATTATGAAAATTATCACGAGAATTGTTAAGAAAAGAAAAAGGCAAATAACAAAATTACACCTAAAAGACGAGTTAATAGCATATAGAACAAACAAAAAACTAAGGATAACATATTCATTTCAAAAATTGCCATAAAAAGAGTTGTAGAGAAAGAAGCAGAATTATGCTGAGCATTCATAGATTTACAACATACTTTCGACAAAGTAGAAACAGAAATTATCTACAAATTGGCAGATGCAATAAAGAGTGCATGAAAATATGTGAGAGGCAAAATACAAATAAGCAAAGAAAGAATTGAAGAATTTGAAATCAAGAAAATAAAAAATGCGAAAGAAAATAGACACATTTAAAAACAGTATTAGGATACTGAAATTTATTCTGTATGCAGATTATATTGTGCTAATAGCAAATTCACGAATAAAAATTCAGAAACTATTTAATATACAAAGTAAAAATTAAAACCAAAAATAAACAAAAGCGAAACTAATGATAGCAAATATCAAGACAGCACATGATATAAGAAATATAAAAATAACTTGCAAATATCAGAACACGAATATTTAGGAAGTATACAAAGAAGGGATACAAGAATGTATACTAAAATTGTAAACAGAAGAATGAAAGACAGAAACATAAGTCGTGCTATAAATAAAAAACAAGCAACGATATAACCTAGCCTTGTACCAGGAAATAAAATTTGCGTACTCCAAAAACACATGAAGGTAAAATAAATTCCATAGAAATAAAATACGCAAAAAATGCTTGGAGAAACAAACCGCGAAATTAGAGATACAGGTAGAACAGCATAGGAATCAGTAATAAAAAAACAGAAAAAAATTGAAATTACTAAAACATGCAATCAGAAGAAAGAGACTGATTACAAGATTAACAAAAGCTGATAGAGGCCGGAAAAGTAAACCAGAAAGAATAAGAAAGATATCGATAGAAATTATAGCAAAAATAGGAGAAAAGATCAGAAAAAATAGAACACAATGAAGTATAAATATAAATGGTTAAGGTTTAACAGTAAAAAATTATAATCCTCAAAATGCTAGACACGCCAGAATCACTCAATAATAGTTTGACTATAGTTACATAATGTTGCATCATGTTTGATTCTTGAGTGTACCAGTTGACATAAGCTTCTGACCTTATTTGCTTCAGTAAACACATAAACGAGAAGAAATTTACAGTATGCTGTTAATCAACAATAAGAGAGTTATGTCTGGAGTATTACGGTTCGGGTATCAACACTCCTTCTCACTTCAACAAAGATGATTGACAAGCAATATGAACTAATCTTATCACAACAACAACAACAACAGCAGCAAATACAGCAGGTACTTGCACAAAAATACAAACACATAAAGCTAACAATATATATAACAATACCTAATCTACATACACAATACAATTAAATCAAATACAAGAAGAAGAAATAAAATGATCCCGAACTACCCGGCAACCTAAGACAAACAAAATTGTTAGACTATTACTTAATGTCCTTAGTACATTCAACCAATATGAAACCACCCTTTGCGGAGAAAGAAATAAAATCTTCTCCCATCTTTGTCTACAATATGAAAAATTAGGAATCTTTAACAGACAGATTTAAAGAAAAAAACAAAGATAACTACATTGTCATTCTAATAAGCAAAACACAAGTATTGGTGTAACTATATAAAGCCAAAATCTACAGCATAATTATATATACTTTTCACTCCTGACGCAAAGAAAACAACTATTATATATGTAGCACTGTGAAATAAGAATATTACAACCGACCTCAAATAATTTACTGCCAAAGTGACAATGCATTTGGTACTATTTATGCTCTTCGTGAAGCTACAACAATCAGGTATTTTCAATATCAAATTTGCAATTAAATCAAAAGACTATAAATTAATATTTAACTTCCAAAAGACAAACCAGAAGCAAAGATGTGAAGTTAACCAACTGTCAAGGTAACGCTCCAGATAATCATAAAGATTGCATAGTAGTTAAAGAAATACATTGTTGCACCCGCCGTATTTTGACCCAAATTCTCAGCTTATCCGTGCAGGAATGCACTTAAAAAGCAGCTAAACATAGCTTAGATTCAAAATATGCCCCAGTAACAAGTGAATAACATGCCAGAAGTATTAGCAGCAAACTTTTAAAAGCAACTTTTAGTAGCAACATTTTAAAAATTGTTATTCAGAACACTAGAAGCCTAGTTCAACATGGCTAGCAGATTAAAATATTACTATCCATACACAACTTAGACAATATACCAACAACCAAGCCTTATATCACAGTTCACACTTAGATACCAAGATACTTCGTATATGACACACCTCATCTTAGCAGCACTGCTCAAAATTTCAAAAAATTATTTCCAACCAGGAAAATTGTATTTTCTGCTATCTACTGCCCTCTAGGGCACACCATCAATAAAATGAACTTGTAACTTTCTTTGAGATCATTGGATTTTGTTTCAAATGCAAAAAATTAGATATAGAGCTTGAGATTAATACCAATTCGGAATAGAAAACTGGTTCGAGAAGAACGAAACCAATACTATCTCTCCATAATTGACCATTTGTACTGACTTTCTAATCTTAACGAGACTACAGATTTTTTTTATTGCCAAAAAAGTCTCGTCAAATGATTCAAAAGCTAAATCTGGTCTTAATCTTTTCTTAAAACATTAACCAGTACTTATCAAATATATTACTAAGATACTACAAATAGAAAAAGCTTCAATATACATCTAAAACCAGAATTTATTTAACATTGTTGAATATTCAAAACCATAATCATCATGAAATGCAGTAAATTATAGGCTACTGTCTTGTAATCAAACAAAAATAGCTTAAAGTGAAGATTAAGAAGAATGCAGCAAACGATTAGAAATTCTAAAAATAAAATAGAATTTGAATCAAACTGATCAAGAATTGAAAGGCTTAACTAATTTTGAAAGTCAGAAAGTGCAGAAATATCTATCGAACCTAATTCCTGCCGGGATTACTAATGCTCTCTATAAAAAGCATCTAAACGAGCTACAACCATCTGTTTCACTAATTTTAAAAACAAGAATGATATCATAGTATCAGAACATCCGCAACAGTTAATCGAGTACAAGAAAAGTAGAAGATATTCTAGCAGAGAAGTTGCAGGTAAAAACGAAATCTAAAAAGCCTAAAAAACAAAAATGTGCATTATAAGGGCGGAAACTGAAAATAATGAGTAAAGAACAAACAAGATAAAGCAAAAGTATGCAGTTAAAGAAATAACAAGACAAGAAGAATCGAAAAACGAAGGAATCAACATCTCAGCGTCTCACCGTTTCAACGCTGCAACATCTCAATTCGACAACCCATCAACATTTCAACGCTGCAACATCTCAACCCTTCAACGTCTCAAAGTCTTAACGCTTCAACTCCTCAATATCTCAACATCTCAACGTCTCTAGTAATTCAACTCCCAAACGCCTCAAAAATTCAATACCTCAACACGTCCACATTTTAGCTCCAAATTTGTGTTACAATTTTTTTATTGCTTTTAGGCAAAAATTTATAGTAAGTGGGATTTTAATGCTACTGGGGATTACGCCTATTAATTACAAAGAGTAAGACAGTAAGATAGTGAGATAGATGAGACTTACAATTAATTCTTTACTAAATTTTTGATCCAATACATCGTTTATTATAAAAGTATTTTCAAGTATTTATTCTTCCATAATAGCAATTATAAGTATCATAATTGTCTACAAAGATCCTACTACTACGCTGGACAATAAAATGTGTAATTGGAATTTATTTGCATACATTGAACAAAATTTACTCAAACATGTAGCTCTAAATTAAACACGTCACAAAACTATTTATAACGATCGGTGTGGGCTGTCATCTCAAAGTCTTTGTACCCCATAGCAAAACAACAACTGCGATCATAAAATAGAGTTCTAGCATTATGCTTAGTTTAGAAGTTAAATATTTAAACGTACAAGGAACAAGAGAAAGTGTTACTGTAAGTTACAGTTTGCATGATGATTTAAGTGCACCAGGGTACAAGTCGGTCATTAGAAATAAATAATTAGGGATGATCTGTAAGACTATCAAACGGTTTAAGAGTTACATATCATCACTAGGAAGGTAATTAGATAAGATCTAATAAAAAGAGAGCTAAGTAATCTAGCCGAAGTTTCGAGTAAAAGATCAACAAAGTTAATAAATAAATAGAAAGTGGGCTAGAAATACTCTTACGAATGGCCTTATTTAAGTAAACAGAAATAGGTGTATCTCAAAGTTGCGTTTTGGATCCCTTGTTACTTTTACTCATTGCTTCTGACCTGCCAGTCTCCAACAATACAATAGTACTGCGATTCTCACAACGAAAATCTCAACACAGCATTTACAATTCTTCAAGCTCATTTAGATCAAATTGATAAATTATCGTTTAAGTGAGGAAAACCAGTTACATATCACTTTTATCGCTAAACTTTTAACATGCCCACATGTTATCCCGCAATAAAATAAAATACTTGGTTCTCCAGCTCGACAAACTCTAAATCCAGAAAACAGGTATTACCAAAAAGCGCAAGAGAGGACATCAAGGTCAAAAAGATGTACTGGCTCATATGCTGAAAATATTTTCTTTTACCACAAAAACATTTTGCTGTATAAAACGGCAACATTCTATAAAAGATATTATCAAACAGTACAACGTTGAGTCTATCGTCGAGTCTATACTGACTTTGACCTTTTTGGGCTTACAAAATTCGAAGGGGCTAAACCCCTACTCGTTCTTCTATTGAAAATCCTGTCGTTGATATTTTGGTGTGCTTTTAAGGTGTTTTCAACATAGTAAAAGTTTAAGTGAGCATCAGGTATTTAATGGTTTTTGAGAAAATCAAGGATGGCGCCGATATATTCTGCGCACAACATAAATTTTGCTACTACCTTGAAGAGGTTGGCGGTGTTCTTTGTAGTCGTCACGAATGTAGGGGCATCCACATGCTAATATATACATAATAGTTGCTCGGGACTGAGAGGTTAAAGCGGCTGATGAAACGCTATGACACGTGCAGTGGCAGCGTGAGCCAATCACGTACAGGAAAGCGAAGCATCCCCTTCGCGCAGATAACGGACTAACCCCGGTCTTTCTTGCAGTTCCCGAATTGATAGTCCCACGATTGACGCACTTCATTTAGCACGACTGTAGCATTGCGCTTGTAGAAAGAGCAATGGTAGGATCAGCTAAGAAATATTCCTATCTTTGGCTATTCTATCATGATAGCCATGCCGCGACCGCAGCGCAAGTCGAAAATCTTCTTGCTCTTGTCGTTCAGCTCAAGTTTAATGAACGTGAGCGGTACCGCTCGTTGATAGAGGTTTTTTCTCATTCGCATCATAATCATCATAGAAATGGCATGTTTGAGGATTTTTAATTCTCCCTAGATGAAGTAATTTGGTATGTTACGAATACCATAGCAGCGACAGGAGAGGGGGTAGGATTTATCTTCCCGCAGGTGAAAATGAATCTGAATCTTCGTTATCATACAGCTGATAAATATTCCACTCACTGCGTTTCTCAATTGAAATACCCTTTTTTTATGTAAAAATTTCCTGATGACAGGAGATGTTCTCTTCCTTGGGGGAAAGCTTGTGAGAGCTGGCGTAACTAGGATTAAGCTATTCAGGCTAGTCATTTCGCTTTCTCTTCTATGTCGAAAGCATTTGTGGCCTGCGTCGGTGATAGACATTATAGTGACCTTTGCCCTGCAGATCTGGGTGGGGGTCCAAATAGGCCCATATCGAGCAAATTAAAAATTAAAAAATAATATACTAACAAAAAAGAGGCGGCGGAAGAATTAGAAAATACAGAAAAAAAAGATTAAAAAGGATACTGCAAGTATCTTAGTTATGTAGTGTATTTTAAAGGTTATGGGAATTTAATAGCAATGCTAAACATTACACGTAATACAACTGATAAGAGATAATGAAGCACTGCATAGATAAATTTATAGCCACGAGTTAAGGAACAGATTATATAGTAGAAGTAATTAATTTATCGTAAGGATTGGCCGTTAAATTGATTCAGGTCTCGACTATATTAAACCCAGTAAATAATTTAAAAGAGATATGCATAAGTAAGTGTTAAAGAGCAACGGTTAATCAATAGATGATAATACAAAGAGAAGAATGGAATGAAACATAAAAATAAAGTGCTAAATCAACAATTAAGACAAATGAAACTAAATAAGATACAAAAGCAATAAAGTAAAATAAAATTAATGTGAATAAAAAATCTGCAATAAACCAGTGATAGGATAAATGCAACGTAATGGAAATAAATACATACATTTAAAACCTAAAATGTTAAATTAACAAACGTCAAAAGTAAACCGAAATACGTATTAGCAATAACAATAATAACAAATAAAAAAGTTAATTCAACTAAATACATAAAATAGTGATAAAAGTATGACCTCTACTAAAGAAGGAGGAATTCAAAAGAATAAGAAGAGAAAAAGAAGCAAAAGCATTTGGTAGATCCAAAACAATAGTAAAATTAGCACTCAAAGATCATGAAAAAGGGGAAACCCTTTACAAACTGCTAAATGTTATACTTGAAATAAAAATCAAAATGTTAGAGAAGAGGGGAAAACAGAAGAAATTTAAAGAAATAATTTAAGTGATAAAAGCAGAAAATGAACATCTGGACAAAGTGCACAAAAAGAAAATTAATAACTGAAAGACGAATTTTAATATTTTAAGTATTAGGATAAAACGATTAGGAAAAAGAGGGAAACGTAATACTACCGAGAGAAAAATAAATTCATTAAAAAAATCGAAAATTAAAATAATAGTTGAAAAAGTAGAAAAACTTGTCCAGAAAATATGCCCCATAGAATTATAATACTTTTGGAACAAAATGGCAGAAATAACAGAAATTATTAAGGAATATTTAGTAATAGTAGATGATTTAAATAGAAGGGTAGAGATAAAAAATGATAAAACAAGAGAAACAATAAAAAGACGCAGAGAAAAATTTAGAAACAATAATGGAATAAGGCTAACTAGGTTAAATAGCAAAAAAAGATAAAATAGATTATAATGTAAGGACGTATAAAATAAGGACATAAACTAAAGGAGGAAGGGCTAACCAAATTATAGAAAAAAGGTAGAGTTCGACATGATCAAAAAGCTATAAATAACACAACTCTAGAAATCTTTGTAAATAAAAGCAGAAACAAATATAACGAAACATACATGCGAAAGTAAAAGACTAAATAGAAGCAAAAACAAAGCAAGTGCTATAATAGAGAAATACAAAGGGAAATAGGATTGAAGAAGCAGAAGTGAAACACATATTTAGGAAACAGAAATGAAGAAAACTAAAACAAACATAAAGAACAAGAAGAAAAATAAAAAATAGACATGGAAAATCAGAAACTATTTTATGGAATTTTAAAAACGCTTAGAACTACAAACTAATGTCAGAATATGAACAAAAAAGACAGAAACGGAAAGATATTATTAAATGAGGTAACACAAGAGGAATAAACAGAAAATAAAAAGAAAATCCAGAAAAAAGCATAGAAAACATAAAAGCAGTAAAAATGCTAAAAGTTGGAAAATAACGAGGCACAAACTGAAACGGTGAAGAGTTTGGAAACAATAAAACTTTATCTATTCTATTGAATAAAGTACAACGAGTTAATAAAATACCTAAAGATTAAGATCTGGCAAACACGGTGTGAATTCAGGAAAGAAAAGGGAGTACAGAAGCACATATTACGTTAAAAAATAATTAAGAAAAACGAGAATAACAATATAATGTGATATTTATAAACATAGGAAAATTATTTAACAATATACCAAAGAGAATAGTTAGGAGTAATTTGAAAAAAGAGGGGTAAGCAGTAAATATATGCAATAACATAATAAATTATGTAAGAACAAAAAATATGCTATTTAAGTAATTTATAATTAAAGAAGAGCAAAGAGCAGTCCTACAGTATTTAATATTGTATTAGATGAAATAATAAAGAAAACTAAACAAAAAGTAAATAAGCTAAAGGAATATGTAAATGGTGACAATAACGGAAGAAGCGTTTGCTGACGACTTAATCATTCACGCAAGTAACGAACAAGAGTTACAGCACAAGTATACCAGGCTTTAAACAATACCCGTATACAAAAAAAGAAAATATCTAAGAAAACAAAAATACCAGTCTACTATACAATGTGCAAATCAGTTCTTATATACGGAAGATAAACCTGGGTTTTGTTAAAGCAACTGAAACCAAAAATATTGGTTATAGAAATGAAATACGTCGGAGCATTACAAGAAAGAATGAATTTTGTAATAGAGGGTAGGAGAAGAACTATAAATGTGGCCAAAATTTTAAAACAATCGAACGACAGCAATTAAAGAGGTTTAGATAAGTAGTAAGAATGACAGAAAAAAAAATCAAGAATATAAGAAGTACCAACAAATAAAAGTAGACTACGAAAAATATAGAATAAATGGTTGATAGAAAGAAAAGAGGAGAACTGACCTAGAATGAAGGAAAGAAAATAGCGCAAAATACAAGAGAACAGAACACGAACAGAAAGAAAGAGAAGGAGACGCCATAAAATCAAACGCTAGGTGATTAAATTCTGTTATTTTATCCACCCTATTCCAACACCAAAGCTCCTACGAACTAATCTATAACAATTTGGATGAGTTAGTGATCAATGTCAAAGTACAGATTGTATCGAAAAACGAACGGGTTTTCAGCCGTAGAATTGACCATCTGGAAAGCCAATGGATAACAGTAATGAACTTAATGACGATTACACTCTTATAATTGTTCGCGCCAATCTCCAATTACTTTTATTTGGATGTTAAATTAGAGCCGGCCGTCTTTTGGTTCCCTCCTTATATATAGCGGCTTTGAATTTGCCCGCATGCGCGGTGCACGGTACATAAAATCGGAGCGGCCTTCGCCCCCCTCCCTCCCTAGCTCTTCACTCTTTCCCTCGCTTCGTTTTGAATTTTGAGTTGTGATGGTTTAGAAAGCGGGCGACCGGCATTAAACTTTCCGTGGCCGATTGCGTTTTGACCTAGAGTTCGCCGGCGTGTTTGATTAGTGGCAGAATTTCCAAATCCCGGTGGCCGTTTTGTTGAAGGTTATTTTATTGCGGGATTCGATATTTCGCCGACCAGATTAACCTCTCCCGGAGGTCCTTTTGTTGCCCGATGGCATTTCGGGGTTGAAATTTTTGCCGGTGGGAAAACTCGATGCGATTTCCTTTGTATCTGCCCCGGCGAGAAATCAAGAAGAAACCTTGTTGCACCAGGAAAAACGATTCCGATCGGCTCCGCTGTGAAGATTGGGGTAACTTGTCCTGTCTTTTCACCCACACCCTCATTTCCTCTTCCTGGATCCCCCAGGATTACAGCACAGGAAACCGATTTATGCAGGAAAGCGCCGCTTCTAAAAAGGTGAGTGTTTCAGCTTTGGATGTTGTTTGAAGTTCCTTTTTTTGATTTAAAATTACGAAACAGTCCCCTTTTGGCAGTAACAGTAATGATAAAAAAGCTTATTTTACAAGATACATCGCTGATGAATTTAAATAACTTTGTAGTAACTAAAAATATGAACAAATAAACAATTAATTTAATAGATTGAATTGGGCTTTACACTCCAATGATGCTACTCCAATATTAAAGTCGAAATATGGATCATATCGAACAGAAAAAAATACTGGAGAAATAACAGAATAGGAAGAACTGAGGGATAAAGTGAGAGAGATTAGAAAAATGAACAATTAACAGCAGAACAGTGAGAAAATTAAAATTAAATAGATATAAATTGAGGCTAAGCGAATAACAATAAAAACCAAAATAGCACCCACTAAATGAAATAAAATAATATTATAGACACACTCAGAACCCAGTCAACAATAAATTTGAATAGGCAACACATCATACAAAGAGAAGAGAAGAATAATACAAACAGCAGACGAAAAACAAAAAACAAATACAGATAAAAAGTTAGCGTTGCTAAAACCTAAAGTTAAACTGTTAAACAAATAAATTATATACCAATCGTAGGAACAACGGAATCAAACTGAAAAGTACCAGTTAATTGGAAAACAACTAATAAGCAAACCACGTTATTTTAAGAAATAAAAGTCCTAGGGCTGAGATACCTTTTGGTAGCGGTTATCCTTACAAATGGTCTACGTGGGGATGATCTCTATCTCTGGCGACAGTAGGTGAATAACACAACGGCGGAACGTGCTATTGAGATAAAGACGTAAAAAACATGAAAAGACTAAAGAATAAAAAAAATAAAAAATTAAATAAATAAATAAAAGGAGGTGTTTAAGAAAAACAAATACTAATATGAGTCAAATGCTCTCGGTAGTAGAAATGAACCAGGTAAAAGAAAAAATGCAAAAAATAAGAGAATAGAAAAGAAAGAGACATAAAAGGAAAAAACCTTATAGTGAAGAGAACTGGCGGTCATGTAAATAAATATAAAGACGAAGTAAAAGAAAAAGTATGTATAATAATAGAAAATATAGTAATAAACCTAAACAGAAAGATAGATTTGGAGGAAGTAAGAAGAATGGAGAGATTTGTCAAAGAAAAGAAAAAGCCAATATTAGTAAAATTAACTAAAGCAAATACAAGGGAAATTATATTAAGAAAAGCAAAAAAACCTGAAAGGAACAGATATATGGATCGACCAGGAGTACCCTAAAAATGTAATACAAGAAAGGAGAGTGATAATACCGTGGCTGAAGGAAGCTAGGAAAAAGGCCACAGCGCATACTTAAAATACAACAAACTAATAATCAACAACAAGACAGACACACTAAACGAGATTGAACGTGAAATCCAAAGAAAACCTGGCGCAGACAAGTTAAAACACAGCAATAAGAGAATAGTAGTATAGAGATCACCTGAACGAAAAAGTTTTGAAGGGCAAATGAAAAAATAACACGAACAACCAGACAAAAAACTAAATAAAGGAAATATTGAAACTGGACTGAATAATGGAACAACGAATATGGTAATGAAATGGGATAAAGACGATAACTAAAAAGAAAACTACAATAAGAAGTACAAGAATAAGGAAGGAAAATAATAAAACCAAAAATGATAAAACCTCCGATAAAAATAGGAATCTGGAACGTTAGGGGAATCAACGGTAAAGAAGATGAGATAATTGGAGAGACAAAAATTCAAAAATTGGACTATCCGAGAATAACAAAAAATTAAAATAAAGGCATGCGAGGATTAAGAGAGGGATACATACTATATCGATCAGGGGTGGAAAATAGAAATAGGTGTAGTTCAGACAAAATAAGAAAAAAACTGGGATGTTCACATAACAGTACTATAATATTATCCTATGGGCCAAATGAGTTCTATCAAATGTAGAAATAGATAACAGGAGACATGAATAGAAGAGTAGGCAACAACAACAAAAATATTCAAATGTATACGGGACCATATGGGGAAATAACAAATGATAACGGTGAAAGTGTGATATATCTATGTGTGACAAACGATACAATACAAGGACATACATAAATTCACCAGAGAAATACACTCAAGCAAAGAAAAATCTATATTAGACCACTTCAGAGAAAATTAGAAAGTAATTAAAGATGTGAAAGTATAACGACCACTAGTTGGTAAGGACGGAAGTTATAAAAAATAGCAAAAACAATACAAATAAAACGGAATGCCGAAAAAACAAAGAATAGAAAATAAGTGGAATTATTTTAAGGAGAATATGATTATAGCAGATAAGGAACGTTGTGGGATAGTCAAAACAAGTAACTTACACGCAAAAAGAAGCAAATTATGAACGACAGAAATACAACAAAGATGAAGAAAAAGAAACAAAACATGGGCAAATATTTGTAATAAAATGAAGGAACACTATGCAGCAAATCATAGAACATTTTGCGGTACACCAAACCAGATCAGACAAAAAAAATCGCCAAGGCTAATAAACATAAAGGACAAAAAAGCAAGAGAAAGATATCATGGATAGATGGAAACAATACTTCGAATAACAGAAACAAAAATTGAAGAACAAGAACGAGAAATATTACAATATTACGTAGTATACAACCGATAACAGAAGAGGAAATTATTCAAACCATCGACAAATTAACACTAGGAAAAGCAGCAAGGCAAGATGATATTACAAGAAAAATGCTAAAATACATGGGAGACGAAGCAAAGTAGTACTCACAAAGTTACTAAATAATATTATAATAACAAAACAGATACCACGAGACTGGAATATCGGCATAATATTATTATTATACAAAAAAGGGATATAAGAGAATGGTCGAACTACAGAGTGTACCAGAAAATATATTTGCGAAAATAGACTGAAAGAAAAAATAGAAGAAAAATAGGAGAAGCTTAACATGGGTTTAGAAGAGGCGGAAGTAAGGAAAAGTGGTGCTTGAAAATGCCAAGAAAAAAAGGAAGAAATTATAACAATAGTAAAGCACTCTATAAGAACAATAGAAATAAAGTAAGAACACACAACGATAAATCCAGATCATCAAAGATAGGACTGAAACAGAGGTACGTACTTTAGCCCATTGCTATTTTCAATGGTAGTGGACACAAGTGGATAGAAGTAAAACAAAAACGATGGTAATGGCTAACAAAGAAATGAAGCACAAGATGAAGGGTTTTCAAATAGGGACTTCCGAACTTTGACAGTTGATAGCGGCCATATTGTTGAAGCCACATCTGTCGAATTGGCTGTCATTTATTCAGTCTGTCACCATGGACGAATGTAGCGTTCAACAACACGTACAAATGATAAAATTGTTTTATCAAAATGGGTGTTCTGTTCGGACAACGTTCCGCGCGCTTCGCCCATTCTACGGTCGCCATAATCGCCCTACCGAGAGGACTATTCGGAGTATGGTGGATAAATTTGAGTCCACTGGTTCCGTAAACAATCAACCAACACCCGTACGACGGCGAAACGCATGATCTGCCGAAAACATCGCCGCTGTCCGTGAGAGTGTGCAGGAGAATCCGCGGCAGTCGATTTCGCGTCGCTCACAAGAACTCGGCCTTTCGCAGACCACAACTTGGCGAATTTTGCGTCGTGACTTGAGCCTATACCCGTACAAAATTCTACTGACCCAGGAGCTGAAGGTAAACGACCATAGACAACGACGTGTGTTCGCTGAATGGGCCCTGGAGCAGTTGGAAACTGACCCTAATTTTCATCGAAAAATCATCTTCAGCTATGAGGCCCATTTCTGGATGAATGGGTACGTCAACAAACAAAATTGTCCAATTTGGGACGATTCCGATCCACATGAGATCCAAGAGCGTACAATGCATCCCGAAAAAGTCACTGTTTGGTGTGGATTTTGGGCTGGCGGCGTCATCGGTCCATATTTCTTTGAGAACGACGTTGGCCAGGCCATCACCGTCAATGGCGAGCGCTATAGATCGATGATTACCAACTTCTTTTGGCCTGAATTGGATGATGTGGACACCAACGACATGTGGTTTTAACAAGACGGCGCTACGTGCCACATAGCTCATGCCACATTGGACGTTCTGGACGAGCGATTTGAGGGCATGGCCATCTCACGCGGAGGTGATGTGAACTGACCACCGAGATCGTGTGATTTGACCCCGTCAGACTTTTTCTTGTGGGGTTTTCTTAAGTCGCCGGTCTATGCAAATAAGCCAAAAACCACAGCGGCCCTCAAAGCCAACATAACCCATGCCATCGGTCAAATTCAGCCTGATTTATGAGTCTTGGAAAATTGCACATTTCGAATGCGCACTACCCAGAGAAGCCGCGATGGACATTTGCACGATGTTATATTCCATACATAATGGCAGAAACCAATGCAAAAGGAAACTCAAGGACACAAGGATAAAGTGTGATGTGTAAAATATAAAAAAAAAATAAATATAATGTAAAAATGTAAATGTAAAATATATACACACACACACACGCGCGCGCGCGCTACAATAGACTTCAGATTGAATAAAAAAGAGCATTTTTTGCAAGACTTTTATCCTCAAGGTTGGGCTTTTACAACAAAGAATTAACAAATTAATTTTTTTAATATGAGAACCCATATTCTTCTTAACTAGTATTGCATTAAACAAATATTAATGTAATACTTTAAAGTCCCTACACTGATTTTTTTTAATTTAATACAGAAGGAAAGCACTAATTGTTGCTACGTAACCGCTCATCCGACAGCGAACCAAAGCGGTCGCGTATGACGTACGGTTGCAATTACATCCGCAAAATTAATATGCAAATATTTAGCAGTACCTTTCGCTGAATCTCTTGATGGTTTTCAGGACGGCAGAGCTTCGTTTCGCCCATCTTCAGCGCGCTGCTCGCGAGTCCCTGCACACGCCACTGAACCGCCTCACCGGCCCGAAATCGGCGGAAAGTTGCTCGGCACTGGCCACTTGGACACCTTAAACGGGCAAATTGTTAGAAAAGTTGCGGCCCAAATGTGCCAATATGCACCGCCTTCGTGCGACTGCGGTGCACCTGGCGCATCGGTGTAACTGAAACCAACTTTTGCAAACTCCAGACGCGTTGCAACAAGAATATCTCGACCTGCTGGAGTGATATTACTTAGCAACAAAAAGTTGATATGTTTAAACAAATAATTTTAGAGATAATTTTCAGGATATCGTGACCTTCAATTTTCAAACTGGACGTTGCCCTTTGCGGTGGTTAGGCGCATTTTATATGGATACGAGAGCGAATCAAATATTAAGAGGAATTTTTTACGCGCCGTAAAAGCGCGGATTTTTTGGGTTCTGCAGACAAAGCTGCCTTCAATAGTAGTGTACCTGGTACTACCACAAAGGCACAAAGGTGTTGCTGTTGAAGCATCGTGCACGATTTGCTGTGTGACGACTTTTTTAAATTTACGATAATGGAATCTAAAAGTTACCTATGCGCAGAGCCTAAGAGCCTAAGAGATTTTTGTCGATCGACGATAGCAACGTTTGACACAGCTTCCCTCACATTTTTCTATATCTTTTGATTTTTTCCTTACATACGTTCACTTCAATATAATGTTTACGTACATTCGTACACCAATGAGGAATATTAAAAACAAATATCTATTTCATCTAAAAACTTTCACTTAAAAACATTTCTTTTATGGCTTCAGAATTAGCAAACCTCTGAACTATGTCATTAAAAGAAGGACTCTGTAGAACCTCACCCTCGATAAATATTTTTTCTTATTTTAACGTTAATCTCAAAAGTCTTTCATTTTCTTAAGAGCTGAAAAGAAACGTCTTCGAATGCAACTAGTAACAGCCACAGAACGATAATAGTATTGGAAAAAGACAACTAAGGATCAAAAGAAAATAATGGAACAGATGGAGAAGCAGATAAGAAGAAATAATATCGTAGTGCGGGAATTGTCAGATACAAATAGTGGTTCAGAAAGTACTGGGAATGCTTAGAAAAATTGGATATGAACATAAAAGAAATAACGAAACTAGAAACTTTCAAGCCAAAGGAGAAGAGAACAATCCTTGTTAAACTACAAACGTGGAACAAGAAAATGGAAATAATTAAACGGACCAAGGGACTAAAAAGAAAAGATATCTGGATCAATGATGATTACACGAAAAAAGTCCAAGAGGAAGAAAAACATTTGATACCTCACTTAAAAGGCAGAATAAAAAGGATATAGAGCCTATCTTAAGTGCAATAAAATGATTGTAAATAACGAGATGTACGGAAATAGAAGATCTAAAAATAATGTAAGTAAAGAAAAGGTAAACCAATATGACATGAAACGTACGGTTAATCAAAGACCCCAGAAAATGAAAAACTCAATCAACAGCTGAGGAAAATTATGAGAACCGAACGGAAGAACTAATAAGCGAAGATAGAAGGATGGACAAAGAAGATAATGACAAGTCAATGAAAAAAAACTTGGTAAAATGGTAAACAGGAAGAAGAAAAACACAATATTAAAAATAGCCACCTAGAATATAAAAACTATGTTAGCTATAGGAAAAATGATAAAATATAAATACCGACTCTGCAAGAAATAAGATGAAGGGAGGGAGAAGACGAAATGCCTATTCTTCTGTGAGATTTCAATGAAAAGATCTGAATAGTTAAAGATTGCCGTCAATGGCAACAATTATGGTTACACACTTCGTGAGAAAGAAGCGTTTGATTTGAACGACGATTTCATTCAAAACTAAACTTTTAAACTATTTATTATTGTTCACTGTATAACTTCTTCTATTCTACCCATCTTATGCAAGATGTATAAATAAAGTTATGAGACTGATAGTGCTGCTTGCGATTTCGAGACACTGGAGGCTGGCCGCTTGTAGGAAAGGCGGTATCCGATGCGGGTTCAGTTCGAGTGCTAGAGTTGTCTGTAGCGATTTGTTTCGTAAAACCTTTTTGGCGAGCGCGTTTGGACGATGAGTGACAGTCAGGTGTGCGATCCAATTTTGTTTCAGACTAGGGCACAGTGCGACAGAAACGCTCACAAAACTTTAGCAGATCTATAGAGACACTGTTGTGTCAAAGGCGCAGGTGTTTCGGTGGTTTAAGGGATTTTCAAAGGAAGAAAGGCGATGGAAGATGAGTGACACCAACGTCGACAAAATCCGGCGGCTTGTGCGTTCTGATCGTCGGCTGACAGTTAGAATAACCAGGGAAGAGTTGCATTTGTCGCAGAGCACCATTCAGATTTTGACCAACGAATTGGCGATGCGGAAAACCTGCGCGAAAACGATTTTGAAAAATCTTTTGCTGGAACAAAGGGATAACCGGAGGAACACGTGTCTTGATTTTCTGGAGCGGATTGAAACGGACCCTCGTCTTCTAGAACGCGTCAGTACTGGTGACGAGACTTGGGTGTTTCAGTACTACCTTGAAACGAAGCTCCTCAGCTCCTTATTTACCCGATTTGAGTCCATGTGACTTTTTTCTCTTCCCACGTGTGAAAATGCACCTCAAAGGACGCCATTTGAGAAGGCCGTAACCGACTAGCTGAAAGCGATTCCAGTATCCCCGTTCAAGCACTGCTATGACGAGTGGAAGAATTGTTTCCAGTGCTGTGTGGCTGTCCAAGACAATTACTTTGAAGAGGCAATATCCAAGTGTAACTGCAATTATCTAATAAAATGATAAAAAATCAGGCTCATTACTTTAATTACAAACCTCGTATTTAAACACACCATTATAAAACAAATTCCAAGGTTCTGGAATTTGAGCTCATTCTGGAAAGTTTTTAAATAATTTTTTCTATATCTAATTTTTGCTGCCATATAAATGTCCTTGAAATTTCATTATACGTCAATTAACGATAAATGTACGATTTCAAAGTTTCATGGTTACAACTTATTTAAAATTTTTCGCCTCCCAAATCCTAGGCTGCCACTTACTGAGCCTATGCGTTAACCTGGCTTGCTTATACGTGAAAAGATTATTTAAGAAAATAACCTTGTGCGATGTTTCAATGAATTGAAGAAACTAATTTCGATTTATACTCTGATGCACACTCCCAACAATATACATAATATTATATAATCATACAGGGTAGTTCAAATATGACCCGAACTGCACAATTCAACCTTCAACGTACTCCCCTCTGGAATTAACACATTTTTTTCAACGTTCCGGAAGCATCCTGATGCCGTCGTATCTACACCCGAACAGTTTGGATGGCGGTATCGTCCGCAAATCGAATGCCTGAAAGTTTGATTTGAGCTTTTCGAATAGGTAGAAATTATTTTCGACCAAATTGGGACTGTACGGCAGATGTGGCAGACACAGTTTCATTTCAATTTCCGGGGGGTTTCCATTGTTGCTTTGGTCGTATGGAGGCGTGTATTGTCTTGAAGTAAAGCTACCCGCTTTCCACCTGCCCTCCGTTTGGGTCGGATCTTCTCCTTTGCGTCTGTTGCCAGAAGGTCTGAACAATGAGCTACATTGATTGTTCTGACATGGATAACCTCCTGCCCGTCCCAGAAAAACGTTGCCATCACTTTCTCTGCCGAACGGCTCCTCCTCGCTCTTTTGGATTTGGGAGGACTAGTATGCCGCCAGTCTCGTGATGATTGCTGATACTTGGGAATGAAATAGTGCGCCCACGTTTCATCAGTGGTCACTACAGACTATATATAGACTATAGACCTTCATCTTTCAACTGCTGTAGAAGGCAACTGGCAGCTCGTATGCGCACCATTTTGTTCACGACTGTCAAGTGCGTGACACCCACCTTGACATTCACCTTGCGATAGTGCAGGTGGTTCTTCATAATGTCTTCTATATTACCAACACGAATGAGCAGCATTGCTCCGAGTTTCTTGATAGTGCTGCACCTATTCTGACGGATAAGCGCGTCTGCACGATCATTGTTTGGCTTGGTGACGGATGTTCGCACTTACACCACTCAAACACATGGGATCGTAAACGACACTCTTCCCCATACTCTTTTTGAAGTCTATGGTGAATTTCAGCGGCGGGACGTTTTCTCGAACCAGGAATTTGATCCCAATGCGTCGTTTCATGCGTCACGCTACCTTATCTCCACTCATCACTCAACAACTGCCAAACAGGACTAAACAGGTTCTAACTCAAACAGGAGGAAGAGTGGATGTTGTGTTTCCATTCTTACAAGGAAAAGCAAGCTTGAACTAAATCTAAGTAAACCTGTTCGGTAATTGGCTATTGGTTTACACTTCCTTAATCGACGCGTTCTCTTTTAATCATGTATAAACTCCATAACAATCGTGTAAGATGTAAGAACAACCTATCTCAATTTCGTATTTAGTCACTAATAGTAGATACAATTAGCTCTCGATAAATAGGTTTCATTAATATACACAATAAAATATTTACAACGGCACGCAGTACCTTTAATTGCAATGGTGCAAAAAACATCACCATATCACTCATGTCATCGAAACTTTGAAATTTGTGAAGCAAAATACACGTAGACAAATCATGAATCATGAAATAATTGTATCGATGTTTTTCACAAATAATCGGTGGGTGGTTTTGCCTTAACGTGAATTTCGTTATCGGTTCTCTAGTCGTACGGGGCATTAACTAGACAACACTGCAGTCTTTAGCTGCTCGCCTTGAGGAGACTGACTCAACACGGACAGTAGCAGACGTGGGCGGCCCCAGAGCAGCCGTTTGGCCAAGAATATCTCTGCTATGGCTACACATGTCCAAGAGAACCCTCAAATATCCACCAAATTATGGGCCACGCATTTAGGCATCAATAGACGGTCTTTACAACAAAATTTGGTAACAGACTTCAAGATATTTTTTTAAAATTTTATTACATTAGCAATCAGAATACATTGTATTTCTATAAGCTAATATTTTGGTTTATAAATTTGACATGATGAGGGCCCGTCCAGTGACTGGTCCTCGTCCTAGAAAATAGTGCTAAGGTGTTGGGCCCATGTGGGGTCCTCTTCAGTGGAGGTCTGCAGGCCAGCGGCACTTGAGGCGTCTAATGACTTGATGGTGTGGAAGTTCTTGGAGAAGAAGGTTGTCATGGGTGGTAAGTTTTTCAAGATGTTTCCTGGTTCTGACCTGTATTACCGTATTGAGCATCGGGATGCCGAGGTCGTCGTGTATTATCTGATTGGTGATGTACCAGGGAGCATCAACGAGAGATCTTAAGATTTTATTTTGACTTCGTTGCATGATTGCGAGGTTAGTCTTGCTAGCACAGCCCCAATGTTCTATTCCATAGAACCAGATTGGTATAATGATGGTTTTGTAGATAAGGATTTTGTTAGAGAGGGATAATGGGGAGTATCGGCCTAGTAGCCAGTAAAGGGTTTTAAATCTGAGCTTTATATGTTTTTTTTTAGTAGGCAAAAAAAGTAAGAACATGAGCGCCATCTTAATGAATTAATTCTATAACAAAGTCTACAATGGGAATAATTTAATTGTGTCTTTAAAGAATATTTCCTTAATTTTCTAATCCTAAAATTTTTAAAAGCTTCCACAATGCATTGATTCACTGTTGATCTTTCTAATTATTAAATTTTCTCAACTCTATCGATAGATGGACCTAAACACTACTTTGCACTGCTTTAGAAAAACTTTAACACACAGAGTCTGTCAGAAATTAATGAAAAATTTATTTTTCAAATAAAGTACATGGTAAAGTGCGCTCCATTTGTTTTTTTATCACTAACCTATTACAGGGTCTTTATTATGTCACTCAAAAGTTTTTTATTACTATGGTCAAACTTTTCAGCCAATTTTATGTTTTATATTAGTTATAACTAGATCAGTGTTTAGAATTTTGTTTACATTCTAGCTCAATACTAAATATGGCGTCAGCTAAGACCTGGTATTCGACCGAAGAAAGGGTATCATTGTGGCCGTTTTTACGAGAGGGCCCGAAGTGCTAGTGGAGCGCTAACTGCCCTTAGGGCCAAGTTTGACAAGCACACTACTTTGTCTGTCTCTACAATAACAAGGTAAAAAGTACCATAATAAAATTTGCTCTATAATTAAATTGTTTATTTTACCATCTTATGATTTGTTGATTGGAAAGTTTAAGAAGACGGAAAGTGTACTGGATGAAAATTTGTTAAGAAGGGGCAGATCAGTCGCTATGACTACTCCCGAGACCCTAGAACAAGCTCGGGAGCTTTATGAACAAGAGCCCACAACTCTGAAGGCGCAGCTTAACTAGGTGTGAGTGTAGGCTCTATACGCACCATCCTCACCAAGAAATTGAATCTCTTTCTGTATAAATTTTAAATTCAAAGGCTTCTGACAGAGCTCAAAATTGGAAAAAACTCACTTTTGCAAAAGTGGTCATGGCGCAGACCAAAAGTTGGACATAAAGCACGTCCATTTCAGGGATGAGGCCTATTTTTAACTAGATGGCTATGTCAACAAACAAAATTACTGACATTGGAATACCTAAAACTCACATTTGACTGAAGAAAAAGTTAGTGTATGGGGTGCAATTTCCCACTATGGAATTGTCGGCCCAAGTTTATCGCACATCCCGAGAAATTTATCCCAATTATGAGAAACAAAAGACAAGTCAACCAATACTGGTTTCAGCAAGGTGGAGTCACCGTCCATCTAACTTAAAACATCTTTGAAATCCTCACAGAAGTCTTTGGAAAGTGGATCATAAGTCTGGACGCTCCTCATAAGATAGAAGGTGGCATCGACTAGCACCCAAATTCACTTGATTTAAACCCATGTGGTTTCTTCTTATGGGGTTCTTTAAGGATGGGGCTTATCTATCGACGAACTTGTGAGTCGCATTACAGAATTTTTGCGGACATCAGAAATACCGCAAATGAGAGTTTCAGGAGAAGGGTTAAGATGATTTTGAAAACATAATGCACTGCACTCCATGTATTCATCATCATAATAGAAAAAGAAATGGAATTTCATCTTGCGTGGTTTTAAAATAAATTCTTTATCGCTTGAGTTACATAATGAAGGTCCTGTATTAGGAAGAAGTTACTACACAAAGTCTATGGGATGTTTCCGTCACTCTGGCAATTTTTGTAAAACTGCTGTAAACCATTCCTTGGGTACAACACAGCACTGGGCAACCGATGATTGGTAGCTTTACCGCGACAACGCACCTTCCCGCTTATCAGATCCCGTTCATTATGTTTTGTCAAAAAGTCAAATCGTTCAGATGGCTAAGCTACTCCAAATTTTTTGCCCTGCGATTTCTGGCTATTCCCAAAACTAAAACTACCCTTAAAAGAAAAAGATTCAACACGGCAAAATTTAGACCAGTATGATGAAGTAGCTATTTGCTGTTTCAACAAAGGACTGCAATATGTCTTAAACAGTGAAAATAACTGTTAGTCTCTAACGCGATTACTTTGAAGAAGACTAAGGCTATACACAATGTTTCTTATATCTTATATACATTTTTTGTTATTGTAGTTGTAAATTTTTGTATTATATAGATCGATCTATTTGAGTTGAACCATGATATTACTATACTCTTTCTCGTTTATTTCAATCGTTTCCTAGGAATCATTTACGTAGAATTGGCATTTGATATAGTGATTTAATTTAGCCTTAAAGCTACGATCATTAATCTTAACACTACTTTTCTCAATATAATTGTGGTTGGAGACTACTCGTTACCACATCTATATTATATGTCGTATTTCCTAACTCTTAAGCTTAGCTATCTTTTATTTGGCTGGTTCACTAGTAAGTTATTTGTGTCTGTTTTAAGGGTAGATGAAACAAAGAATCGAATAGTTCTTAGATTTTGATATTTTGTATGCTTTGGATCTATTAGTAAAATTTTCGTTCCTGTCGTCTGTCTAGAGACGGAGCGGAAATGTCGACTATCCTCCCTTTTTCCGGTGTTCCTTTCTATGTGCTTTTCCTCCACGCATAATTTAAACTTTTAGCATAATTGCTTTACGTCTTCTTTGCGGTAATTCCAGTAACACCGGCCTCGAACCTTTCGCAAAGTTTTCTTATTTTCAAAATTTCAAATAATGTCAGAGATCCGACACTCGACTTCTCGTCACTAATAACTGCGGCCTGGATTTAGAGCCACCAATTTTTTCAGACCTCATTATGCCGAATAAGCCTTATTACTTAGTTAGGTCAGCCGATTTCTTCCATTTGTAGTTCCGCCCCTTAGCTCTTACAAGCTAAGTTTCTGTTTATGAAGGAATTCCCGAGCCAATCCCCGATCGCCAAGCTCGGTGGTTTTCCGCAACTTACAGGGCTTTTTTAAATTTCGATTGTGGTGAGTCGTCAGATACGATTTTATCACGAAAACATCTGCATTTGTTCTTACTTCTTCTGATTCAACCTTTAACCTGTTGTTATGCTTGTTTGTGTTCTACTTTAACGCCTTCCATGCATCCATCAGTTTTTCTTTCAGATTTATAGGATGTTTTTGCGTAAAATTTCAATTTTGCTTCAAAACTTCCGAAATGCTCTTTTGCAATTATATTCATTTCTCCTCTTAAACTACTGATCTATTCTTTTGTATTTATCGCCTCTCAACACTCATCTGAAACTTTTGGATTATTTTTGCTGTCTACCTTTAGTTCTTGTAATTACTATTTTCACTTTCCCGATCACTCTTCTAAATATTCTTTCCAATTAGCCTCTAATTTTTTTGCAAACTTCCCTAATTTTCTTTAGTACCTACTGTTATTTTCTGTATAATTTACTACTTAGTTATTGAATTAAAAACGTTATAAGAGACCTCATACAATCCGGATTCTCCCATCTTCGTTAATCAGGGCCTGCGACAACATTTCTGCATTTCCTGTCGTTTCCAAATATCGATCTTCTAACTCATCGATTAAATTTACAAATTTTAGTTAATTCAACAATATTTGTTTCATCACCTGCATATATCTGACACCAGATATAATGAGCTCACTTTATGGATTTGGATATTAATTCCGTTTAACAATTATTTTATAATATAGAGGTTTCATTAGTCTGCACAGGGAGTTAACAGCAATTGGAAACGAAGAACCACTAATTATTTATTTTCACAAGTCCAGATGCTCGCCGGCACGCTTAGATCGCTGTGCCTGCAACTTCTTAAATACCTACATACTTGAACTTAAAATCTTCGCGGCCCCACGTCAACACCCCAAACAGATTACTGGAGTTACCGAGCTCCCGAGAATCGTCGCAAAATTTCGGCAGCTATTCTTTCGCCGTGCTTTCCCGCAGATTGTTCAGGAAGAACCGAAAAAGGCTACGGAGGAATCACTCTACTACTCCAGATTTGCTTGTGTTCTAGTGGTAGAATAGCAAGAAGGGTATTTTTATTACTGTCGTTTGTCTTTAAAAATGAGGCGGAAATGTTGATTATTTTTATTTTTTGAGCCTTCTAAGTTTCTTCCTCTGTGGAACCACACTCATCCGGCACCTGCATTTCAACGAAACTGCTTTGCAACCTTCTTTGGCGTCTTTTTAATTCCAAAATGTCTTTTTGGCGTTCTATTATGGGGATGATGTAAGAATTCCAAGTCCCGGCATCTAAATATTAATATCGACATTCTCTAAGGTTTTTACAGAAGAACTCGAACCTCACTAGATTTTATAGTGCAAAATATGTCTTTGTCATTTGGTTCAGTAGGTTGGTTCATCTTCATTGTAGCTCTATGCTTGTTTGTTCTCTTACAGTACTACTCTTAATTCAGAATCGAGTTCCTATTTATGATATAATTCTTTTGGAAATTGCTGATCTTCAAACCTAAGGCACAATTTTTGTGTCTTCGAGCGTAACTTATCGACAAGATATCTGGAGAGGCAGGCGTGTAAATAGCCGCTCTCGTGGATGCGGTGTTGGATACGATACCGATGCGGCTCGTAAGGACCAAAAAATGGAGAGGCAGGCGTGTAAATAGCCGCTCTCGTGGTGCGGTGTGGAATCGTAGTACGGCCCGTAGTGGAAGGTCAGCAGATAAGGCCAAATCGTCCCTTAAACGGCCGTCGCGTTAGCGGATGGGGGCGGCTACCGATATCAACCAATGAATTGCCAAATCGCTCACCTGAATCGGCTTCGGCTTCGGCTTCGTCGGCGATTCCAAGGTAGCCACCTCTGCGTTGCGGATCTGGTATCTGCGGGATGTTGAGACACGACCAAATTGGCCGAGCTGCGATGCGTGAATATTTGCGGGGATGCGAAATGAATTTATGCGGACTAAGACACGACCGAACTGGCCGCGCTGCGGGGCATGAATATGAATGTATGCGGGGATGCGAATATGAATTTATGCGGACTAAGACACGACCGAACTGGCCGCGCTGCGGGGCATGAATATGAATGTGATGTATGCGGGTTAAGACACGACCTTAGTGGTCGAGCTGCGGGGCATGAATGTGAATGTTTTCGGGGCAAAGCCCATGCCGTAGTGTGAGACGGCAAAACGTAGCTGATATCAAAGGCTCGCATGCCGCCGCGATATGAAGCGGTTCAAGGGCGAAAAGGCCGCCACACCAATATCTCCTCTGCTCCTTTACCTTTCCGATCAATCTTTTGAATATTCTTCAAAATTTATCTGTAGTTCTTTGTTTGAGATTCTATAATTTTCTTTACTATCTACTGCGACTTATTTCTCAATGTTTGTTTGTCCCCAATTTTGTCACTAAGTTTGAAGTGTAATGACTTCTTTAAGCCGCGCGGAACTCCCGAGAATCGCCTCAAAACTTCAGCAGCTGTTTTTCCGCGCCTGCTCAGAGTTTATCTTCCTGAAATCGACCGTCATATTGTAAATGCATGCTTAATTATAATTCAAATAAGCTAAATTGTTATTTACTTATTACTTCCGTTTCAAATTAACAGCACAAAGACAAATTCGTTTACATTTACACTTTTGCTAAAGTTCCACAACATCATTTATATTTAGATAACAAATATTATTTAGGGCTAGCGGTTTCAGTCACGTTTCAGCGGTACATCAAATTGTATTTGCAAATTTATTATATTTTAAGCGTTAAGAGAATCGCTGAGCCCATTGATGGCGCAAAAAATTTTCTGATAATTTTTTTGTAAATTTTAGAAGGCGCCATTTAAAGTAATTTTTCATTTTATAAAATATTGGACAAATTTATTTACGTATTTTGCTATTCTTCTGCAAAAATTCTCTAGAGCGCTGCGAGGCTGCTGAAAAACTCAAATAATGGAGTACAGTTATATATTCTGCCAGTATCGGCAACTGCGTTTAAATTCCGCACATCAAAGCTTTCCAATTCGCTATACAAAAAGCATTCGCTCCGGATTTTTTCATAAAGCGCAACATTTTTCATGTAACCCACCCCGCATACTTATTAATCACCAAGCAGCCTGCACTCTACATCAAATTATGCATCTATCTGGTTTACACCAATGTTTTCATTTACTTGATGACAAAGTCTGTCTATTACTGCAGGTAATGCTCAGAAAATAATTTACAGCGGACTTGGAGAAGATAAACGCACAATTGCAAAATATTTTTAATGCTATTTAAATTTTTCGCTACTTTTACATCTATTTGTTGTAGGGAAATACCAAAGGTGGTACAAACTATTAATAGTAAGTGTGTAATTACTGAAATTGTAAAAAAGTTCATTCCCTTCTTTAATGTACCTCCTATAATCGTTAGAAGTTAAAGATAAATTTTAATTGTTTTAACTTTGGGTTCTTTCCACTCAAAAATGAGACCATGGACAAAATGTGGAGAGTATTCAGAAAAAGCCTTGGCAATGGACTAACAAATACGTTAAAATACTAAATTGCATACATTTCTCTATTCTTAAAAATTCTCTATTTTATTTCTATTAAACCTGCATCTAACAATAGTTAAACATCTTATTTGTGCTACTTTTGTCTATGTGTGCAAGTATTCTATTCCTCTTTAAAAGAGTTGATTATCACCCCATTTGTGTTTGCATTTACACTGTCTTTGTATGCATTGTTTATCTGTGTCGTTGCTAACGCTTCGAAACCAATCATTAATTTTCTTGCATTTTACTATTTGTTTGTAGATGTGAGATGCCGACAACTCACCGGCGAAGAAAAAACAGCAGCAAAACTTCTAGTTTAAAGATCATCGTAGGCCTCAGCATTTTTCATAAGCTCCTGATTAGGTTTTCAGAAATTATAAAAAAAAAATACTGGAACATCAAGCAAAACATTGATTAAAACAACTCCGACTTGCCCTCCCCCCCAGTTGCAAACAAAGCACGACGATTAGTACCAGATAGGTCCCAAACAACCAAGAAGGAATTTGATGCCATCGGAAAACTACTACTCATTCCCGCTTCATATGGTATCAAGTGTATAAGACTCCGACTAATAAAACGTCCTTTGTGCCACAAAACTGGTGAGAACATTCCATGAAAGCCGTGCTAGTAAAGAAAGCATCCTCAAGACCATTTGAGTTGTTTGAGTGACCGTTTACGACATTTAGACTTTGCCATGCACCTTAAACATTCCAAAGGTTCATCTGTGAGATATTTCAAGACTTAGGATTTTGCTACACTTAAGTCGATGGAATCTTGGTAACATTGTCCTCACTTAAAGCAGCCTGGAATACTCTTCAAACAACCACCTAATTCTGGTATTGTAGTCAACCTAGCCAAATGCTCGTACAAGCAATTATCTGTTTCTGCGTTATCAAGTCAGCTCAAGCGACTCTCAACCTCTGCCAGAGAAAGTTAAAGAAATACGTGCAGTTTTAGATCCCAAAACAGTTATATATCTGCTATAGTTCTTGGGTATGGTGAGTTTCTATAGAAGGTTTACATCAAAGGCAAATTAACTACTTTAACGCCAATGGAAAAACTCCAGTAGATTTTACATCTGCAATAGACTCCAGTAGGACTTCTGGCTCACCATAGGCCCAATGGAGCAGTGAGTTGTATTAAAAATTTTCTAAATTGATTATTAATGCAGTTAGCAAGTTTTTGCCTAGTTATCTAGAAAGCCGCGTTTCGGCGAACAAAAATATGCAGCTTATGTTCAAAAAAAGCGCTTTTTCCACAAATTTAAGAAAACAAGGTCTAATTGTCCAAGAGGTTATTTAGTATGACAGGCAATCAGTTCTTTTGGGCTCAAAAATCAAAATTTTTTATCAGCACTCGAAAGAACATCTTTGAAAATGTCTTTTGTCTTTTGCAAGACGTCAAGTTTTCGTCGAAAAAATTATGGTGATGGCTATCTAGTTCGCGGCACTATCTTGCAATCAGATCATATAAGGGTCTCCAATTTAAGGCAGCTGCCGCATGTGTGCAATTAAACCCCACGGGTCAAATAGTATGTTTATTCACTGGAATTAAATTACAGTCTTTTTCCCTGGCGTTGACTTAGAAGCTCAATAGCGACTACTGGACTTGGGGAATAGAATGAACAGCCAAATTAATGTTCACTTCACTAATAAAATTAAAGAGCTTTGGCTCCAACTTCTAACCCCCGTCTTTTTGATACAACCTGGTGTTGGATATAAAAGTCGCCTCCGTGCATTTTACAGAAGAAGTTATCTGATTCGTTTACGAGGGGCTTCTCTATCAACTTTATAGTTGTATAGGAGATGGATGGCAGCTTTTTTTAACGCTTTTAGGTGTTTTAGATGATCAACTCTTGGATTGTGCCTAACAAACCATGAAGCGTCACATACAGAGCATAGAATCCCGTGCTGTATAAGATGAAACTTAACATTGTCAATCCTTACGACTTAGCCAAAACTGAAGTCACCTATAGTATAATAAATGAGTACCGTTTTATATAAGGACAATATTGTTTATGCTTGATAAGTGGCTCTTAGAAGGTAAAAGAGAATAGAACACCAATTTGGATGCCTTCGCCTTGTCAACTGCTTTACTAACTCTCCCGTGTAGATGTAAAATATCGAGTACAAGATGGAGCCTTAAAGAAAATTAGCTTAGCGTTCCCTGTCCGAAGACCTTATGCCATTGAACTTGACTGATAAGCTAACAAAAGACAGAGGAAATAATGATTCAACACTAGGGCGCAATACCACACCTTTTTGAAGGTATATTATACGGGTGATTTGCTTCTTGATGTAGCTTTCAGTGATGCTTTCTACCACAATAAGTAGATAGTTGATAGTAGAGTTTTGAATTATTTTATGGTCTTTGACAACTGTCCTCATGTGTTCGTCTATTGACAGAAAGCATGTCAGTTAATAATCCTCGAAAAAGTTCACAGACTTCTCCGGTTTAAAAAGCCTAATAATATTTCTCGCCTTCCATTGATGATGACGGTTTAGAATGAGTCATAAGACTTTCTTTAAGACGCTAGATTTAAGTAGCCTGATAATTCATTAATAAAGCATTAATGTGGTTACTGGTCTAAGTTCGTGTGCTCGTAGCTAAGGTCATAATGGTGCTCAAGACGTGTCAGTTTTGTGACAAACTGTTGTCAACCATGTCGAATTCTTCTAGCTTTATTTCTCGAGTGATATTGCCGTGCTTCATGACGGCGATCTTAAACTCTGCAAAGAATTTATGGTATTCTTATTGGTCCAAGGAATCCAGAGACTGCTATGTGCGCCGTTGTGTCTCTTTAATCTCGTACATCTCCAGCGACACAGTTGATATCAAAGCAAATAGAGGCGAGAGATGGCGTAAAGTGTCGCCTACATCTATACCAGGTCGGATGATTTCATGATTTGCTTTGAGTGAACATTATATCTACTTTCCGAATGATAGCGAGAATGGTTGTCAAGCACCATTTGGACATACAGGGCACTGATCATGTTGACTGATGATCTGATCTCTATCAATTGCAATAGGAATCTGGGGTATTCCTTGTAGTTGTGTGTGCCTACGCAGTTGGCATACACCGTGAAATTGCTGCATCCCTATATGCAGTTTCTCATATGGTAATCCCTAATACACTTTAGTTATCGGGGGAAAGGAGGTCGTAGGCTATTGAGATGTTAACAGATTTTTTTAAATAAGACCAACGATTTGAACTTGAATGGCATGTGGTTTCAACAAGATGGAGCCACATTCCACACAGCACGTGAAATACTCCCTTTACGTAAAACCAAATGTCCTGGTTGTGTTATTTCGCATAGGAATGACATTAGTTGACCATCGCAGTCTCGGGATGTAACCCCATTAGACATTTATTCTCTGACTATTTGAAAGAAAACCTTTATGTCGACAAACTTGCTACGATTCCAAGGTTAAATAACACATCTGACGTGAAATTGCTGAAAGAGCGCCGCATTTATGGGAAAGCATCGTGAAAAACTTCTCTAAAGAGTGGTTGCATGTCAGCGGTATCATGACCGTCATCGTAACTGCTAAATCTGTAGTTTACAATGCTAGAAATAACATTTGAATTGTTCCAATGTTTTGCGTTTTATTTAAGAAAACTTCTTAAAGTTCATTTTGGTCCCTCTTTACACATAGCATCGATGTATATAAAAATTTACTGTTTATATCCAACAAAATTGCAGTGATGCACCTTAAAATTCTCCACGACGGAATCACTGCGATCCGGAACAAACAGAATAATACATTCTCGTTACGTTTTGTTCAGCCCGTGAGTGGCAAACAGCGCAAACAGTTTTGCTGTCTGCATTAACATATTCAAACTAATTAAAACATTCCGTCCTACGCAAACTTACTTTAATTATTGCGAAACTCGGCAACCTACACGGCTTTAATAACAGTTCCGATTTTCTGCTTGCAAAGTATTGAGGCATTCGCAGATTCTCATTTCAAGGCGGCGTCGCGTGCGCGCCGGGATCTGTTAAAGTTTAAAGCGGCTTCTGCAAGCTCAACTCTGCCGCTTTAGTACCGACAAATAAATAAAAATTGCAGAAAAATAACATTTTACGCCCGCAGTAAACTTTACTGCGCTAACAATGGTAGTCATCCACTGCTTGGCAAAGATGAGTGTCTGGCAGTCATTAAAGTAGTCCTTGTTTACCTTTTGCAGATTAAAATTGTAATTTAATAACTGCAAAAGATGTTTGGTTAGTTGTAAGGGTAGTCAAATGAAAATGCAATGAGTTACCATCGTATGCAAAACAAACCTCTTTATCTCCAAGTTAAACGATGTGGTCAACTAGAATACATTTTTTAATGTGACTGCATCTTAAATATATCATAGGAGAGTTTATCAACTACGTTGCAGGCGAGTGGACGCACGCTTGTGTTCTGCGACACACTTTCACTTGATTGCCAGTGAACATCAAGTCAAAACCTTTACTATATGCATCTTATGGAAATAACACCCCACAACCAATAAATCCAACACCGTGCAATTATAATAACCAGCAAACAGAAATATAAATGCAAGAAATAAATGATAGCCAACCACCAAAAAGATTAGCACAAATGCCAAAAAACAAAAAAGAGAAAAGGTCATTTCGACCTGCTGACAGCAATATAAACTGCAAAGCCAAACCATCGATTATAATTGTAAAAAGACACCAATGTAAAAACAAATAAAGACGATACTCAACCTACAGTAAATAAACTGAACAACACAGTTCTAAAACCCTAAAAAAAATGTTAACACATTATAGATCAATGAAGCGAATTTGCGTCTATACATTGTAATTGTGCAAGACGGATAACGCAAATCAACGCAACATGTACAGGTCCTTTCTCCGAGTTAATAATCTATGATACTATAGAGAACAAACAGCTCTGTATTTTCTTCTATTGGTCTGCTCTGTCAATAGTCAATATTCAGATTTTAGTCACTGTGCAGTCATGATGAAAAACGTAGTTCTTGCGGAAAAATATCTTACAGAAGACAAAGTTTTATCAAAATCCCTAAAGAACACTGACAACGTTGATAGTGACAATAAAAATGAAAATGACCTTTTTAATTTATTGGAAACGGAGATTGAAGCAAATTCCCTCTGACTCAAATGACAAACCTCTTTCTCGGAAACAGAAAAGGTATGTTTATCCCTTAGTGGATTTGTCCTTGAAATAGTTCAAATTATTTATAAGCCAAATCATCAACCATCCTTAGAGGGGTAGGCTTCGTATACGAACGTATAATCCGGAGAAACTTATAAAGTATGGCCTACTTGTTCATATAGTGCTGAAAGCAGACTTTATCTTGAACTTATGCTGCTAAAAATAAAATACAGAAAACTACTTTCATACTTCTGAAACCTTATTTTAATCACAATTACCATGTCTACTAAAATAACGACGGCATCCAAATGGCAACTGCTAAAACTTTCCTTTCAAGTTAGAGTGTGTGCAACATTAGAGAAAACAGAAGTCTTCCTCCAGAAATGAAAAAAAATCACAGATTCGAACGCGTGGAAAAACCACATTCAGGAGAAAAGGTGGAATTTTCTTCAATCTCTTTTTTGCAACTATAGCGGGTTCTTTTCTCATCAAAGGATCTATGCAATGATTTCCTATGGTCTTTCGGTTTATCTCGCTTTAGCGTTCAACAGAAATCTGCCATCGTATTTTCATCCTTCCTTGGTAACGAGTTTCCAGGACTTTTATATCCTGGTAAAAGCGTTCGACCTGCTCTTCACTGAAATCGCCATGATTTTCTGAAAATTTGTCTAGATGTGCATGCAAGAATGTAATTTCAAGTTTATGTGGCATCCTAGCTTTCTCAAATCTTCAACCATTTTGGCAACAATCTTTTTATACCTTGGACTTTTATTACCTAAAAAGATTTTTGTCACATCTTTAAAATGCCAATGAAATTTCTATCCTTAAACATAGTGCGAATTAGTGGTCTATCGAATACTCCTTCTTTCAACTGGGCCTCAGAGGGTTTCGGAAATTGGATTGGAGATATTAAAAACACGCCCCTGACTTATCAAGGGCTTTGACAAATTGTTTCATGAGACCAAGCTTTATAAGCAACGGAAGAATGAGAGTTTTTGATGGATTCACAAGAGACTCATTGATGATGTTATAAGAAGCTGGAGTTAGTGATGATCTTACTGACCATTGTTTTGACTTGCTATAATGATTTTTTCTATCTTTACTATCCCACAAACACAAATATCAAGGATTTTTGGTGAATTCTGACTGTTGTCCAAGCAGCATGGTTATTATTTTCAAATCTTCGCATATTTGCATGTTGTCAAATTTCTCTTTCATGACAATTGAGTGAGCAATCGGTACAGGAGCATATACGTTTGTGTTGTGAAGTAAGATCGCCTTTATACTTCGTTTCGAAGAGTCTATAAAGAGTCGCCAATCAGAATTTTTGTAAGAATTCTCGTTCAGCTGATCAATGAGACCCTCGATATCGGTACAAAACACTAAAGAAGGATCTTCTTCCTTAATGAAAAACTTACGGAATTTGGAGTTTCGGTTTCTCGGAACAACCTTTTGGTAAACCGAAATTTCTAACGAGATCACTCAACTCTAACTGGGACACCAATGTCGCTCGAAAAATCACATTCTTCATCGAATTCTACTAATGCGTTACCTTTAGTAACACGGTCAATATTGGGTTGGCATTTAACTTGATCAATTACAAGCCGTTACCGATTGAGCATTTTTGTATACAAATTTTATGGGATTACGGAGTTATAGGGTTATAGGGTTGCGGGGTTAAGGGATTAAGGGTTTATCGAGTTATGTCATTCAACTGATTAGTTTTTTAGTTTACAGCTTGAGTCAAAAAGTTACAGTGTCAAGTAGCTTAGATTATGGGGGTTTTGAGGTTGTGTCGATGTGCTGGGGTTTTTCGACCTCGGATTCGGATTCAGCGATCCCAAAAACATATAGTAAACATGGTCTAACCCCCAGACTCAAAATTTTTTTGTGCGGCTGTGACATTGAGGAACAAATTCATAAGGTGGCGATTTTAATTCTAAATAATCTTCACGGGTTCTAGACTAATCAATCCAAAAGGAAGACAGTTGCAGACAGCATTATGGGCAATAAATTTATTGACCTCAATTAGAAGATGCTTCAAATTTCTTTATTAGAAAAAACTACTAAGCAAACTATCACTGACCGTTACAACTAAAGTTCAAATCGTTCTGCTATAATATTCATGTTAAGCATACCAACAATAAGACTGTGTTTACACAATAGGTAATAAACAATATGTCGAGGACTACCTATCGGTTCAATGGGAACTTAACTTTACAACAGAAGCTGAGGTAGTGGTAGAGTAGCTAAGGCATATAATAAATCAGGCATTTTGGGCAACTAGGCTTATAAAATTGCAGCAAAATTGCAATAGCAACGATTTAGTAAATATCAGACAAAATATCACCAAGAAAAGGACAGAATTTGGTAACAAACACAACACCTTAGATAAAAATAAACTGATTATTCTAACAGAATAACAAAAGGACAAAATCGAAAAATTCAGCTACTACATTAGCAACTTATCTTCCTGACAACAGGATGATCATTTCTTATATGAATAAGAAAATTAAAGGACCCAGTCTTAAATTGAAGGCGAAGGAAATGCAAAGGCATCTGCTAAACAACTAACTGCTACTTTCAAGCTACATGAAACAATACCAGCACTGATTGATGATTGCGCTGTTCTTGAATTCCTTGAAGCACCGCTTCAACTCGATTTGCCCTCTAACCATTGTACATCTAGTAAAATACAAAATGAAAAACACCAAGCTGCAACTTTATCACAAATAAATTACTTCGTCAGCTACCAAAGTAAGACTTAGTGTAACACAAATATTTAATGCTCAATCATCAGATTCCTACAGAGTTACATACATAGTCAAATAGTATAGAGAATTTGGCCACTGGAATTTGATCAGTGATAATAAGGCAACTTATGGCAGGCGGTCTGGTCGAAAGAGAAGTGATGAATTCGCCCACGAATTGAAGGAGAAGATCGATTAGGATTCTGTGTTTTGCCCTGAGGAACCTCCAACTGTTGACTGAGGAAAACAAGATGGACAGGAAGCTAAAAGCTCAAGCACTGCTGAACAACGAGTACGGTAACGCTGCCTTCTTGAATTTTTTTTCCGATGAACAGAACTTTATCCAATACAGGGAAGTGAATTGCTAAAATGACCGTTGGATGTGTCAAGTGTTTACCGTCGTGTATACTTCTGTGATGGTGTTAGGCCTTTTGAGCAGCAAAGGCAACGTCATGACGTCCTACTTCTTTGAAGAAGTCCTGTAGGTAATCGCCGACCACTATATCAACGTGGTGGACATAGTTGTGAAAACCTGGATAGAGGAAGTGACGCTAGGCAGGAGTACGTGTTCCAACAAGACTCCGCTTCAGCCCACAAGACAAAAAAGACTCAGGTATGACAATTTGTACTTCTACTGGCTCTTCGATGTGTGGCCACCCTCCAATCCCTACTACAATCTGACTACTGCATGCGGGGCTTGGTCAAGACAAAGACCAGTGGAAGACATCATAATACCATGAAAAGCTTAAGGGCCTCCGTCATGGAGAAAAGGACACATACAAACAAGGAGTAATTGTGTCAGCCTGCAGCAGGTTTATGTCTCGGCTAGAGATGCCACTAATATCGAATTATATGATTCTCTATACTACTCACTTTTCATCCATTTTTCGGTTTTATATCAACGACTATGTGGCTTCTTAACATGAAAGAAAATAATGTACACCCATAGTACTTTTGCGTTGTGCAATAGAACAGATCCCATGAATTGCAAGGATCGATTAATCGACCAAGAACTATAAAACTTGTGCAAGTCAAAATCGCACAATTTTCATTCACTATCAGTAGAATAAGAAACTTCAGACTCTATTCTCATAAAGAAAGATGCCCACCAGAGTTTCATGCTTTCTCCGCTGCTTTTTGATATTTAGAGAATCTCTAGTCTAAAACATTGGGGGAATGGTGATCAATGGTTGCAGAGTAACAAATCTTCGTTATAATGGCAACAAATGTAATATAGTCGCAAATGGTGGTCAATCGATTGGTAGAGTATAGCAAAAATACAGTTTAACTATGAACATATCAAAAACTAAAGTAATGGATCTATCAAAAACTAAGACCAGAGTGACTTTACGAGTAAAAGGTAACATCGTAGAACAAGTGCCCAATTTGAAATACCTTGGAACTCTTGTTGATGAAAATGGAGATAACAGAAAAGGAATCCGGTCGCTCATTGAACAACCTCAAAGAGCATTTACAAGCACGAAAAAGTTTTTCCCCAGATCCGACCTCAGCCTCAATCTTACGAATGAAGATACGTAGTTCTCAGTCCTACTGTATGGATGCGAATGCTGGGACATGTGATGCGGGGTAGTCAATAAGAAACACTCCACTTAATTACAGAAGGAAAAATCCAGGGAGGGGGTCAGTTGGAAGACCAAAGAACTTTTCGTTAAAAGAAACCCGCAAATCGATTGACATATTCAGAGCAGCAGTTTCCAAAACAAAATTAGCCATATAGATCGCCAGCCTTTGTAAGGAAACGGCGCAATAAGAAAAAGATGAGTGAAGAGCGACTGCAAAACGCAGAATACTATGAACAGAAACAAACCTCAAGATCTATCACGCGATTTTTATAGAAATTCAAGGGTATTTTCAAACATTTAATTTACATTAGTCATAAGGAAAATCGTTTTATTAATGGCGAAATTCCTTAGAATTGCACCATGGAACGCTGACGGCCTCCAGTCAAAAGAAGAATAAATCAAGAAATCTGCTTATGTTAAAAAACTGTTTCAGCTCAATAATCCATATAGAAATGCCATATTATCTCAACCGCCCTACCAAACAACCAGATGGTATGACACGTGAAGGCCCAGTCATCATCTTTTGAGATTCGTACAATACGCCAAGAAATACCAAAGTCCGGAAACAAATTCTCGTAAGTCACTGTCAAAGAAACTACCAAACCCAAGCACAATAGCGGCAGCTTATTGCCCTCCTCGAGATACCGTAACCAAACCATGCTATAACAATTATTTTATTCATTAAAATCAGTATTTACAGATGTTGGAGATTTTAACCGATAAGGTAGTGAAATGATAATTATACATATTTTTCAATGGGTAGACCAACTCATTGGCCGACAATGTTAAAGGAATTCCATTTAAATATGTACGTATTACACCTAATTATAATTTATGTTCCACCATACACCAGTAATACTAACTATTAGTGCTAGAGTAATTAGAAAAGAAACCAAATCAATGTTATGGAACAGATGAACAGATTAGGAAGCCTTCAAAAAATATGTGGACCAACACCTCGAAATTGATACATCTAAAAAAGAGCTGGACAGTGAAGTTAATAAATTCGCAACAACTATACAAGAGATGTATGATTTAGCAACAATGAATCAAAATCTATGATCATAGGGGTCTCTCAAGACAGCGTCTCCAAGCAAGCCCTATACTTACTTTTCATTGCTCATATGGCAATCACACCGTATGCAGAATGGACAGTTCAGATGAGTGAAACAAAGTGAGTGAATATCATTTTTATAACATGAAAGGGTTGTACCTTCCTGTCATAAATAACACTACTATACTATAATCTGAAGAAATGGCATACTCGGGATTCTTCTTGTTCTCCTTTAGCCTTCTTGCGTTTAATTTTGAAGATAGGTCTCCTTCATTTCCTTCCATCTATCTCTATTTTGTGCTACGTTAAACCACTGAAGACGAGTGATACTCTTAATGTCATTAATCCGTCTTGCTACTGGTCTTTCTCTGCTTCTTCTCCCTAACCACGGTCTCCATTGGTGTGCCAATTGTTTTATTTTGCTCTTACAAAGTTCTGGCAAAGTTCCATTTTCTCTTTTTGTCTCTTATTGTAATCGTTCTGCAGTAACTTGCAGTCTTTCTTATTTGTTTTATGATTATCCATATTTGCGCGCTATAGGTCATGACAAGAACAACTCGCATATCAAATACCCTCGTTCTAAGATTCGTTTTAATTTTGTAAACGCTCTCTAGGTCAACCTTCTTCTTCTCTCTATTTCCATTTCTTTGTTTCCTTTGCCCATTGATATAATTTGTCATAGGTAGGTATATGTCGTAACATTTTCTATCCTCTTCTGGTCCTCTTATTATTTTTGGTATTTTAGAACATATTATTTTTGTTTTGCTTAGGACTACCGTTCTCGATGCTGATTTCAGTTCTATTAAGATTATTTGTAAATCTTCTTCGGCAAATTGTTATGTTAATTCTTTCTTTGTCTAATCTAGTTGCTTGAAGACTCTTTCCCTATTGCATCTGCTTGTCTTATGATCGTGTTTTTTCACATACTTTTACGACAAATGCTGCTTGTTTTTATATACTCATTAATACTATAGTGTAGAGAGAGTCTGTGTGGACGTTATCAATTTTTTTTGTTACGGCTTAATGTTCTATAGAATTAAACGCCTTTTCGTAATCAGCAAAGGTTATATATAGCTCTTTTGCTTTCTCTAATAGTATTTTTACTGTTAATAGACGGTCACAAGGGCTCCCTCTGTGGAACGCTGCCTGTTCGACTGATACTGTTCCAACTCTCATGTTATTCTGTTTGTAGCAATATAGCTTATATGGTTGGGGCAATAAACTAATTGAGCGGTAATTTTAATTTAGTCGGATCTCTTTTCTAGAAGAACAGGATTATGAAGGAATTGCTCCATATTTCTAGAATTTCCCACTTTCCTAGACAGTCGTTGAACAGTCTTTAATACGAGGAGTACAATCCCTTCCACCTTTTTACCAATTTCTAAAATTATTTTTGTCTTCTCCCAGTTTCTTGTTATTTTTCATGGTGTGTAAGGCATATGTAATGTCTTCTTCTATTGTTTGTGAAATCCCTTCTGCCCCAATATATATTAATTTTGGATTTTGGTTTTATGTTTACTGGTTTTGAATACGAGAATTACATAGTGTTTTGTAAGTTTCCTCTCATTGTTCCCAATTGGCATAATTTCTCGTTTTCCATCTTACTTCTTTAGGCATTTATTATTTTAAATAATTTCTTCTACTTGTCTCTCATGCTGTTTCTAAGTCGTTCCTGATCATTCCATGTGCGTCTCTTCTAGCTTCTCTATATTCTTCAGTTGCGTATTTACCCTGTTAATATGGTGTTTGTATTTTCTATTTTCAATTTAGAACTTACTGCTATTTTGCTAGATTTAGTTTGTGTTCTATTTTGGATTTCACCTGTCGTTTTTATTATTGAGGTAGTCAAATGCCGAGACAATTTATTTATATCTTCTTTTATGTCTTCCGTATTTCGTTTTTTTTTGTAATTCTTCTTTGCCTTTTGCACTATAAACAAATCGACTACTTTTTCCGCTTTTGTCTTCGTATAATTTGTCCTTTCGTTTTTAAACTGAATTTCGATCTTACTAAGCAATGGTTGCTTCCAGTTTTAAATGTGTTTAGGATTGTTACGTCTTGTAATATTGATTTTGAAGAGCTAAGGAGATGGTCTATCTTATTTTTTGTCAAGCCGCCTGAACTTATCCAGATCCACTTTCGCTGCACCTTTTTGCTGAAAAATGTATTTATGGCCTATATTTTTTTCTAAAATGTTTCCTCTTGGATTTCTTAAGGAATGTCCACCCCCTACTTTAGATTCTTCTTCTTTTACTATATCTGGATATCCTCAACCTAGCTTAGCCTGCGGGACGATGCAGTTACCAGTATGTGGACGCAGCTTGTAAATGCTGCTTCTAGGAGCCATAGGTGAGGGTTGCGATGAGCACCAATATATCATACTGACCTCGTAAGAGGTCCGTCCGATCCAATGTAGACGTGCTACCTCTACCCAACATACCTACGCCCCAAACTTAGAATTACATTGGCATAAGAGACTAACTTAAAAGCAGCATATAAAAAAGAAGGCCAACGTGATGGATCTAAAAATCAAAAAGATGTACTAGTTAATAGGTTGAGAATCACCCTTAGTAACAGAGACCACACTTCTTATACACAAAACCGTCTTACGGCCTATCTGAAGATATTGATGCGAGCTAATCCAATATAAAGATTATTCAGGGGTTGAAATCCAAGATCTTAAGAACTCTTTTGGGATGCTCCATGGTATGCGACGAACCTCGCCCTACATATAAACTCCAATGCCCTGTACGTGATGATTTAATTACGGAACCAGCAACTAGACGCTATAGCAGATGCAAATACTAATCCACAATCGAACTTTTGGAGATTAAAGCAGAAATGGCCTTAGGACTTACAAACTGACGTGAAGTCCCCAGAGTAAATTTATCATCCTCAACCGGGAGATGAAAGTAATAACGGAGATACCGTCAGCAGGTACTATCATCAAGTCAACCAACTCTATCAACAAATTAGTTCAGAAAATCCCCAGTAAATCTGATTGACCGTGTTCAAATAAAAGAAATAGAATTCCAATTAAATATTTTATAATCTGATCAAGTGGGATTTTGGTAGCACAATACGCACGTTTCGAGGACACCATCTACCCCGCGGCTCGCAGCCGTCAAATGCGGGCCCAAATAATTATGAGCAAATATTTACGGCCGATCTGTAGGCACATTTCCGAGGCCTTAAACAGCGCAATCTGCAATTTACGCCCGAAACGTTAAGTCAGCCCTGTTGGCGTCCCTATTTATTTATTTCCCGACGCTACATCTTCCCAGATTTCCTGCCAGCCAAATTTATTCCACTCTTTCGCGCCGTTTATTCAGCAAACAATTCATCGCGCTTCAAAACAGCAGAGGCGGAATAAATAAATTTCCGCCCTCGGCGCGGCGGCCGAGTCCCGGGTTAATCGCTTGATGAGCACGGCTCGACATGATGTTTATATCAGATAACAGACATATTTTAACAGCTGCCGCGATCCGTACGCGGCTCCTCCCGCCTCATTAATTTCGCTGTCGTTTGCGCAGCCCGCCGCTCTACTAATCAAATCAATCCGAGGTTGCGTAACTGATACGAGCAGTCGGAATGGGGGCTTCCGTTCGGGCAAAAAGACGGTCGTCATCGTTATTATCCCTCGGCTGCAAATGTTGGAGAAATCTTCAGGATAGCGTCGGAAGGAACATCGCAGTTTTTAGTAACCAACGTCTAGCAACAGAACAAGCGTGAAACGAATATATGCAACAAGCGATTAGAAATGCTAATAAATCTATATGGAATATAACCAAAAAATTAAACGAGGCACATCAACTGAACATCAATTAGAAAGTTGGAGACAAACTTGATATGTGGGGCTTGCGTTCTTGCATCTGATGATATACTAAAGATACCACCAGTAAACCTAGAGGAGGTATTGCAACAGCATTTCCAGTTTTTAGCATCTAGTAGAACTGATCATTATTTCAATTGTTTTCCCAAGTTGAGGGCAAATAGTTATAGATAAGAAACTCTTCAGTTATATAAGGGCAAAATTCAGGAGATGACTCCTGAAAAACAAATAAATATTTGAATATATGTCTGAAAATGTATGTTCTATAACAATGAAGAATACTGAACCTCATGAAGTAAGCGAACGTTTGTTTTAAAGTACTTTTAAAGTAGTTGATTAGTTATATTATGAATATGAAATGAGATTTATGGCAGCCTCACGGATTTACCACGAAGCCTACCGTTATAGACAGTAATCTGAATGAAAACCCTTTGCAGTCTTTTGATGGAAGTGGTTAACGATTTCGAAGAATGTGTTCTACAAGACTAAGTATAACCCTAATACAAGCTCCAAGCTATAAGAATGCAACTATTGTTTTTATGAATTTTGACGTATACAGGACTACTAGGAGCAGCATTTCTTCTTCTTGCAATAGACTCCTAATATTACAATATTTCTGCTTCTAGACCCTTTTAACCGTCGATAAGAAATAGATCATCTACCTGTAACAGAGTTATCTATAAGTTAAACATATAATTCATAAAATAGTTAAATATTTTTGTTCGTAATGATATCAACAACATTAATGATTGGGCTATAATTTTGGTGACCATCTAGAAGACCTGGCCATTTTTATACAATGCTTCAATAACTTAATGTGCCCGTGATTACTATCTTTATTCCTTGAATGGGTTCTATTGGTAGTGCGATAGATTATGCAGCTTCAACTCACTTTATTAATATTCACCGGAATCTCAAGAAAACCTTTTCCGGTAGCTGGATCGCACGAGGTGGTCATGAATGCTTTTCTCTTCCGGATATTGAAAATAAACCTCCTTAATTTTTATCTGTGTCATCTATTTTGAACTAGACCATAACCTTCTGAAACTTGAACAATGCTTTTCCATTTTTTGCATTTTTGTTCCATTTCATGTAGTTCAATGTAGTACACATTTGAAGACAGACAAAGAGAAACATTTGAGTTGGTTAAACCATGTATGATACATAGAATAAACAATGGAAGAACGAAAAAATAAACTATATGAAGCAAACATTTTAAGAAATTGCAAGAAGAATAGTGGAAGGTAAAAAAAAGGGGTAAAAGAATAAAATGAAGTATCAAAACCCACGCATGATTGAAAAAATAGAAGTAAGCTACCACCCAATAAGGGAAATTTAACTTTATAGCCTTATACTGTAAGACAGAAGGCTTAGGATTAAGTAAGTGAAGTGAATTACACATTTTAATTAACCTATCAATTCACTCAATACCTCTTCACGCTATGAGGGGCTTCTCTGAGTAATGGATAAATATTTTTACTTTTGGTAAAATATATAAGTAATAAGAAGACCAATCCCGAATAAAGTATCACTCCAAAAAAAATTATGTAAACTTAGATGTAAGACTTATGTCTTATAAAAGTCAAAAGTCCCTCCTCTATATATATTTTTCCTCGGTTAACTATGTTTAAACAACTTAGTTCACGGGATGAACCGCGTCTATTTTGGGAAAATTCTCGACCTTTCGGCATCGGCTTTGAAGCCTTTTAAAGAGGTTAGTTCTTCACTCGGGGTCTCAATCTGCCTTGATCTTTTTTAGGGCTGGAAGTGAACGTTTGTTAGGCGGGAGATGTGTTGGCTTGGGGAAAGTTTATAGGATTATTGCGTAATTGACGGTGTGGGGTCATAAGGGATTTCCATAAGACGGGTAAACGTTGGCTGTCATCTCTTGTGTTGAGGCACTGTGGGCGTTTTTCTATTTCAACCTAGAAAAGAAAACCAAAACCCTCATTACTAACTCCAACCTATCATCCGATACCAAGAAACTCCGCATACCCCAAGAAAAATCTTCCAGAATTCCCAAATTGTATGGTCTCCCAAAAATTCACAAAGAGAACATTTATTTACGCCCTATAGTTAGTGCGTTCGGTTCTCCCACCCACAACCTAGCCAAATACCTTGCCAAGACTCTCCAACCTCTCACAGAGCAGGCATCATCCTACGTTCGAAGCTCCTATCATTTCCTAGAAATACTGGAAACCTTCCCTATACGCAAAGGTGACATCATGGTCAGCTTTGATGTCGTTTCTTTGTTTACAAATATCTCAATTCCTGATACCCTACAGTTATTAAAGTCAACGTATAATATAAATAACAATATCCTCTCCCTAATGAACCATTGCCTATCCAATACTTACTTTACCTTCCAAAATAAATTTTACCGCCAAACTAATGATGCTCCTATGGGTTCCCCACTTTCACCTGTCATTGCTAACCTTTTTATGACTGATTTTGAAACAAAAGCCCTCGCTTCCTTCCACCTTAAACCTTATACGATATGTCGATGACACTTTTATTATCTGGCTTCATGGACATGATACCCTTCCAGAATTCCTTTCCCACCTCAACCAAATGCATACCAATATCAAATTTACCATGGAAACTGAACATAATAATTCCCTCCCCTTTCTAGATACTCTCATAACAAGAAATCCTTCTTATGACAGCTTTTACTACACTGTCTACAGAAAACCCACTCACACTAACCGCTACCAATAACCAAATATCTGGGCTTATTCGCTCAGCAAAGGATCACTGCCCCAATGAATCCCAAGGAGTGTATGAAATATCTTGTAGAGACTGTCAAATGACCTACATAGGTCAAACAAATCGGCAAATATCTAGCCGTATATACGAGCATTCTCTGGCCGTACGGAAAGGCGATAATGGTTCGGCATTTGCCAAACACAGCAAAGAAACAGGCCACAAAATTAATTTCTCTGGGGCTAAAACCATTGCCCCCATTTCCCATTTCACCAGCAGAATAGTACGTGAGGCAATTGAAATAGAAAAACGCCCACAGCGCCTCAACACTAGAGATGACAGCCAACGTTTACCTGTCATATGGAAATCCCTTATTACTGCGCACCGCCAATTACGCAACACCCTTAATCCTACAAACTTAAAAAAAATTAAAATAAATAAAAGCTGGAAATTTTTAACGGGTACACGTATCGAGACGTTCGAATGCGCATTTGAATCGTAAGAGCCTCAGAAAAAAATGTTACCACATATTTTGTTGTTATAAGGCAAAAGTGAACTTGTGCACGCAAAAAATGCATTTTATTGATGAGCTTTTTGCAGACCCAAAACAATATTTTATTTCTCGCTTAATATTGGCCAAAATAAGCTCATTCTCGTTACTCAGAGGTTTTTGGGGTTGCCGATCACGAATACGATGCTTAGAAATTGCTCCGATGCACTTGGGGGCATAATTCTAGGGAACGGGGTGATTTTAAAGAATTACCTCAAATTTGTTTGTTTTCCGAGTTTAAACTGTCTGAATATGGGTTTTTGGAGTCGCTGATAACGAATATAATGTTTGAAAAGCGCCCTAATGCACTTGGAGGGGAGCATAATCCTGGCGATAGGGGCGATTTTAGCAAAAACCTCAAATTTGTTTATTTTTCAAATTTAAAATTTCTATATCAAGGTTTCTGGGGTTGCTGATCGCAAATATGATGCTTAGAAAGTGGTTGTTACGCTTCCATAACAAATAATTATCATCACAGTTGTACTATTTAACAAAGCGTACTGATAACCCTGGTTATAAGATGAAAGATGCCCAGATTATAAAGCTGCATTTAAAAAACAAGTATTTTAGCAGTGTTGAGCATTTAATGTTTACACTCATCGGGGACAAACATCGTCATTGATTTTAAAAACGTCGACCTCTTTGCTGTAGGATAAGTTCCACAACGCGAATTGGTAGACTTATCTAAAACGCGTTGCTCTCCGAGATTAAGTTAATAGACTATTTCGTTCAAGACTGTCGAAGGCGGAAACACTTTCGGTTTGTTTTCAATAATCCAAAAAGGTGTTCCTGTTGGGCTCGCACTTGAGAATTTAATAAATTTAAGGTTTAACCATTACATAGGCCAAAAGAAGCACAGTATTTGCAGTCTTGCCGTTTATTGCGTACGGCCACCAAAGCTGCAAGTGGGAGGGAGATAGCTAATTTCAGAAACTTGTTTCTATGTGGAAATATTTTGTGTCAGATATTGTAGTATTAGAATAAATGGGAAAAACTATTAATTAAACGCGGTAAGAGTTAAGAGAAGTAATGCTAATTGGAAAATTCGACCGCACTAGAATGAGTTATGATAATGGATCGGTAATAGGTAGCAGTAAGCCGTGATCCTATACTTTGTAGACTAGATTATTTCCAATAAAACTACATAGAACTGTTTACGTATGTGGTAGTAGTTGTCACAAAGGATATCATGCACGTTACCGACGAGGATGCTTTGAATACGCATATATTCTTCATCTTTTACTGACCCACATACTTAAACGTGAAAACCGACCTGCCTTATTTTAGGGATGTATTTTGGCTTCAAATTGACATATTCAACAATAAGAGCTTCCATCGTTCACATTTAACGATTTGTTACCTATTCGTGGACTACAATACTGATAAATGTTATAAATTGTTAGCTTTCCACCATCAAGAGTCTGTGACTGACGCCAAAACTAGCCACCGATACAAAGTATTACGTGATTTGGCTACAAAAGATCCAAGTTTCTAACGTAGCCAGGAAGTACAAGGAATTTGTCTACCAGGAGTAGGTAATCGTTGATAAGGCAAACCATCTAATCGCAAGAGAAATAATGATTTCGTTCACGAATCGAAAGAGAAGATCGATAAGAATTCTGGGCGTAGTATGACTATCCTAGTAGAAGAAATAGGAATAGAAAACTCTACGATTAGCCTAGCAGCGCACCTGGACGTGGATTACAAATCTTTTGTCTTGAAGAACCGCCAACTGTTGACTAAGAAAACAAAATGAACAGGAAGGCCCAAGCACTGCTAAACGGCATTCCTTCAGACAAAGAGAACTTTACATCTACCAAGATGCCTCTGAAGTGCTTATCGCCGAGGTTTTTCACCTCTGTGGTGGTGTTGGGGCTTGTTAGCACAAAAAAGATATTATGGCGGCCAACCCCTTTGAGGAAGGTGGACGACGACTGGCGGCAGCTATATCAGCATACGGGGTATAGTTGTCAAGTGCTGGATAGAGGAGGTGGCAGTTGGATGAGATTATGTGTTCTAGCAAGACTCCACTCTAGTCCACAAGACAAGGAAGACCCAGGCATAGCTGCATAACAGTTTGTATTACCACTGGTTTCCGACTTGTAGCTGCCTTTCAGCACTGATTGCAATGCTATTGACTACTACGTGTGAGGCGTAGTCGAAGCGAAGGTCAATGAGAGACACCATAATAAAACATACGGATAAGGAGGAAGTTGTGTCGGCTAGTAGTAGATTTAGATCCTGGCTAGAGAAGGTCGTGGCCACTGATGAGGGCTTCATTGAATAATGTTACTTTCGTAAAAAAGTTTCATGTAGTTAAATTTTATTTTTCTTGTATTTTAATGTCACGTTTACTATTTATTTATTTTTAGGATTTATCTCAACGCCGCTGTGAAATTACTAGCCTATTTTATTCTTCTTCTTGCGCTTCAGCACACTATATTTTCCGTATCTAGCTGAATCTAGCTCTAAATATTGATCATATGCATACAACATTAATATAAATTCCAGAACCACAACTTATAAATTTGTTAAAACAAAACATAAAATCCCTTGCGTTGGTACTAAAGTGGCCATTTCTTCTTTAAACATTATAGCAAAGAGAATTATCAATAGACACTTAATATTACAATTGACCTTTGGGATGAAAGTTTACAACCCAATGATTGCAATTATTCTGGCTCCGGGTAACTGAAAGCTTCAGCCGGAGCTCAACTTGATGGGCGCAATTACTCTAATCTACCCAGAATTGTTCAAAAACAGCAGCAGCCAAGCCGCCCGTCACTACGCAAGTCTTGCTAGCAAAAGAAAATTTGTAACCAAACATAGAACCCTCATGGTAAAACTGCTCCAATTCAGAATGATGTGTCAAAATAAGCGACTTCTAAAAGGTAAAATCCAGTTGCGACCATTCTGGTAGAAATTACAGAGGAGGCATCTGTTGACTGATCAACTGCTTAACAAAACTGTCTATTTAGAGCTTATTCAAAAGAAAATTTTGCATGCCGGATAACCTATCAAAACGCGGTTAAATCCGGTAGCATTCTCAAGACTACTTTTTTTCTTCAAAAATAACTTGTAGAACTTGTGAGTTTCAGATCCCTGGACTTGTACCACCGACAAAGCAATCGTAGTCTTTGATAAAAACAGTAGTAAACAATGTTTACAGACTTGAGTCGGACAATCGGATTAGGCGTCTAATTTCACTTCTCTAATGTTGTCCACTTCTACTTTGAGCCCTTTGTCCTGTATTACTAGTCGCACTGTGCCGCAGTGTCTTGAGCCTACATTTCATATAAATCAGAAAAGTTCAAATCTAAATCAGCTCCTAAAATTTACGTAATAAAATTCCATGAATACAAGAGTTCATTTTGGATTCTAGAGAATCGCTTTACCAACAGTGGCTTCACTGAAGAATCGTCATAAGGCCTTTTTTTCTAGCCATAGGCTTTGTTTCTGCAAATTTTAGCTGTAACTGCAACATGAGCATGCAATAGTAATTGTCCCAGCTCCATAAAGATACAACTTAAAGATAATTTGCTCTGGAAACTTTAATGACCACCTCAGCTCGCATGCCTATTATAAAATTTAAGAATAAGTGATTTGAAAACTCTCGCTTCTAAACCCCGGTCCATAAAAAGGCAAACTCTTCAGAAAAACATTTGCCAGGCGTTTCTAGATTGGACGATAATAATTTGTCTAATCCTCCAGCAAAAGTTATCAAAGTCTTGTTTGTCTAGAAAATACTGCTTTTTTTGCTTCTTCATAGAAGAAACGTGAGGAAGAATAAACCTCGAAGAACCATGCAGTCCTATTTTTACCAGCTTCCCCGTAGTCGCTACAATACTATTAAGGAAGGCTAACGTCGAATTGAGGCACTGTACGTAGCTGTAAATACCGAGCTTAACACGCATTGCTGGCTCTACAGACGCACTCGTGGTTTTGCCAGCACCCTCAGTTTGCTGTCTTTATGCAACAATGGTAAGTTCAAAAGCATCAAACAATAGAGGCACGCAGCTTTCAAAATAAAAATAACTTAATTGGTGATCTACTGCTGACTGAAAGGCCAATTTGGTTAATGCGCAAAATTGTTATTAACTTTATAGTCATGTGGGTTTTAAGTAAATTCGAATTCGAAGCGGAATTCAACAATTAAAACTACCAATCCTAATCTCAACCCAGAACGAAAATTTAGAGAAAAGAGGTCCTCGTAAAGGAATAGGCTTCAAATGGTCTGGCTGACAGCACAGTATAAGGGCTCCTACTAGGGATTACCAGAAAGATAACCAACGGTTGAAACAACAGAAGAAAAGGTCAAATCAAACGGTAGAATAAGCAGACAGGAAGCACAGATTTCTTAGCTCTAGCGGAAACAATCTGCCTGGGAAAAACACTCCAAAAATTTGAGCCCTTCAAGTTTTGGAGTTGGAGCATCGATTTTGCAATTCATTATCTGTAAAATAAATTTAAATGGCAAACCCGGGTAAACTTCAACCTCAGAATACAGGTGAAAGTAATATACGAGGAATAATACGAACAAAAACGGCAGGTGTGATAAATAAAATTAAAAAACTGGAAATAGATAAAATTTTATAAAGACCTTCATCTAGTTTTAGACAAAATTGAAGAAGACAAAGAAATAATTTTGCTGGACGCTTTCAGTGCTCGGGTAGGGTGAAAACAGAAAATAGGTATATTTGGAGAAAGAAGGACAAATGACAAGTGAAATAAATTGATAAACTTATAATTTACATAGAATAACTTAAAAATAGTAAATGTCGTTTTCCAACATAAACGCATTGCAGATATATTTGGACACAACCAAATAGAAGATTAAAGTCATTTAGGGATTATATTGTAGTGGAATAAAACTGTACCATCAACGTAACAGATGTCGAAGTATTTAGAGAATGGGAATATGGTTCAGTTTACAGTCTACTTAAAGAGAAAATTTATTTTCCATACAAGAAAAAGAGGATCAAAATATGTAAATACAATTTAGGAAACTTTAAAGAACAGACTATTACATATAAGTAAAGGTTGGATAGAAAATCAACATAATGATATAGGACAACTATATGAGCATATCAAGAAGTTTTTGAAAAAAGCAACAAAAGCAACAAAGCACGTAAAGAAATGGGTAAAAAGTTGTAGTAAAATAAAAAAAAAATTACAAGTAAAAGACATCATATAAGTAGGAAAACAACAGTCAAATTGCTGAAGATCTTCCCAAATGTTGGTAAGGAAGTTTTTCTCAGTGCCGATCCACTTACGCGCGGTAGTCCAAGAGCGAAAGGAGCAGACATCTTCATAGAGATGGACGCGGGCATCTGGCTAAAAGCGAAAGAAAAACGGCCATTTTATTACTCCGCTTGATTACCCTTTGTCCCCTCTCCAAGAGCTTAGTTTTAGTGATTACAAACTGTTGTTGCGTACCGTACAAAATCCGTTAGGCTCGTCCTGTTTGAATGAATTTTGGTCGCAAGCTGCCTTTTGTTTTGTTTTGTTTTGTTTTGTTTGCCTTACTGCATTTCTCTCGTTTTCTTTATGCCACCTTTTCCAGCATTCTTATCCTTTGTACCTGGCTGTACAAGTCCTCTACTGGATAGTTGCTGTATTCTTCCAGATTCGTTATTGGTTTTTCATAAATAATGAACTAAAGCCTCACACTCGCACGAGATACGGATGGCTGTCTCCGTTTTCCTACCACATTACCTGCAACTCAGGTCTTCATTGCGCAGCCCCATTTTGTTGAGGTGTCGTCTGGAAGAGCAAAAGTGTTTCCATGTCTTTGTCCTGGCACATTTTCCCAATACTTTTTATGTTGTTTTTCGACCCGTCCTCTTGTCTGGCTTTACAGTGAGTCTAGTTGGGGCCTGTATATGGAGTTGATGATCCTTTTTGTTAGCTCATCAGCCTTATCCTTACCTGTGATTTGAAAGTACCCCAGTATCCACCACAGAGCTAACGTGTTGTGATATGCCTAAGTCTTGAGTTCTTCGCATCACTCCAATGCCAATCTAAACGTTACTCTCGGATTCTTAACGTCTTTAGGAATGCTCGACAGTCCCTGAATTCTCTGCAAATGGGTGAGTTTTGTAATCTATAATGAGCCACTCTTATCTTTCCCATGATTTAAAAATAACTAGAAGGGAGGTCTAACTGTACTTCTATTGCCGCTTTGGTGTTGCTTTTATAATACATGTAAATCCCAGACAAGCAGGTCTTTGTGTTTTACTTAGTACGTTTATAGCGGTTCTTTGCGTCATCTTGGTCCACCATACCAAAGCTGCATATGTTTTCATGCGTTTCATTACCGTAGTGTACATCCAATACATCACTTTTGGTTTTAAACCCTATATTTTTATATAAGCCCATCTGGCTAACACTAGCGCCACCTTTGTCTTTTTTTTTATTTTTGAGGGTGTCTATTTCAAGTTAGTTTTAAGTCTAAAATAACTCCAAGATATTTTACCTCACCTGATAACTTTATTTCTACACCCCGGGGCCTAAGAAGGCCAAGTCTCTCTAAATTTCTCTTTCTTGTAAATACTTCTATGATTGATTGTGAAGAATTTATGGTCAGTACCTCTGCGTCTGTCTAATTTATAACCAGATTTAGGGCCTCTTGCATGTGCTCTCTAAGTGTACTTTTAAATCTTTCTTGGAATAGCATGACAAAATTATCGACATATTCCACTGGAGTATATCCGTTCCTTTCGAGTATCTTTTACATATCGTCCATTACAAGATTCTACAGTGAAGCAGGCAGAACTTTTCTCTGCAGTCATTCTATTTTATTCATCACGGATGCATATAGTAGTCTTTCTTTAAGCATACAATCTATCCACCTGCAGCTTTTTTCGTCAATTCCTTTACTCCTCAAAAATTTAGTGATTCCTCAATATCCAAAAAGGCAGCTCAAAATCCCTCTTTGCTTTCTATAACTTCCTCCACTCTGGTAGGGACTAAATGCAGCTCTGTTTCTATAGATTCTCCTGCTTTATATGCATGAAACCTAATATGCCTACCAAATTAATTATTCTTAGAGCATTTTCCACATTATGTAACTTTAATTAGTTTACAAGATTTCCGCATATTCCCCAGAGTAAGGCTTTCCACGAGAATATCGCACATCATTTACTATATAAGGCTACTATTTCCTTCTGCAAGAGAATAGGGTAAATGCCGTCAGGCCCTAGCGATTTATAAGATTGGAATGAGTTAGTTGACCACTTTATTTTGTTTACATTTGTCACTTTCTTTGCCTCCTGGCAATTCTCCCTGGATATCCACGTTGGGCGTCCCAGTTCTAAATTTTGCCAGTCACTCGGTGATGTATTAGCAACCTGCGACCCCAAAACGTGTACCCTGAACAGTTATTTTATTGTTTTCTGCTCGCAGTAGTGTGTTCTCCTATTTCCGTTTTCATAGGGCTCTGAGAATATTTTGAGAGTATTTTGTAGGATTTGGCAATTTCTCTAGTAGTTTCTATCACTTCACAGTGCCTCCTCCACGTATCTTTTTTTAATTTGCTCCGAGCCTTGTTATATTCAGTTAGGGCGTTTTTATAATTATCTCATACCCCGATTTATTTTCTGGATTAAAAATCTTTTTTTAGTCGAGCAAGGTCTTTAGTCCATCAGGGCACATTCCTGTTGGAATCCCCTTTCACCTAAGAACAAATATCTTACAGCAGCCCCCGGCTCCGTATTATTCCTGATCGTTCTATTCACTCCTCGAATGTTATGTTTTAGGTCTGTCTGGTAGGCTACTCAGTTTCAAAGTGAACTTGCTCTCTTGTGATCAGTAGCAGAATGTAATCAGGATGGTTCGTGTTTTTGCTAACTGCTGTTTATTTTGAAACAATACTTGAGAGACTTATATGTAATTAAAAAAAAATAATAAATTCGTTCCATGTTTTGTAGAATATAGCCGCTTCTTCCCGAAGTAATGTAATCCGTTTTACGGAGTGGATGAATCCCCTTTTTCCTTTTATTACGTTTTTCCTTGAAGTTGCTGGTAAGTTTTTTTTCTTCTGGTATTCTTTTTGATTTGTTCTATTTCTTGTTTTTTCATGTTCCTCAAATCTTGCATTACTTCATCGTGTCATCTAATCTTTGGCCTCTCTCTTAGTCTACTTGTTTCAGGCTTTCACGATATTAGTTCTCTTAACATACTTGGGTCTTCTGCTCTAATGAAGTGTCCCAGCCTTTGACCCTTTCATTACTTTCACGATCTTTCACTTTCTATGATCTCTAGGAGTTTATGTTTCATAAATTGCATGTGCTTTCCATGTTCTATACCCATTATCGGTATTAACACTTTCCTTTCAAAGATTCTTAATTGTACTTTATATGCTTGTGTACGGCACATTACTTCGGCAGCTTATAGAAGCGTAGAACTAATAGGTGTTTAGGTTTTTACCTTTATTTTTTTGGTTTCATCATTTCTCGGTTTGCATAAAATTTTTTTGGATCCTATATTGTATTTCTTCATATCTTTTACCTTCGTATGTTATTTGTGCTCATAATTAAAATCTTGTACCTTTTCGAGAGTGCAATTTTCTATTTTGACTTCCTTAACTTCAACAGCTTTTCCTCTCGTGCATTTTATGTATTTTGTTTTCTTCTCATTTATTTCGAGTCCAAGTTATTTATGCTATAATTTGGGCCTCTTAGCCTCTTATGCTCCCTTGTAAGTAAAATTTTAAAAAACTTGAAAAATTCTAATTGCAATCACGTAAACGCAAACCGTCCTTTTAAGGTACTGGGAAACTTTCATTAATTTTGTCTGAAATGTTGGTTAAACGTTAACTTTATTTCTTGAATTGCAAAAGAGTAGCCCATCTCTCAAAGGCTGCGATTACTTTAAAGATGATACTCTACAAAAACTTCGCCTTTTAGAGCAACATGTCTCGGGGAGAATTTCACTTCCAATTTGGGGCTTTCTAATTGTAACAATTGATGTTTGATGACCTCCAGTTCTTAGATGCTATTCGTCTCGCCAGCGTCGTTAATTTGTTTGTGCCGGCATCCCAATTTGCTGGGGAGCATTGCCATAAGTGCGCATTTCAGCAAAATCAGTGCGTCTAACGAGAACCCTTCAGCAGCAATTACGATACTCCGCTAAATAACGCAATTAAAGCGACGTCGCTTATTTTTCGTTATTGGCGCGGAGCAGACAGCACAAGGCAGCCTGATTAATGCAACCTATTGGCACACTCATAATAGGGGGCAAACAATAGCAAAGCTGCGTTCGAAATACCAAACGGCGCGCCCGGAGCGAATGACCAGCGACACGTGGGGAGCAATTTGGCCGGGGTGGCCAACCCCGCTCGAGTTCATTTGCTTAGTCGATGTATAAAAAGGTAATCAGTTTTGTAGCAGCGCAGCAGGCAGACGTAATTCGGCTGCTCATTTATGAGAACAAAAGTTATAAGCTCCCCTTAAGAGAACGCCCAAAAGGAGTTTTACGGTGGAACTTGAAAGAAAGGCATTTAATACCGTTTTCTTAGAAACTTCCGAATTTGGCTAATTAATCATGCGACTTCTGTAAACTTGCAAAGATTGCTTTGCTTATTTTCACCTAGAGATTATTTCAAAGACGTAAAGGTTAACGCTATGTTAATTGGCAGTTGCTTAAACTTAACTTTGCTATTGGAACAACATGCTATTGATGAAAGAAAACAATTTCTTGCAAACTATCGGGGAATTACTAAATAATTTAAAAGGGCAAACAACTTTAGTTACTTTTATGTCGCAGTGATACTAAGGATGCTAATTAAGAGTGGCGGTTTCTTCCAAACCTTATGTATTTGTCCATCTATAGATAACTATTCTTCTTCTTCGTTTATGTAGGTTTAGCCTGCTTTTCTTCACGCATTAATTACGGAGTTTCCATCAATATTAAAATACAGGGTTTCTAAATTTTTGTAGCCTGTCCAGTTTATTACCTCTCGATTTTTTGATAAATTTATTGTCACTAGTTCTGTTTGTGTCCGTTCCATTACTTTTATCTACTTATAAATCTAAATTTATAAATCATCCTTTGCATCCTTGTTTTAACTCTGTCTTGTCTCGTTTTCTCCTCTACTGCTCTTAACGTATTCATTTCAGTAGTGAGCAGCATTTGCTTGGCTTGGTTAGTGCCAGCGCGGCTTTCAGCTGCATAAGTTATAATTGGTCCTTCAAAGCATGCATTGAATTGGTTCTGTGGACATTATAAAGTTGTTTCAAAAATTCTGCAACACTTAAAAAGTTGAATTTTATGTTTATGGTATAGTAGCAAATTGCACCTTCGAATTTTGGATGGTTTTGGACAAAATTAAACTACGGGTTTTGATGCGCTATTGCTGGAAGCGGGGACTTCGCCAAAATATATTGCAAAAAAAATCTGCGATGCTGGAGGCGAAAGAAGTGTTCACTATTCCACCATCTCTAGATGGTACAAGTACTTCGACAGCAACATGAGTCACAAAGATCAGTCTCGTTCCAGTCGGCCATTAAAGTTGGGCAACAAAAATTTGCTTGATACGTTAAAAAATGAGCTTTCGTCAATCACTCGTGATTTTGGATCAGTTTTTGGAGTTGGTACATCAACAGCATCTTCAACAGTTTCAATTTGTCAGTCGAGATTTGCCCACAACTGCTCAACAATCGGCTGACAAATGGTTCTCTTTGTAAATTACAATCGTCAGAAGAAATGGGTTTTACGAAGTTTTCGAAGATGGTTTCAGCAAGGCCTTGATTTGGTGGAATTTTCAAGGAGTTTTGCATTTTAAACTCGTGCCAAATGGACGCGCCATCAACGCGGAACTTTATTTCCAGCACTTAGACTGTGTCTACGACAAATTGAAAGAGAAATGAATAACCTTAATTAAACATTTGTTTCAGCTGGACAAACCAAACAGAACCAAACTCCAAATTATCAAAAAGACTAAGAACAAATTTAAAGAGTTGGGTGGCGTTGAAGTTCTTCCGTGTCCAGATGTTACGCTGTTCATTTATGCTCTCTTCCGCTTAATGGAAAACTTCTTACGTCATCGCCGGTTTGATGGAGTTAAAGAAGCGTGCCAAGAGTTCTTCGATTCAAAACCGCCCAACTGGCACTTCGACCAAATCCGAACACTTGCAGATCTATGATGGCCTCTGTTTCGAAGAATAACTTTAGTTGGTTTTAAATAAGTTCATCCATAAACACGGCTTTTTGGTTTTGGTTTTATCACTCTCTATTTATCTTCGAATCTGATATACTTACCACAGAAAAAACTACAATGTCTTTATTTACCAAAACACAGCAATCCTATTATCAGATTGCAACTCCGAAGAGCGTCATCTATACGTATTTTAGAACTGGCTACGATGAATAAAATTAAAGTAAATAATAAGCAATCCCCACAAGTTTCCTTTACAAGACGATCTAATTGTCCTAGTGTCAACTTAAACAATAAACTGGTTCCAAAAAGAACGATATTAAAATATATTTGGGTTCACCTAGACCAGAAGCTTAGTTAAAAGGACGTACCGCTACCACATCTTAGTCAGAACCGTCATTTATAATACTTGGGTTTCTTACTCTCTACAGCAGCCACAATTTTACCTGTCCCTTCATTCTTTTTACTGCAGGGTTCGGGAAAATTACAAAAATCCGAGTCGGGGTTAGAGACTCAAAACTTCTAATGGCCCTAAGTCGTTCTTATAGTTACAATATTGTGAAAAATAAACAGACTAATTGACCTTAATCTATCGCGCAGTCTCTGTCTGTTTAAGATCATTCAATCTTTTCAGTCCGCATTGCTCATTAGAATTGATTCGTTCAAACCCGTGAGCTGTTCGTAAGTTAGTATCTGCGCAAAACTGTAAATTCCGAACTTTGAAAGTTCCCCCACATTCGTCGTTTTTTCCACTTGCTCATGATAAGACATTAAAGTAGTTAAATTCTACACATGAGCATTTATCTTGATCTCTCGCCAGTTTTTGGATTATGACGAGGTAGAACTGGATGTTGCCATATCTAATGATAAGGTGGGGGGTGTTAAGACGCTTCACCGCTTGGTGCTCCTTCGCAGCCGCTTTCATCGGGAGGTTCGCGTTTTTCAAAGTCTCGACATGCTTCTTGGTCGCGATCCTGACTTTGTCAAGCTCCAAACTTTGATTTGCAAATCTGCAGACATCTCCATGCTGCTGAGAGCAAATGGAATGAATGCTCTGTGGCTGGGTGGCTGTTAATTCGCATTGAGTCTCTAGAGATTCAGTGCTTCAATCTGTGAGCTTGGCGCGACCCGCTCTCCATTTGTCTACCCGTGATCCTTCCACGTAGCAGCACAGTTGTCCTATTTAACAGGCAGGAGGCTGAATTGGAAGACATCTTGCTCAACTGGATACCCCGTTTTCTCCATAGACCGCTTTTGTTTGATTTGGCCTTGCCTCTGTCCCAGATCATTTAAAAGTTGTTGCTCCTACCCAATTCTCAGCCAGATTTAATGTCTTTTTGTTTCTTACGATGTTGTTAGCATTCTATACGCGTTAAGCAAAATTCCTGGTCTTTCTAACTTAACAAACTTCCGCCCATACATGTGTTGAGTAACACTGTAGCTACCTGTAACCCTACCTTTACTTTACTGCAAAGCTGCCCGTCGTTGTCCTGGTATGATGAGTAATCTGTTTTTTCTTGTCATAAACTGCCCAAAACACAACCCTTCCACAAATGTCAATTATTGATCTCTGCTTAAAGGTACCGGCTGTGCTATTACAGTAGACATAAGTGATCTCCCTTGTGCTAGTAGCATCTCGAAAAATACTGCCGCGGCCTTTTCCGCGTTAAATCTGAACTTTTAACCACATAAGGGCTTTGCTACTACGTGCTTTTAAATATTTAAATAGAGCCTCTCAAACTATTAGAATAATGTCCTTCGCAAACCTTGCGATCCAGCATCCTTACAGCAACTAAGCCTCAAATGTATTCTAATATGTTATATTTCGGGGTGCCGGTCCGAAGCACGAGCCCTGGAGGTAACTCGATCTTTCAAAACCTGTCGCGGTACGATACTGTCTCCAATTTCAACTATGCTATTCTCTCAGTAAAATAGTGTGTCTAAAGCTATTAATGCACAATATTCTTTGGCCTTAAAGATCGTGTACGCAATTACGCCCGTTGTAGATTTACAAGCACGAAAAACATAATGTTGGTCGTGTAAATTATCTTATTATGTTGTCCAACCCTTTCTCGACTAGTAGCAAATTTAGTGAGCCTTTAATCAACTGAAAGGTTTTTCATGGAAATCGCATCTGTGTATTAGAAGTTTAACTGACATTTTAGGTATTAGTGAAAACCTGGACTGCTAACAGTGGTATACTAAACTCTGTTAAGAAAGTTTGTTTTTGTATTCAACTAAATATATTTTAAGTAGTTGAATTACGGTATCAAATAACGTTACTAATTTTGAAAACCATTAATTTATTGTTGCGTAATACATCCTCAAAACTTACTTCGAAGTATTTTCGAAACACCACTGCTAAAATTAAGTGGAGAGGCAGTTTTGCAGCCGTATGAAGCGGCTTCCTTACCGTCCCTTTGGTCACTTAAATATCGGAAGTCGATTGGGAAGCATCCCACGTAGCTCCTCGGCTGTCTGCGCTGCCACCCGTTTTTGGGACACTTTACATAATAACCTGCACCTACTTATGTGGAGCATCACGCGCATTAGCGCGAACCCTTATAAATAGCATTAGCTCCACGCACTATAAACTTCACCCCTTGTCAACGACAGATTCTGTAATTACCAAACACTGTCAGTTACAAACTGTAGATATGCTAATGTTATGGCACTCGGTGCACTTAAAGTCTTGTTCACACTTCTTGTGCTGTTGCTGGGCGGGGTCCGCGCTGCGCTCCGTCTCTTTCTTGTGTGCCCGCCGCCTGAGGGATGGCCCATGTGGGACGCCGCTAGTAAGCCGACAGGGGACAAGTTGCCTCGGGGAGCATTTAAGTCTAATTTACGCGCTCGCAGGTTTGTTGTTTATCAGCTAACACGTTAAGCGAATGTACAAGGATTAGTTTGGGTAATGGACGCTGCTATTTCAAGATACAAATTGCATCATTGACTGATATTGTTGCACCCTCAGTATAACTAAATTAGAATTTAAAGAACACGTTCTAATTTACCTTATTGTATATATTTTTTCTAATATAAAAAAATAAACATGTAACGCTTGTTTCTTGACTGTCAGTTTTAAGAATGTTAAAAACATTACAAAATTCTTTTGACTGTTAAGATATCCTATTACGTTATGCTAATGGTCGGCGAAAAAACCAGAACACCAACGATTGGTTAGTTTTAGACCACTCCAAAAGGAAAATTAATATACCCTAACTTGTCATCACTCCTCCTATTGCTTATAGCCCCTCAATATTGGACCACCAAAGAATAGATATAATATAAATACTCTCCTAATAAGTCAGTTCAGGTATTATTCTACTACAAACATATAAGTCGATGGCCCTGTTTACAAACTCAACTGTGTAAAAGTCTACAGTAAAACTTCCCAGTCCTCATCTTACAAAGTTACAAAGGTCCTGTTAGATATACCAGTTAGAAAGCACTCAGTGCACCTTCCTTCTGTAAGTAGAGTAGTTAGCAACAAATATTTCATCATGAAGATGTGGCCGAAGGAAATCAATCTAGAGTTACGGAACAAGAATGTATTCTATAATGTCCTTGTCGACAAGAAAACCAAGAAACCCAACAGACAATCAGGAAACGATACTCCATCGAAAAGAGCCAAGTTATGAGGTAATTATCAATAATTGTCAAATATGATTTATAACCCGATCTCTTTTCCATAGATACAAAGCACAGAAGGAACGTGAAAGACCTCGAAATGAGAAACTTCACAAGATTAAGGACGAATGTTGTGGCATTTTCAGGGATGCAAAAGAGCATCATCTAATTGTCCACGATGATGATGTTCAACGATGGGCCATTCTTGTCAACCAGTCTTTCCCCCAACCACTTCCTCCATCGCAATTCTTTGCGCCTCGATTTTTCATTTACAACTGGAAAAAAGAGAATCGCACTGTATTTCGCAAAGTGACGAAGTTTGGTTCCCTCCGGTTTGCTAACGAGGAGAAAAAGATCGAGGACAATGCTCTACAGTTTGTCTTCGAAGTCCAGTCACTCATTCCTAATGACTTTCGGCCACACCGAATAATCAACATTGATCAAATGGGCATTAAACTAGAACTCATCTCAGGTCGCACTTTCGAAGTTCAAGGAGAGAAGGCAGTCATCAGGTGTGTCCAAACTCCAAATGCCATCCAGCATTCATCGACTGTTATGCCTGCAATTACTGCAGCGGGTAAACTTATGTCTCCTTTGTATATATGTATGAAAGAGGCAAATCAAAAGGCAACGCAGGGTAGATTTGGTCCTCAAGTCGAACAAACTATGTTCCGTCACCCAAACATTCATGCTGTGGCCACCACATCTGTCATCATTAATAAGGCAAGAACCAAGGAGTACTTCCGAGATGTCCTCTTTCCAAATGCACCAAACTACTTTCTGCTCTTTTGTGATTCAACAAAACTGTTCAAAGATGACGAAATGATCGAGTCTGTCAAGCCTGCCAACACCACTTTTGTCAAGAAAGTCATTTCTCCAAAGGCAACCGGGTTGATTCAACCTCTGGATCTTTTTTTCAATTGCCAATTCAAGCATTTTGTGAGGAAGTTCCAAGATCGCATTCGAGTTGAACGTGTTGGTCTTCGTCTCTCCAAAAGGGACAACATATTGAAGCTCTACTCGTTGACAATGCATCAATTTCAAGCAAAATGTTTTGTAGACATAATCAAATATTCCTTCTTTAAGGCAGGATACATACGAGAGAGACCTCCCCGATTTGAAACTCCTACCACTGTTTGTTTCCCAAGAACCTTCGACAATTGTCAGAAGGACATTGAGGGCGAGCGATGCAATGCATTATTCTTGATCAGAAGTGCTCGTTGTCAAATGTATCTTTGTATTCAACACTTTTTTGCATTTAACACTAATGATATCTCTCATATGCATTATTGTTAAGCGGTAAACTTTCATACTTCGTATCTCTAAAGTTTTGAGCCACACAGCAAAAAGCAATAACATGTGATCATCCCTCAGTCATATCATACTGTATAGCAAATTTGATAAAGATCGGAGCAGAACAACCCCATGACATTCCTTGTTAGCTCGGGATGCCGTTAAAACTACTCCAAGTCCAAAAGGTTCGTCGCCCATGTATGACCAACTGCAGTCGGAACCAAAAGCCTAGCCTGGCCGCTGGCTTAGTTGAACCATCTGAACTATTTTCCATCTCAAACAACCAGACACATCGAAAAGCTCTAAGATTCAAACGCTCCGTCGCCATTTGTGCGGCCAACTGCTCTCGGAACCGAAGGTTTAGCTCAGACTCCGCCCGACCACCAGACCAGCTGAACAATTTCTACTTCTCGAGAGGAAAATTCTAAATATCTCCTCGTTTGAGGAACATTGTATATAGTCTCAGTCCTTTTAAAATAAGCATCTCGTGGGACGCCCCCCCCCCCCAGCGTCACGTCCGTTGGTCAAAACATTTTGCAAATTTTCATATTGGAATCGAGAAGAATTTCCTCGTTACCTCGGCCTGAATCTCTGCAGTAGCCCGAACGGTCTTTCTTTTCAAAAGTAATTTAAGTTTTGGGTACAGCGAGAAATAGAAGATGTAGAGTAGCTCACTTGCTGGTTCTCGTACTGTCAGTTGACAGTTCTTGTTGATTACATTCAGTACAACATTTTTGGATGTTTTACTTATTAATCGAATAATTACAAATAACAATAAATAACAAATACAAACGTAATGGCACTAGTGGTAAATGTAACTCAGACTAGTTTTATTTGATTAGTACTTTTCTCTCATCTGCTCTGTCAGTCAGTAGGGAAATTTTCAGAATCACTTGTTAGATTTGCTGAATTATTTATTTTAGATATATTAGGCTAATGTACCAAGGTCACTACCCTAGACAATACACCCGATTTCATAAGATAAAAGTGGAATGTACTATGAGTAAACTACTGAATTTCACATAGAGATATCAAAAGTGGACTTAAAGACATCCCAAACGGATTTGTTGTATATATTCTTCTTAATAGAAACTCTTCGCACATTTTACTTGTTAAGAGTTCGTTCGGCTGGCGAATAAAGATTATTTTAGTGTGCTTTCATAACTTTATAAAATGAGATAGGTTTGATATGATTGTGAATGGTTGTTAGAAGAAGAAGAGCTTCTCGGGGAAGTTTAGTCCCAGACGCGTTCATTTACCGTTAGGTTTACAAATTTGGAGTGCAAGTAAGAAAGTTGTTTAGCTTTTATGTTGTCTTTTAAATGTGTGAACTTAGTTCAGACCTAGATATTCTTAGTAATGTTAGCTTTAAGATTTCTTGGCGTTTACTAAATTCTTGTTGATATATTTTTTAGTAGTGTACTAGAACATCGGTTATATTGGCTGTTTTTCGGTCTTTCTGAAAGACCGGGTGCCAAACTACTTTTATACAACCGAAGATTTCATAGCAGTTCAAAACTGGGTTTCTTTAGAAACAAGCAAAGGGTCAAGGTTTAAATTTATCACACAGTCCTTTATATGGTAACTCTATTAAGATTGATTGCATTCACTCACGGTATGTACAAAGTTCGACATTTTGATGTCTCTACGATAAACTTCTTGTCAAGAGTGTTTTTATTCATTTCATCATAATTTATAAATTGCAGTCACATTATGAGTGTCACAAAAAATGCTTTTTTAATAGTTGCTCCAACGAAGAAGCATTTTGAAGACACATTTCGTTGGTTGTAGCCGCGAGCTCCTCTTTCGAGCGATGGAAGTGGTCCAGGTAGTGCAATTCGTTCAGCAGTCGAACGGAGTCATGTCGGTCTTTAGTTCTGCCGGCAGTTAGGCGCATGTAGGTGACGGAGCGGCTGGTCTTGAAAACGTTTTTAACGTCATCCTAAGACATCGAGATATTATTGTTCGAGAGAAGCTCTTCTTATCTCTATAATGACAAAATAAGTAATAAAGTATTGCAAACTTTCTTCAAATCGACTCCATTTTCACAAGTATTTAGAGACAGATTTACTACTGTTGATATTTTTATTATAGTTGCCAGTAGGATAAAAAGTCTTATAATTGGACTGTTTATGTTATAGATTCACAAAATGCGCCTCAAAAAAAGTAGAACACAAATATTACTCTTTTGCATTTAGCTTTTTTACCACTGTTGGTGCTAAATTTAATAAAGTGCCATTAATAAACTAAGAAAATATAATTTTCAACTAGTTAACGAATATTGCCAATTATTTTCTAATATTTGGTTTCTCTATTTTGATAATTTGATGCTTTGCGCTTATGCTGATTTATTCTGGAAGAAAAATAGTAAAATAAAATTGCATTATAAAAAACGCAGTTGCATATGAGGATGGGTTTTTACGTTTAATTTTTTAATTTCATAATATATATTGTAGCGTCATTAGCGTTTGTGTGTGTGAGTATGGAAATATTGGTAGAAAAAGCATACATCATGATTCATAAAGTATTGTACATAATTAACAAACGTATAGGGAGTAAAACATAAAGAGATAAGAAATTTTTAACAGGAAGTAAAGAAAAACCGCGAAGATGTAAAGCCCAAGAATATTACATTTTTAAAAAATAAGGACGGAGAAATTGTAGGTAATACAAAAGGAAAACTTAGGACATTTAAAGAATATTATGAGGGGGTAGTTAGGGATGAGAATGAACATTATGAAGAGAGGAGAGAAGAAGAGGAGGAGACAGTGGGCGAGAAAACACAAAGGCTAGTAAGGGAACCTTACGCGGGAGGAGATAAAAGAGGAGATCAACAAATTGAAAAATAAAAGTACGGGTGAAATAAAGATACCCGCGGAAGTATATAAATGGGGGGGGGGGGGGGGAGGGAATACAGCAGAAAATAATCGAGTGCATTATAAAAGTATGGAGACAAGAACAAATGCCACTAGAATGGCATAACGCTATTGTCTGTCTCATACACAAGAAGGGGGATAGGTGCCAATGTGAAAACTATAGGGGAGTATCACTTCTGGACGTGGCGTATAAAGTACTGGCGAGACTGATTCGGGAAAGACTGAGTGAGCACCAAGAACGGGTAGTAGGAGAATATCAAGGAGGATTTAAAAGAGGAAGAGAAAACCTGGATCAAAACTTTACGGTGAAAATGATTCAGTGTAGTAGTTATGAGCGAAATTTGGAACTACACATGCTATTTGTGGATTTCCGCCAAGCCTACGATAAAATCAGCAGGAGAAAATTTTACGAGGCACTTAGAAAGCTAGGGATTCCAGAGAAACTCATAAGATTGGTACAAATGACCCTAAGAAAAACGAATAGTAAAATATTTATAGATGGGCAGGTATCGGAAAGCGTCACTGGAAATAAGGGAGTGAAACAAGGGGATCCCATCTCAACAGTACTGCTTAACTTGGTACTAGAAGCAATTTTGATAGAAAGTGGTATCGAGACAAGGGGAATAATTTACCAAAGACGTCACCAGATAGTGGCAGATAGTGGCATACGCAAAAGAGTTGGAAACAGTATTCAGTAAACTGGAAAGAACTGCAACAAAGTATGGACTAGAGATAAATGAGAGAAATACGCATTACATGGAAATGAGGCAAAATACTGGGGGAGAGACGGTTACCAGCTTCCAAGGGGAAAGAAAGGTATATAAATTGAAGAAAGTTATGGAGGTCGATTACTTAGGAGTGACGTTATCTAACACCATAGAGGAAAGCACTGAAATACAGAAACGAATCGCAAAGGGTAGTGGGGCGTTAGGTGCAATCAGTGGTATAAAACGATTGTAAGACCATCAGTAACGTATGCAAGCGAATTATGGGTATTAACAAAACATATGGAGGTGAAACTGGAAGTATGGGAGAGAAGAGTCTTAAGAAAAATTCTAGGAGGTGTAAGAACAGGGGACGGAGAGTGGAGGCGAAGAACAAATAAGGAGTTACAAGATGAGTATGGTGACATATCAATAACAGCGTTCGTAAGAGCTCAAAGAGTACGATGGTTAGGCCATGTTAGCCGGATGCCCGAAAACAGGCACGCGAGAAGGATTTCAGAAGGAGGGACAGGAGGGAAAAAGAGAAAAGGGCGACCCAAAAAGAGATGGTTGAATGCAGTAATAAATGACGTGAGAAGAATGGGGATATAGGATTGGAGAAGTATAGCGGGAGACAGAGTCTAGTGGAGGAGAATAGTTAGTAAAGTTAAAGAAATGAAAATGTAGAAGTATAAAATGTAAATATGAAAATATATGAAATGTAATGTTAAGCCATGGGCCTTAATGGCCTGTAGAGCTGAAATATATATATATATATATATATATATATATAGGGAGTAAAAAATTTTTGAATCGAGTAAAAAAAGTGGGAAGATTGCCAAAAAAATACTAAAGAAAAGACAAAACTGCTTGTCTAAGAAACTGCGAGAAAAATAAACAAATAAAGTAATAGAGAAAGATTGTAGAGATTGTAGAGAAAATGTTGTTAACGTTTGCCAATAAAATCCAATTGAACGATTTTGTAAGTAAAAACAAGATAAAAATAAAAAGAAGTTAATAGATCGTGTGAGTTTCAAAGTACAGCAAGCTCTGAGTTAGAAACCAGGTATTTTTATAATAGGCGTATAAATACACCGTTTACATGTAACGTATTAGTCCGCCCTCTTGCGGTTTTAAAGCAATGACATTTGGTCTTTCGAAACATCATGCGATTTGGCGTTTGATGCGCATAACTTCAATAATCAGCTGTGTTCACGATGGCAATCACAAAAAAGCATATTCGATTTTCTATCCACTTCGCGTTTTATCTTAAGAAAAACGCTGCTGAAGCCACCGAAATGATTTGTGCTGCATATGGTGAGAATGCGGTAAGTCATGCAACGTGCAAAAAGTGGTACCAAAATTTCGCGGAGGAGAGTTTAGTCTTAAAGATCAAGCACGCGCTGGACCCTCTCAAACATTTGACACGGATGAACTGCAGACGCGTTAGGCTGGGAACTTCGCCCACATGCGGCGTATAGCCCAGACATAGCCCCTTCCGATTATCATTTATTCTGGTCGTTACAGCATCACTTGCCTGATACGCACTTCAAAACAGAAGAAGAAGTCCGAAAATGCACCGATAACTTTATCGTCTTGAAGCCGGTGAGCTTCTATCACCAGGGAATTCGCAAGCTACCCGAAAGATGGCAAAAGGTCATCGATGCCAACGGAGAATACTTTGATACTTAAGCTTTTTTTGTTTGGTTTTAAATAAAACTTTAATTGTTCAGAAAAAAGCTGAGAATTTATTTATATACCTTTTATTATTAAAACGATCGTTTTGTTAAAGTTCTATGGTGATTAATTATATGCAGAAGCTACAAAATGTACAAAGAAACACTATACATCAGACTGAACAGCACAACAACTAGGTGTTCGCTTTGAACTTAAAAAAATAAATTTTTCTGAAGTTTAAAAATAAAAAAGCAAAAAGGTGGCACATTTGAGCAAACACTAATCAGTTAATTTGCATATTCAGTACAAATGGAGTAACCGAAAGAATACATTTGGGTTTTTAGATCAATTTCCCAAATTTGATAGTTCAAATTAAGCTTCTACAATACATTGATCTATTGTTGATTTTTCAGCTACTAAATTTTCTCAACCCCTTCGATAGGCCCAAACACTGATTTAGGTTAACTGCAGGAAAGTCTCCTTTAAATAATAAAATACAATCTAGATTTTAGTTGACACGCCCTTATATGTCGAATTAAACTTTGTAGGTGTTTTTGACTTATTTGCTGTGACGTAATTCTCTTATTAGTAGTATACTAGTGTTGTCAGCCAGTAGGTAAAACCTAGGCTTAGTCCTCACATTACCCATGCACAATTCAATCACATTCATGACATGTGACATGATATAGTACCGAAGAAGACTCACACCGCGTATATAAATCTTGAAATATTTAGTAGGAAAATTACACAGCAAAGATTTTCGCGCACTAACAAAGTGCAACAATCCTTGCTAGGTAGACTCGTCGCTTCTCCAATGCACCTGTACGCATAATTTTTATTTTTTGAGAACATGCTCAGTAAATGACGTACGTACTCATAAATTAAATCATTTTAATCTTGCATAACATGTTCCAATAAAATACTAGCACTTTTTATTAACTATTCTTTACAATGTTCACCTATTTTCTAGTTTGTCAATATTTTTTTTTAATTTACAAACAATAATTGTCTCTTGTATGATATGGTAATCTCAAATTCGACATTTATAAACTATTCTGCATTTTCTAAAGTAGTACGATGTTACAATTGTTAAATTTAACTTTAGTTAAAATTTCCATTAGTTTTATAAATAATACATTAAGATTTTCAAAAATAAAATGTTTCATACAATTTTCGTGTCCATATTATGTATATCTCAATTTATATAGGATTTCTGTAAGAATATTTTCTTTTATTAAGCTTCTTCCGGTTGAGATAGGTCTACTTCAAAGAAGCAGTCCTGCCTACACTAGCCTTAGTTCTTTCTTCTCTTAACACCGAAAAGAATTAATTCTATCTCATAATCCTTACCCATACCCACACCCTGGTGAAAAATAGTAACAGTAAAATAAAGTCATGGATCGGCCCTTGACTAGAACAGTTTGAGTGTGTATGATACTATCATGAGGAAGGCAAGAGGAAGCCACCTCGTTAATTTCTGTGGTATATAAGGTACAAAACACGACCCTCAGTCTCCGGCAGTGCTTCGATAGCTAGAGTGTGCCATGAGAATAAGCACGTGAACGTAAAAGCTATACATCGACCTGTAAAATGCATAAAACAAATATCAGAAGAAATAGAAATAAAAATAGGAGTAAGACAAGTGTGTGTGCTACCGCCACCTCTCTTTAATATATGTAAAAAATAGTATAATTTTAAACCCATAAAGAACATAGAATATACCAAGAAGAAATAAAGGCAACACAAAAAATGTTTTAATTAAAAAAATGTAAGATCATACAGAGGCACAAGCGTAGAAACCGATCATAACCTAGTAATAGTGGAAATGCAATTAAAAATGATCAAAGAAAAATATAAACGGAAAACAAGTAAGAAATGGAATCTAGGAAATTCAGAAAAGCAAGAAGAAAGAAGAGATACAAGAATAAGATGTAGCTTACTACAAAAAAAAAGTAAAAATATATATAGAGGAAGAATGGAGAACAATTATTATAAAATCAGCAGCGAGGGTAATAGGAATAAAACAAGAATAAAATGGAAAAGGGTGGTTTGTTAGAGAATGTGAAGAGCTAATAGAAAGAAAGAGAGAAGCAACAATAATAAAGCAAGAACATCACGAGAACTATAAGAAAATAAAAAAGGAGTCAAATTAATGTATAGATAAAGTAATAGAAGATTTAGAAAAAGACAACAATAGTAATACCAAATCATACCAACATCTAGGGAGACAAAAAAAAGAAAAAATGAGGAACACAATTCTAAGCAAAAAACACAAACAGAAGAAATAGAAGAAATAATAAGCAAATTAAAAAATCAAAAAATGGGAGAAACAGATAACATATGCAATAAAATGTTAAAATATGAGGGAAAGGAACAGGGAGAAAGAATATACGAAGTAGTAAGTGAAGTATGGGAGAAGAAGACAATTCCGGAAGGATGGACAGTAGGAGTTATTGTACCAATACCTAGAAAAGAAGATTTAACAATCTACGACAATTATAGAAAACTATGTATGAGATACAACAATTATTAAACAAGAGTAAAAGAACATGTGAATCCAAAGGCGGATTTCGAATGGGAAAATCAACATTAGCTGCTATTCATATACTTAACCAAATTGAGAAAACAAAGGAAACAGGTAACAAATTACACATAGTTCTTATAAACTTCAAACAAGCTTTCGGTAGCATAAAAAGGAAAACACTAGTTAACGGTGCAAAGAACCAGGGTATCACCAAAGAACTAGGAAATTTAATTAAAATAACTATGGAAAAATCTAAAACAGTCGTACAAACCTGTAAAAAATAACAAAAAAAATAGATACAAAACGTGGGGTGAGACAGGAAAACGGGTTATTGCAACTTTTTTTAATATAGCAGTAGAAGGAATAATAAACAATTGTGAAGTATCGGGATCGATTGTACAAAACGATAGTGCAAATAATAGCATATGCTGATTATCTAGCGGTAGTAGCCAGAGATAAAAAAGATTAAAATATATTATAGACAAAATAAACAAAGCAGTAAAGAAAATGGTACACACAATAAACAAAAAAAGACAAAATATACGAAAAGAACAAGAAAAAGGGAACAAATAGAAGAAGAAAAGACATTAAATTAAGAAAACATAAAAGTAGAACAAAACTACAGATACTTAGGGGTAACGATAAACAATAATAACGCAAAGAGTAAAAGCAGGACATAACGCATTTCATAAGTACAAAGAAATAATAAAAATTAAAAACATAAGTAAGAAGACAAAACGCATGCTGTACAAATCAGCTCTAAGACCTGTACTAACGTACGCAAAAGAGATAATCTGCTTAACAAATAAATAAAATGAGGGTTTTCGAAGGAGGAATAATCGGAAAGATAATAGGACCGCAAGAAAATAAACCGTTCGAGCATTCTGAAATAAACGAAATATTAAGAAATGAGATCATAACGAGAATAATAAAAGCCAAGAGAACGAAAGGGTACAAATACATACAAAGGAAGGCAAATAGAGCGATAATCATGAAATAAAACCCACCCAACATCGGACAGCGAGAAAGACTCACAAATGCCATAAAAAGACAAGGATAACTGGAGTAAAAAAATTAAAGATCGGGTGGAATGGAAACAAATTACGGAAAAGGCAAAACAACACATCAACCTTGCAAAAGCAAAGCGAGAAAACACTGCCGAGTGACAAACTGTAATGCGAAGATAAGAGGTCTGAAACTCAAACGAGCGGCTAGATTTCCAGAAGTTTGTTATATATAATTCATATTAATATCAAAAAAGTTATAGTAGGAATGAAAACCTTATTATCATTGAAAAAACACCTTAAACGTAATAAATCTCAAGAAAATCAAAGTATTTGAAATGTGGGTGTACAGAAGGATTACTAATATATTGTGGGTGGATCATATAACGAACATGGAGGTCCTAAGATGAATGGGAAAAGATAAATAATTAGTAGACACCATCAAAGAACAAAAGCTTGAAATCTCGGACATACCACCAGACGAGAAAAATACATCAGACTACAGTAATAATAGAAGGCAAAATTCAAAATTTTGTTTTTTGTTCTTCCCTTTTTATTAAAGTGCATGATTTGCATCCACAGATTAGGATGTGGCCTTATCATAATCTCAGTTTGGCTCTTCTTGGTATTAGTTTTGGTTTAAAAGTACCATTCATAGTAAAATGAGCTCTACTGGTAGTGAATGTTCTGATTGTGATATCTTGGGTTATATCGTATGTCCATTCTCATTGATTATCGCAGTTACTCTTTCTATTCCTAACCTTCTAATTATTTGTGATCTTAATATTCTTATGAATTTTGTTATATCGGTATTTGTTTTAAAATCGACTTCTTTTTGAGTTGTCTTTCAGGTTTGTATATGGTTGCACAATGTCCTTCAGTTCTAAGTACAGCTATGTTATATGCATAACCCAATATTTGATTTTTGTTTATGAATAGATAGCTAGCACCCACACCAATTGGCATAAAGCTTCTTAATTAAATAAAAAATAAATGAATAGGTATCATGTAACATAGAATTTCTTTGTATAATAGTACCATATTGAATATCAGTGGTGAAAGTCCATCTCCCTGTTCGGTAGTGAGCTTGCTGATCAGATACGTTAAAAGGGGGATTACAAATTTGGCCCGATTACAGAAAAATCTGATTTTTTTAACATATAAGCTTCTGCCAGCAGTGCTATTAAAAAGGCTTAAAAACCCGTAGAGAGTACGATATACCAAGCAGGTTCTGCAAAAGGTCAATCCATAATGGATCAGATATTTTGATTACGACAAATAGCAGAAGACTATAAATAACCCTGCAATAGTGCATGACATAATTCAATGAAATAATCTTGAAGTACAACAAGAAATAAAAAAATTACTCCTGAACATTTTTAAAAAAGCATAATATAAGATAAAAAGCCGGATCTACGGCTTTTACTTTATTTTTTCATACCATTAGGATTAAATTACCTATTTTTTCCAGATGTCTGGTACTCATTAGTAATTTAATTGAGGTCAGATCTTCATCTACTACAAAAATAATAAGAAAAACACCTTTTATGGGAAGCGGAAATATCAAAAGGAACGAAAGTGGAAAAGTAGTGTACCGGGAAGATCCAGGAAGACTTGGACAAACGTAGTAAGAAACGGATTGCCGCAGAAAGGTGCAGAATTGAAGATAAAGAGACAAAAAGCAGAGAACATTAAGAACCGGAAAGCGGTATCAAATGCAGCAATCAAATGAACGGTAGCAACCACCCGACTCCAAGCCTTACACCACATGATAAAAAAGGTTAGAATTAATCATCTGTGTGTTTTTCATTTGCTCTCACAACCTTAGTTTTTTCTATATCTATTTTCTTTAAATATTGTACATCTCCAGTTTGTATAGTACACAGGTGGAACCGCGTCGTATTTGAGATAGATCTCGACGTTTTGACATCTGCATTGACCATCATACCTTGTGTTTAGAAATTGAGGGCGCTTTTCTGTTTCAACTGCCTTATTAATGACGCTGCTGGTGAAATGAGAAATGAGGGTGGATAGTTTTCGCATGGGCAAAGGTTAATTTGTGTCAGTTTGCCAAATGCCGAATCATTTTCGCCTTTCCATACGGCCAAGGAGTACTCATACATTCCTCTAGTTTGCTTGACCTATACAGGTCCTTTGGCAGCCTCCACAAAGTATTTCATGAACTGCTTGACATCAATTGAGGCAGTAATTTTTGTCTGAGTGAATACAGTCAGCTATTTTCTTATTGATCATGAGCTGAACATATTGCTTTGTAGTTGTCATAGTGTGTTTGTTCTATCTTCTTGTATACGAGAATTAAGAATGTATTTTCACGGTTTTTAAATCTCTTTTGAGTTTTTCGTGCTTTGTTGTATATAGTCCATAACTGTTTTTTCCTTTTTCTGCTAATAATTTAACCATCTTGGGAGCCGCTTTATCTTCCCCGTATGATTTTGTCATTTGATTCTTTTAAAAGCTTCTTATCAGAAAAATTGACTTGCATTTCCAATTTTATATTAACTTTTATCGCCCTTATTTCTTCTTTGTGTTCTCGGTCTTCTTATTATCCATATTTTTCTATTTCCGATTTTTGTATTTTTGAAAAGCTTTTTCCTGTTTTCTTTTATTAATTGTAGTTATTCCTTTGCACCCTTTTTGTCTATTTCTCCTTCCGGTTGTATTGGATAACATTTTCAACGTCGAATTTTTCCAAGTTTCAAAAATTATATGGTTTTGCAAATTTCGCTTTGGCTTTTTTACTCTATTTCTCTTTTTGCAATAATTTTTTCTGTTGCCTCTTCTTTTCCACAATAACATAACTACTAATAATGAATATATTTTTTTGTTATTGATCCTTTCTGTCTATTTTATCACCTCATAGATTTTTCTGTTTCCTTTAGGTCTTGCATTACTATTTCCTTCTTTTTTCTTTCTTTTAATAATTCTATTCAACTGTTCGGTTTCTTAATTTGTATCTTGAGATTCTCATTTTCTTTCTTAACATCTATATTTTCACATTGTTCCACTCGAGTTCTACTTGGACCGTACCTAGTTTAACTTAGGGGTAGTAAAATTTTTGAATTTTTTGCTAATTTGTTTATTACTTTATTCGTTATGTGAGGGACAAGAATGCCAACTATTTGATAAAGAGAACAAATCGGCTATGACAAACGTCTTGCAAAAAGCTGATGTAAAAAGCGACCGGCATTTCCCATTTCAGATCAAGAAACACCTGACATTAAATATTCTAATAAGTAGCTCTCGTTCCTCAGAAGGGCGATTCGGTAAATGGAGGACTGCTCCGGGCAGAATCCACATTTGGAATCTTAATCAAGCGCCGAACGGCGCGCTAGTTAGCTACAAAGCGCCGCCCGTGCTACAAATCCACCTGGTTAACTCCGGGGATGAATTCTTCATTAGCTATTGTCAAAGGACGCACTAATTGGAATGCCAAGGCTGTTCGCAGTCTTGTCAAATATTTGCCGGTTTTTAATTAAACCCCAGATATTGAAGCGCTCGCCTGTCTGACACAGCCTCACGTCAATTATTGACTTTTGGGCGCAAGGTTGTGCTGCACGTCAACAAATTTGCTTACGCAGGTCCTTTTTTGTGTGCTTATTGAGATAATATGCGGAATTGAAATCTGAGACTTCAGTATCATAAAATTTAAAGTTAAAAAAATTGAATTTAATGCACATAAGTTGTGTTACGAAATTAATTACATGAGACTAAATACAAAGATATAACAAGTAATAAATAAAAACAACAGAAATAATTTAACTCACTAATAATCCAAGCAGCTAAAAGTATAAGAGAGTTAAGAAAATATGTAAATTTATAAATATAAGCAAATTTGAGTCGCTTTCTAAATCACCAATTAAAAAATGTGCTAATGCAAGAGGGTCGTGTTCCGATGAATCGAAAGGTAGAGATGTTATGACGAAAGCTTAAGACACCTTATATCTGAACTACTATAATACACAAAGGCTTTATTTATTTCTTTCCTCTTAATCATTTTGCCTATTTACTAGGCGTCGGACGCCGACTCCACCCATTTCTTTCATTCCTTTCTGCATTATCTCTCATTTCCCCCATAGTCTTACCTTTCTCCATTCCATTCTTCAATTATTTCCTAGGCCTTCTTGCCTTTCCTTTTTCCATATCTCCTACTTCTATTACTTTCGTCCATTCTACAGATGTGTCCAAGGATCTCGTTCGGTGTTGTTTGCTTTACGATTTCAAAGTGGGCTTGTCAGCAGCGAGGCATTGGCTTCAAAAATTCAGGTTGGGATATTTGTGCCTCTGTGATGAACCTCGCAGTGGACGACCACAGGCCTTAGATAACGAAGCCCTGCAGGCGGCCATTGAGGACAGTAGTCTAACGTGTGGTGAACTTGCAAGACAGTTTAACGTTTCTGATGAAACAGTTAGACTTCATCTTCACCGCTTAGGTAAGACGTACAGGCTGAGACAACGAGCGGCAGCTTGCATGTCGTTGTTTTCGCGCCACCGTACCGCATCCACATTCAATAGAGTGCTTACCAGTGACGAAAAGTGGGTCCTGTATGACACTCCCAAGCGTTCCAAACATTGGTTGTCACTCCAGGATACTGTCCCTAACAGCTCAAGACCACCTATGCACCCACGCAAGATTATTCTTTATGTCTGGTGGACAGATCGTCAAGTGATCCACTATGAGCTGCTACCAACGGGCCAAACGGTTACTGCGGACCTGTACTCGCAGCAATTGGAACGTGTACAACAGGCATTGCAACAGAAGGAGCCAACACTAGTGAATCGCAAAGGTGTACTGTTCCTTCATGACAACGCCAGACGGCATGTCGCGCGGGTGGTCAGTTTTCACTGGGTCAATTATAAACAAATTTGTAGATGTGCTGACTTTGTAACCCTTCAATTAAGTTTTTAAGTTTACTATTTTATAGTACGTACCGGTTCATATAAAACTTATTTTTAAGCCAACAGAAACAGGTTGCGTGCTATACTAAACACTTTTTGAACTTTTCAATTTTCCTACTTACAGTGGTGTGATGGTTCTGCCTTGATAGATGCTCGAAGTCGGTTTTTATCATACATTCAGAGTCTGGCCGTAAAGTTTGCGACCTCAGCCCCTAGCCGTTCCATTTTGCCTTTCACTACACTTTGGGGCATTTTGTTTCTCTAGTACCTCAATTATGATAACTTTTTAATTTTTGGAATATTAGATAACCTTTTTACTACATGATCGTTCACTATATGGTGAGTTTTCCAATCAACAAACGCCTTAGTTGCTAGAAACTTCTACAAATTGCAAGGCCGCAAAACGCTTGTCTGGTTGATTTTGAATAAACCAACCAATTTCTCTTAATGAGTTCTCGACTCATTAACTGATTGGCACAATTTTTTTAAATAACAATCTCTCAGGTTTTAAAGTCAAAATCACCATTTAGTTGAATCCCATTGTAGGCGACTAACTCACAAAGTTATCACGTACTACAAGGCGGAGCCAAAGGGTGATATGATTTGACCTATCTCTTTCAGAGTTCCGCGAGCTGAAAGTCTCTTGCAGCTATGCATTTGATGCATTACAATTTGGGCTTGAAAACACAGTCGTCGACAGCAAAGTTTGTGACTGCTGCACACCCCATGAGAAAAAAAAGTCTAGTAATGCTATTTTCTATATCACAGCATCCTGCCATTCAAGACGCTCTTTGGAATGTTTTCTAAATTTTGTTTCATTTAATTTTTTTACACATTTTGACCACCTTGAAATAAGTAAAATATGAATTGAACAACAATTTAATTGAAAACTAAACTGAAATCAGAAAGGATGCACTGCCGCACAATAATCGTAAATTATAATAATACTAACGCATCCATCAACGGTTGCTACAACACTAATTTGTTTGCACCACTGTTGTTCGCTGTATGACTTCTTCTATGCGACTGTCGCAAATGCCCATCTGCTCCGCCTTACGATCAACCGCACGGTTCCAGAACGTATCAGAGTTTTAAATTTGAACTCAAGGACGTCGCTAGAAATAGCGCATACGGTGATGTACACTCCTGGAAAGTTTTGAATAATTGCTTTACGATCTGTCATTTCTGCTACAATGAAAATGTGTATTCATTTGTACTGAGCAGGCTGCAACCTAGGGCTAGAATTTTGAGTTGAATAAACGTGAAGTGAACTTAATATAGATATTTTGAATATATCATAATTATATAACCTAACTGAGCTCAACGGGGAGGAGGTTTACAAGTCTGTAAGACAACTCGAAAACTTACGCAAGAAGAAATTCCAGCTATTGTCCACCCTTGCCTTCTTACTGCGTTGTCGGGATCAAAAGGTAGTTCCTAACTATTTATAGTTAACTTTACTCAAGCGCAACAAATTCATCAAAAAACAAAAGCTGCTTTAATCTTAAACTAAGTGCACGCTACAAGAAAACCCTCGCTCTGTGTTCTATGGAACTGATGCAAATTCATGTCAGCTTGGCCAGCAAAATCCATAAAGATGACTGGAATACTGTAGACCGCATCCATTTTCTTTCTGAGGAGAAACACAAAGCGTTCCCACATTGCTGAATTATAAGCAAACTGTAATCAACCTTTCCAAACACGAGCTTAGTCCGGCAGTCATCAATGCTCTCAGCAAAGGTAAAATATTTGCTGTAGCACCTGAATTCATTCCGGTTAAAGACTTGCTAGCTTCCAACCGATGAAGCAGAAAAAGTATCAATCGAGACTTCATGTATCCTGCGTCGTGCTAAGCCGCTTAAAAAACATATTCAGGGCGGAACTAATTCTCTATGTGACACCATCATTATTTTACCAGCAGATAAACGTAATGCTACACTTGTACTATCACAGGAGGACTACACAAAGAGACGACCGAACTTCTCGACACGAACACTTACACCGTGCTCAAACGCAATTCCACAACGCGAATACTACATGACACGAGTAAACTGATAAACAATTTCTCTTCGGATGACACCATCAAGAAAAAACTAATAACATCAGAGGCGCTACCCTCAATAATGTACGGGCTTCCCAAAATGCATAAAAATGATGTATGATTGCGACCCATTGTCAGTGCAATCGGTGCCCCTACCTACAAGCTACATACACCTTCATACACCAAGGACTTCACACACTTTGTTAACCACCTTTAAGAGATTCATTTGCAGGAAGGAGATCTAATGGTCAGTTTAGATGTAACATCCCTGTTTATTAATGTACCGCTTTAAGATGTTTGTTGGCAAGCGAGAGTTTAGAGTTGCGGCCAAGTAACCAATAATATTTTCTTAGATTTTGGTTGAGATGTTTCCTCTTTGTCTAAATGTGTGTTCTACAATTTAGTCCTTTGTCAAGGTGCATACCAAGATACTTAACACAGTCTGCTTGGGGAAGGAGAGTACCATCCATATTATTGTCTGGCGTGGTGCCACGGCGTTTAGTAAAAGTAATTTGCACGGTCTTGGAACAGTTGAGTTTAAAGCGCCATTTTTTGAACCATTTACATGCACCATCGAGGTTTTGTTGCAGCAATGCTAGGGTCATGATGTGTTACAAGAATTGCCGTACCATCAGCATATGTTGCAGGAATTGCATTGTGATTCGTGGGTATATCGGCTGTATATAGGAAGTACAGGACTGGTCCCAGAACGCTTCCTTGGGGAACTCCGGATTTGATGGGACAAAGATGTGAGATTGCTTCTCCGAACTTTACTTGAAAATACCGCTCTTCTAGATAAGATTTAATGATCACATAGTACGGGTGTGGTAGAATCCGCTTTAGTTTAAAAAATAGTCATTCATGCCAGACTTTGTCGAAGGCTTGATTGACATCAAGGAAAACGGCTGAGCACTAGTTTTTATCTTCGAATGCTTTGTTAATAGTATCTACTATTCTATGTATCTGTTCAACGGTGGAGTGTCGACTTCTGAACCCAAACTGGTGATCAGGAATCAGGTTTTCGTTGTCAAGGATGGGATAAAGCCGTTTCAGTAGAAGTTTTTCAAAAAGTTTGGAGAAGAGTGGTAATAAACTGATAGGACGGTATGAAGCAGTCTCATTGGCGGGTTTTCCAGGTTTTGGGATAAGGACCACTGAACCGGAAACAAACCCGTTCGTAGTATGCTATTAAAGATCATCGTCACCATTTTTATAACGTTGGAGGGCAGTTCTTTCAGTATATGTCCAGTAATTAGATCATAATCTGGTGATTTTTTACAGTGGGCATTTCTAAGGATCATTGACTCAACTTCTGCAAAGGAGAAAGATTTGATGGGTGGAGAGAGTTGGAAGGGAGCCGTCAAATAGTTTTCCACTTCACGATCATCACGTTGTTCGTCGTCACGTGGTAATGGTTGAAAAACTTCTTGGAGATGAGTTACGAAGACTTCTGCTTTGTCCATATCAGTGCGTGCGTGTTGCAAATTGGAAGAACTTGCTGTTGAGGTCAATTTAGGCGACTGGTATCTTCGGTATCTTCAGAAGCAGTCAACCCGCTCAGGTATTCGTCTATGTATTTGTTTTTTGTTTCCTTAATCAATTCTTTTAGGTTTCTACAGGCAGTGTTAAATCGATATCTGTCCTCTGGTGCTCTACTTTGTTGCCATATTTTTCGGAGTCGCCGTTTATGGGCAATCTTTCTTTCAATATCAACTGAACAGTTGTAATTTGTTTGTATTAACGATGACTGTGGAGTTGCTCTAGTAGCTGCTAAGTGAATGGACTGGGTTAAAGATTCTACTGCATTTTCTATATCGTTTGCACTTTTTAATGGGATATTAATGGTTACCTGGTCTTTGAGAATGTCTCTAAAATAGTTCCAGTTTGTTTTGTTATTAGTAAGAGACGGCGGTTTCGTTTTACTTAATATTGAGGTGCTTATCGTAGCTATAATGGGGCTGTGGTCAGAGGATAAATCGTAACATGGTGTGATGTTTAAGTAGCCTTGCGGAATTAAATTATGACAAAAAAGTCCAGGAGGTCAGGGAGTTTTGCAGTATTTGTAGGCCAGTAGGTAGGCTGATGGGTTGACAGATAACTTAGTTGATAATGTTGCATAACGAAGAAGAGAATGTTGCCTCTAGTCGGCTCCAGCAAGAAATCTGCTGCCCAGAGAGGAGAAGTAGCCTTCAAAGCATTTTTATTGGGGGCCTGACTAGGTGGAAAGTATGCAGCTTAGACGGTTAATGTTTCGATCCAATCTTCTGGTTACACTTGTATGAGTTCGGTGCAGTATTTAGGGATTTCATGATGTTTTATAAAATGTTTGATTATAATTGCGGCTCCTCCTCGAGCTGTGTCAGAGGGTGATTTGTGTTATATGTATCGTATCCGCTTATTTTAAAATATGATGTTTCGGTAAAATGCGTTTCGGAGATTAGTGAAAAAAGTTGTTGTTTAACAGGAATACTTCTACATCTTGGCGATGCTTAACCAGTCCATTAGCGTTCCAATGTGCAATTTTAAGGAGCTGAGCCATTATTTCTGGTTATTGTTCACTAATTGCCGCACCATATCTTTCAGGTCTTTTATCTCCTCCATGAGATTGTTAATTATGACTCGCTGACAGTCCATTGTTTGTTGTATAAAGGATACGATGTCATTTGGGTATTGAGTGAAATTTTGGAAGTCTTGTTGAAGTGGGGTTGTGTAGATCACTTGGGTGCGGGGTACTTTGGTACGATCTGCGTAGGTCATGTTACCTGAACTAGTTCTGTTTTGGAAAGCATTATCTGTGGTTTTAATTGACTGTTGGGCCTGAGTTGTTACGATGGGTCTATCTCTAATAGAAGGAAATCTTCTATTCTTAATCTGTTTGTAGACCGTGCATCCTCTATGTTGTCTATGTTGTGAGGGTGTACTCCCAAGCAGAGTACACATTTGGCTTTACTTCCGTCATCTTTATTTTTAGTGCATGATTTGTAATCATGGTTTCCGGCACACTTTACACATCTAAATGGGCGAGTGCAGTAGTTTTGGGTGTGGCCGTAACACTGGCATCTCTTGAATTGAGCAATATCTCTCTTTTGATGTGGAGGCTCGACCTTTACGATGGCATTTAATATGGAGGTGATATTGTAAACGTCTTTGTTGTTGTTTTGTTGTTTAAGGTCTACAAAAAATAGATTTAATGGGGTCTTTTTAGTGCGGTGTTTAACAGGATTGGTGCTTTTGACATGGTGACCAAGAGATGCTAAGGCCTTTATTATGTCTTCCTTATCGGTAGTATGGTGGAGATTTCTTTTTAATATTCGATAAGGCTTATCCTCCGGAAGAATAAATGTGTGCCGGATGACATTATTTTCATCTAGTATTTTTTTAATTAGTTTCTATTTTTCAATTGTTTTGATTAGCAGCTTGACAGAGCCGCCTGACATTGATTGATATTGGTAATCTTCTTTTTGTAGATGGTAATCAAGAAGTTTTATAAGTGGGATTATATTTGCAACATAATGTGTAAATATAGGAGGTTTGGGTATCTTTTCTTTAGTTTCGCTTTGCAATGAAGTAGCCGAGGTATCTTCCTCTGAGTTTGTTAAGTATTGAAATCGATTACTTGTTGTGACTGGATTAGCATGATCCTGAGAACTAGCCTGAGTGTTACTTTCTGTTTTTGAAGGAATGGGTCGCTTCCTCTTTTGCCTCCGTGTTTTCATTTCCTGAAAGTCGTTTGGTTTAAGAACGGTTGTTGATTCTTCACTTGTAACAGATATAGTCTCGGCATCTAAAGTACGGGTGGTTGATAAAGAAGGAAATCCTACTTGCATTAGTTCAACTCTATTCCAGTCCGAAAAAGTTGATTGAAAGTTAGGTGCTGGTTGTGACGCTGGGTTAAATTGTTCAAAAATTGCAGGGTGTGATGGGTGTAATTGATGAGGTTGCTGCCAGAGCAGGTTAGAGGTCGGTTGCGGGCCCATTATTTGAGGTTATGTTTGAGAATACCATTGTGGATGAAATTGCGATTGCAATGGAATTGGTATGTTATTATTTGAAGGCACATTGTAACGTATGAGTGAACGACCGTCGCTGTTGCCTTGCATTTTAAATTTTTACTGAGAAGTAATTTACTGCGAAATTGTGGATATGGCGCAGATATACACAATTGGTTTGGCCGATAACGCCGATAACGATGAATAGCAAAAGTGCAAGCCTGACCTTAAATAGCACAAGCAGCGTCGAACGCCTCGGGCACCAACATCTCGGAGCGAACAAACGTCTGCCGCCTTTGAAATACAGGCGCGTTTATAAAAATAAAAATAACTTTAACAGGGGCGACGTATTCAATCTACCTCTATTTTGGTTTCCGCTCTTAAGAGCCAAAAACAGACCGCAATACGGCTAAAAAGCGAGTGACGTCAGAACATACCAAAATATTGCCTGCAACGATTGACGTCAGCAGCTAGCCCGATTACGTTATCTACCATTCCGGTGACGTCAACAATGGCCCCCAACACCATCTCTACCATACTCCCACAGTTATTTGATTTTTAGAAGATTTTTTCTGAAGATGTCTGCCGTTGTGGACAAAATGTCAAAAGTTTCAGAACTCCGACAACGGCCTAAAAACCCGAGAACCAACCACAGAGAGGTACGATACAGGCAGAATATCAATTTCAACCTACATTTTTTAGCTGCATCTGCTAAGTGATGTACATCATTAGAATTTGAGGTATTTGTAACGAGCGGATAACGATCAGTCGCCTGTGGTATTGAAGATTACGTTACAATCCCAGCAATTCTTATATAGATTAAGAATATTATCGTACTACCTCCCGTATGTCCAAATAATGTCAAACCATATACTAAGGTAAATTTTTTGACTTGTCAACTACATTATGACTTCAGTTCAATAGGAAAAGTATATTTTTTAAAACACACATAGTATGTGAGAGGGACAAAATGCAACTTGTTTTCTAACTCGAATTGTTTCTTTAGCATGGTGAGTGCCAGTTTTACTCTTGAAACACCAGAGGAGGAGGTGACAAGTTCAAACGCAAGATAAACCGACGCTGCTCCTCAGCACATTTGTTTCCTAAGCCGCGGCTTGTTTTGAACCCCCTAAATCTTGGGCCTTCAGCGCAGATCTGCGCGCCGTAAATGATGTCCCCGAACTTCCGAAAGTAATGGCCGCGTTTATCATTCAGCAGCACCTTCCGCGGCGCACGTCTGTTGTGCGGACTTGGCGCGTGCATAAGTGTTGCATTTAAATATGCCCGCTTAACTCAGCCGGGCCATTAATTCAAACTTGGGCGTTTGGATTTAATCGCCCCGGCCTCTCGCAACATTTCCAAGTAGTCTTAGCCGCGCCCGAGTAGCTGCGCTGGTGCAATAACAAACGTGGCCGCAACTTTGTCAGCATTTGCGCTTTATGATTACTGTAACTGCAACAGTTTCGTGTCTCGTTAAAACCTTAAATTTGGTCTCACGTTGCTATGCACGTTCTTGCGACTACTCTCACGTGCTAACGAGATAACTGTGAACATTTATCGTGCGAAACATGATGTTGTTAATGCAATTTCTCCACTTTTTGATATTTGAAGGCAAAAATTTAAGACTTCTAATATCTAATTTAATGGGTGTACAAATAAGTTTCCGCCGTTTTCAAAAGATGGCGCCACCGATAAGATAACATCGAAATTGTCAGCTGTAAAAAGTCGTATAGTATATGTTGACATCTGGCAACAGTATAACCTTTTTAATACCTCTGACTTTTTTGCTAGCATCACTTAGTTTTCATCGTATTAAGATGTCAAGTTTTGAGCCAAATAAGCGTCATTTGCGGGAATTGCTAATTTACTTCTTTAATTTAAAGAAATCTGCAGCTGAGGCGCATAAGCTACTAGAAGCATACGGTAATGTTAATTTGAGTGAGAGAAGTTGTCGGGAGTGGTTCCAGAAATTTAAAAGTGGTGATTTTGACGTGGAGGACAAAACACGTAGTGGAAGGCCCAAAGTGTATGATGACACAGAATTGGAAGCTTTACTGGAGGAAGATCCGTGCCAAACGCAAGAAGAACTTGCACAAGAGTTAGGAGTGACTCAGCAACGTCTCAAGGCCCTGGGTATGGTTCAAAAGCAAGGAAATTGGGTTCCTTACGAACTGAAGCCAAGAGACGTCGAGCGACGCTTATTCGCTTGCGAATAATTGCTCAAAAGGCAAAATCGCAAAGGATTTCTGCATCGAATCGTGACGGGAGACGAAAAATGGATCCACTACGACAACCCAAAGCGTAGGAAGTCATGGGTAAGCCGGGCATGCCTCTACTTCGATGGCCAAGCCAAACATTCATGGCAAGAAGCTAATGCTGTGCATTTGGTGGGATCAGCTTGGAGTAATCTATTACGAACTACTCCAACCTAATCAAACCGTCGCCGGGGAACGTTACCAACAACAACTGATGCAATTGAGCCGAGCATTGAAGATTAAACGTCCACAATATGCCAAAAGGCATGATAAACTCATTTTTCAGCATGACAACGCTCGGCCACACGTTGCAAAAATCGTAAAGGAAACGTTGGAAGGACTGAATTGGGACGTCCTACCCCACCTGCCGTATTCACCAGACATTGCTCCTTCAGATTACCACCTATTCCGGTCGATGACTCATGGTCTGGCTGAGCAGCACTTCACTTCTTACGAGGAACTGAAGAAATGGGTCGATTCGTGGATCGCCTCAAAAGACGAGCAATTTTTAGACGGGGTTATCCACTTGCTGCCCGAAAGATGGTCAAAAGTAGTAGAAAGCGATGGGCAATATTTTGAATGACATTATTTGTACCTTTTTTTACAATAAATTCTTAATTGTTTATAAAAAAACGGCGGAAACTTATTTTTACACTCAATAATCTAATATGATATCGTACGAACGTTTCTACAACAACATCGTCCTGAAATCTTTGCTTCCCAGTGCACTAAATACAACTTGAAAGAGGCTGCTTCAGTGTAATCCAAAGCAAATCCTCAATTCTATGGAACAGAGCGTTCTCCTACATCAGTAAAACCTCTTGGTTTGCCTGATCATCGAAGTAATTCATTTCGACTTTACAAGTTTCCAGCAGTCATCCAGGCGAAGGTGGCGAACTACGCGAGTATTCTTCTTCGTCACGTTAGTTTTCAGATGACATAGATGATCTTGATTTTGTCCCCGCAAAAATTGTTTATGCCGCGCGTACGCTTGGGTCTTCTTACGTGTGTTGTTCGCAAAATGTGTCTTAAATCCTCCCAAAAGTTCGAATGGTTTTACGCTCTCTGTTTTAAAAAGCTTCTTCTTACATATAAAACTGACTAAAGAAGTGGTAATGTGAAGTATTTTACAAAAAAAAAATTCCCTGATAGCATCGCTATCTTTAACTTTTTGAAGCAATTCCCCTCTCCGCTTATCTTACGATACGTCTTAAATAAAGATTTTAGAATACCAAATGCTTTAATATTTCTGGTTAACTTAAGATTAGAATCCAATGCAGCATCAACATCCGCAAAGGAGTGTTTTTTGATTATTTTTTGACGATTCCTCCAAATCTATGAGAATAACAAAAACCTTATTCTCCTCTCTTATTTTCATGCCATTTCCTACAATATCTACAAGAACAATTCGGAATTAAATCTCGCGTTTGCATACGTGTAATAAGTAAACGCGGATAGCAACGTCTGTCTACTGAATCAAATGGAAATAAGCACTATCATAGAAAATCTCGCCAAATGTAAAGTGCGCGCAGTAATACGATTTATGTGTGGTTTATTGCAAACTGTATAATATCTACGGACCAAACATAATGAGCGAATATAGTGGAATATGGGTGCATTAACATCTATAAAAAGACAAAGATTAGTCGTCCATCTATAGTCAGCGACAAAATTCTGCAGAAAAATTACAGAAAGTTTGTTATAACGCAATGTACTGTTGTAAGTTTTTAATGTATACAATAAAAATTTGGATCTCCGTGAATATGTTATTAATAACCCAATGGTTGTTTTTTTTCCCAAATCGCCTTTCTAAATATTTTCTATATTAATGGTGTCTTATATACGGGGATAGATAGTGATATAGAGGAATACGTAGATAAGTCGTTACCATATTTATATGTCAAGTTCAGTCTCCTGAATGTTGGCGATCACTTCAGCAAATGCGTTTCGGCCTTCTACTAGTCTAAATAGTCATCCGGCGTTTTAGATCCCTGTCTATTAGCCGACATTTTTGAGCCATAAAGCTAACTTCCTTCCCACTCCTCTATGACTTTCTATATTACTTTTTAGTACTAATTGAAGTACATATTTATTGCCTCTTAAAATATGTCCTGGGTCAGATAGTTTTTGTATCGTAATCAATTCTCGTTCTTCTAGAGTTCTTTACAGAACTTGTTCGTTGGTTTGGTACGGTTTCGATAGTCAATGCCCTTTAAAGCATGATTTTGTCGCTCAATTACGTACCTGTACTAACTTTTATGTTGTTTTAAATTGTAAATAAGTAATCATGATGATGGAGTATTAGTTTTTGCTCTATACCTTGATAATTCAAATCAAAATATCGAACAATCAAATTATCATGGTATTATAATATTACAAAATGGGTGTAGGAGATACATTTTCAATGTTTTTAGGCTCCAGCATAATCACTAACTTAACCTCCATCTAAGCAACAAATCTTGATAGTTGAATAACATAATGCTGATGGTTCATGTTGCCATTAAAATCTCTATGTTTATCCTACTTTGTGCAGTATTTCAGCTTAATTCTCCCGAATATTGGTTACTCTCTAACCACATCTAACAATGTTGTCAATTTTCATGGAAACTGACCACTATTGAGATTTTTTAATTACCCTTGTACATTACATTATTAAATGTTCCTTGAAAAACTTAATTACATTTTTATTGTTTGCTAACCTTTATTTTATTTTAATATATTTTATGCCTTTATTGTTTCCTTCTCTTATAGTGTTGTCGCACCATGTATGTATTAGTCTACTATTTTCTACTTTATTTCTACTTATCACAAACTTTCACCATATATTTCTACTTACTTATTAGGCTTATAAAGCCTGGGAGAAACCGTAAAAAACTAAAGACAACTGAAGGCTCTGAAAACCTGGTCAATAAAAAAGAAATTCAGATGGAAGAGAGATCCTCAAATGTAGGCCTATAGCTAAATCTGTTACAATTTGTTAAAATTCTGCAAACAAAGATATTCTGGTACAGAATCGCAGCCCACAAACACGTACCATCATGGTAGAATACTATCTTCATTCTGCATGAATAAAGACTTGTAGAAGCAGTTGTAAGAAACACCCCAGCTTCATCTATTTTCAAGGGTTAACCTTTAGATTAGAGCAACAACAGATGCGAAAAAACCTGTCCAACTCGCCAGAGTTCCACTCAAACAACATTTACCTTCAGAAGAAATCAGTCAAGCCAAAGAACACTAAAAGTTCAAGTAGATCTTCAGAGGATTCCAGGGACATTGACGTAGTCACGATTCAAAAATATTAATTATTCCAAGGTAACTTAATATGTAACAGAAAGTTTGATAACGTTAGATCCTAAATTATGATCAGAAGGATCTTCACGCTTTAAGGCCAATAAATTTTTGTTAAAAAGATAAAATTTGTGCAACTGTCAGGTGTGAAACCGCCACCGCCAATAAGACTGTTAATTAAAGGCATATAAAAATTTCAGTATTAAAAAAATATAGGCGCAAGTCATGTGCAACAGGCGAGAAGGCTAAATGTTATTACATACTTAGCGTGCATAATAGAAAATATATGTGTGGCAAAAGAAAATTCTAGAAAGGAATCTGTTAAAATAGCAAAATACCTCTATAAATAAAAGTACCTTAAAAGATTCTGGTCAAGGGGTTAGTAGGACCTATTGGAAAAATACACTGAAGCAAACCGTACAATTACAATTCCAAAACAAACCTTCTTTACTCACATATAGCTCCTATTGTATATAAATATCGGCTTAATATCATATTTAAACTCATAAAGATACCCATTATCATTTATGATACTGTTGAATGTGCTATCTATTTATCATAAGTACATAACTGTAGAGGTTGCAGCAAGAAAACCCATCATTATACCAAAACAATGTAGACTGCTAAGGACAAGCCTATCCTCTGATTAAAAGCGATCTATAATAGTCTTTATTCATAAATCTGAAAGAGAATCCCAGCCCAATAGATTAGCAGTTAATCATCTTTTATGACAAAATGATTAACACGCATGTCAGCTTATAATTAGCAGACTAATTTTACCCACTATCAATCAAGAAAGTAAGTGCGAATTGAAAATTCCTTCAACTGTCAAGACTAGTACTGGTTATTTTTCGTAGCAATATAGAAGTCTTTGATGACACCCAATATAGGTCAATGTTAGGCGCAGTGGGAAATTTCAAGATAGAAGATACGAGCTGCAGTTGGAAAGAAAACTTCTTCCACAATAGAAAAATACAGACAACTTTATTTGACAAAACAAAACAAGTTATTGTCAAAGAAAATCCATAAGGGAGAGTTCTTATTAACCAAACGGATTAAGTTACTATACAAAAGATTATGCTGACAATTTGATAATAATAGTCTCGGATAATCCCAATTCAGTCCCAAAATGCAGACTAATTTGGAGAAGGTGTACCGATGAAAATCTAAATGTAAATCTTTATAAAACGGCGCTGGTGCTATTCATCAAAAGAAGAATGATGAACTGCGAGACAGGAGGCTAACTACTTTAGAAACTCACATATACAAAAGAAGGGCTTCGGCCCCTTATAGCACACAGGTTGTATTTTATGATGAAAAGTATAGGAGGTTAAATCAATACAAACAAGTCAAATTAAAGCACTCTAAACAAGACTTGTCTCTCTATGGACACCATAATAAATTTTCCTCCCTTACACATTTTAGTCAAAAAGAGCAACTTTGGCTTTCTATTCGTCTATAAGCTTTATAACAAAAAAGATAAAAATACTTCACACTTTATGTTCTACTGCAAAGCTCTTACCAAATGGAAATATTTACTCATGTAAGAAACCAGCGCTCGAGAGGCTTTAATTAGAGAAAACGTAGCCTAGTGAGGTTTGTAATTCGCTTTCTTAAATAAATAGACAAATACCACAACCCTTAATGCTGCAATAGTAGCGGTTCTCAATACCTTCTCAGCATTCATTGCAAGAAAAAATACTTATTCTAACACACCATCTTCACATTTCGTCATCAAAAGCTGCCATAGATTTACCTTTTCTACGATTTACCCCTAACTGTCTTTTGTACCTTCAAATTTTAAAACAGGACTTACAAAGAGCCCTTTAAATTAGAACAAACTATCTGATATAACTAACAGTGACACAATTAAATATGCGTTTCCTATCCTGGTTTACTATTAATAACTGGATAAATAAACTATACACACACAATACACATACATAGTTATTTTCTACTGTCTGAATTTCTCATTTCTGAAAATATTAAAATGTCGGATGTACTTCAAATAGTCTGTCACGTTAATCTTTACCTAGAGAAGAATTTAAAAATGTAGCTAAGAAATATTCCACTGATCAACATCTACCATAGATTTGTCCCATTAATAATTTTATATTACGAGATCACTGAGTATCAGATCAAAAAAATGTAAAATCAGTTTTAGTCAGAAATTTCGCCATTGCTCCTTTCTGTTTGCAATAAATATGTTAAAGACAGAATAACATGCCCTTGGATAAGTCTGAATATCTACTAAACAAGGCTTTAATGCATCATTGAGAAAATGAGCTTTCAGTAATGTTCTCACTTAGTTAGGATACCACGAATAAACGAGAAGAACAACTGCTTCAGTTTTCGCTATATCAGATGTAACAGAAGAATTGTTAATACGTCGTCTTCAAAAAATATAGAATCGGTGTTAATAAAATAAAGACAGTTTGTGCAGTCGCAATGTAAATTGGAAGCTGTTAAGAGTGGACTGTAATGCGTATGTGTAAATGAGGATGATGTCACTGGTTAAGTCAGTTGGAGGTTAGACGCCGGTAAGTGCGCACACGTTGTATCTGATCTGCGCATTCGCAATGAATGGGTGAACAGAGCAGCAAAGCTGCTTAAATTTTGCAGGAAGCTAGAATATTTGCTTACAGAAACCATTAAGGTGACTCAAAAGACTTTCAAAAACGAATTCGCTAAGTGCTGTACAAATATAGGCCAGAAGTCAGTTGCAAGTGTACGAACTACAATCAGCAGGACTTATAAATTGATAAGAGAACTAGAACATGGATTAGAAATGTGAGAAGAAATTTTGGTTGTTCCTAAAACTTAAAATTACCATTGAAAAAAAAGAAATTCTAGACCGTCGATGAAATTCAGGTCAATACGTCGGAGAGGTTGCCATTAGTTCCAACATAAAACTCTATATAAAGTTTTGGACAGTAAAAACACGCTGTAAGAAGCATATAAAATTCCAAAGTACTATATTACAATTATTCTTGTATCTTAAACCGTGTTTCTGTATTTTTACGTCAGAAAGAATCAACTGGTCTATTAATAAAATGCTTCTTAAGATTAAATGACAGAAAGTAAAATTATAAAAAATGTCAAATATAAGCTAACCAAAAGAAATAAAAAAACCAAAAATCTAGATAACAAATATAATCAGAGAACAATTAGACAAAAATTTTGAAATTTCGGTGGAAAAGGTGAGAACATCTAGGAGAAATGTGAGCCGATTACAAAATTAATTGTTATAACAAAAATTATACCAAATAAAAATAAATGGCATGCAAAAATAAGTTTCAGTATAAACAAAAATAAGTAAACAAATTCGAATATCTAAAAAGATTCAGAAGCTATATGCAAGGTAATTAATTAACAATTACAATCATAATAAATGAAATAGTAAATATAACTAAACAAATAACAAACTACTCATTAAGGTCGCCCATCATAGATCCTAAGAAAAATGACGAAAACCTTGGCAGCTGCTAAATGTGGAGCTTTAAATAAAAATAAAAATATTGGAGATAAGGAAAAGGCATAATAAATCCTGAAAATATAATAAAACCTGAAAAGAAAAGTGAAAAAACAAATAAAATAAAGAAATCAAAAACAAATAGAAACGTAACACTAGCTGGGCTTCAAATAAATATATCGTCTAGTAAATAAATAATTTTATTAAAAGCATCTAGAAATTAGTAAAAGTTCAAACATTACGTGTATTTAGCCAAAAACATGTTTCATTGAGTCAAACAAATCACCAGATCTAAGAGAAGTTCCCATATAAATAAATAACAATCTAACAATGAAGAAAATGAATGTGCAAAAAGATAGAAGAGAAGAAATCAAGAAAAAATATTAAAATGCAATTTAATAAGGTAACGGTTGACGATGGGCTACAGAGGTAAAACAAGATAATAAGAAAACTAGCAAAATATAATGATGGGGAGCAAAAAACATGGCATCAAAATAAACATAAAAAATGAGTCAAAAATTAGAAATAAGAGAAGAAAAATTTGAAAACTAACAATATCATATATAACTAATTTGGCTGGCAAGAAGAACAAATTAATTGAGGACTTAAGTAAAGCGGATTTAGATACTTTGGGGATAACATAGACAAAAAAGAAAATAAAAAGAGAAATGATGTAGAATGGCAAACACGTGTTACTATACGGTGGTATATATCAAAACGAAATGACAAAAAAAGCTCAGGGTGTATTAAAAAATATATGCTTAATAGAATGGGTATTACAAAAAGAACAATAATGATAAACCATCTTAACATAGCGTTACCAAAAAGAAGTTCTTTGGGAAAAACGACAGAAATAACCAAAAATACAGTTTGCAAGGGACGTTTAATAACAGCTTTAACGGAGGGAATGAGATAAAAGATGATAAAAGAAAAAAAGCAATAAAGAAAATAAAAACAAAAGTAATAATGAAATAAAACTAATCATTGTCTTTATAATAAACAATTTGTTAAAAACGAATACATTATCTAAACATAAAAAAATTCAATAACTTACTATGTAGTACAAACAACTACTATATAATAACTAAGAGATAAAAATGATGTTAGATTACAAGATGACAAGACAAAAGGAACAATAAAGACGTAAGTTACAGAAGGAAGAAATATAAATAACACAACCCTAGAAAATCTCTAGAAACAAATTAACACACTAATAAATATGACCAGAAAACATATGAAAATAGAAGATTAATAAAAAATTAAAAAAATCAAAAACAATACAGAATGCAGAGAACAATGAGATAAAAAAAGTAGTCGTAGTAGTAAGAACTATGAAAGTGGGAAAGTAACGGATCCGATGCTGAAATGATGCAGAATTTGGGAACACGTGCTACTGAGACTTTAATAATTGTGTTTAGTAATGCGAATGGTATTTGGAATATTGGGGGTGCAGCAGTGTCAACAATGGAGGCGGCAGCGCTTCACAATAGGTGATTTTTAATTTTAAACGCAAAAAATATAGAAAGATAAACAGGTGGAACCCGCGTGGGGTTGCTAGTCCCCCATCGGGCCTCCCAGGTGACGGATAGGGGAATGCCTCCCAGATATGGGTGGTACCTGGGAAATGAAATACCAGGCGGACCAAAACTAGCATGGCATAGGAAGCAGCTGGTCATTAATGAGTCCCAAGGCTGCAGAAGAATGACTTCGGTAACAGGCTTGTCATCATAAATACCAGGTGGCTATCAAATTAGATACAGGCTGTAACACTGCGATGAGGAAAGCAACGGAAACTACCTCATTATATTCCCAAGAAAATCAGGATGGCAGAGAAATATAATGTTAAAGAATGTACTGATCATGGGCTCGGAAACCAAGATCCGGCAAGGGAAGATCACAGGGCTTCCCAGGTCGTCAAGCGAAATCCCTGTACAATAAGAGACAATATTGCCCCAAAATTAAAACTGAAACAAAAACTGAACATAGGCACGTGGAATATACGAAGCATGTTCCAAGCAGGAAAGCAGCCAACGTGGTTAAAGAAATGCGACGGCTACATATTGACATATTGGGATGCAGCGAAATGAGATGGCCAGGCGAAGGAACGTGTGGTAGATGAACATCAAATATACTATATTGGTGATGATAGTCCGCAACATCGCAATGGAGTTGGTTTTATAATAACAAAGGACGTTCAAAAGCAGTAAGCGGATTCCTACCAATATCGGATAGAGTTGCTATGTTAAAATAAATGCACAACCTTGTAGTTTGAACATAATACAAACTTATGCGCCAACAACAGACACCAATGATGAAGTCATTGAACAATTTTATGACGACGTAAGGAAAGCAATAAAATATACAAAGAAAGAAGACATATCCTTAATTATAGGAGATTTAAACGCTAAAGTTGGCAACGAAGCAACCGAAGGAATAGTAGGAACATATGGTCTTGGAATACGTAATGAGCGTGGAGAAATGCTGGTACAGTTTTGTAAAGAAATACAATTTTCTATTATGAATACTTATTTTGAATTACCAAGCAGAAGATTATATACATGGAAATCCCCCGCTGATAGAAACGGCAACATTGTAAGAAATCAGATTGATTACGTAATGATAAACAAACGATTCCGCAATTCGATTACATCGGTTAAAACATATCCTGGCGCAGATGTTCCATCTGACCACAATCTCTTGCTAGCTGTATTCAGGTTACGATTAAAGAAAGCAACGGCAAGTGGTACGAGACAAACAAGAATAGATGTACAGAAACTGAAAACAGAGAATGTACGGCAGGAAGTAAAACAACAGCTAAATCAAAAATTCTCTGAAATCAATATAAGTACGGGCAACGATATAGAACAAAAATGGGAAACAATTAAAGAAACGCTGAACCTCATTGCAAAGAATAAGCTAGCAAAGAACCCAAGAAAGAAAAACAATGATTGGATGACGGATCTTATGGAAGAAAGGTGCAGATATAGAAATAAAAGTGAACTAAATTATAAGCGCATACACAATATTATTAGACAAAAAATCAAGGAAGCGAAGGAAGCCTGGTTAGGAAGCAAATGTGCAGAAATTGAAACCTTAGAGGGAAAACATGATACACTAAACCTACATAAAAAGATCAAGGAAACTGCAGGAATAGTAAGAACAAAATCCAATGGAATAGTCACAGACAAAGATAATAAAGCAATATTCGACAAAGTGAAAATACTAGAAAGATGGAAAGAGTACATGGAGGAATCATTTTCGGATGAACATAGAGATGACGCTGATGTAATAGTTGGCACATTAGGACCAACTATAACTAGACAAGAGTTGTTGAAAGCCATCAAGAGAATAAAAAACAACAAGTCAGCAGGACCAGATGAAACCCATGGAGAACTTCTAAAGTTATTGGAAGAAAAACACACGCAAGCCGTATTAGATTTGTTCAATAGTATATACGAAACAGGAAACATGCCCAATGACTGGTTACTCTCTACGTTCATCCCATTACCAAAAAAGCCAGGGGCCAAGAAATGTGAAGATCATCGCACAATTAGTGTAATGAGCCATATTCTAAAGGTTTTTCTACACATCATCCACCAACGTGTATACAGCAAGTTAGAACAAAATATCGGCGAATCGCAATTTGGTTTCAGAGATGGCCTTGGAACAAGGGAAGCCTTATTCTCGATACAAGGGCTAATACAAAGAGCGCGTGATGTCAACTACGATATATTTGCATGTTTTATTAATTTTGAAAGAGCGTTTGACCATGTAAAACACGACCAATTAATAGAAACATTAAAATCAGTAGGAGTAGATAACAGTGATACCAGAATCATTGGCAACAAAGAGCCACAATCCGTATAGGGGACAGACCATCAGAAGAATTTCACATCCGCAAAGGTGTTCGACAAGGATGCGTATTGTCCCCGATGTTATTTAACGCCTACTCTGAAAACCTCTTCACAGAAGCCCTAGAGGGTGCAGAAGATGGAATCAAAATAAACGGAGAGATAGTCAACAACATTAGATATGCGGACGACACGGTTCTGCTGGCCAACACTTCAGAAGGATTGCAAAGATTAATAGACCGCGTAACAGAAACTAGTAAAAATTACGGTATGCGGCTTAACATAAGTAAAACAAAAGTGATGATCATGAGTAAAAATGCCAACATAAACGTGAATTTCCACATAAATCAATCCCCTTTACAAAGAGTACAGGCGTTTAATTACTTGGGATGTACGTTAAACGAGAGATGGGACCATACTCAGGAATTAAAAGTTCGAATCGAAAAGGCGCGGAGTGCATTTAACCGCCTAAAGAAAGTACTTTGTAATTTGAGTTTAAATTTGCAACTTCGTACTCGAATACTTAGATGTTATGTTTTCTCAATTCTTTTATATGGGACAGAAGCATGGACTCTCACAGAAGCTGCAAACAAACGATTGGGAGCTTTTGAGCTATGGTGCTATCGCCGTATGCTCAAAATTTCATGGGTACACCATGTAACAAATGAGACAGTCCTTCAGCGCATGAACAAGGGCAGAGAGATCCTTAATGCTATTAAGAAAAGGAAACTAGCATACATATGGTAAATATCGTCTTTTGCAGTTGATTATGTAAGGAAAAATCGAAAGCAAACGAGGTCCTGGTAGACGAAGAATCTCATGGCTTCGCAACCTTAGGCAGTGGACAGGAATGACATCGGTCGCCCTGTTTTGAACAGCGATAAACAAGATTAGATGGACCAGACTGATCGCTAACGTCCAATGAGGATACGGCACAAGCAGAAGAAGAAGAAACAGGTGGAAGAAAGAGAGAGTGAAGATTAGCAGGTGTGTCGCGAGTTAAGCTCAGGATTTTAAGTGAGTTATAAAAAGGTTATAAAAATATAAATAACGTCAATTGAATGAAAATGAGTTGTAAAAGTAAACTAAGCGAGAAAAACAATCATAAAGAGAAAGATGAAAAATAGTGTAAAAAAGGAGCTTGAACTAAACTAAAGGCTTTTAAGCGAAGTAGAGTAACACAGAAGTATCCTGCTGGAAAAGTAATCAAAAATGCCAAGACAAAATAAGTGTGAAATTGAAAGAAGAAATGAATAAAGAAATAAAAGAAACAAAAGCAAAAATTCAAAGCACCAAAACTGAGATAATAAACAACAAGGAGATAGTCGAGGAATACGGGGAAGACATTCATTCAACAACAGAAGAATTAATCAAAAAAAGTTGGGAAGAATAAGAAAATCAAATTAAAAAGCAATTGAAGAGGAACAACATTATATAAAGTGTAGAAACTAAGGCCAAACTGGGAAATAAGATTTATATAGAAAACGATGTTATCAAAGAACAGTTGATGCAGATAGCAAATAAAAGACAAAGAAAAGAAGATACGAAATAGTTACCGAAAATTGGAAATAAACAGCCTGAGAGTGAATGACCTAATGAGGATAAAGATAGTCTGAAAATAAAAGCAGAGCAGGCTTCAAAAGACTGTAACAAAATTAAACGTAATACAATAGTTTACGCACCTAGCAAAAATGTGAGGGCAAATGGGAAAATGAATTCTGGTTACCGCTACGAAACACAAGTAAAACCGTCAAAGAAATCTGATTCTACTAGGCGACTTTAACTAAAGACAGGGAGCAATAGGCAAACATGTGGAAAGAAAAGAGAATGATAATAATAGAAAATTGATAATTGAGTTTTGTATTGATAACTATCTGGTTCCAACGAATACATTTTACAACCACAAAGAAATACACAAAACAACAAAGAAAATAAAAAATCCATCAAAGACCGTGTAAGTGTACCAACAGAAGATAAGAAAGAAGTAAATGATGTGAGTGTTAAAACGAAGAACGAAATTTGTAGCGACCATTTCCGGTTCGAAGCCACATACAAGCATATGGGAAAGGAACAAAATATAAAATAACAAAACTGATGCTAGGAAGAGAAAAAGAAATTACAAATTAAGAAAACAAATAAAACAGAAACAAAAATTAACAGAAAAAGAATTTGAGGAAACCTATAGAATAAAAAAAAAGCTGAACATAGATAATATATGGAAGGGATTCAAAGATGAATACAGCAAGGGGTAATAAAAGTATGGGGATATTTTAAAATAAATAAATACAAAAAAATGGACTGGCGGAATTAATGCACTAAGGAAGAAGTATTCTGACTACAAAGGTTAAAAGGATAAAAGAACCAAAACAGAGATTCTGGGATAAGTTCGGAGATGAATTGCAAGCAACTAGTAAAACTCATACAAATAAAGAACCAGCATGGAACAAAACTTGCGGATGATGTCAAAATTATGAAACGTTGAAAGCAATATTTCAATGAATTGCTAAATGATAAACAAAACAGCAAGGTAGAGCAAGGAACAAATAAGATCGGAAGAGGTAAATGAAAAATGATAAGAATAAGGGATTTAGAAGAAACACTGCATAAGTTAAGAAATGGAAACCTAATAGCGGCAAAACTGTTGAAACTTTTAGGACCTAAGGGAAGAAAAGTATTGCTGGAACGTTGCAATTTGGCGTGGATAAATAAGAAAATACAAAAAGAGCCGAATACGGCCATAATATTATTAACATATAAGGGTCGCGACACCAGATTGCAGTAACTGCAGAGAAACATCTTTGGCGTGCACATCACTAAAAGTAGATAATAACAAAATAAACTTAAAGAGGGATTGAATTGTAACTAGCAGATGTGCAAAGTGATACAGTTGTACAGCCTATAGTACACAAGACAACATTTTTACCCTCCAACAAATAATTGAAAAAGCAATAATAGTAATAATGGTAAGGCTCTAAGGCCCCGAGTGGGAGCACAGCCTGCGAACTGAAAGGTTAAGGCTCTTATATGTTCGCTCTCTTGCCCGGTCGTCGCGCCATCTCTGATGCGGGGCGATGTGGCAACACCGCGCCTCAGACAACCGCCATTATTACCCCTGTTGGAGTGAACGCAGGTACTCAACTGCTTGGACCATTCTGGCGCCTTTTGGTTTTAATACTTTCGTAAAAAAACTTAAGATTTGTTTTCAAATATTTTTGTGTTTTTATCCACATCCATATGGATTCGGTATTTTAAAGTTGGTAAAAAACAGTTCTAAAGAATATTTTGCCTACTGAAGCTAGTAAATGAAAGAAACAAATAACTACATTTATTTATATTTAAATCACTTTAAGCCACACTAATTTGATCGGCATCCCCTTAGGCGTTTCTTTAACTCATTTCAAGTTACATCTCAATTTAGAGTCGATGCAAAGTGAGGAATTAAAAGAACACCTAAGGAATGCCGAGGCCCCTGAAAATCAATACAACGCTTCAACTTTAAGCAAACTTTTAGACAGTCTCCTATTTTTCAGATTAAACTTAAAACCATTGTCATGTAGCAGTCTGCTTTTCGTCTTGAGCAAAATCAATAAGGTTATAGGTTAGTAGTGCAATTCCAAGTTAGATTCTCCTTGCAAATCAGAAACTAGCTCCAAGGAATAAAGTAAAGTTATAAACATGTTGATTATTAATATGTATAAGGAACATAAAGATACAATCAGAGTATAGTGACTTTTAAAGCGGTAAGGATGTGGATTAGAGTTACAAGGAATATCATGGAGTTGTTCTGCTCCGATCGTTATCAAATTTGGTATACAGATGATATGACTGAGATGAATACATGTTATTGCTTTTTGCTGCGTAACCCAAGACAGACGAGATAAGAAAGGTCAAAATGACGAAACATCAGGCATACATTGTATTGTGTGCATATTGTCCATGTCACTATTTCTTCTCTCGTGTCAACAACAAGTGTTCTTCTAGTCTCATCAAGATGGCCAACCCCATAAATGTTCTGCATCTCCCCCATCAAAAATATCGACCTCAGGATCACCCTGAATCTCCAATCACCTCTGAAGAAGAAGATCTTGCGGCGAAACTCTTCGAAGTCCTTGAAAACTGTAAGAATTTATCTCTGTCTATTGAAACTGATGTCGATCTTGACTTTGATGACAACTGGTGAGTAATAATCATTATCATTTGCACATAATTAATTATGCATATCTTTCAAGGTATGAGGAAGACGAAGACGAAACAAGTGGAGAACTACAACAGAAGGATTACCATCCCAGCCCACAGAAAGACAAGGACCATCACATACTGAGAGGGTGCCAAATACTTGAGAAGATACCAACAGCATCCCAACAGACAATCAGGAAACGATATCATCGAAGAGCCAAGTTATGAGGTAATTAATTATAAATGGATTTATAACCATCTCTTTCCCATAGATACAAAGCACAGAAGGAAAGTGGAGGATCTCGAAATGAGAAACTTCACAAATTAAGGACGAATGTTATGCATTTCAGGGATGCAAAGAGCATCATCTAATTGTCCACGATGATGATGTTCAACGATGGGCCATTCTTGTCAACCAGGATTTCCCCAACCACTTCCTCCATCGCAATTCGGCCCTCGATTTTCATTTACAACTGGAAAAAGAGAATCGCATTGTATCTCGCAAAGTGACGAAGTTTGTTTCACGGTTTGCTGACGAGGAGAACAAGATCGAGGACAATGCTCTACAGTTTGTCTTGGAAGTCCAGTCACTCATTCCTAATGACTTTCGGCCACACCGAATAATCAACATTGATCAAATGGGCATTAAACTAGAACTCATCTCAGGTCGCACTTTGGAAGTTCAAGGAGAGAAGGCAGTCATCAATTGTGTCCAAACTCTAAATGCCATCCAGCATTCATCGACTGTTACGCCTGCAATTACTGCAGCGGGTCTCCTTTGTATATATGTATAAAAGAGGCAAATCAAGAAGCAACGCAGGGTAGATTTGGTCCTCAAGTCGAACAAACTATGTTCCGTCACCCAAACATTCATGTTGTGGCCAACAGCTCTGCCGTCATGAATAAGGCAAGAACCAAGGAGTACTTCCGCGATGTCCTCTTTCCAAATGCACCGAACAACTTTCTGCTCCTTTGTGATTCAACAAAACTGTTCAAGGATGACGAAATGATCGAGTCTGTCAAGCCTGCCAACACCACTTTTGTCAAGAAAGTCATTCCTCCAAAGGCAACCGGGTTGATTCAACCTCTGGATCTTTTTTCAATCGCCAATTCAAGCATTTTGTGAGGAAGTTCCAAGATCGCATTCGAGTTGAACGTGTTGGTCTTCGTCTCTCCAAAAGGGACAACATATTGAAGCTCTACTCGTTGACAATGCATCAATTTCAAGCAGAATGTTTTGTAGACATGATCAAATATTCCTTCTTTAAGGCAGGATACATAAGAGAGACTTCCCCGATTTGAAACTCCTGCCACTGTTTGTTTCCCAAGAACCTTCGAAAATTGTCAGAAGGACATCGAGGGCGAGCGATGCAATGCATTATTCTTCATCAGATGTGCTCGTTGTCAAATGTATCTTTGTGTTCAACACTTTTTTGCAGTTAACACTAATGATATCTCTCATATGCATTATTGTTAAGCGATAAACTTTCATACTTCGTATCTCTAAAGTTTTGAGTCACACAGCAAAAAGCAATAACATGTGTTCATCTCTCAGTCATATACTGTGTACCAAATTTGATAACGATCGGAACAGAACAACTCCATGACATTCCTTGTTAGTTAAATGTAAATCCACTAATCAATAGACTCCTTTTAGTTGTATGCAAAGAAAGTTAGATGCAATTTACCATTTAATTGTTAAAAACGGCCATTCGCTGACCCCATTTATTAATTCATAATTAACATGCTACATAAAATAAAACCCCAAAATCATATTTAAGCCTTCCACAATAATAAATAGCTTGGATATAAATAGTAGTATGAAGCAATTCCGAAAACCCTATTTACGTATGCGCCAAAAATAAGCGAGGATAGCGACAGGATTGTGAAGCTGCACGCAGTAGTTCAGTAGGCAGCACGGATGAAAGAAGAAGATTGTGTGACAGTTGCCATAAAAATCCTAACAAATGTGAAGTGCGTGCCATAATACCATTTCTATGGTAGGTGTGAAAAACTTTCGGTAGCTGAGATTCATCGCAAACTATGCAACAGACCAAATGTGACAAGTGAAAGTGTTGTACGTCAATGGCGTCGAATGTTTAGACAGGGACACATTAACGTGCGCGATGAGGCAAGAACAGGCCACTCTTCAGTAGTCAGCTTTTTGACGATGACGCTGCGCTTCAAGATGCTATTACAGGCTGGCTTGATTCTCAGGCGGGACAGTTTTTTTGTAAAAGGAATTTCAAAACTTGCAAGACACTATGGGAGGTGCCTCAATTTGCATGGCGATTATGTCGCAAAGTATTGTACTGTTGTTTCTAATGTGTATAATAAAGGTTTTACATTTAGGGTCGTCTGCCATTGATAACCAAAGGAGGGTTTCACTGAACTGCAGTTATCAGTTCAAACCTATCCCCCGACACCAAACAACCACTTATACCCCGAGGAAAATCTTCAAAAATTCTAAAGTTATATGGTTTTCCAAAAATTCACACACAGATGACTTCCTTACAACCTACTGTCGGTGCTTTCGATTTCCCTAGCCAAATAACTGGACAAAATGTCGTATTTCTGAAAGTCCACCACTTCTCCCATACCTAAAAATAGTCACTTTCGATATTGTCTTCTTGTTTATCACTGTTTCCATCACCAAAACTCTAAAACTCCTAAAATCCACTCACAGTCTAGATGACGACACCCTCAAATTAATTGAATATTGTCGATGCAATACCGATTTCACCTCTCAAAACAAATTTGACTACCAAACCTTTTTGAAATAAAAGACCTTGCCTGGTTTTCCTTAACAACTACATGTTAGGTAAAGTAAGTAAGACGATGATTTTGTTGTCTGGTTTCATTGACAAGATACACTTTCCCGATTTCTTTTTCGCCTAAGCAACTTCACATTAATATAATGTTTACAATAGAAGTCAACCAAATCCATTCCCTCCTTTTCCCAGTACCCTCACAGTAAAAATTCTTTCAACGGTGTTCTAGGTCTGACTAACAGAATAAGCCATACACTGAGCAAACAAAATGTTACGACCACAATTAAATACCCTTTTTCTAATCCAAAGGAGTTCACGAAATACTTTGTGATGGTTAACTTTCAAAATATCTACCACCTAATTTATCCCAAAGTTACTACCTTAAATGCACACCCTTTGTTTTTAACCACAGCATTTATTATAAGCACAATAATTTGTCTAAAGTCTTCTTTACCTCCTTATGGTGATTGGTGTAGCTTTGCAAACTTTACCAACTTCGACAATTGGAGAACAGCCTATTATTTTGCTCTGCTTTGCTGATCTCTTTTCGGTTGTTATGTGGTCACCTGTACTTATCTATGGAGCTTGCACTGACTCATCAAATTATTACTATTAACACACCGCGCTTCTCAAAAAATTTCTCATTGCGTTTTTTAATTATTATTTTTATTGGGCGATCTTAAAAGATTTCATACGTTTGGATACCCCGCCCCATTCTTCTTTCTCTAACTCTAGGACTAGCTTCCATAGCTTTGTTTTTCTAATAATCCTTACTGACAATTTGGCGTGGTCGCTTTTCAGAGATGCTTAACAGTTGTCCCTTAACGGCCAGGAAATGGCGTGGAAGAGAATTGAAAAGCCCCTGAATTGTAAACGTTTTGCGATTAAAGTAGTCTATTATCCGTTCCTCTGTGAAAGCTACCCACAACCATAGTTTCGCCAGTACATCAAAATTTCTGAAAGGTTTTCTAGTCGTAGCTACCGTCAGAGTCTAAAACGATTGGTCATGAAGAATCAAATGGCAAAGATTAAAATACCGGTTAAGAATTTTGTCTGGTTTAGCTATCTTAATAACGCTTTTTCCCTACTGCAAGTCGCAGCACCTTGCAGATGAAATCCTCTTGATTCGCAGATAGTAAGTTCCCTATCCTTCAATAAGCTAGATGACGTTCCTCTTTCCACTACCTAAAGCGGTGTTCGATAGGGATTGCAAATATTTCCACACAGGATGACCTTATATTCTTATATCTCAAGCCCGGATTTATATTTAATAAAAATGTTTTAATATACCATATAATATACTAGAAGACTATGAAAATATGTATTAAATTAGATAGTTTTTTGGATTCCTGAGCATAATGCCACAATTTTGTAATAAAAACGGAGAGGATCGAGAAATTTGAAGTGAAATAAGATGTAAATTAACAGTTTAAAGGTTATTTTGGTATATCTTCGCTTCTCAGCTCAAAAGTGCTATGGCGGAAGTTCAGTAGCAGATGGCTCGTCAAAAAAATACTTCAACGCTACTACTGTCACGCGTAAATCCAGAATTACATCCCATATGATTTGCCGTTTTCTGTCTATCCTCCTAAACTGCGTCCTGTAAATTTCTTTCCTTCGTAGCCGTTATTACACAGATTTTCCAAAAAGAGTTGGTTTGTCACTTTTCTATTCCTCCCTAGAAAAGAAACTTTCTTTCTTTTGCTGTCTGTCATTTGACATTCGTTTCACATTTGCTCCATTTTCTTACGTTTTCATAATTGAGAAACTGGTATACAACCTGCCCAATCTCATAACTTGTAGGTACCTTCTCATAAAATCTAATATTTCTTATAAAGGGTGGTCCAACCATAATGCACGATGTTAATTGTGAGTCACACCTTAACGTCAAGTTTTTTGCCCAACTTAATTTGACATTTCTTTGTTTCAGTGTTTGACAAATTCAACTATGGAGAGGTACACAATTGAGCAGCGCGTTAAGATTGTTGAAGCCTTTTACGAAAATTGGCGTTCAAATCAAAATGCATTTCGTGCACTTCGTGATTTTTTTGGTCAGCATAATCGACCAAATGTGTCCACAATCGGGAGAATTGTGCCCAAATTTCAGCAAACCGGGTCTGTAGGAAATGTAAAAACACCTGTGCATGCTCGCCCAGTTCGTTCTGCGGAAAACATTGCTGTTGTTCGCGATAGTGTGGCAGAAGAGCCATCAACCCCGACTCGTCCTCGTGCCCAACAATTGAACATCTCACGAACATAACTGATGCGAATTTTGAATAAAGATTTAAATTTACAAGCTTACACAGTTCAACTGACTCAAGAGCTGAAGCCTACTGAGCATTTCAAGAGTCGTCAATACGCCGAATGGTTGGTTGAACGGACAGAAGTGAATGGTGACTTTACAAAGAAAATCATCTTCAGCGACGAGGCACACTTTCACCTCAGTGGATTCGTTAACAAGCAGAATTGCCGTATTTGGGCAAATGAGAATCCACGAGTGATTGCATCCACACAGAGTGACTGTGTGGTGCGGTTTATGGGCTGGCGGCGCCATCGGGCCGTACTTCTTCGAAAATGAGGTCGGCCAAGCAGTTATCGTGAATGGTATTCGCTATCGCGAGATGATAACGGACTTTTTGTGGCCATAAATTGAGGATATGGACCTGGACGATATGTGGTTCCAACAAGATGATGCCACTTGCCACACAGCCAACGAAACAATAGCTCTTTTGCGAGAGAAATTCAATGGCCGTGTTATCTCACGTCGTGGCGATGTTAATTGGCCGCCACGATCATGTGATTTGACTCCGTTGGACTTCTTTCTTTGGGGATATTTAAAAGAAAAAGTGTACGTCACTAAGCCAAGAACAATTCAAGAGCTAAAGAATGAGATACATTAACGACATTGAACCTCAATTATGTCTCAGAGTCATTGAAAATATGGACCATCGGATAGAGGTATGCCACCGAAGCCGTGGCGAGCATTTGGCCGATATTTTGTTTCACACATAATTGTCATAGATCTTTACATCATAATAAAAAATATTAAGATAACCCTCTGAAAACTTTTTGTTTTATTTACAATTAACATCGTGCGTTTTGGTTGGACCAATATTATTCGTAACTGGTTACATGCCTTCTTCATACATCAATATATTTGGCACCATACCATGAAATATTCTCATTTTGGTATCTTGATTAATATTCTTATTCCTGAGCCTTTCCACCATAAATGGTACGTTGTCACGCTTCATTTGAATGCTGTTTTAGATATCAGTCTTTTCCATCTTGGGCTTTTTGTCCCACTGAATTACATTCCACATCTCTCTGCTACAACGCTTTTTTCAGTTCTTCTGTCTTATTTGGCATTCCTACACGATTTCTTTTTTCAGTTCTTGTTTTAGATACTCATTCTACCATTTTGTTGTCCGGCGTTCTGAATACATGTCCCAGACACCCTAATTGATTTTCTCATAACACTTCTTTTAGTGTCTTCACTTCTAACCGTTCTCTGTTGATTGTCTTGTATTCCCTTCAGTCATACAAAGGGCAGGATAGAAGTTGAGAATGTCAGAGATCAGAGAAGATTTTAGTGTAAAGTATGCTAATTATATGAGAAATAAAAACTTGAAAATAGGATAGTATGGGCTATGTTAAGAAGAGAATTGGCGCTCGGCTACGAAACATAGAAAAACGCATAATCTCAATGGAAAAAGCAAATTAACTGAGGCTTTGCTAAAAAAAGTTACAACGTACTATGGTCTAGCTTTTCCAAAGAAATGTTAATGGTGTTGAAGATATACATTAATAAAAGCTGTATTATTATTAATTCCATTACAGCCCTACAAGCCCCTGGCTTTTTCACCTATTTTTTCTATTTTCTTCTGTCCGATGCTAATGATTCTCAGTTAGTAACATTTAATTTCTTTAATGTCTTGTTCTACTTGATTTTTACATTTTTCTGTCTTTTTTATTCCTTCCTTCTGGTTCTGCTTTATAAATTTTCTTGACAATTCTCGTTTTTTGTAATCTAGTTAGGTGTCTCAAGCATCTTGTTTATTTTGTTTAATTATGTTTGTTATTTTAGTCTTGAAGCAATTCTTCGATTTCTTTATTTGTTCTTCTCCGTCAGATTCCTTCTTCATTTACACCTCCGCATGTTAATCTTAATTTCTTCCTTTGTCATATTTCAATTTCTCCCTGTCCCGTCATGACCCAGCATTCACTCATGTATAGCACTACCGGTCATATATATTTTATACAATTTAACTATGGTTAGCCTTAAAAGTTCTTTGAATGTTAAAAGATATTTTCTTAATCTTCGTTTGATTTAATTTACTGTTTTTCTATTGGAAGTTATTTCTGTTCCTAGATATATCACGCTGCTAATTTCTATTTATTTCAAAGTCGCTACATTATTATTCACTCCACTTTTCCCTTTTTCTTCTATATCCTACTGTGTGTCTTCTTTAAACATCTGCTCAAAATATTAGGCCCATAATTGTTTTATTTCTTGTTCCTTTCCTATCTTTCTCCTCTTTTTCCATGTGTACTAGCTTAGATGGGTTTTCATCACGTTTTGCGCAGAATCACCTTAATTAGTTGTGTTGGAAGCCTTCCTCTGTCTCTCTAATTAATTTGCTTTCATCTGTCTTCTTTTGTTTCTAGGCGTGCTTTTTTCTATTTACCTAGTTTAATTTTAGCTTATCCAATATGGCGTCTTAAATATTAAAATTTTGCTTTCCTCCCTTCTTCCACAACTCTTTTACATCGTCATCAAACCATACAACCTTTCACTATATCTTCTGCCTCCTCCTTCATTTAATAAGTGTCTAATCCTGTTTTAATAGCTTTGATATAGTTTGCTCTAACATCGTCTTTTCAAATCTCTACATTAAAAGCCTGTTTATTCTTTTTTATTTTTTCGCCTTTGTTATTTCTTTCTTTAGTAAGATTCTGGTCATAAAATGATCACTATGTATGTCAGGCCCGCTTTGGCTCTTTACGTCTGTTATTTTTCATGTTTTGGTTCTATTGGTGGATGGTTTGTTTGCTTGGACTGACCCATGTCTCAAGATCTGAACTATTAGTTTTCTTTCCGCGATAAAGTTTAAAAGTTTACCTATTATTACGTCATAAATCTCTTTCCCTATTTTGGTGTTATAATCACCTATTACGATTTTCACATCGAATTTCGGTATTAAACTGATCTTTCTAGTTACACTTTTTTTTTGTTTGAGTCCCCGTTATTCTTATATAACTCATTTTTTTGCTTATTCCTTTTATATCGACAATTTTATCAACCATTCATTGTTGTACTCAGCTCCGAATCTGTTTTGTTCTCCACCGGGGTTGAAAGGGTGTAGCTTTTCAGTGTGATCTTTGAATTGTTTTTGAAGTTTGTTTTCTGTATAGCCATTTATTGTATTTTACACAATCTTTCTTCTCTTATGAAATTTTTAACAGCTTCTGCTTTATTAATTCCATAAAAATTCCATGTTCCAAAGTAAGTTTTACTTTTTGCTCTTCCTATTCTTTTATTTTTATTTTCTTAATTTTCTAAATTGTTTTTATTGAGTTCTTTTTCTGCAATTACGTTTTCTTGTTTCTTGCTTTATTTACTTTTTTTGTATTTTTATTCTTTTCCTCCCCGTCATTTAAATTGTATTCGGGTTAGCCATGCTTAATAACTTTTTGTAGTTTCGTATTTAGGAGTTGTTGATCATCGTTAGCTATTCTTCCTTCTCTGTCTACTTCCACAGTGGCTTATTCGTTGTTTTCATTAATTTGTGGTACCGAGTTACGACTATTTTGTCAGGTTTCCTTGCCTCTGCTACTATCTGCCTTATTTTACCATTTCTCGTTGTTTATAAATACAAATTTCTGGTTCTCAAACTTTGATAATTTATTTTTGTTTTTTAACACTTTAATTTTATAGTGCATATTTTTAGTAGTGATTATACAGCATTTGTTATTAATTCTGGTAGCTTTTTGGGGTTTTATTTGTACATTTAGTTTCTCTTTCAAAAATACTTTTAATTTGGTGTTCACCTTTTCTCCTTTTTTACATTTAAACCAATTATTACTAAGTTTTTCCCGTCTTTCTTTATCTGAACGTTCATAGTTAAATTCCATGTTGTCAAATTATTCTAGTTTTATATTTACTTTTTCTAGTTCGACTTTTAGCTCAGTATTTTCTTCGTGTGGTTGGTTCTCGGGTCGTTCTTCAGGAAAAAATGATGTACCATAATAAATTTTTTTGTTTTAATTGACTCATTTTTCGTGGTTGTTTTTTATCAGTTCAGCTATCTCATCCCATAGTTTCAGTATTTTACAATTGCTTTGTTTTTATTTTGTCGTAACCCTATCATGCTTTCTAGTTGTCTTCATCGGCTTTTCCCAATTTAGATAATTTTATTATTTTTCTTTCATTAAAGGATTCTAATTCCTCTGCTGCTTTTATCTTGGCATTATCATTTAATGATTCTTCGCTCCGTCCAAAATACCTTTACGCTTTGTTGCAATAAGCCATCTCAGCTATGATAGACCTGTATGATAGATTATTTCATGTATTAGCTGTCTGCTATTTATGTTACCTATTTAAGACAGGTTAAAGAATCTATTTATGGAAGGTTTCTATTTTTATTAGCAGTCTCATCTAATTTAAATTTGAGATGACAAATTATCTGACTCCTCTTCTGAATTATTTCATACATTTCCCTTCCTAAGCACCATTTCTATGAATTGATTTTGCTCGAGACAGTCCAATATTTGAATTTAAGATCTAGGAGAATTAATTCACAAGTAAACATATGGACAATCCATTCCAGCTGGACTACTCAATAAAGAATGCGCTTACATCTTACAAACAATGGTTGCACTACAGAGAATAATTGTAAGCCAGTGTAAAAATATCCTGAAAACATCAACGACGCCGTGTAGTGTAGACAGAAGCGCCAAAGTTTTTTATTGGGCGAAAAGCTCATAAAGCAGGAAGTTAACGGTTAATAGAAGAAAGTTGGTTTAATATATAATCCTGCAATCACCGATTAATCGATAAATCATTTTTTACTTGTCAAAGTTCCAAAACTGTAAGACTAGTCCCTTCCTTTTAAATTCTGTTTTTCAGCCTTGTAATTCTATTTCTCCCCTTACAGTAAATAATCAAGTAAATTGGTACAAATTTCCTTCACAGTATAAAATTAAACGATGTACTAATTACAGAAAGTATCTTAACCTTTACTTTACCAAAAGCTTACTTGGAAAGACCACATTGAGACCAAAAGTACCCGACTAAATCTCTAAAAGATAAGCTAATAATATATAAAGGATGGACCCTTGGGGCTGCAATAAACCGACCAACACCAAAATACTCTAAACTGTTAAACCCAAAACGCCCCAAATGGTAGCAGATGCATCCTAGTAAGTATCTAATTAAGTTCTTCATACAAAGCTCTTTGTTTGCAAACAAGTCCAAAAACAAATAACAATTGGCTACTAAGTGAACTCTCTGGGCAACCTTTAACAGGAAGGCATCTCAAAAGAATGTAGCCAAAGTTATTTAATGTTTTTTGCTTTAGATTACACAAAGATCTATGGAGCGAACAATGTTAAGTATACCTTTGAGAGACAAATATAAAAATAAGACAAAGGACAAAAGTGGAAAATGTGATTGAAGTGATACTTAAATTAAAATAGTCATAGACAAAGCACATAATCCGTACAACAAATAAGAGAAGGATGAAGCAGATGGTCTAGTAGAGATTGCGGTTGGGAAAAAAATGAAACCCACCTTAAGATGGACTGACGACATAAAAAGAACAGTCAATTATAACCGAATACAGGAAGCACAAGACAGGCCTACATCCGTGAAGGGATATGGTATGATGATGACAATGACATAAGAGTAAATTGGAAATTATCAGTAATAATTAAAACAAGGTAAATTTGCAACTGCACTTTCACTTAAGGATAGTCACTGTATTCTTTTTCCACGTGCCAAAAAGTACAACGATCACTTCAAATACATATTCTTGCCAGTTCTCTATAGTTTATATTGTGTCCTGGTACCCCCCAGCCCACATCTTTAACATTTCTTCCGCCGTCCATTTTTTTCACATGATCTAGCCATTGTAATCTTCTACTTTTAACAGATTTCCCCACTGACTTTTGTCCGTGCAGTACATTCTTCTTTTGCATCCTAGTACTGTATTTTTTCCGCCAAGTATTTTTCTTAATATTTTCTTCTCTTGTGTTTCAATCTCCAATTGATTTTTCTGATTCATAACTCAGATTCCGCATCATGTATAGGTTAATGTTGGCCTTGGCACTGGCTTGTAAATCCCAAGTTTTGTGTTTCTGGATACCTCTTTTACTCTTCATATTTTGCTTGGGCCTCCTGCATTGTTGCTATCCTTACATCAATTTCATTACCTTATTGGTTACCAAGACTCCCAAATGCATATAGTTCTCCACTTCTTTGAATTCGAAAACGTCTTCCTTTCAATTTAGTTTCTTAATAGTAAGATTTTGTTCTGTAAGGTTGCTTTTCTTTTCTTGAGTTTCATGAATTTTGTCTTATTTATATTCAATCGGAGACCCATTTTTCCTGCAGATTCCATTAGCTGTTGTGTGACTTCATGGGGCTCTTTCCTGCTTCTTGCCATTAACACTACATCATCTGCACATGTGAAACACTGGTGACTCTTAGTTCCTTTTCTATTTATCTTACTATTTCTAATTATTATTTCCACTGCAAGATTAAATAATACGCATGATAACGGGTTGCATTGTTTTAGTCCTTTTGTTATTTTAAATTAATCACCAAGTTTCGTATTATATCTAACTTCTGTGATTGTGTTTTTAATTGTCATTCTTACTAAATTGATTAATTTTTATGGAATTTTTAATTCTTTTATCTCGTTCATTAACTGTTTCCTATTATGTGCCCTTAAAATTGATGAACAGCGTACAAGTTGGAACATTATATTCATAACACCCATATAAGGTCTGCTTTAACATGAAGAATTAATCTGTTCTTGCATTCAAGATACCGAATTTTTTAATAGCGACAGAAAAAATTGAGATAATCTTCGTATTATAGTAACGATTCTCCTAGTATTCCCATATATTGTTGCAAAATCAAACCCGCCCTTGCTTTACGCAGCATCGAGATATTTGTGACGTTAATATATGGTTACAATTGTCGAGTCTTACAGTTTCTTATCAAGTTTGATTATTTACCAATGGAGTGGAATGGCTAAGAACATAGTGCTCTAATAGCTTTACTTAAGTATGGAACTGGAAAACGTGTAATCTTTAAGACCCTACATCCTCTCAGATTAGCCGTATATTTGTGTATCGGGCCATAAAATTGTTTAATGAGACGGGAGGTGTCGCGGATCGTCCAAGATTTGGAAGAGCACGTTCAGTCGGACTGGTGAGGTAGTCAAGGCGTAAGTGCCCGAATTATAAGCAAAAGATTATGTCTCGGGCGAAGCAAATTTCCAAAACTTGGATATGTTATATTATTAAGCAGGCTGCTTGCAAAAGACATACAGGACATTCGCTGACAGATGCTTTAAAGAGGTTGTTGACTGAGTACTCGACTGATGGTCACCGAAAAACTATACGAATAAAAATATTTCTGTCATGAAAGAATCTTTCAACAAATAAAATGACAGGTGTACGCTAGGTCCTCCAAAGAAGCGTCGCAGCTAATGCCAAGGTTCAGAGATGTCTTCACTCAGCAGCTGCAATGCTTTGGTATGAGTGTGTTATGATGGAGTAATCAATAATAATTTTTATGAAAAGACAGACAAAACTTCAATTCCCATGTATCAACAGAATGTTTTGAATCACACTTTTTGAGACGCGCTTTGAATCTTTCAGGAAGACTCTACATCCAACCACAAATCTCAGTTTATTTAAACTTGTCTGAGCAATAATATGCCTCATTTTCTAACAGTAGACGTTCTGACCTACTAGTAGTCCAAATCTCAACCCATTAGACTACAAATTATGGGTAGTTTTAAAAGACACCCTAACGTTCATTCCTTGAAGCCAGCCCTAGCGACTGTAGTCAATACTTTTCCAATGGATCAAAACGTTTTTAAGCTTATATGGAGCTTTGAATAAATTCGTTGTAATTATACTTACCACTTAATTAACCCTAAAAATATTATGAAAAAGCAGTTAATCGTTTTATTTTGTCGTTCTCGTCAGCATGTAGTAATATTTATGGGTATACCATGTACGTAAGTGAACTGATAATTACGTTCATTAGCAGTACCCAACCCGGAAATTAGAAGCGGCGTAATTAACCATATCGCATGTGTCCTGAAATGTTAATATCACCGCAGCACTTAAAGGCACCATTGTGTAAGTAATCGGTCACATTCAACAAATGTAACTCGCGTGACGTAAAAATCCCCGTGTCGCAAGTTGAACGCACTTTTACTGCGTTTTCAACCGCTGCGTCGTCTCCAAGTGGTAGTTACGTACAACTTTCCTGCAATTATTGCTTGGCAAATGCTGCTCGTGCATTTGCATTCAAACAGCCGATGCTCATTTCGCTTAATAATTCCATTGCGAAAACGCCCGGCTGCTTAGTTCTTTGGTAGGCCAGTTCGTTTTCCACGCATTATAAATCTTACACGAAGTATGTTATGCTTGCATTATTATTACGGTGCAGTAATGCACCTGCATTAGATAACGTACATTGTTCTACTAAACTATCATGTTATAATATACAGTCTATTCAGTTATAAAGTGTCTGTAATCTTGAAAAAATAAACCTTTTTATCTACTGCTTTTTATTATTGCTCATTTACTTAGCATTTAGCCCAATCACCCCTACACTGATTATAGATTCGCACCTTTTTTACGGGTTTTCCACGAGGTATTCTGCATAATCATTTGGAAAAGAACGCCACGCCTTAGTTTGAAACACAGCAGTTCCACCGTGTGCGCTGGCTTTCCTTTCAGCTCCATTTTCATGTACGACTATACGTTTTCAACAGGATTAACGACTGCCGGCCATTACATTGTAGTGATGATTTTTTGTTTTTCCACCTAGCGCGCAGGATCATTCTCTTCTTGCAGCACCCAACTTGTTCTGTCAGAGCCAAAAAACTTTTCAGCCGACTTCAGCAAGCATTTCTGATAGATGGTGCACATTTTCTTGGCGTTTATACTGTCCGTAAACAAAAAGAGGCAACCAACGCCGCGTTTAGAGAAACATCCCCAAACTTGCGCTTTCAGATGGTGTTTCGCTGCGCACTGAAGAATCTTATTACTTTTCGCTGAGCACCCTTTCAACAAAAAAAACATACCCACAAGGAAAACTTGTTAAAGTAGATAACCACGCCCCAATAAAAATCCCAATTTTTCATTGTCCACACCAGTGCTTTCCTGATAATAAAGGGTTTTCAGTCTTTTCACGCAGGCGACTTTGAATCGTATTTAGAGAGACCGGTAGTCCTTTATTACGGAATTTTATTGTCTCTAAAGGGGCGCTAGATGGCTTTACACTGTTTCGTTGTTATAAACTGGACTATTCCCCTTTCCGGTAGATAGCCTGCATCCAAACATCGCTTTAGTCACTTCTTAACGAATGGTTCGATCCTAATTAACTAATTAACATAGACGACGCTGCGGTGCCTACTTAGTCACTTCCTCGCCATACAGACTGTAATTAAATTATTTAAACCGTTTTAAAAAAATGACTACAAGATTTTCCTTTACTAGAATAGGATTGATGGCTAAATCGTTAAACGTAGGAACATTAACATTAAGCGTAGACAATTGTGTAGAAAGAGATAGATGTACCAGGCTTACTTGAAAACGGCTGATCGCTTTGTTGATCGATTTGTGAAACTCGTGTTCCCCCGTCTTTTAAATCTCCAATCGACAAAAGGATAAAACATGAAAAAATTATCGCGAGAGCTAACGTTTAGTTTGTTTATCTACATCCCAAGATGCTGAGGACGTTGGTTATTACATATGACGTCTTCTTAAGCATAAAAAAAATTGATGTCTTATACTCGCATAATTTATCGCATAAGAGAGGAAAATAAAAGTGCGATGTTAAAAACTAAAACATTAGCCACGCGACATATTGTTGGAGGTAGAATAAAAAAAGGTTTCTATTATTGTGTCTAGCTATTATAAATAAAAAACCTTCTTCTTCCACCCAAGATTTAGGCAACATCTACTGGCACCTTATTCTCCATCTACTCTTTTTCCACCAGGTCAATATTTGTAGGCCATCTATGGTAGTTGGTGATTTTCCATCCTTTCGACGCCTTGATTATTAGTTTTATTTCCTATATTTTCCCTTATACCGTCATTTCCGAATCTATCACCCCTGGTGTATTCTTCAACTGCCCTCAAAAATTTCACCTCCGAAACATGGATGTACGAACGGCCTTTTTATTTTAATGCCCAATCATATCCTACGTCACATCTTAAATAGTTGAACTAATCAACTTGTTCGACTGGTTGACCGTTTAAAGAGATCTTTGTCCAGACTGGTTCTTTCTCGTAGAATATCAAAGTCTTTGTCTCAGGTGTAAGATAACCAAATTCTATTCTTTAGTCATTTTCATTGTCTGGGGTTACAGCTAAGTCATCAGCGAAAATTAGATAATTGTTGTGTTAAGTTCTGATGATCCGGATACCTTTGAGACTAGTATTTTTCCATTTACCCAGAATATCATCAATATATATGTTATTCGGTGTTTTCTGATACAGAAATAATACTATTACACGCTAGAATCTCGGCTTTTCATTATATTCTATAGTTCTTTACAATTTATATTATTAAACGCTGTGCTAAAGTCTATGGAGTCAATACGAGTTTCAAGATTACACTCTCTACGTTTTTCAGTTAGTTTCACTAAATGTTCACTTATTGTTTTTACTCGTGCTTTTCTTTACTTGCTTATTTTAATTCGTAGTCCTCCCTTATTACTTCGCAGGTTTTTGTTGAGCTAAAGTTTTATAAGCTGTTTATTTTATAATTTTCTTAATATTTTCTCAATTTTTCTCCTAGTCGTAATTTATTGGTTCTGCTATTAACGCTTAATTCATTCTACTTGGACACAGCCACAATATTTTTATATTTCGTGATAGATGGATTTTGAGTTATTATTTAGAGGCTTGTTTTGGTAAATTTTATGCTTCTTCCATTTATTCAAGAGATGTATTTTTAAAACTACCAAATTACATTGTTTTTGAAGATACGTATGTCTGCAACAAGTGACTTTATAATCAGTTTCTTTCAAAATAATATATTAGATATTCTAAATTTATAATATGTACCAACTAGATTAAGTATTGGTCGGAGTATAGTCATTTTTATTTATACGATTTATTTCACAGTGTAGTATGTCATAAAACTGTTTAGTCTTTCGATCTTTTCTTCTCTAGCGTATAGATACCTACTGCAGTCACATATCCACTTTCGGTTTGGAACCTTCATGTTATCACCCTTTGATTAATGTGTCGGTAGCTCTTTAGCATGTCTTTTATTTTTTATTTTTATTTTTATTTTTCGTTCATGATTATGTCCACGCCAGATTTGCACTTTTCTATCCCGATCAGAGCAGCTATATAATATTTTATATTTTTCTAGATTTATAGAATCTCTTTGTTTTCCGTTATAATACAGTTGCAGTTTTTTTCTAATTCCGTTTCTTTAGTATTCAGTCCTTGTAAATTCAATGTGGCTACATCTAGTTTGTCTGCTCTCCCAAATCGTTTATCATTCGCGCGTTTGTTGCTCTCATCAGATTTGTTCGGTTTTCTGAAGCATCGTTTGAACTTTCGAGCATCTTGTACTCTACTAGGTTTAGATTCGTTTATTCTAACCGTAGACATCTCTGGTCGCTCTCCGCCGTTCGGCTCATACAACGCTCTTAGATAGGAAGTGGCTCTATTTCAATCGGCTTTATACAGGATCGGGGTAAATCCGGAATTCCTTCAGGTTGTATCGGAGCAAAGTCGAAAGACCGTCTCACGCGCATGCGTTATTTCTCATTAAGTAGCACAACAAATTAGATTCAAATAATCGAAAATCTACACTTGTCGGCAGAACAGGCCAAGAGTTGCTACACTCGAGTCTCTTTAGGCCGGAAATTCGCCTATAAAAATTATTGCGTGGCTTGGTTACAAGTTTACGACGTACCTAAAAAGTACGCGGAATTTGACTACCTGAAGGAAGTAACTACTGACGGAACAACTCACAACAAGCGATCCGATCGCAAGAGAAGTGATAAATTCGCCTGCGAATTGAAATAAAAGAGCGAGCAGGATCCTAGGCGGAGCTTGACTAACCTGCCAAAAAACAATGTCGATGGCCAGTCTAGCAGAACACCCCAAAACTGCATTAAAAGTTTCTCGTCCTGAAAGACCGCTTACTGTTGATTGAGAAAGTAAGATGGAAGTTAAAGGCCAAAACACTGCTGAACGACGTCAACAACAACGTTGGCTTCTTGGACAAAAATCCACGACAGGAAGCTAAAAAAGGTCTTCAGTAGACGCTTCCTTTAACCTCTACAAAAGTATCACGCACTTCTTTCTAAGCTGCATCGTAGAGGAAGGAGCCAGAGCTATAAATAGATTAGTCTTTCTTTATGAAGTATTGTAATCGTTAAGGATTCGTTTTTTGCGTAACTTCTGACGTAGAATGGCATTTTTCAACCCACTGTCGTAAAATGAAGGTAGTTGTGACACCAGCCAATCAAGCGCAAATAATTTGACAGCAACATAGGGTCAAATCTTAATCCCTAGGGCATCTTTTAATAATTTATACAAATGATACCAGGAAAATAAATCTGGACTGAAGGGAAAACATTCCAGTGTAGTTCAGAACAAAACCTCTATTTTGGTTCAGTTTGGGTGGCTATTTGAATTCCTTTTAAAGAATTCGTAAAGCCAATTTTTGTCTTACCATTCTGGAAGACTTGTTGAAGTCATTTGGAATGTTCTTTTTCTCTGCATATGCAAAAATTAGGAGCCACAGTTCGATTAATACAATCCCAAAAAAAACTTAGCTAAAAATAGAACATGTTCTGCTATTTCTCTTTCCTGATCTTTAGTAAAATAGGTTTCCTCCCATTAGTAGGTTTTTCAGTTCACCACTCTTCAGTCTATCACTAAAAGGGATGCTTCTCTTAATTTTTGACATTGCTTCTCATTCATTGTAGCGATCATGGGCTGCTCGTCTCGCTGGGCTTTTTCGATAATTCATTCTCGCCATCTGTAGGCCTAATAAAAAATGGATTGCTCATTGGCCTTTGTTATACAAGGACACTTTTGAGAATTTAGGAATCATCCATTAATTACGTTAGCGTGTTTTGGCCATTTTTGATCCCTCTAGTATGAGCATGCGTGAGATTTTCTTGACTTCCTCCGGGGTGCTAATGTTTAGTAACGACGCTTAAGAAGCTGTTCCGTAAGAAGCTGTTGCCGGTATTATTAAAAAAATTTAATTCTAGAAAACTTTAAGAAAATATGCCACAAGAAATAGTTTTAAGCAACAAATTTAAAATAATTTAAAATCCAAGATTTCTCGTTTATTTTTTGTTCCTTGGTTATTCTGCGATTTCTGCGCAGTATTTTCTAGTGGAACAAAAATGTGCTTGTCTAAACAAATCCAAATTTCATAATATTGGATCAGGGTAAATTAAATTCAAACCAGACTGTAACATTATGGACTTACTGTGCTTCTCTCATTTTCTTTACAGAACCTTTTCCAATATCCTTGTCTCTTGTATTACTCTCTACAGGTCTTTTTCTGGATAGTTGTATTTTTCTGGATCTATTATTGGTTTTCCATAAATAACTTGCCTCCTATGAAATAAATCCCTATGCTTGCACATGATGTGGATGGCTCTCTCTATTGTCCTCACTGTACAACACTATTTTGTTGAGGTGATCTCTAAGGAAAAGCATCCCTGTGAAGATACTTGTAACAGTTCTTCAGTTCTTTTACCACATAGTTCTTTTAAGAAGGTTCTTTGCCCCGGTACATTTCGCCTGTGTTTTTTATGTTGCTTCCTGACCAAATCTCTCATCCGGTTTCCTATTACATTTTTAAGCCGGTTCGAGGCCGATATCTCAACAGCTTTCTTGTTACCTGCAATTCCGCAGAGCCCTGGAACCTACTACAGAGTTTATTTGTTGTGGTCTGCCAGAAACCCGAGCTCTATGCGTCATTTCCATACCAGTCTGAATGTCACTTCGAGTTCTATAACGCCTTCAGGAATACCTGACTGACCGTAAATATGTTGATTCAAGTTATTTTACCTGTCGACTTTAGAAATTTTCAACTGTTTATCAGCTTCTCAATTTTTTGTTAAATCCTTTTAAAGGTGTTATTCCAAAACTGTGCTTTAAGTCTTCTCAAAATTTTACTCTTACAACCTCTGTCGTGGGGAACTTGATAATAATCAGTTGTATAACTGAGGGTACATATTATTCTGACACAGAATATTGACTAAAGAAGAAACAGTATGATAGGTATATCATACGGAGCTTTTCCCTTTAAACATATCTACTTCACGACGCGTAAAAAATTCTGTTTGTATTTGACCTACCCTCATACTGTTAATGTTCAACAGTTTCGGTCAATGTAAAGTGTTTTTTACCTTGACATAAGTTGGAAAAAATGCACCCTTGCGAATAGATTCAGTTGCTTTGAAAACATAGTATATAAATTGCATTGTTTGCTACCTATACCATTAAATCCAACCATAAAAAGATGAACCTAGTTATCCGATTGTTAAATTTCTATCACCCTAGGCAACAGGCGTTTCTAAATATATACATTCTTCTTCTCTTTCTTTGAAACTTATCTTTTTTACGATCTGTTTACAACCTAAATGGCACACAACATTAACACTTTACGGTTATTTTAAACACATATTTATGTATCAACTTTATAATTAGTGACATAACTAATAAAATCTATTGGGTAAATTTAACGTTTCATGTCTTATTATAATATTACTTCTAGTAGGTTAAAGCAAAAGCGCTGGGACGTTTTTCTAATTTTTTAGATATTCATCACTAAACTTTACTATCACTTTATTTAGAGAGTGAACTTTTAGATCAATCAAAATTTTTATATTTCTTACGAAGCAGAAAACATCACAACTAGCACTTTTGAATTAGTATCTCTTGATTAATGGATATTGGAGTTGGCTGCAGTATCCTACAGTTGGATACCACAGGTCCAGATAGACTTGAAGACAAGAAGCATATTACATAGTAATCATTTAGATTTTTTGCCAAATAGCCAAAATTGTTTAATAAACAAGTTGTTTTAATTTCTTCCAAGTCAGTTAAGGTATTTTGCCTCAGTCACTTGAGTTAACGATAGATTCTTCTTCTTTTTCTATAAATAAGCCTACGGCTTATTTATTTATTCAATTACGTCCACGATCCTGGTCTGCCACGTCGTCTGCGTGTTAGGGGCTTCTCATTTCTTGCTATTTTTACAAGTTTGTCTTCCCTTTGTGACACGTGTAAGTTCCAGTCTTTTCTACTTCCTTGGCCCCATCTCACTATATCTGGTATGTCGCATGTTTGTCGTATTACCGGATTTGGGATTTTGCCTCTTAGGGTGTGTCAAGTTATCCTTCTTAGAATCTTCATTGTGGTTGTTCTTAGCATGGATTTCGTTTTGCGCGGCGTCAGCTCTGGTTTTGGCAGCGAACGCCATTATTGGTCGTACACAGATTTCTCCTTTTGCATATTTTTATTGTTCAATACTGCAGATATTCTTGTAAGCTACAAGAATTTTGGCGTTTTATTTCGCTAACCCTATTTTGATGCGCGTTAGATTTGCTCCCTTGTATTGAAATGGCATGATTTGTTCGATCATAGTGTCGTCTATGACTAATTGGGTCGTTTCATATTACACAGCCTTTGTTCAGTGTACCAATACTTCCACGTTACATTTTATAGCGGTCAGATGGAAATTCTGTAATAATCTTTGTAACTTATCTTCGCTTTCAGATGTTATTACTGCACCGTCCACGTAGTAAAATATTTTTATTTCTTCCTGTCGTATTCCTGTAGCCACTGGTATGTCTTCTCTCAAGCTGTTGTTAATTAACATCTTTGGCATTGTGTTTGCGTTTAATTCTTGTATTACCCTAATTATTTAAACTAAAATCATTTTTTTCAGATTGTTCATAATATCTGCAACTCTAATTAGATTGTAAGCTTTGATCTAATCTATGAAACATATAAACACTAGTTTGCTAACTTCTATGGCCTTTTCTATGACCTGTCATAATGTAAATATAGCATCTGTGGCTAATCTACTTTTTCTGAGTCGCTGCTGCTCTTCATTAATTGTAGTGTATTTTAGGATTATTGTTTATAAAAATTAACGGTTTATTTGGTGAAGGCGATAAAAGCGATTGGGTTTTATTTAACTTAATACATCATCATTTGGTCCACTGTACTACTTGGTCTAAGCTCTATAGAAGAAGATTTGCAACTAGCATTGGTTCTTTGTTTTACCATAAGGACTTTATCAGAAAATGTTGCAATAGGAACAAAAACGCTACCTTGGGTTACTCCCAATTAAACTTCTACGATAACTTGTATACCAACTAATAAATAAGAAAGTTGGCATGTAAAGAAGTTATTCAATATTTGTTAAGCAATAAAATTGTGCAATATATACTGCATTTACGTATATTACGCCATTTTATAGTACCATAAATTTTTGTTTTGTTACGCTGGCTGCTCGGTTTTGATTGCTGATGCACTTGTTTACTTATCTAAAATTTTATTTGTCCTTTTCCAATTAATTAGCTTAAAATAATAGACTTCAATTAACTACAAAGAGTAAACCTCAATAATTATTTTTTCTAACTTTCAAAATAAGCAGATTGTAAATACAATATAACTGGCGTTAGTGTGCCATTTACACCTGCAGTTATTATTTAAGTGTAGCTGTTTAAATATCTCACATATCGGTGCACTGTCGTAAGAAAGTTGAGGTTTAAATGAGGCTAATCTGTTGGAAAAATGAATTTACTTCTTGAGGCGCCTTTCTGCCTTTATCTACTGTTACGTATTTACACTTGCAAGCTGAACACACGCTGAATATTGCAAGAAGCTGTTGCCCGGCTACTTTCTGATATTGTGCAGTGATTAATTGCTCCTTAGCAAATAAATGTATTAACTGTAAATTTATCATTACTCGAGTTACCATTTCTAAGCTCATTGCTTAAAACTTACTATATGAGCTCTTTTTAATTAATTAGTTGTTAATTATTGCATTATGCTTTTTGTAACTCTTTGTAGCAACTAAAATAATATTTTAATTGTATTTGCCAAATAGCTAACAATTGCTAGGTGTAGAAACAAGTAAATGACGTCATAAGATTAGCGTCCATCGTTGCAACCTATGCAAATCTTTTAGAATGTCATAATTTTTTGAGTCCTATATTAATTCCTGGTTTTAGTAACTGTTCCAACATAGAGCCTGATTAAGTTTATAAAGTATTATAACACACAATAGGTTTCTTATAAAAGACTATTTCTTGGACCATTTGAAACATTTCATTGGATCACGGAGCATCTATAAAAGGACAAAGTACAGAGTACAAAATAGATACTGTTCAGTGTTTTATTGCACTATCACATAGAATAATTCTTTTCCTTTTGTTATCAACTAGTTTTGAAGATATCATCCAAATGTTTGCCCGCACGAACGATACACTCCTGCAGTCTTACCATAAGGATACCCATTGCTTGCCGAGACATTTCCACCAGTACTGCAACGATCGTGTTGCAAATTCTATGTTGAAAGACCTTAGTGGATGTTCCTACAGAATGAAAACGCATGGAGATAGATTTGGTAATTTAGTTGGCCATGGAATGCTACCATATAGTCAGATAAAGCGAGTTCCTCCAGAATATCTCAAAAAATTCTCGACATGTGTGCGCTAACGTCATCCCTTTGGAAGCAGATTGGTGAATGTCTTTTGTTGAGTGTGGGCTCCACAAAATTATGTAACATCGCAACATAGTGGGTAGATGTGACAGCCACTGCACATCCTACTTCTCAAGAGACATGGCCCAACGATGCCAAATTCCGTAATAGCATATCAAACATTTACCTGTGTATTTCAATAGTGGAAATATCGTCAAGCTGTTCGTCAACACTTGAGAAACATTCTCAGTAAGAAGCATTATCTCAACTGGCCTATGCCGCAAATATAAAGGAAGGACGTGCGGTTAAAGATATCGCCATAAATGACAATTTGAAACGTTTGGACTAGCTTATTGGAAGAGTCATGGACATGTTACCCAGTCGAGTTGGATACCTATATCTTGTAAAAGTTAAAGCCTAAATTAAAATCATTGTGCGATCTGTTCCACATCTCTACACCTTGGAGATCCATGAGGAAGGTGAAATGAGTTTAACTAAAGTTTGAGATGTATACATACCTGAAGTGAAATAGAAAGCAGTAAAGACGCGATGGGGAAGAAAAGCGAAAGATGCGAAACAATTAAATTTGTTGTTGTTTTTTTTTATTAATTATAATTCAGATTAAGTTCATCAAATAAAAATTTGGCTAATTAAAATTACGGCAGATACCAAACTTTCTATTGTTTTTTAGTATTTACAACTATTATTCAGGACCTCATTATCTGTTCGATAACATTTACCCAACTTCCCAATATTAGGGTTACCAAAACCGAGTCAAATTAAATTTCTTACTAAAGAAGGCCTTAGCTTCAATGATATTAAACAACGTTTAGCCGACGTATGCGGCGACTCTTTGTTTTATATTTCACTGTATAGAAATAGTCAAAACAATTTTGTTTGGGCCGAGAAAGCATCGAAAACAAACCACGTGCCAGTTAGCCAGTTGAAGAGCTCTCGGAAAAAATGTGAAATATTTTTCAGGAAGGTTAGGTCTCTCCGTGCGACACATACGATCCCCTACGAAAGGAATAATCGATTGAATATAGCAGACTAAGGAAGGCAGAAGTGTCTCATTCAACAAAAAGAAATAATGAAAACGATCTTTTAAAACGCAAAGCGAGTTTTGCTAATTAATTTTAAGAAAGGAAACAGAGTAGTAAACAGAGGGTAATTGCGAACGTTATCAAAATAGCAGAGTGATAAGCTGAGTCGAACTGTCCGCCATCTGTATAAGGCCGCAGTTTCCTAAAATTTTATATTAAAAAATATCGGCAGGAGATTATTACGCAGCATTTTCAAGATAAATTTTTAGAGTATTTCTCTAATGGTAATGAAATTCTAATTTAAAGATGCAATACACGGGAATTATAATGTGAAATGCGCCTACTTTATTCCTACTATCTCCAGAATATAAGGAAACTAAATTATTTAATGTTTACATCCTAACTATAGTTTAAAAAACGAGAACTTGGCATATTTTGCAAAAATATTTGGCTCGACCATCGTAAGCGCCGTGACTTTGCTCTTTGGGTTTTAAAGCAACTTAAAACGGATCATAATTTTGGGCAATAATTTTTAAATAGATATGTTAGCAAACAAAATTGTCGTTTTTGGTGTGAAAACAATCCACAAGAGTTTCAGGAAAACGAGGTAGGAGATGCAGCTACAGTGGGTGGTAAGCGGTACCGATTGACGTTACGGATTTAGTTGTGGCAAAATTTAGATAAAATTAATTTAAAGGACATGTGGCTCCAACAGGACGATGACATATGTTACTGCTAATGCCACTATCGACGTATTGCAAAAAAAGTTTGGTAAAAGAATAATTTCAAGAAATGCAACTGTTAGTTGGCGTCCAAGAAGTGGTGATTTAACTTATTTAGATTAATTTTCGTAGGGTTATTTGAAAGCTATAGTCTATACAAACAAATCACGAACCTTGGATGCATTGAGATTGAAGGTAGATTAGATTAGAATCGAGTTATTGCACAAAGACGTCGAAAATTGGATTCATCAAATTTGCTCGTGTGCACGAAACTGAGATGGACCCTTAAATGATATGTTATTCAAAACACAATGTAACAGATTGCTTCAAAATAATATAAAAGGTTTAGTTGTATCTAAAATAGTTTTATTTTATTTCACTTTAAAATCATATAATTCTTATTGGAAAACTCTTTATAAACTGAATGATTTTCGATTTTAAATCAAAAATAACGCAGCAGTGTAGATCTACGCATAAATTCCAGTAACAAAATTCAGAATTCTAAGATACAAAAATAATTTCAGTTATTTATTGTAAACGTTGAATCTGTGGAGTGCAACATGCTTAGCACTAATATTGCTTTTATAGACAGCAACTAATCCCCCTTTCTATAGTATATACACTGAGTGGACCGTAAGGCGCTATTTAAAGAGTTAATAAAAAATTATAATTTTGTTTTCCCTTCAGATTTTCAAAGTGTAGGCTTTGTAAATGAATGAAGGAAAAATTCAGTTCAAACAAAATGGTCAAAATTATTGAACGCTATTTTTAAAACTAGAGGTCTCACACAACGTACTTACATGCGGCAATTTCAAGTTACAAATCAACCCTTAAAATCATCTATATTTCCTAAGAGTCATACATCTATATGAATTAAATCCCCCCAAAAGCACTGCTTGGCGTGGAATAACAGCAAAAAAGAAAATCTTTATTTTAGAGGACAATGATAAGAATATTGTGATTGCTAGTGCAGCTCGCTATAAAAACTTTTATTTGTCCAACTGTTGAAAACATAACTAACTTATAATAACAACAAGATGGGGCAACTGTCCATACATAAAAAAGTCTAGGCAACGTTTGAATTTTCTTACACATCCGGTTCATTCAGGGGCTCTTTATTTTTAAAGTGTAGAGAAATAATTGCCTAATAGTATAGTTTATTGTGTAGACAATTCAATCAAAATATTAAAATAACCAAACGTTGTTCGTTGTTTAAATGATAGCGTGATTTATAGCCCACCGTGTATACCGCTTGGTGACTATCACTTTCTCAGAAAGAAGAAAGTCTACCAGTAAAAAGCTCATATATGAAGTAGGTCATTAGTCGAGCACTGTTCTGTAATGGCAAACAATTTCAAAAGCTTGTAGCAACAAATATCTGAGTTAAAGTAGTCACTGTGTATATCATGTACAGTATGGGGGAAAAACAAAATCAGTCATCACCATTTGGTTTTAAAGGAAATAAAAGAAACCACCCCATTTTAATCTAATAAAATTCAAAAGCTTATTTCTGGGCGTAAATGAACGGATCGTAATGAGCTTGCTTCGTAGTAGAAATCAGAAATCTGTATAAGTTATGAAGTTCTACTCATTCATCACATCATCAAAGCTGTGCATCTAAAAATAACATTTTTCTTTCCTTGTACAATCTTATTCTAGCTCTTACGGTCAAAAACTTTATCAGCCACAAGTTTACAAAATTTTATAGAGAAAGCAGCCTAGAGTACTGTTAAGACTCTCAAAGATCCATAAAATGCATTTTATATCGCACAGAGTACTACAATATGGAAATTCTTAGAAGATACGGTAAGATCAGGAAAAACTATAATTTACAGCGGTCTTTGAAAAGAAAACTTTAAGACCCAACTCTTAATCATGCTTATGGCAGAGACTAAAGCCTCAGCTGTACTTAATAACAAAAAAACCTAACCTGATAAAACCATTAATTGCTCCCCTTTCGATACCACCACTATAATGGTGGCAGAGTAACCCCCTGAATTTACTAACAATAGAAGAACTGATGAAGACGCGCGCAGGTTCTTCCGAACTATTTTAGTAGTCGTTGTTTAGAGTAGTACCTGCCCTCACCATCCCTCTATTAGAAATGTAGCGATAGCGAAAGAATTGCCACTTCAAAACCGTTTATGTGTAATGTGAAGAAACTTATAAAAAAACTTTACCGTGATCCATATTGGAAGCTAAAAGGTAATTTTAATTTGCAGAACTATTGCAAAGAATAATGTGATGTTTACGTTGCTTAGGATTTCAATTTTAACTATTTGGGCTGTTATAACTCAAGTCATACAGAAGGATAAGTGGACAGGTTCAAACTTAATTATTTATCTATAAATTGTTATATCCCACCAAAAAAGGCACCAAACTTATATCACATTCTTTTTTCGAATTTTATAATTGCAGTGTGAGTTTTCGAAGAATTGAAATAAATTTTGCAAAAATTTTAGTATTTGAAATGTTAAATATCTTTTTCACTAAACTATAGTACCAACTTATAAAAAGAGGACAACTTGCCCAAACATTAAAACAATCCCCTCTAAGTTTAATCGACTTCAGTTAAAGAGGGTATTTTTAAATGGAGTTTTTCAATATCTCTGAGAGACCTGAACGGAGCATCAACTAGGGGATGTTGCAAGAATGCAAGAATGACTTTCCTCCTTGTATCGCTGGTATAAAGCCTTATTGTGTCCAGTGCGTTACTAAAACGCATCCGTTACCATTGTTGGCGCGCGGTGATTACCGTGTTGCCAAATGGAAGCAACTCATAGTATATGACAGCCCGCTAATTCCACCACGCGCACAGAAGTATCTTTCTGGTACAGATATTTGGTCGTAATGTACGTTCACCTGGATAAATTCACCGTTATAGATTTCCATTGAGAATCCATTTTTCGTTCCATGTGGCGCCTGATTGACCAACAGGCTGAATAAGCTGCAGCCTAAGACGTCCGAATTTAAATTTTCAAAAATATTTATATTATAACAAAAATAACAGATCTCAACTAAATTATTCAGGAGCTTTCCAGAAGGATCTATTACCATCCGCGCCATTTCTAGGGATGCCCTCTAGTTCACATTTGGGAATATTCTTATTCGTTTTAAAAGTCAAAAAAAAAAACGATCAGACTAGCCACCTGTCCGGGGTACGCCCAACATGGCTCATAGTACTACACGAAATGTGTAGTTAGAAACAGGCTAATAGCCTATATATATGAGTAGAAGAAGAAGAAGAAGTTTTAAAAGTTGGAGCAGATGAGCTTCGCAACAGTCGAATAGGGGAAATTATATGGCTGTGCATCAATTACGGAAAGTATGCAGCTGCAAAAGGCTACAAGCTTGTAGATCTCCCAAAATATTCTCAAAAAGGTAAATCCAAATATATCACTCGATGAGCGGACATTGTCGTCAGTTAATGATGAACTTTGTGAGTTTATGACGTACAATGGCATTCAACAAAACGATAACTCTTTAAAAAATTTAAAAGACAGTATGTCACATAAAAAATATTTTGTATTATAAAAAGTTGATGAAAACAGAACGCATTAAGAGATTTTAAATACCAAGCAATATGTCACAATTGTGGACTCAACGCTAAATGTTGCAATGTGCTACCGACGGGACATTCTGTTAAACGATTTTTTTAATTTATTCCTAATTTTGATTTATTCCTAATTGTGAAGGTGAAGAGAGGGCGAATGTAGATTATGTAGGTCTTGGTCTCAATGACTGTACAGAATAGAACTACGATAATGCCAGTAACATATTTGGATACTACAAAGGTCTTGAGGCTAAAATAAGAGTAAATGCTTTGTTAAGTTTTCTTCTTTAGAATAACAAATCAATAGCTTTTTAGTTGTTTAGCCAAAAGACAAGATATCTTGCAGTTTCTCCTTAAAATGGATTCCTTCTCTTTAAAAACTTTCTCGACAATTCGATGGAGTGCTTGTGGGGGTGTCAACCAAGCATTATGTCGGTAAAACAGTATATAATTTTAAACACGTACCCTACCCAATTAGAATAAGGAGCTGAGAAATAAGTTGCTCACCTTTTATATATAGGCATATAAGGACAAAAGAGTTTTAGAAAGTACGACTAACAATAAGAATAAAATAAATTGGTAAATGTTAGCTAAAATTTTTTATCCATTTATATATTAAAATTATATGGTGCTTAATTATATGCTAAAACTACCATCTATATATAGTAACATTTTATATAAAAATTAGCAGTACAATACCAAGATGTCCGTTTATAAATTAGAAAATTAAATGTTTTGATTATATATAAATGTTCGTCAAATTTCTATTCTAAACGTTTTAAATTAATACTCATGACTATAAAGTGTCATTCGTTTTTTCGCAGAATGTGAGTGACGCATGCCCTTACATAATAGGTTAATAGGCAATTAGTTGAAGTAATCTTTTACGACTTTATTTATGGCATTTAATAATGCTCTGTGAATGATTAGTTCACATTATCACGCTAATTAATAGAAAAAAATTGTGTAGTTTTTAAAGAGACATAAAACCATATGTAAGAGGTGCACTTTTTTAGTAACAAAAAAACTCTCACTAGAAATTAAAGGTAAACGAGAATAAAGTATGCCGAAGAAAATTGGCCTGTGATGTTTGCGAACACTCAATTTATTGGACTATTGATTATGGGAGAGATATTCTTATTTTTTTGTTCATTTTAATCGTAGTGTAATTTTGAGATATATAATTCTATTGGATTAATATCAAAGGACGTACAAGTTTGTTTTTTCTTAATAGGAGTTTATTTAGCAATAAGAATAATACAAAATTCTATGAGCTGAAGGGCTGACAGCTACTAGATGTACTAGTATTAAGAACATGATCGGGGGATATCCATTGATACCATCTGTTAAAACGTAAATAATTGGGGTATACAATAACTTACATTAATTCATCTGTTACAACTTAATTATAACTAATACACATTAACTTAAAATAGTTCACTTGGCCACAGTTTTTTGAGTCTTTTGTTGAGCACTGGTTCGAGAAGTTGTTCCATTAGCCGATTAGGATGGTTGTCTAAAACGGCTTGATGCTTGATGCCTTTTTTACGAATTTCTTCATGTACTGTTGGAACATGAAGATCGGTATGTAGTGTATGGTTTGTTACGTACCAGGGAGCGACTGCAATTTGTCGAAGTATCTTGGATTGACCTTTGTATGATTTCTATGTTTGATTTGGACACCCCAGAGTTCTAGTCCGTATGCCCATATTGGTTTGATGACTGCTTTATATATCAGGATTTTATTTTCCAAGGATATCCGTGATTTCCTTCCTATCAGCCACTGTAGTTCTCTTGTCTTGATATCTCTTGTTTGAAATGTGATGTTTCCAATTTAGTATGGTGTGTAAATGCAGTCCTAAATATAGTACCGATTGTGTTTGTGGTACGTTCACATTGTTTATTGTGACTGCGGGGCATGTTTCTTTGCGTAGTGCAAAAGTAACATGCGGAGATTTGTTCTCGTTCACTTTTATTTTCCATTTTTCCAGCCATTGTTGAAGGTTATTTAAATAATTTTGGGTAATGTTTGAGGCTGCTTGAAGATTTTCTTGGCAAGAAATAATAGCTGTATCATCGGCAAAAGTCTCTATTGTTGCATTTTGTGTTATCGGTAGATCGGACGTGTACAAGACATATAGTAACGGTCCAAGGACACTGCCTTGGGGCACTCCTGAGTTGATTGGAAAGTAGGCAGATTTCTCTTCATGTACCTTAGTTTGAAACGTTCTTTCATTAAAATATGATTTTAAGAGGTTGAAGTAGGCTTGTAGTATTGTTTCTTTTCGAATGCTTTGTTTATGGTTTGTAAAATTCGGTGAACTTGTTGTACAGTCGAGTGTTTCTGACGAAATCCGAACTGATGCTCTGGTATCCAGGTATCTAAGGGCAGGTCTTCGTGTAGTCTGCGAAGCACTAGTTTTTCAAATGGTTTTGATATTACTGGCAGTAGACTGATAGGTCTGTAAGAGGAAACATCAGTTGGATATTTCCCTGGTTTACCTGTTATTATAATTTACACTTTTTAAGACATTTTGGCCAATATCCAAGACGTAGAATAGCATTATAAATTTGGGTTAGCATGATTATTCCTTTTTCAGATAATTCTTTCAACATTGTAGCCGTAACAAGATCGATTCCGGGTGATTTTTTTGGGTTTAGAAATTTAATTTCTTCTGCAATTTCTTTTGATGACAGTGGTTTGATAGGCGTGTGTATTGCAGGTGGGGTAGAAAGACTTTGTTCTATTTCTTGATCTGCTACATTATCTATCGGTTGGAATACGGAAACCAAATGTTCTGCAAATAGGTTGGCTTTCTCAGCATCACTTTTTGCCCATGGTTCATTGATGCTTTTTCTAATTGGTGGAGCAGGAGTTTTAGGTTTACTTGAATTTTTGACTGGCTTCCAAATGGAATTATCTGTTCTGCTTAGTTTAGATATATATTGTTCGAAGTCGTGGTTTCGTACTTCTTTTAGCTTGCTCTTTAATCTTTCACTTAATCACTGTCTGTCGGCAGGAGTGTAGGTACGTTGCCATCTTGATCTGGCACATCTATTTACAGCTACGGCCTTTTTTATTTCTAAGGGTATGTCCCGCATCATTTTCCTTGGGTGAAGTATAGGTGAAGACTGTTGCGCAGCTTGTTGTAGTTGACTTAGAAATACTTCTGTAGCTTTTTCTAATTCATCAGCTTCCTTCAACCGAATTTTTAGATTTATGCTATCATTTAATATAATCCGGAAGGTCTCCCATGTTTGATGATTGTGTAATCTACGCGGGGGTTCCTTGCTATAATAGGAGAATGGTCGGATGTCAAGTCGTAGCTAGGTATAATGTTAGTGTATATCGAGTTAATTCCATTTATAACGTAAAAGTCTAACAAATCAGGGTCAGTCGGTCAATAATTAAGTGTGCCAGTTGATAGAAAAGAGTATATGTGATCTTCTATTGTTTTTAACAGTTCTCCGCCTTTGGTTGTTATTAGGCGCCAGTCCCACCTTATGAGTTTGCTATTGTAATCTCCACCGATTAAAAATTTATTACCTAATGTTTGGAAATATTCTTCAAAGTCATTCTTTTTGATATTGTGACGAGGTGGGCAATAGACAGCTGTTACTGCAAGTTCATATGGTAGTGTTGATACTTTTATTGCAGTTGATTGTAGGAGATTTTTTTGATATTTCGGTAGTACGTAATGGCGGATTGTATTTTTGATGAGTACTGCTGTTCCGCCATGTGCCGTACGATCAGGATGATTAGTATTATACGTTACATAATTTGGTATTTTGAAATATGTTCGATCTTTAAAGTGCGTTTCGCTGACTAGTAGAACATCTATGTGATTATTTGTCAAAAAGATTTTTACTTCTTCTTTATGCTGTTCAAGACCGTTGGCGTTCCACAGTGCAATTCGTAAAAATTTGGCCATAATTAAGTTAGTTTTCTAACTAACGTTGTTAACATGTTAAGTACCATGCTGTTTTGTTGTATTAATTGGTTGAACATGGCTTTGAATTCATTAAGAAATTGCGATAATATGTTATTTGATAGTTCTGATGTATTATCATTGTTTGGTTGATTATTTTTGGCTACACTGCCGTAAGTTCTATTTTGTTTTTGAAAACTGTCCTGACAAAAGTTCGGTCTAATGTTAAGATTATTTGTAGTTGGTGATTTTGTAGCACTGACCTTTTTTTGAGTCTGATTCCCCTGGATTAGCTTGTGGTAATATTCACATCCTTTATAATTGGCCGGATGGTCTCCTACGCATAAGGCACAAATGGTCGGTGAGATCCTCCGCATTTTACACAGACGTAAGGTCTATTACAACAAGTTTTGGAATGCCCGTATAGTTGGCACCTTGTACACTGCACGATATCATTTTTGGACTTGTGGGGTGGTTCAATTGTAACATTTATGTAGATTTACTATTTTATATACATCTTTATTATTGTTAGCTGGCTCGAGGTCAACGAAAAAGAGATTTAGCGGCTCCTTTGTTGTTCTATGTCTAGCTGTAATGATGTTTCCCACCTTGTGCCCTAGTTTCGCTATTTCTTCTGCTATTTCAGCAGTTGGGATAGAGTTGTGTAGATGTTTAATAACCACTCTGTAGGCTCGATCCTCTTTCAGTTGATAACTGTGGTGAATGATATTTTCTTCCTTTAAATATCTGATTAATTTACGGCAATTTTCTACAATTAAACAATTTATCTTGATGGTATTATTTTCTAAGCTCTTCGTGATGTACTGTTCGTCCTCTAGGCACTTTCTTATTTGTTTTGTCATTTTTGGATACTCGGTTACTCCATATATGTAAATGGGATGGGGTTTCCTGATCTTTACACTAGGATCAGTATTTTGATCGTTGATTTCTTCAACTGCTAATGTGCTGTACTTGTTAATAGTGATTATATCATCGTTTACAGAATTATTTGTAGTTCTTGAAATCTACTTTCGTCCTGTACTTCTTACTAGTTGCCATGCGATGTTATTAGTTCCCTGTATGTTATCTGGTTCATCTTCACTGGTCGATGACATTCTTGTAATTTGTTGAGGGTGATATATTAGTTGACGTAGTAGGTGATGCTTGGTATTGCGTTTGCTGGCTATATACTAGCGTGACTCCAAAATGCGGCTGAGCCATCAATTGTGTAAGTGATTGCCTGGTAATAGACACTGCTGTTGTTAAATGCCATGTTAATAGCTTGCGAGTTGATTACTTATATTACTAAGTAACTGAAAAATTTAAAATTAAAATTAGTAAATAATAATATGAAAGCCTGCAGCTGCACCGGCACGATAACGCAGATAAAATCAGCCCATGCACGTCTGCTGCGCTTCGATGCACAAGGCTAACTCGACGGAGAAGTGAATGATTTTTACAACACCTACAATGTATAGTTAAGAAGTGAATAGCCTACTTACGGGAGGGGTGTTCTAGACCAATAATAATTCAGTACTTTTTCATCTAGTCTATCTGCAGCTCCCTAATAAAAAATCGTTTTGGTCCTCATACGTATTACAAAAGGTTACATTCATTAACAAACTGCGAAAAAAACCAGAACTTCTCTTAGAGAAACATGACATTTAACATTTTTCAAATATAGTAGCTAGAAATTACTACAAGAAAGACTTTGAATACCTTTGTGAATACAATATTTAGAGGATCTCTACGTCACAGCAGAAATAGGGCAGAAATTTCATTTTTTATTTTCTTTGGTATTTAATTGATAAAGGATATATATTTGAGTACAGCAATGTCCAAATATTCTTAAGCTTCCAACACTACATTCTTGGTCTTCACTATACCATATTTTGTATTGTAATATTTCCGTCTATGTTTCCTGTTACCTTATTTTCAACTGAAAATTAATTTTTGACGTGATGTCTTATTACAATATACCAAACCAATAATGCTGGTCTATGCAGACATCATTTTCCCCACAAGAGCATCTGGTAGACCTAATCTATTAAAATGCCCAATTATTTAAAGACCTGAGTTAGCACAATATTTTAGGTTTTATCACTTGACGAGCCCTGCTCATATAGCTGCACACACACTGTTCCAGTTCAGCTCCGTCTTCACTTTTCCTTATCTTGAGTAAAGCGTTTTTAATTCTGTTTCCTAAGTTTTTTAAGTCATCTATAATATCGTCAATCCATAATCTTCGAGGTCTTCCCGGTTACCTGTTTTTCCTAGTGTCTTGTTGATTGGCTTTCTTGAATATCTATCATGCTCCACTTGTCATATGTGTCCTAACCACTTAAATATCTGGGATTCAATTCACTGCGATAATTGTGGCCCATTTTGCATTTCTGGTAGTTTAAAATTAATTATTTGTCGCCATCCCCCAGGTTTGCATAATATACTATACAATAATTTTTGGTTTTTAGGTTTTAATGTACACATGGTTTCACAACCATAACAGACCTCATTAATTGTTTGTAGAATCTTTCTTTTCAATGCTTATTCAAAAGCTTACACCGAAAATATTATTACATGTACAACTCTGTATTCTGATATTATTTTAGACTTTATCTTCTTGTTAATGCTACTCATATCCCTTAAATGAGTTGCAAGGTATTTGTGTTTGCTTGCCTGCTAGTACGATTTTTCTTTTATTGTGTCGAGATGGTCTTTTTGTTATGATCAAATGTTGACTTGTAGGCCAAGCTCTTTTTGTTATTTCCGATATTTCACTAATTACACTTTTGTTTCTTTCTATTATGGTCACACGTCTGCAAGGGCTAGTGATCGTATTTGTCTGTTGTATAGGGATCCATTTGAATTGAAGGTAATGTCTCTTATTGCTTTTTCTGGTACCAAGTTGAAGAGCAGTGGTGATAGTATGTAACCCTGCTGCACTCCTTTTTATTTAAAATTTGTAGATAGCCGCTCTTCTAATTTCCATTTGATTCTTGTTCTATCTATTATCATTTTGACAGTTCTTCCCAATTTAATTGGCATTTTAATGCTTTATATATTGCATATTGCTTTATATTACTATATGCCCTTCTAAAATCAATTATGTATATCGATATTAAATTCCCAGTAATTAAAATTCGCCTATTGTATTTCCTGTAAGTTTTGTTGGTCTTTTGTGGTTAATGTACGCGAGCTCTTTATATATTACCACTAATAAAGTAATGCCCTGATTTATCTTCTTTCTTGAAAACGGGACGGATAATACCAATTTTTCAATCATTTGGAATTATTTTGTCAATTCCGCATATTGATATAAAGTCTATAAATTGATTTATTCTCACCCCCTTCTTAACTAGTTCCTCTGGAATTCCGTCAGTTCCAGAGGCTTTGTTACACCCGAGTTTTTTTAAGCTTTACTTACTTTTTTTATTGTGAGTTCCGTCACAATGTTTTCAACTTCTTCTGTAGTTTTAACTTTCCCTTCTATACTGTCTTCTGTCAGATCTGTTCCTATGTTCAACTGGAATTAATTTTCATGTGTCATGAAGTTTTTCGAAGTATTTTTTTCATTCTTTTATAGTTTTTTTATCGCATAACTACGAGGGTGTAGCTTAGTCGAAATCGTTTTATAGTTTCCCTGGCTGTTTTGTATATCTTCTTCTTCTATCTGTGTGAAGGTCGGCTCCCTGCAATCTCTTTTTATTAATGTTCAATTGCCTTTTCTATCTCTTTTAATTCCAAAAATTCTAGAAGTTTATTCTTTTACATTTATTATAATTAATAAGGAATCGGAAGCAAGTTCTGCTCTTCTGAAGCTGCTTGTGGTGCACCTTTTACTTATTAGAGCTCGATCTATTTGTTTTTCTGTATTATCATCCAGCAAGATCCATTTAGCTTTATGTATGCTTTTGTGAAAGAAGTGGGTTCCTCCTGTCCTCATATCATTTGCAAATACAAAATTTATTAACCTGACACCAATTACCATTTTATCGTGAGACTGATATTTGTACAGTTTTCGACTTCTGCAGAATTCGTCTTACTTTGTAACTATACATGCTTCTGTTTTCTAGTTCTGGCACAGAATCCTGATATCTTAATAAACAGCTTCTGTTCTACTGAGTTATATGTATAGATCTTGCAAACAAATCAGTTCTAGTGCATGTTTTCCTGTTGTGGTTTGCTATAGAACAAGGTATGCATTTTTCTTTCTATTATATCCCTGCCAAACCACTCGATTTTTTGAAGCGTGGTTATGCCTAAGTTAATTTTTGTTGCTCTTTCTAAATTATTAAGTGTACCAGGGAAGTGTAGGCTTAATAGATTCCACAACCATGTAAACATATCCATATTTCTTTACTTTTCGTCTATTCCGAGACTGGTGTTTATCTTTGTAGCAGGTTTTTCGGAAGAACATTATCGACCTCAACTGACCATCTTTTTAGATATCCATTTCTTCTATTCTCATCAACGTTGATCGCGCCAGCCACCTGGGATGATCATCACGCCATCCTGTCATTTTCTAAATGATTGTACCAGGGAAATAGGTTAATAGATTCAAACCTGAACAATAACGATATGCTCCTTGATATCCAATGATTGATTAAAACTTATTTAATGAATCTGTTGTAGACCAGGTTTGTTGGAATAAATTAACACCATTTTTATCACAACATTTCTTAATTCTCAATCGAATTACCCCCAGACTGGTTATCATACTTAGTTGCTGTACTTTTTCCGTGCAAGAGTTGTAACATGATTTTAATATACTCTTTAATTTTGCAGTTTATCCTTCTTTCAATCCAATTCTGATTATTTCCATTTCCTTTTCAAAATGACCAACTTTGTTCAATTTGTTTAATGGTAGATGCCACTATCTGTAATATTGGTCCCATTATTTTGCTGCTTCGTTCTAATATCTTGGAGCAATTTAAATATTCTTCGTATTTCTCTTTAGGTCTGCGCGATTAGTCGTTAGACTACAGAATATTCGATCATTTAATTAATATTTAAAACTTCATGAACGTAATTTTCATGGTAGTTCTTAGTTTAGTGGTCCATATTTTATGATTATAAGCTTAATATTGGGGTAGGTGCAAATCCAGTCACCCAAATGTCAACCCCACCTGCAGTGGTACCCTCTGCTAGAAAACGAACGGGCTCTGACGACCCAGCATCGGGGTATAACCTGATACCAGTTGTCCCGAGGTAACGGAGCCCTCGTCGTCGGGCTAATCACCCATACGAGGTATACAGATTCAGAGAAACACAGAAAGCCTCGGACATGAACGGAAAGATGGAAAACGACCTAAGCGTGCACAAAGGACAAGAATTGGAATATGGAACGTGACAGGGCTAAATGGGAAAGAGATAGAGTTAGTTGAAGAAATGGAGAGATATAAAGTTAAAATCCTAGGACTTTCAGAAAAAAAAGAAAGGAATCAAAGAACAAACACTCGAAAAAGGATACAAATTATTCTACTCTGGAGTTCAGTTAGGAACAAGAGCAAAGGAGGGAGTAGGAGTGATAATTAGCGAAGACCTAACCGGAAAGGTGATAGGATGGGAAGGTACCAGTTCAAGAATAATGACAATAGATGTCAAGCTAGAAGAGAGAACTACATTCATACAGATTTATGCACCAACACAGGAAAAAGAAGAGTTCTATACAAGCCTACAACAAGTGCTCGACAAAGCTAGAGACAGAAGCAGACACACATTTATACTTGGAGACTGGAACGCCCGAGTGGAAAAGAACCCAGACAAAGGACATGGAGTTCTAGGAAGATACTGTACAGACAGAGTGTTAAACGACAATGGCAACAGGATGCTAGACTTCTGCATAAGTAACGAAATGTTAATAGGAAATAGTTTCTTCAATCACAAACTAATACATAAAATAACTTTCATTGCAGAAAACAGAGAGGCCAAAAGTGAAATAGGCTACTTCATATACACAAAGGGAGCAAAGTACGCAGTATTAGACGTGAAGGTCATCCGAGGGGCAGAAATCCACTCAAATCACAAACTAGTAATAGCGGACACGAGATTCTATGTAAGAAAGGAAGTAGCGAAGAAAGGCTACGAGAAAATAAAAATAACTGAATTAAGAAAGCCCGAGAAAAAAACAGAATACGCACAAGAAGTAGAGCGCAGATTACTAGAACACGAATAACAAGAGAACCATCAGGAGGTAGAATGGAACGTGGAAGAGAGATGGACAAGACTTAAGGAAGTAATACTTGAGACACCAACAACAATCTGTGGGAAAAGCAAAATATCATCTCGATACCAACGCACGAAATGGTGGAATGAGGAACTAAAAAGGATAGTAATGGAAAAGATACCTGAACTAATCAAATACGGAGGGGAGTGTATAAAGAAATGGACATACAAGATACCGAGGGATTGGGAAGAAAACATAATAGTACCAATCCACAAAAAAGGTAACACAAACGGCTGTGGAAACTACAGAGCAATATGCCTGGCATCCTGCGTACAAAAGATCTACACCAGGATACTAGAAAAAAAGATAAGGCATCACATTGAAGACGAGCTATTAGAGGAACAAGCTGCATACAGAAAAGGCAGACAGACTCAAGACCACATATTTACGATTCGCACAGTAATAGAAAAGACACTTGAAGGAAACAAAGAGCTACACCTGGCATTCATAGACCTCCTAGCAGCCTTCGACACGGTACCAAGAGCAACCCTGTGGAATTCAATGGAAAGAATTGACGTCCCGAGAAAACTCGTAGAAGCCAGAAAACGACTATACGGAAGAACGAAAGGAATAATAAGAATACAAGGACAAGAATCGGGGAAATTCTTGATGGAGAGGGGGATAAAACAGGGAGACTCCCTCAGTCCACTACTATTCATTATCATGATGAATGAAATAGTTAAGAACAGCAGGAACCCAAACCTGAACACTAAACTAGGACACTGGAACATGGGGGCAATCAATATACAAAGCCTCGTCTTTGCAGATGATATACTACTCGTAGCCGATAGCCAAAGGAAACTACAACAAGCAATAAATAATTGAAACAACGAAATTAAAATAAAAGGAATGACAATAAATGCGAAGCCAAGCAAAATAATGAGAATAAGTAAGAACACAGATGAAGAACAAAGAAACCTGAACGTAAGATGTGAAGGAGAGCAATTGGAACAAGTGGAGAACTATGAGTACCTTGGAGTAATAATAAGCCAAGACGGAACAGTAACAGATGAATTAAGGAACCGGATCTCCAAGGCGACTAAAGTATACTATCAGATCAACTCAACATTAATCAACAAGAAAGAGCTGAGCAAAGAGACTAAGCTCCACCTGTATAAAACAATATACTTACCTACATTAACATACGGAATAGAAAGCATACCGCTACAAGACAAGAGCAAAAGTAAATTAACGGCTGCGGAAATGAAGTACCTGCGACGTATAGTCGGAAGAACAAAGAGGGACAGAGTGAGGAACATCACAACAAGAGAGGAGTTAGACCTAGAACCGCTAGTGGAAACGCTACAGAAAAGACAACTAATGTGGTTTGGGCACGTGACACGAATGGGCGAAGAAAGGCTGCCAAGAAGGGTATTAGAGGCAAGAAGAGAAGAAAAAAAGAGGAAGAGGAAGGCCAAGGCAAACATGGATGGAAACTATCAGGAAGGAAGTGGAAAGGAGGGGGAAAAGCATGGCAGAAGCTAAACAAATTGCTAGGGACAGGAAGAGATTTCGAAAATGGATAGAGGACCCGACACCTTAGGGTATAAGGGATGGACAAACAAGAAGAAGAAGAAGAAGAATATTTTTTCTAGTTACTTTGTGGTTTTTGTCATTGCTGTTAAGATATCAAGGTAAACTACATGTTGTTCTTTTTTTATCAAACCATTTCTTTAAACTATTCAATGTCGTCTACTCTTTTTCTTTGATTTCCTAGGCTTGCCTCAAAGACATTCTGCTTAATATGTGCGTATCTTACCCACTCTTTTCAGATATTTTGATTTTCTGGGTTTAGCTCTATTTGTGCTATTATTCCATTTTCGAAGTTCATTTTGTTCTCTCTACCTTGCCTTTTATTTATATTGAACTTCTACCATCTCGACCTAATTTCCTTTGTTGTTCTGTTTTTTACCGCCAGGTTATAATCATGTTATCTTATATTCAAAGAAAGTGCTCATGATTCTCACATTGTTTTCCATATCAGTACTGAATGCCTTCGTCCCATTAAAACACTTTTTCGGAGAAATCTGAGCTATCAGGAGGATAAATCTTCCACTGTTAGGCATATTATTGCTCAATCAAGTTTGATTAGATAGTGCTTTGCGGGTGTTCATCCGTAAACAAATTTTTGTGACCATCATGTGCGTATTCAACCAACAATCTCTTTGCTTTTTACGTCATACCTTTCTTTAAGGCACCTGCCAACAAATGTCCTGAAATTTGCTTCTCCTGAGGCATAATCATTTGCTTACGAAGATGATTTCGTTTAGTTGGGCACTTATGGCTTTGATTGCTTGAGCAGTCCAAATTAACGCGGTCTTCTAGATCTTGGACGATTCTCGACATTTCCAGTATCACTAAACAATTTAGTAGCCTGATAAGCAAAATACGGCTAATTTCTAGAGGATGGGGGTTGAACAGCAAAATCTTCAGTTGGCGACTTTTCTGGGCCAAGGGGACAAATACCAGCAGTTGCAAATCCACTAACTCCATTTTCTATATTTACTACTCTGTTGTAACTCTTATTGAAGATACCAGCGATATCACACAGAGTAATCTTCTAGTCAGGATATGATTTCATAAAGTAATCACGTTCTTTGTTAAAGAAGCTTTCAAAGAATACATAAAGCCAATTTTGCCCTACCATTCTGAAAGACTTGTTGAAGACATTTGGCATGTTGTTTTCCTCTGCATACTCAAAAATTAAGCGCTTTAATTCGACCAATAAAATCCCATAAAAAAGCATAGCTAATAATATAAAATGTTCTGCTATTTCTCTTTCTTGATCTTTAATAAGGGTAAGTTTTCTCCCAATAGTAGCTTTTTCAGTTCATCACTAAAAGGGACGCTTCTCTTAATTTTTGACATTGTTTCTCACGTTATTCATTGCAGCGATCGTGGGCTGCTCATCTCGCCAGGCTTTTTCGGCAGTTCTTTCACGATTTCTCGCCATCTGTAGATCTAATAAAAAAAGATTGCTCATAGGCCTTCGTTACACTTTTGGGGAACATTTAGGAACCATCAATTCATTGCGTTAGCATGTTTTCGGCATTTTTGACCTCTCTTCAGTTTGTTTGTCCTTTAATAAAAAAAATTTTTGATGTCTTTGCCCCGGTATATTTTGCCTGTATTTTTTATGTTGCTTCCTGACTCAATCTCTCCTCAGGCTTCGTATTACAACTTTAAGCCGGTTCAGGGCCGTTATCTGGAATTAATAATACTCCTTGTGCAATCTTACCAATTTTCTCGTTGCCTGCAGTTGTGCAGTGCCCTGAAGCCCACAACAGAGTTTATTTGTTGTGGGCCGCCAGAACTCAGAGCTTTTTGCGCCATTCCTATGCCAGTCTGGATGTCACTTTTGAGTTCTTTAACGCCTTGAGGAATGCATGATTGTCCGTGGATATGTTGATTCAAGTTACTTTACCTGTCTACTTTAGAAATTTTCAACTGTTTTTAACTCAATTTTTGTAAAATATTTTTAAAGGTGTTATCCCAAAACTGTGCTTTAAGTCTTCTCTCTGTCGTCGGGAACTTGATAATAATCTGTTGTGTAACCAGGAGTAGATCTTCTGACACATAATATAGACCAAAGAAGAAACGGTGTGATAGGTATATCATACGGAGGGTTCTCCTTTAAACATATCTACTTAAAAAAAAATCGGTTTGTACTTGACTTACCCTCATACTATTAAAGTTCAACAATTTCAGCCAATATAGGTTTTTTTTACCTTAATATGAAGCCTAAGTTGGGAAAAATGCACCCTTTCCAGATAGATTCATTTGCTTTGAAAAACATAGTATATGAATTGAATTGTTTGATACATCCGCCATTAATTCCAGCCATATAAAATAAAACCTAGTGCCCCGGTTGTTGAATTTCCATCACGCTGGCAACAGATGTTTCTAAATACAGATATTATTCTACTCTTTCTCTGGAACGTATTTTTTTACGACCTGTTTACAACAGCGTAACCTAAATGGCATGCAACATTAACACTTTACAGGTCTTTATAATTAGTGACGTAACTAATCAAATGTATGGAGTAGATTAAACGGTTCATGTCTTATTATTCTGTATAAGTGTTTATTATTGTCTAGTAAGTAAAGGCCAGATCATTAGTATGATGTTATAATTTTTTAGATATTTATCACTGAACTTCACCATCACTTCTTTTAGAGAGTCAACTTTTAAATCACTCAAAATTTTTGTATTTCTTACGAAGTAGAAAACATCGCAAATAGCACTTTTGAACTGGTATCTCTTAATTGCTGGATATTGGTGTTGGCTGCAGTATCCTATAGTTGGATGCCAAAGTGATAATTTATATTTTCTGCCAAACAGCCAAAAGTGTTCAGTAAACAAGTTGTTTTAATTTTTCCCAAGTCAGCTAAGGTATTTTGCCTGTCACTTGAGTTAACGATACATTCTTCTTTTTCTTAGAATAAGCAAGCGGCTTGTTTATTTAATTACGTTCCCGTCTTTAATTTCTTGGGAAGTGGAACCCCACAATCCTAGCCCTCGCTTCTGTAGTCTGCTATGTCGTCTGCGCGTTAGGGGGTTCCCTTCGCTTGCTATTCTTACAAGCCTGTCTTCTCCCATTCGTGACACGTGTTCGTTCTAACCTCTCCTCCTTTCCCGGACGCATCTCACTATATGTGGTATGTAGCATATTTGGTCTCTAAGGGTGTGACCAGCTATTCTTCTTAGAACTTATATTTTGGTTGTTCTTAGCGTACATTATGTTTTTGCGGTGTCAGCTCTAGTTTTGGCAGCGAATATTGGTCCTATACAGGTTTCTGCTTTTGCATATGTTTATTGTTGAATGCTGCAGATATTCTTGTAGCTTTGTTTATTAGGTGTCTTACTTCGTTAACCCTATCTTAATGTGCCGGTAGATTTACTTCTAGGTACTGGAATGACATGACTTGTATATAGTATCGACTATGGCCAATTTACAGCGGTTTTTGTTCTATCTACCGATATTTCCATGTTATGTTTAGTAGCGGTCAGATAAAGATTCTGTAATAATCTTTCTAAGTCATCTTCGCTTTCAGATGTTGCAAAGTATTTTTATTTCTCCCTGTCGTACTCCTGTAGCCACTAGTGTGTCTTCTGTCAACCTGTTGTTAATTAACACCTTTGTCTTCGTGTTTGCGTGTAGTTCTTGTACTACCCTAATTATTTCAATTGATATATCTTTTTCTTTCAAAATTTTCATAATATCTGCAAGTCTAATTCGGCCGTAGGATTTGATCAAATCTGCAAAAATATAAACGCTGGTTTCCTGACTTTTATGGTGTTTTCTACAACCTGTCATAATGTAAATATACCATCTGCAACTGACCTGCTTTTTCTGAATCTCTCTTTACTAATTGTGGTGTATTTTAGGATTCTGAAGGTAATATAAAGAGATTGGGCTTCATTCAACTTAATACATCATCATTTGGTCCACTGTACTACTTGATCTAAGCTCTGTTGAAGGAGATTTGTAACTAGCACTGGATCTTTGTTTTACCATGATGACTATCAAAAAATGTTTATTACGCTGGCGGCTCGCTTTTGATTGTTGACGCACTTGTTTACTTAGTTGTAATTCTATTTGTTCTTTTCCAGTTAGTTATCTCTTGTTACAAAATAATTGACTTCAATTAACTACAGAAAGTAAACATAAATAATTATTTTCTCTAACTTTAAAGATAAGCAGATTGCAAATACAATATAACTGGCGTTAGTGTGCCATTTACACCTGCAGTTATTATTTAAGAGCAAATGTTTAAATATCTCACATATCGGTGCACTGCTGTAAGGAAGTCGAGGTTTAAATGAGGCTAATCTGTTGGAAAGGTGAATTTATTACTTGAGGCGCCTTTCTGCCTTTATCTACTGTTACGTATTTACACTTGCAAGCTGAACACACGCTGAATATTGCAAGAAGCTGTTGCTCGGCTACTTTCTGATATTGTACATTAATTAATTGCTCCTTAGCAAATAAATGTAGTGAATGTAAATTTATCATTGTTCGAGTTACCATATCTAAGCACCCACTCATTGCTTAACACTTACTACATGAGCAGACAACAATATTTTTTGGCTCTTTTAAATTAATTAGTAGTTAATTATGCTTTTTATAACTCTTTGTAGCAACTAGAATAATATTTTAATTCTATATGCCAAATAGCTGACGATTGCTAGGTGCAGAAACATGTAAATGACGACATGAGATTAGCGTCCATCGATGCAAGTCTTTTAGACTGTCACAATTTTTTGCCCTAAATTAATCCTTGATTTTAATAACTGTTCCAACATAGAGCTTAATTGAGATTCTAAAGTTTTATGACACTCAGTAGGTTTCTTTTAGAAGATTACTTCTTGGACCGCTTGAAACATCTACAACACTGAGCATCTATACCAGGGTAAAGTACAGAATACAATATAGATATTGTTCGATGTTTTATTGTACCATCATACAGAGTAATGCTTTTCATTTAGTTTTAAAGATATCGTCCAAATGTTTGGCAGCATTAACGATACACTTTTGCAGCCTCATCTTAAATTTTCCCATTGTACTGCTATGATCACGTTGCAAATGCTGTGTTAAAAGACTGCAATAGATATCCCCACCAAAAGAACACGAGAGGGGGTCTGGTAACCTAGCCAGCCATGAGATGTTACCACAGAGTGAAATAAAGCAAGTTACCCACAACTTCTCAAGACGTTCTCGCCATGTGTGCATTAACGCCATTCTTTTGGAAACGCATTGGTGCATTTCCATGTTTGTTGAGTCTGGGCTCCAGGAAATTATGTACATCGCAACATGGCGGGTAGATGTGACAGCCACGCGCATCCTGCTTTTTTAAGAGACATGGCTCAACGATGTCAAATTTTGTAATATCATATCAAATATTTACGCCGAGACTACAGGAAATCGCTGTGCCATCACGTATGTATCTGAGAATAACGACGACAAAGTTCTACTCGCCCCAAAATGTTTTTGAGCTGCATACCACATTTTAAGCAAACACATGCCTATTTCAATATGGTAGAGATATTGTCAAGATGTTTGATAACACTTAAAAAATTATTTCAGGAAGGAGCACATATCTCAATTAGACGATACCTCAAATATAAAAGGAGGAAGGACGTGCAGTTAAAGATATCGTACTCGTCATACATGACAATTTGAAACGTTTGGACTAGCTTATTGGAAAAGTCATAGACATAGAGCTTGTAAAAGTTAAGGCCTAAATAAAAATCATTGCGCGATCTGTTCCACGTTTCTACCCCTTGGAGATCCATGAAGAAGGTAAAAAGAGTCCAACTAAAGTTTGATATGTAGACATACCTGGAGTGGAATAGAAAGCAGTAAAGACGCGATGGAGAAGGAAAACCAAAGATCCGAAAGGACTAAATTTGTTATGTGATTCTTTATAATTTTTATATTAGAATGATTTGTAGTATGTAAGATAGTTATAGTAATAAATTTAATTTAGTTTCTAATTAAAAGTAGGAGAATGTGTGATTAATTATAATTCAGATTAAGTTCATCAAATAAAAATTTAGTTAATTATAATTACTGCAGATATCAAACTTTCTATTATTTTTTAGTATTGACAACTACTTTTCAGGATCATATTATCTGTACGATTACATGTACCCAGCTTCCCCATATTAGGGTTACCAAAACCCAGTCAAATTAAATTTCTTACTAAAGAAGGCCTTAGCCAATGATATTAAACAACGTTTAGCTAATGTGTGCGGCGACCTTTTGTTTTATATTTTACTGTATAGAAATAGTCAAAACAATTTTGTTTGGGCCGAGAAGCATCGAAGGCAAACCATGTGCCAGTTAGCCAGTTGAAGAGCTTTCGGAAAAAAGGTGAATATTTTTCAGGAAGGTTAGGGCTCTCCGATAAGTCGTGCGACACATACGATCCCCTAAGAAAGGAATAGTCGATTGAATAGAGCAGACTAAGGAAGGCAAAAGTGTCTCATTCAACAAAAAAAATAATGACAACGATTTTTTAAAACTCAAAGCGAGTTTTGCTACTTAATTTTAAGAAAGAAAACATAGTAGTAAACGGAGGGTAATTGCGATAAGCCGAGTCGAACTGTCCGCCATCTGTATGAGGCTGCAGTTTCCCAAGTTGCTGCAAAGTAATATGGCTTTAAAGAGCATTTTTAAAACTAAAAACACCTTTTATATTAAAACAGATTCGCAGGAGGCTGCTACGCGGCATTTTAAAAATAAAATTTTAGAGTATTTTTCTGATGGTATTGAAATTCTAATTTAGAAATGTGATACACGAGTATTACACTGAAAATGCCCCTATTTTATTTATTCTAGCTCCAGAATATAAACAGACAAAATTATTTAATGTTTACATCCTAACTATAGTTTCAAAGAACGAGAACTTGGCGCATTTTTCGAAAATATTTGGGTTTACACCCAAGAACTGAAGCCGCTGGCCCATCGTGAGCGCCGTGGCTTTGCTGCTTGAACTTTAGAGCAACTTCAAACGGATCATAATTTTTTGGAAATTTTTTTTGGATAAGTAGATATGTTAACAAACAAAATTGTCGTTTTTGATGTGAAAATAATCTACAAGAGATTCATGAAAAGCCTTTGCATCCGCAAAAGGTCACTGTGTGGTGTAGTTTATGGCACGGCGGCATTAAAGGACCATTCTTTTTCCAAAACGAGGTAGGAGATGCAGTTACAGTGAGTGGTGAGCGGTACTGATCGACGTTAACAGATTTAGTTGTGGTCAAATTTAGATAAAATTAATTTTAAGGACATGTGGCTCCAGCAAGACGGTGCCACATGTCACACTGCTAATTCCACTATTGATGTATTGCAAAAAAAGTTTGGAAAAGAATAATTCCAAGAAATGCAACTCCAAGAAGTTGCGATTTAACTCCTTTAGATTACTTTTGCAGGGTTATTTGAAAGCTATAGTCTATGCAAACAAAACACAAACCCTGGATGCATTGAGATTGAAGATCCAACGCTGCATTCGTGAGATTAGAACCGAGTTATGCACAAAGTCGTCGAAAATTGGGTTCATAAAATTTGCTCGTGTGCACGGAGTCGAGATGAACCCTTAAATGATGTGTTATTCAAAACATAATGTAACAGACTATGCTTCAAAACAATATAAAAATTTGGTTGTATCTAAAATAATTTTTATTTTATTTTATTTAAAATCATATAGTTCTTATTGGAAAGCTCTGTATAATTTGAATGGTTTTCGCAATACTCAAATAACAAGTTTAAAGAAAGCAGGAAAACAGTAGACATAATAAAAAATAGAAGATGTACTCATAAAAATTTTATGAGAGTACGCAGGCCAAGAAAACACTTTTAAATAAAAAATTCAGGATACGAAAATGATTTCAGTGATTTAGTGTAAAACGTTGAATCTGTGGAGTACAAAATGCTTAGCACTGATATTGCTTTTATAGACAGCAACTAACAGATTTCATGTAAACCCTTCTTCCTATAGCATATGTACTGGGCGAATCGCTATTAAACAGTTAATAAAAAATTATAATTTTGTTTTCAGATTCTAAAGTGTAGGCTTTGTAAATCAATGACGGAAAAACTCAGCTCAGCTTCGGTCAAAATCGTTGAACTCTATTTTTGAAGCTAGAGGTCCGTCGTTCTCACGCGACGTGCTTGCATGCCCCAATTTCAAATTGGAAATCAATCCTTGGAATCAACTTTATTAGAGCTAGTCAATCGTTTTCGACAATAGAGTTTAATGATGGCCTGCAACGATGCAGCAGACCACGTACTGTGCGTACGTTAGAAAATAGAAGGATCCGTTCAACAAGAACATGCATTCTTAAGAATATCGCCATAACATGATATTGCAAAAGGATTATATATGCATCCCTAGAAGATCCGATTGATCCAACAGATAAAGTCGATTGTTGATCTATATATAATAATAAATTCTATTTTCATCTCCCATGAATCATACGTCTATATGAGTGAAATTTCCTCAAAAGCACTGCTTAGTGTGGAATGATATCGGAAAAGAAAATCTTTATTTTTAGAGGACAATGATAAGGATACTGTGATTGCTACTGTAGCTCGCTTTAAAAAAATATTAAAAACTTTTATTTGTCCAACTCTTGAAAACATAACTAACTTATAGAGGCAACAAGATGGGGCAACTGTCCATACATAAAAAAAGTCTAGGCAACTTTTGAGGGACATTTTTTCTTACACGGTTAATCTAGGGGCTCTTTATTTTTAAAGTGTAGAGAAAGAATCGCCTAATAGTATAGTTTATTGTGTAGACAATTCAATCAAAATATTAAAATAACCAAACGTTGTTCGTTGTTTAAATGATTTTGTTTAAGTGATTTATAGCCCACCGTGTATACCGCTTGGTGACTATCACTTTCTCAGAAAGAAGAAAGTCTAGCTCATCATCCAATACTTTGAAACCAGTAAAAAGCTCGTATATGAAGTAGGTCATTAGTCGAGCACTGTTCTGTAATGGCAAACAATTTCAAAAGCTTGTAGCAACAAATATCTGAGTTAAAGTAGTCACTATGTATATCGTGTATAGTATGGGGGAAAAACAAAATCAGTCCTCACCATTTGGTTTTAAAGGAAATAAAGGAAACCACCCCTTTTTAATCCAATAAAATTCAAAAGCTTATTTCTGGGCGTAAATGAACGGATCGTAATGAGCTTGACCAAGAATATTGGAGCGTACTAGCGAAACCCGTATGCGTATGACATAACAATAGCGGCAAACTCGAGACAGAAACTAATAAAAGCAATAGAAAAAATAGAGGAAGAAGCAAGACAATATGGAATGGAAATAAATCAGAGCAAAACAAAATATATGAAAGTAGGAAGAGAAGAAAGGGACACACAAAAATACCTTAAAACGCAGAGGCACAATTTCGAAACCGTCACCTATTTCAACTATCTGGGAACGACGATACAACAATCAGGCAAAGATCGGAAAAAGAAAGAATCCTCAAAGGAAACCAAGCCTATGGAAGAAATATGAACCTTCTGAAAAGCAAAGCAATCACCAAGAAAACTAAGATAAAAATGTATATGACATTAATAAGGCCAATACTGACGTACGCCCTAGAAACAGCAATAATAAGCAAAAAAGAAGAAGAAGACTTGAGAATAGCGGAAAGAAAAATAATGAGAACAATATTAGGACCAAATATAACAGCAACTGGAGAAAGAAGACTAAAAACCAATAAAGAAATAGAAGACGAACTCAGAGGAGAAACTATCACAAGATTTATAAAGGCACAACGTTTGAAATGGGCGGGGCACATCATGAGGAGGACCCCGACGGAGACGCTAAGGAGAATAACACAATGGACCCCACTAGGTCCAAGGAAAAGGGGAAGACCCAAAAAAGGATGGCTAAAACAAGTAGAAGAAGACATAAGAACATTGGGAATAACAGACTGGAAACTGAAATGCAAGGCAAGAACGGAGTGGAAGATAATAACTCGCGAAGCCAGGACACACAAGGATCTGTAATCAACCAAAGGAAAGAGGAGTAATCCCCCTCATAAATAGGATTTCAAGGCGCAACTATGCGTCAGCCATAATCTCAAGATTGCACGGCTTGATGATGATGATGATGACTAGCGAAACCACCAACACCAGTAATAGTAGAAATCAGAAATCTGTGTAAGTTATGAAGTTCTCATTCATTACATCATCAAAGCTGTGCATCTAAAAATAACATTTTTCTTTCCTTGTACAATCTTATTCTAGCTCTTACGGTCAAAAACTTTATCAGCCACAAGTTTACAAAATTTTATAGAGAATGCAGCCTAGAGTACTGTTAAGACTCTCAAAGATCCATAAAATGCATTTTATATCACACAGAGTACTACAATATGGAAATTCTTAGAAGATACGGTAAGATCAGGAAAAACTATAATTTACAGCGGTCTTTGAAAAGAAAACTTTAAGATCCAACTCTTAATCATGCTTATGGCAGAGACTAAAGCCTCAGCTGTACTTAATAACAAAAAAACCTTAACCTGATAAAAATTTAATTGCTTCCCTTTCGAGGCCACCACTATACTAGTGACTAACAATAGAAAAATGATGGAGACGCGCGCAGGTTCTTCCAAACTACTTAAGTAGTCGTTGATTAGAGTAATATCTACCTTTATCATCCCTCTATAGGAAATAGCGATAGCGAAAGAGTTGCCAAAACACTTCAAAAACTTATAAAAAAAACTTTACCGTGATCCATATTGGAAGCCAAAAGATAATTTTAATTTGCAGAACTATTGCAAGGAATAATGTGATGTTTGCGTTGCTTAGTATTTCAATTTTAACTATTTGGGCTGTTAGAACTCAAGTCATACAGAAGGTTATGAACAAGATAAGTGGACAGCTTCAAACTTTAATTATTTATGTATAAATTGTTACATCCAACCAAAAAATGCAATAAACTGTCCAAAACAACACCCTCTTTGTTTATTAATTGAAATTTATGTAAATCAAAAAACTTGAGCGGAAATTGAGAAGCGAGTTCGGCAGTTTTTAAAGCTCAAGTGGTTCTGTATGGTCGTTATAAAATTCTAAACAACCAAAAGTGGAGGAAAGTCAAAAGTCAAAAAAGAATTCAATACGTCAAGAGGAGCGAAAAGAATTTAAAACTTGCAAAGTTTCGCCGATAAGAATCGTTCGCAAAAGGATTCATGGTCCAGGCGGAAGAAATAACGGCAAGAATAATCTTCGTTTCTTCGACCGAATATTAAAGCCATTAGTAAGTACTATTGTGGCTGCATTTTGAAGTTCTTGGCCAGAGATGCTCGGCGACTCTATCCAATGTTGACTTCATCTTTCATCAAGATTCGGCTTCGAGTCACACATCAAAGTGGACAATGGAATGGATGAGACTCTGGATAAAGTTCATCACACCTGATGAGTGGGTGCCCAAGAGTCCAGATGCTGCTCCGTTTGGGGTATCTTAAAAGACGTCTTTAGAATGTCAAAACTTAAGACACTGCTGGCCTTAAAAGGGCTCTGAAAAAGCTTGGAAGCAATTGCCTCAAGAACTCATCAACAAACCACTTCATGGTTGGCTAAAGCGTGTCTATAAAATCTACAAGACTAAGGGATCTCATAATGAGTAGTTTTCTGTAAATTATATATATAAAAAAAATTATGAGTGCTGCTGCTGCTGTCACACAGGTCAAAGGTCAAATCGTTCGTGCCTTTCCGTGCCGATCCGAGCGCCTCCGAAGGACAAATTTCGGCTCGGCGGCAGGCGCGACCGAGGTAATATATTTCCGGAACCGCAAGCGATGGAAAATTTTCGTTTGAGAGTGGGTAATAAAGCACTTATATATAAAAAAAATTATGAGTGCTGTCACACAGGTCAAAGGTCAAAGTTCAACTCTAACTGGGTATACGTAAATGCGTTGTCATGGCAACGGTGTACGCCAATTATGTCAGAGCTTTTTAATCGTGTTTTTATTTATTTTTAAAAACTACTATGCGAAGGGGCTCACGCATGTCGGAGTTGGACAAGTTCTCCGGTGGGGGGGGGGCGCTGCCAGACCTCGTAATAATTAAAATTAAAACGTAATTAAAGGTATAACCGTTTGAACTCTAATGTACCAGTAAGTCGTTCTTCGCTGTGCTTAATTTTCAATTGTAGTACCAAACTGAAGCTATGCAAGTGCCGAACAATTTTCATCTACCGCAAATGAATTTATAGTGTCCACACATCAGCTATATTGCAACACAAAATAAACTGACCTTGTGAAATTTACACCTCTACAGCCCAATATTTGCAGCTTACTGGGACTAATTAGTTTATTAAATACACATCTGGCCGTTTTAATTAGTTCTGAAGTTCAATGGTCATATGATTGCTAGAAATTAATACTTGAAAAATTGTTGTTTCGAAATTGTCTGTTTAAACAGCTTGGATAGACACAATATGCTTTATTGTATAAAGACTATATTTGATATTAATAAACAATAAAATTTCTATGCAACTAATACGGCAAATTGTTTGACTGCCCTTCCTTCGATGTTTGTAACAAATATCAAAAAACATCGGCTTGTCTTATCCAGAAGTTACGTACTTAATCCAAATGCGTCACTCTGGGTGTGGTGCTATTATGAAGCTCCTTGGCTACAGTTTTGGACCTTTCTTCTAATTGAATGGTAGTCCATCCCTACTTTATTATTATCATCTTCATTTATTCTGCCCATTTCTTCATTTGCCTACCTACATGTTTATTAAGAGAAAAGAGAACCAAAAGATAAATAGGAAAATTTATCAGTAAGAAGATGAAAACAGTACTTTCAAAAACTGCTAGAAGACAAGAAAAGAAAGACGAAACAGATAATACAGAGACGGAATGAAAAGAGACGAACTCATCTAAAATCGACACAAAGGTTGTATGGAACAACTTGGGAAAGATAACAATAACAATAATGGACTCAGTGAAGCGATAGAAAGGTTAAGAAAGGCGCTCGATAAAGACAAGGACAAGAATTCTCTCGGCACTAGTTCTGGGTGACGTAATTCAAGAAAGCGAAAACAGGACTGAAAAAGTTAATTAAATTCTATGTAATTTTCTTTCCTTCTTGGCTTGAAATATTTTTCTTATTGTCCTCTATGCTGTTGCCTTTATTCTCTTTAATTGCTTCTAGAACACTCTTTTTTAAATTGTTTCGCGTCTCCTCTGTTTCAGTTCTTTCATGATACTGTTTTATTTTTGCTTTCTATGCATTTGTCTTATATTGACCTACATATCCATCTTGTTCCACGTTTCATGTCTTATTATTAAATAGCCTGTTATTGACTTTCTTGTTTACTGTGTTTTATTTTTATGATTTATATTGTTAATTTTTATCTCTTATCTATTCTTCTTGCATGCCCGTAATTGTTTCTATTGCTGTATTGACATTTTCTACTGTTCCATTAAGATCTACCATCATTTGAATGCCATTTCTTCTATTATCTGTTATCATTTGTTTTTTCATCAAATTTTTTAAACTTATTCTTGCTGTGTTTGCCTCTTTTATTTAATACCCCTTCCTTTTCGTTGATACTCGTCTGTGTTCATTGCTAGTTTTGTTTTTCCAATGTCTCAGACTTTTTATTAGTCCCAAATTCTATTCTTCTGAACCTTGCTTTAGCTCATTTTTTGTTCTTTCTTCGCAGTTTTTCTATTTTCCATCGCTGTTCCCGTACTTCAAAATCATGCCGCTTTCGTTATAGATTTTGTTTACTTCAAGTTGTATTTGTTCAGTTTTCCAGTATTAACATATTTGTTATCTTAGTTTTCATTTGAAACAGTGTCCTTCTTTTTATTTCTTCGTCTACTTCTCCGTCGTTTTCCGCTTGTTCTTAATTATTCTGTATTATATCTGTTTTAAACTTTTTCTATAGTTTCCAGTTCGAGCTTTAATTTCTCTATTATACTCATTGACTGCTTTCTCGCCATGTTACTGTTCTTCTTTTTGTTTCTTCCTTTATCTCCTTGTTTTCTTCCATGATCTTTATTTATTCGGTAAAATTAATTTTTATTATTTGTCTTATCTGTAGGTCTCCTATTTTTTAGTAAAACTGGTCTTGTTAACGAGCAACCTAAATATTTTCGTAATTTACTTGAATGCTTCTTCTTCGCTGCTGTTTGACCTCCTGTCTCTTTTATTTTCCTGCAACATTTAATATATTATTGTTTTGGTAGGCTTGATTTCCAATAGTTGAACATCGCTGTGTTAAATTTTGGTTATCGTTGACATCGTTTCGCCTGCTAAGTTCTTGCACACTAAACTTTGGCCTGTTCGCACTTTCTATTTATATTAACTTGATTTATTTTCCTTATGCATATAATTTTGAGGCTCTTCTTGTAGCTCTTCTTTCTATTTCCGATTTCTATTTTTAAATATTTTAAGCTAATACCATGAAACAAGACAAAGAAATGATATACATTCATCTTAGTTTATCATCAAAAATAAGCAAATTTAAAATATAAGTAGATAAAACAATGTTGAGTGGAGATAAAATACAGCATAACTTATGCGCCATTTGAAAAATATAGGAAATGCAATTTCCCCAAAAATAAAGGAAGTCGGAAAAAATATATAAAAGTTTCAATGGTAGCAACTTATGTAAAGAGTTGCTCAAGGATACTCATTGGATTTAACTGGATCTAAGAAACGCAAGTGGTTCTATTGAATACAGGCATTAAACGTCCTAAAAGAAATCTTCTAAATTAGAATTTTGGTGTGTAAAAATTGTAATAGGAAACGGTTTGTCTAATAATAATGTAATCTTATGTAAGTGTCTTAATAAAAGACTAACTAGGCAACATGGAATTGGAACAGATAAGATTCCAGCGTGATATGTGGTTTAGCAGCGAACAACTCAGTTTTGTGAAGTAGCCATTCATCAGATACTTAAGTGCCAACAATAAAAAAAAAACAAATTACCTCAACGTAATTATTACCAAATTTTATAGACGGAAAAGAGATTAAAGAAAACTAAAGAACGGTGACACAAAAACTTAAACTATTTGAATAATTCGAATAGCTGGTGAGTAATATAAATATAAAAGGGTTTTTTCTAAAATCAGTCAGTAGATATGATTTTGATACAAGCAGAATATCTGCATTTCGGAGGTGAATGAAAGGTTTCTGCCGGATCATTTCATTCAGCAATTCGGAAGAATTAGCCATTATCGAACTGATTTGTTAAAGGTTGGCCAAAAATTTGTGCTTAAGATCAAATGTTGCATTTTTGTTCTATTTCTCTTTATTATTTTGTATTGGGACTTATTAGGATCTCTGGCACTGATCACAAACAGTAAACTTCGGGTTTTCTTAGGATAGGTCTGACCAGAAGAGATGCTGTGGGGACAATTTGCAAAGCTGAAGGCGAGGGAACTTTTGAAAACAAGCCTCGTTTTGACCGGCCATCAAAATTGAACAACGCAGATTTGTTGATAAGCAGTCGTAATTGGAGCCACGTCTCATCAAACTGTATCAACTTGACCTGCCGTCAACTGTTTGATGATCCGCCACACAATAGTTCTGGAAACGAATTGTGGCGTCGGACGGAGAGTGGATCTACTTGAACAATCACGCTAAAGGAAATCAGTGGGATTCATTTCCGCAATGAAGTCATAATTTGTGTGTGGAGCAATCTTAAAGGAGTTTTGCATTTTAAACTTATGCGAAACGGTCCACCCGGCTTTGGTCCAACAAAAGTGTGGTTTGGTTGAGCAGAACAATGCTAAACTACGCACCCCCAAGAGGACTAAGGAGAAGTTTGAGAAACTGGACGGTGTCGAGGTTCTTCCGCAACCAGCTTACAGTTTAGATGATCTTACTTTGTGTGGTTGTCGATTTGACCCTTTGAAGAAGCGTGTGAAAAATTCCTTGCTTTAAAGCAGCAAAACTTGTAGTTTGATAAACTTTGACAACTTGAAGAATATTAGCATATGCTCGTATAGGAAGCTATTATTTTTAAAAATTGTTTTTAAATAAATTAATCTATGTAATTTTGATATTGACCACATAGTAACTTGCTATTTGTTTAATACTTTAACGCGCTTGAAGCAGTTATATTGTAGAAATGGTTGTAAAATGAAAATCGTTATAACTCGTATGTCATTCCTGTACCTATTATTACAATCGTTTAGAGCGCGACTTCCTTGGATACTTTTATACGCTTGGGAGTTATTTTATAAAGACAATCATGGTGAAAATCTGAGTAAATACTCAGATACCACTCTTACAGCTTTTTTTTTATAATCCTTTGGTGCTGCACATTTTACAATGTATCTTGAATTCGACATGGAATTGTTAAAAATTTAAATCTTCCTAATACTTAATAGTTATGCTCTAGTATTAAGCAGCCTTTATTATATTTATGGTTTGATCAATTTGCTTTTTATGACACCCCCCCCCTTCACTCTTCTTTTTCTCACTCTAGCCCTCTTTGACCCAATTTTGGACATAGGCCTCCCTTATTCTTCTCCACTTGTCGCGGTTTTACGCTTTTCTTGTACGTGAGAATACTGTAGTTCTACGAAAATCATCGTTCCCAAGATCTTTGATCTAAAAATCCTCTATATTGTAAAATAATGTTACTCTATCTTGCATTAAAATATCTTTAATTCATCAATTGGCACATCTTTAACTATCTTGATAGCCATTATTTGGATATTTTCCACAGCTTAACGGTATGCTGTGTCACTCCATAGCCCGTTATGTTATCTTTAATTGTAATTAATTTAAGAATCTAAGTGCCAAATGTTTCAACAGGCAAAACGCTCTCATCAAAGAGTCAGGTATTCAAATAGATGAGGATGTTTTTGCTTGTTAGTATTTTAGTGTTTGACTTTACATTCTTTAATTCTGTGTTGTCTACTATTATACTGGGTTCTTCTCTGCAAATGATGCTAATCTTTTTATTCTGATATCTACTTTTGTTGCGTTTTTGTATACACATACATATATATCACTTTGGTTACATCTAAGACATTCATTTTTTAAACAATTTCTCTTTTATTTCTAGAATCTGCCTAATTTTAAAGTCGTATAACCTTTTCTTTATTATCCATTCGCTTGTTGTTCTAATAATTCTTCAAGACTATCATTGAAAAAACTTTTACCAGTCCTATCTTGCATCTTCCTTTAACATCTTGCCATTTATATTGCCCAGTCCTGTTGCATTAGCTATCTGAACATAATGAATAAAATCTTTTGTGCCAACATCCTTGCTTAGCTGCGCTTGTGCATATCAAGTGCTATCCGTAACGCGCAGCAATGATTGTCACCAAGTATAAGCAATTTATAATGTACAACGTCCTAATGAATCCACAATCATTTCCTCGGGTGGATGTTGGTCATAAGTACTGGTTACCTGAATCTTTTAATTTCATTAGATAATTCATTTTTCTCGCAAGTGACAATCTGGTGCAAAAATGTTTCTTCTTTTAATCTAGAAAGCAACAATACAGCATTTATATTTTCTTGTTTTCACCTGAAAGTTTGTGGAAGAGCTTCCTTGCAAAACCTTCCCAGCTTTTCGAAATTTGACTGTGTGCAATATTTCTCCCCACTTCTCCATCCTCAACGTCCTCTTTTTATGCAGATTAAAAGTTGTGCTTTTAAATTGATGGATCAAACTTATTCAGATTTGTAGAAAATGGCTTTCTCATAAAGTCACACATATCATTTCCCGGACCTTAGCCGCTTTCTTCAGTTGGAGCGCAAAAAAGATAAAATTAGTTGTTTAATGTGAAGCTGACAAATAGCGCGTTATTATGGTTGCGATATATGAACTGGAATAGATACCTTCACTAACAGTTGTAATCAAATCAAAATCTCTCATAGAAACTTCAAATTTTCTCAAATTTTATTTATATATGACAGATTACTTCTTTTACCTTTAGTGAGATTTGGAGCCTCTCCTATCCTTCATTACAAGCTATAAGTCTTGAAAGCGTTTTAAATTTTTTAAAATATTATTTTACTACAGTTGTCTTTCTTTTCATTCCTTAAGTGCGACATAAGAGTCGAAGCTGAACAGTACATGCGGACGGACGTGTTTCTCCGTGTGTGCTGCGGAGTGCGTCGTCGTATCAGTGTTTGCCAGCCGGCCGCCGACTGGCAGTGACTAAGTGCGATAAGGGCCGTGGGAACTCGGTCGTCGACTCGCGGAATAAAGACGTCTGCTAACGGTCACCGAGATTACAAGTGCCGAGCGATAAAGCGACTTGAGGTTAACTTGTGATATTAACTTTAAAATTTAATAAACTGAAAGTGTTTTTCAAAATAATTATTTAAAGACTTTTAACTACAACAACGAGTGTTACACGCTTGATAAGTGAACGACGTGCGGTGAATTGCTTTACGCGATAACCACAATCGCGCGCCTCGCTGCTGACCTTAGGTCAAGCGCACCGATTAAATACTTGAACTACCGGACTAAAGTTTTCGATTTTCAACCAATGGAGTAATATGTAATACTGGCAATCTTAGCGCCACTTACGGGTATGTAACTAATTTAAGTTATAACCAGCCCCAACTGGAACAAACCTACCAACAGACACCTTACGGCGGTCAGCAGAATTTTCAGACACAATTTAACCCTACCCATCATTCGCATAACCAATCATTTCCTCCCCTACAACTTCCAACCCCAGATTTTTATTTAAGTACAGCAGGTCACTCTGATAACCCATCGACAATGCAAACTAACGACAGCGATGACATCGAAGTAGATGGAGAAACCAATGCCCACTCTTGGCAAGTGACGAAAAAAAGAAAACGGTGGAACAAACCTGCCGAACATATTCCTACGATGCAACCGCAAACTATAACTCAAAATCGATTCCAACCACTATCTGGCCATAATATAGAACCAACCACCCCTTATAGTTCTGGAAGGATTCGAGTTTTGAAGCTCAAGCAGTGCAGACGTGCGAATTCAGTGCTTTCTGCGTTTTTCTCGCGCGGTATCGGTGACCGCGCCGCGCTATCGGCCCCGCCACATACCTGCGATTAAATAGCGCTAGGAATAAACTCTATGCGCGTAACAGCATAATGAATCAGCAAATGTTAATTCAACGACCTCCAACACCAGCTGAGTTTGAATTATCCCAGCAAAACCAGATTCTCGTGCAACAGAACCAATTAAAAACTCAAAATGAGATTAATTTATGGAATGCCTGGCAACAATCCCTCGCAACCATTGAAACTCTAAAAGGAAATATCAACCAACTAATTCAAAGGGTAAATAGAAAACAAAATAGAATATCACACCGATGAGGAAGAATTAGCGAGAGAAACAGAGTGGATAGTTCAGCGATCAAAGAAAAACAAATATAAAAAACGTAAAGCGTTTGGAACACCTGAAACCTCTCCACAAGCGTCGACCTCTAAACAAACAGACAACAGGGTTAAAGAAAAGAAAATACCCTTACCGCCGACGGTAAATTTGGTGAACGTAAAAGAAAAAAACTGTGCATGAAATATTGGAATCAGCAAAAATAGCATATAAAGTAACTGCTATGAATAATGATGTGTCTAAGATTCCGGACGAAATACAATACCGGAAGCTAATAAGTACAGTACGTGACTATGAAATTGAATACTATACTTACGAAGATAAGCAAAATAGACCCATAAAGGTTATGGCCAGGGGCATACACCCAACGTGCTCAATAAAATTGATTACAGAAGACCTACTAGCAAAAGGTTTTAAAATTGAAAACGTTACCAACATCATGAAGAAATTAAAAAAGGATAATGTCACTACTATGAAGCCTCTACCGCTACATATGTTATCCTTTAACAAATCAGTAGACATTAAAGATATCTTCGCGATTGATTTAATCGCGGGATTAAAAGTAAAAATAGAACCTTTACGCAAAAATACAGCCCTTATTCCACAATGCAAAAAGTGCCAAGCATTCGGACACACCCAGTCCTTCTGCAATAAAGAAGCTAGATGTGTCAAGTGTTCAGGACGCCATTTAACTAAAGATTGTAGGTCGGCTAGACTTACAAAAGCCAAGTGTATCGACTGCGGAGAAGCTCACCCAGCTAACTACCGCGGCTATGTAATTGCAAAAGAGCTACAAAAGCGAAGAGAAAAAACTCTAAAAGAGAAAAAAGAACTACAAGAACAGATAACGAACAAGTAGCAAGAGCAGTAGAAAAAACCCAACAGAATTTTCCTACTTTATCAAACACTGTTCCAGTAAAACAACGCAACCCAACAGGCGGTAATTACGCACAAATGGTTAAAGGCAAGTCACAACAAAACACTGCTGAGGAAACAAAACTAGATGCAATAAACAACACTTTGCAAACAATTCTAGGGAAAATTGATAAGCAAGATGAAGCTATCAAAGCAATTTTAAGCAGTCCAAAAGCTTGAAACAAGCAATAAGGCAGCTGCCAAAAGCAAGAAATAAAAATGTCGTCAATTAGAATAGTAGCCTGGAATGCAAATGGGCTTCTTCAGCACGCCCATGAACTAGAACTATTCCTCTGGGACCAAAAAATAGATATCTGTCTAATATCAGAAACACACTTTACTAAAGAGAACTACCTAAAAATTAAAGGTTACAAATTATACCACACCATCCATCCAAACAACACAGCTAGAGGAGGATCAGCGGTAATAATAAAGGAGAATATCAAACACTATGAAGATTCTAATTACGAAACTTGTGAGATACAAGCAACAGCTGTAAAAGTCTTTACAAAATCCAAAGACTATACTGTTGTTGCAATATACTGTCCACCTAAGTATGCGTTAGAAAAAGAAGATTACTTCAGACTCTTCCGAACATTAGGAGATCACTTCATAATTGGAGGAGATTTTAATGCTAAACATACCTTCTGGGGTTCGAGACTCATCGCCACCAAAGGTGGTACGACGCAATTAAGCAAGCGAAATGTAAATGTCAGTCTACTGGTAAGCCGACTTATTGGCCACCAGATGGCAACAAAATACCAGATCTAATTGACTTCTTTATACTGAAAAACATATCATCTAATTACATCAGTATTGAAGACAATTACGACCTGTCATCAGACCACTCTCCGATTATCTTGACGTTAAGTGAGACGACCATCAATAAGTCACATCCACCATCATTAACAAACAAAAGGACATACTGGGACGTATTCAGAACAGAAGTAGAAGAACGTGTCCAGTTAAATGTCCCACTAAAAACAACCGATCAATTAGACGCGGAAGCAGAACTGCTCATTGCTAATCTACAACAAGCAGCATGGAACAATACTCCGACGCCAAAACAGAAAACAACTGGGCTAAACTACCCAAAACAAATTAGAGATCTCGTATCAGCGAAACGTAAAGCACGGAAAAAATGGCAACAAAGCAGGGCACCTGCAGATAAAACAATGCTAAATCGACTAAGCCAGCAACTCAAACAGGAAATCCGTACCGTTAAAAATGAAACATTTTCTGAATTCCTAAGAGGTTTATCAGACGACAAAGATACTGAGTACTCTCTATGGAAGGCGACTAAGAGGTTAAACCGACCACAAAACCAAAATCCACCTATTCGCAAAGAAAACGGTGAATGGGTAAGGAAAGATAATGAAAAGGCGGAATTATTTGCTGAGCACTTAGCAAATACCTTCCAACCCCACTCTGCTAATGACAACGAACCGCTACCCGCGATAGACACCTGGGAAAATAGGGTCATTGATCCAATAACCCCGAATGAAATTGCCACGGAGATTCGAAAGAACCTCAGCGCCAAAAAAGCACCTGGCTATGATCTAATTAGTGCGCAAGTGCTTAAAGAACTACCAAGAAAGGGCATAATGAAACTTACGCACCTTTTCAACGCTGCTCTGCGATTACAATATGTACCGATGCAGTGGAAGGTAGCGGAAGTTATTATGATCCCGAAACCAGGGAAACCACCCAACGAGAAAACATCATACCGTCCAATCTCGCTATTATCAATCGTATCCAAATTGTTCGAGAAGCTGCTCTTAAAACGCCTCAAACCAATTATTGAGGAGAAGCAACTTATCCCGAAGCATCAATTTGGATTTCGAAACAAGCATTCGACAATCGACCAAGTGCATCGCATCACTGATGTAATTGAAAAATCCCTAGAAGGAAAAGAAATTTGTTCAGCAATATTTCTAGACGTACCCAAGCTTTTGATAAAGTGTGGCACGAGGGTCTACAATATAAGATGGAAAAGAATCTACCCATGCAAATGAGTCAGATTCTCAAATCATACATCTCCGACCGTCACTTCAGGGTAAGATACGGCGAAGAATACTCGGAATTAAAAGACATCGGTGCAGGAGTACCGCAAGGAAGTGTCCTTGGACCAATCTTGTACTTGCTCTACACCAGCGATATCCCTATGAGCGATGGAGTGAAGACAGCTACATTTGCTGACGACACTGCATTGCTGGCTACAAGCAACGAGATAGAAGCAGCGACAAACAAACTGCAAACAGCCGTCAACAACGTCACTAGTTGGACTAAGAAATGGCGGATTAAACTAAATGACGCGAAGTCTACTCACATAAACTTCACCAACAAAAGAGTTGATTACTTACCCATAGTGATCAATCAGCAGACAATTCCACACGCTAACACAGCGAAATACCTGGGCATGGCACTCGACACCAAGCTCAGGTGCAAAGAACTTTGCATTAGATTTAAAAAGATGTGGTGGTTACTTGGAAGACACTCCGAGCTATCCCTGCATAATAAGTTACTGTTGTATAAACAGATTCTAAAACCCGTTTGGGTCTACGGCTTGCAACTTTGGGGATGCACGAAGAAATCTAATGTCAAAATTATACAAACCTTTCAAAACAAAGTACTTAGGAGCATCGTCAACGCCCCCTGGTACATCAGAAATGACGACATCCATAAAGACCTAAAAGTGCCAATGGTCAATGAGGAAATTAAACGGTTCGCGAAGAAGCACGAAACTAGTTTACATGAACATGTGAATGTCGAAGTGTTACAATTACTCGACAACAGTGGACTTACTCGTAGGCTAAAAAGGCTAAAACCTTTCGATCTAGTGTAAGTGCAGTTAAGTGAAATAAGGGCAATTAAAACAGGTGAAATAAGTGTTTTAAACCATATGTGGAGTGCGACAGTGGGAACACATCCATCAAACGCTAATACTTGCTTAGATGTAAGGTAACCTAGATTTAAGTAAGAATTTTTCGAATTAAATTGCTAGATAGTTATTAACTAGTTGCAATATATGCGCCAAGTGCGTCAATAAAAAAAACAGTTCTGGAAGAAATGAAAATACAACCAAAGCTATCAAGCCTCCTCCTATATTTATATATGGGGTCACAAACTACAACGGAATGATTGAGAATATTGCTAAAGTTGCTGAGAATGAGCAATATTACAGAAAAATACTTGCTAACAATACAGTTAAACTCAACCCACTCACTTCCGAAACATACAGAAATATTATCAGGCACTTAAGAGAAGACTGACACTGACACGATTAAAGAAGAACTCCAACAACTTAACCATAAAGTCCAAAATATAACAAACATAAGGCACAGGGTTATCAAAGATCAGCTTCCACTTTTCTATGTCGACTTAGAACCTAAACCAAACAATAAAAGTATTTATGATGTAAAATTCCTCTGCAACTGTAGAATAACTGTTGAAGCCCCACATAAAAGACGAGATATCATACAATGCACAAGGTGCCAAAATTACGGCCATTCGAAGGCTTACTGCCTGAGACAGTACAAATGTGTCAAATGCGGTGATGACCACGACACCAAAACGTGTGCAAAGCCAAGAAGCTCGCCAACCAAATGCGCTCTATGTGAGGGCATCCATCCTGCAAATTATAAAGGATGTCTAACATACAAAAACTCAATAAATATGCGTTACAAAGCAAATAATCAAGCAACACCTAATAGAAGAGTAATACCTTCACAACCATCTAACCCTGTCCCAGCCACTCCGCTGCAACCCAATATGATGCCACATATAAGCCATATGCAATCTTACAGTCAAGTCGCCAAAGGAAGTCCCAAAGAGTAAGTCAACCTAGCCGAATTTAAAAATATGTTTGCTCAATTAATGCATCAAAATAATACAATGCTCAACTTGTTAACAACTGTCATAAACAAAATAACTCCTTAATGGCCGATATACTAAGAATTGGGACGTGGAAAGCAAACGGGTTAATAAACCATAAACAAGAATTAAGAGCTTTCTTACAAATGAATAAAATTGACATTATGTTAGTGAGGGAAACCCATTATACTGTAAGAACCATGTTTCGAATGCCCAATTGTTCTATCTACCATACAACGCATCCAGACGGCACTGCCCATGCAAGATCTGCGGTTATCGTTAAAAATTCCATATCACATTTTGAAGTGGAAAACTATCAAACAGAATTCATACAGGCTACAAATGTTAAAATCAACTCCTTTTGTTGGTCTTTCGTTGTCTCAGCTATCTACAGTCCCCCCCAGACATAACATCTCTACTCACCAATATAATAACTTCTTCTCTGCTCTGGGCAGTAAATTTTTGCGGGTGGCGATTGGAATGCTAAACACACCCACTGGGGTTCTAGAATTATACTAACAAAAGGTCGTAATCTCTCACACAAAACCACTTCGTTTTGTTTTTACTCGGATGCACCAACCACGTGTACTTGCCACATTCGCAGATGATACGGCCATCTTGTCAGTCAACAAATCGCCAGAAGCAGCAGCAGAACATCTTCAAAGACACCTCTGATTTTTAAATGGAAAATTACAGTTAACTCCGAAAAGTAAGCTTTGCCGCCAGATGCGTTGAATATCCACAATCCCGAATCAACAGCGCCTTAATCTCGATAAAAACTGAGGTAAAACCACAACCATACTAGTTGTAGTGCACACATAAAAGCAAAACGGAAACGAACTTTATAAAACCATTTTGAAGCCAGTTCGGACCTATGGGACTCAACTTTGGGGCTAAACCATCGTGTTTCCAGTTCAAGACCTTCCCAGCAAGAGCAAACGCCACCCGGTATATTTTCAATGGCACCTCTCACACCGACCTGAGAATTCCCTAGGCTTTCGGGCGCGTACAACCCCAATCTCTTCGGACACTCAAATTTGCTTATCGTATAACTCTCCCACCAACCAAGTGTTACAAGATGGCGAAAGCGAACCTGGCCACTCGATCTCCTGCAACAGCTCAGCATTGAAATAATCTGCACCGAGAGATTAGCAACACTCCCCTCATGACATCTCTGCTATATCATTTACTTAATACTCATATAGCGTAGATTTTAAATCTGCAAATGATAAAAAATTTTAAAAAATTTAACTTTTATGATAACACTTATATGAACATTTTTTTTCTACTACCACTATTTTTATATTCGCCACTATCTTCTTTTCAACCACACGATGGTGCGGTACTGTGAGCCACTTGATTGATTTTTGATCCTGCACTTGAATCCGAAACCGCCGCCCACCGAAGCTTTTATCTCATGGCTATCGTTTTCTCGCCTTCTTTTCTATCTTTTAATATTATGCCGAGTACACGTTGCTTTATAGAATGTTGTGGTGTCTCTATTGGATTATGTAATGCTTCACATAAGTATAGGTCTCACCACCAAACATTCTGGTCAAAATTTGGATCAAATATGCTTTTTTTGGTATTTTGCTTAATTTAGCACACCAACGAAATATTTTCGGTCAAATTCTTTGAGTTTCTTCTGTATTTGCCGCTTCAGTGGCATCTGTGGACGCTGACCAATCGTCATCTTAGTTGATGTAACATTACTATTTTATAAATAAGTAGGACTTATCGTCTAACATAAAGCTTTTTCCATCAAACTTAAAGTGACTTACAGTCAACTAACACGTTGTTCTTTTAAAGATTTTGAAGCATGCATATCACTGAAATGTTTTATATCGCTTTAACTAAAACCTCTCTCGTCCCCAGTTTAATAATTTGCTCAATTTTGCGGTTATTTAACTTTTTATTTATTTAATATCCTGCTGACACCTATGGACTTGTGTTATGTTCTGCCTTTCCTTCTCTGTCGACTCTGAAACTGTCGAAACGTTTTGACCTGTAAAAGTAACTAGACTTTAAAGAATGACTAGCACAACTTGGCAATTTAATTTTAAAATTGAGAGACAGTTCCAATCGATACATCTTTTGAGAAGTGCGATGAATAATAACGCCAATTTTAAGTTCAACAACCAGACGTATCTATGAGTTCTGTATAATCCAATGCTCTACGGTATCGGTAGCTTTAGAAAAATTTTAAGTTGTATTTTGTTGCTTCTAAGAATATTCTCATTGCCAGTAGAAGTTCAGCTGCTCTATAGTCTTTTTTAAATCCAACCTGTTAATTGAGTTGGCATTCGTCTAATTTCTTAATTAACTGAATAGCTATGACTTGGTAAATAACTTCTAAACATGCGAGAGCAAACTAATAGGCCTGCAACCCTCAAAATTTGTCTTACTTCCTGATTTAGCTACATGAAACATTTCTTTTTTAAGGGCATCAATTAATAATATCACAAAGCTTTCGCAATATTTCTGGCGTTCTTCTCTTCTGCATTCTGGTCCAATATTAACGACTTTTCATTGTCTTGATGCTTAAGTCCTTGCTTTCTTGTTTTGCAGGAATTTCCGCATAATCATTTTACCGTCCGTTTGACTTTGACTCCAATATTTAGTGCTCGTCGTTTTTTACCTCTTATGAGTACGATCTGTCATTTGACATTAACCCTTATTGTAAAAATAGAATTTTTCCAAGTCTGTTCTTGTTTCTCTTGATATTTCTCTAAATTATGAGTGTTTTTCTTCTTTAATCAACTGCATTAATTGCATTTTTTGTAATTTATCTTTTAGTTCTTGGTTTTATTTCAACAGTTAAGAGTCAACTGGTTCTTAAGTTTCAGAAACTCTCTCTTCAACTTTTCTCTTATTTTTACATTGTACCTTATAAATCTGTGGTCGTAATGCTAAAAGAGCTTAAGGATATTACACTGTTTGCTACCTGTTTTTCAATTTCGTTTTTATTTTACCATTTTTCCTAATCCAGACTTACTTTCTTGTTTGATGTTCTTAAAAGGAAAGTTTCTAACGTTAGAACTTATGACGGCTTAGAAATAGAAGTAACATACAAGCTAAGTACATCAGTTGCATTCTTCCTGAGCTTTTTTTATGTATTAGCTGTTTGCAGACACAACTTCATTAAGAACTATAGTTGACACTGTTCAAGCCTTTTAAAAGACACGCCAACTGTAAAATGCACTCTGTTATCCGTTTCTTGGATGTAAGAAATGTGAAACGGGCAGATATTCATCGACAATATGGTGAAAGTGCAATAGTGGTGGAATGATAAGAAAATGGATATGGTGTCATTGCTGATGATTCGGTGCAGCTTGTTAATGAAAAAATTCGTAAGAATAGGGGAAGAAGATATGAAAAGCCTGGTCCCAAACGGAACATATTTGCATCTTAACCATAATTACAATAACCTAAATATTCCCCATCTTCTTGTCTTTAAGTCAAATTCTAGTTAAAATAACCGATAATTGGATAACAATTAGTATTTTCCTTAGATAAAGCTTTTTTGGTATTTTTTGTTGGTGTCTGATAAGGTATTACTTCAATTAGTTTATAATGACCGAAATTACCTTATCTGATTCCATTTTCCATCTAATGATATTTGATATCACCCGTTTGTGTATTACAAAACAATTTTCTGTACATTATATTTCAAGTAGATCTTTATATTGTAGATACACATGAAGTGTTCCGATTACTACGTTCGTATAGCCTTAACAGTTTGATCCATTTCAGGTATTTGAAGCACCCTTGATCTGCGTCCTCTTTTGGCCGGTGCCTTGATCAAAGTTAAGCAGGCTACAGAGGACTCGGGCTTTCTTTGCGAAAAAATATGATGAGAAGTAAAATTTGATATTGAAACCCCATGATTGTCAAGATCGGGTTGATAAGATGAGATTAAGATTGGAGCAGATGGTTTCTTTACAAAGTTGGAAAGAAGAGAACTAAGAACCGTTACCTACGCTATAATTGGCTAGATGGTTTATCACAAGTTGCAAACGGCATGAATTTCTAAAAAAAAGTCTGGATGCTTTAATACGTGTGGTGGATAATATCACTTTCTTTCATATGCTTTATTTTTTTGTTATAGTGATGATCTTTATTTAATTGTACTTTATTGTTCAACTTCTGCTACCCCTAACAGATGTCGTGCACACATACAGGTGGCGCTTTAAATAGAAATGGCATAGTCTTTCTTTAATTGTTCTCATTTGGTTTCTACCTGCGTAAGAGCTGAATATTTGTTTGTTGTAACATATGATAATCGAATTTCGTTACTTCGTAATTGAGTATCAGATTCCCTGATTCTTTGGCTTTTGATTTTTGCCTATTACTAATAAGGTGGTTGTCGCTGTCTTCGGACTCTACCATTTCGCTAGTCATTGTTTTCTCTGTTTAATTAACTTGCGTTTTTAGGTTTTGACATAAATTTGTTTATAGTGCTTGTGCTAACGGCCAACTCATATTTACGAAATTTTAGCAAGAGGGCACAGTGTTGAATTTGAGTATCGAAAGGAATTTTGGAAAGCGGCTTGTGAAGTAAGTGGAAAATAATTAGACCGTCTAGTCATGGAAATGCTATTTGAAAATTTATCTGAGCTACATACCCTGTGCGGGGTATTGCAACTGTTGCGAGCCGGCATTGTTTTGGTTTGCGTCTGCTTTCGTAGGCCGTGTTGGATTTATCTTATACTAATTTCAATTTAGTCTCTGACAGTGTTAGTATCGGCCAAATCGATGACAATCATTTATAATAAGCGCAGTTAGCAGGTACATTCTTAATTCTAAACTCACTATTTGGATATCGTTTTATATGCACTCGTATGCATTTTGGAATTAAAATTATAACAAAACTAAAAAAATCGAGACACTCTCGGTGTTTCAAAAATCTGAACTTTTTTAATCGTTGCACTTAATAATGATTTCTTCAACTGTTTTTCGGGTTTCATTTATCAATTCTTAACTATTCTATTAATGTTTTTGTTTCTTTCTGTTTCAATTTATTCCGCAGTATCCAAAACTATTCTACAACTTGTTTTGCTTTTCCAATTTAAATCTGCTTTAAAAATTCTTTTTATGTTGAATGCTAGTCCCAATTGCTTTATTTATATTGCGAACCTCTTAATGCCAGATTTTTTAATTAAAATTTATATATTTTTATACCTAATTAACCCGACTGTTTCATTGATCATTATTTCGTAAACAGACCTTTAAATTGTTGATGCATTTCGTTAAAAACATTTTTTGTATGGAAAGCGTGGGCTATACACCTGAAATGTCGTTTTAACATTGTCATTGTAATGACTCACTGAACAAATATTTACATATTGTTAATTACTAAACTTGCCGCTGAACTAGTTCTTCCCTCTATGACTTCAGAAAAGTTGGTCGTTTGGTTGACGACACGAATTTTTATTGTGGCTGCAGCGGAAGGAAATTGGTGGGTGTCAAACTAAATGATCTTGCAATCTAGAAAATGGTACAGCAGCTTTTTTTCTTCTACTTGGTCCGGTCCCTTGCTATTTCTTTTTAGTTTCTAATCTGCTTTTCAATCAGGTCTGGTTCAACCACCTTTTCCTTCTGGTGCTCTCCAGACCACCACCTTAACATTTTGTCGTCCATTTCTTCCAAATTACCTAGCCAATGCGGCCTTCTTATTTTAATAAATTCCCTCATTGAGTTTTTTCCAAACAATTCCTATAGCTCCTTTCCCATCTTAGTATTGTATTTTTCCCACCAAATATTATTTTTAATATTTTTTCCTCCCGCACTTCTATCTTCAGCTAATTTTTTTCTGTCCGCCTCATTTTTGTTCAAAAAATCTATCGGGTCTGTAGTTTCACTCTAATAAGTCTATAATAACCGATTTCGATTGAAGTTTACGCGCGTATACGTAGATTGTTTGCTATTTTCTTTATCTTCAGAAAGTTATTATACTGCAAACACGTCATCTCTGTCTGCACACACACGCCAATGCTGGACAAACTTCTTCAAAGCTTTAGAAAAGACATTAAACATCTGTATGCATGATAGCACCTCCTCGCTATTAGTGTGATGATACTACTTTACATTTTTCTTCCACTTTCGAAAAAGCAAAACTGCAAGAGCGAGACCCCGCTTGTAGCTTGGAGTTTTTCACGGTGATCACATATTAACTAGAGTTGCTAGTGTCCCTTTGCAAGAAAAATACAATATAGAAGACTCAATCCCAAAAACCATCAGCACTTTCTACCGAAGTGGAAAACCACCGATCTTGTCCAACAGTTCCAGCGGTATCTGCTATTTTACTCGACAATTAGCACATATCTACACCCACCTACAGAGCTGTTAAAGCCACTACATCATCCAGATTTGCTGTGGCTGGATTTGTTCCTTCTAAACTTCTGCATAGGCGTTGCTATAGACAATACCCATAGATGTCAATGGAGCTCCAACACTCAACTGTTAGGAACTCAATAAGTGGCGTTCTTTCAACTTTCTTTCATAACTGTTTTTTGACTTGAGAGGTGAATCAACGGCTTGTCTGTACACAGTATGTTGTACATATCCATTCTTTGATCTGGATACGTAAACTGTATGATAAAAACTTTAATCGGCTTTTCGAACAATGACTAGAAGGTTTAATTTGATTTAGGATCGTGTGACACCGCAGCAAACCTAAGGGATCTTCAGAACAATCTATAAATTAATGGAAACCAATTCATTGGTTTGAACTACTTTACAGGAGAAAAGTCTACAGTAGCTATCCTATTCATCTGAGTGAACGCCATATGATCTTTTTTAAGGCATATTGTAGGCAGTTGTTATGCCGGTAGTTTAAAAGCAGTGCCAGTTCTTAAAGGAATCGTCATAAATATTAAAGACGTCATATGTGTTAGATTTTGAAATAAAACATTGATGACTTCACCTTAACCAAGGACAAATTTTCAAATTTTATCCCAATTGTCTTTAAAACGCCATAAAGTCAAAAAGCACTTTCTAGGATCTCTACCGTATTCTTCTATTTTACTCCTAGCTATGACCATCTTGTTAGAAACCTTAATATAATTATTAAGACGCACTATAATTTAAAAACTGAGTGGCTAAATATCACAATAAATTCATATAACTTGTCAATTGGCATGTTGCTGTAAACCGCCAATGGTTATATTCTATTTGTTAATGTCTGGGGCCCCACTTATGCCGTGACGCAACGTTATCGGAACTATTTAATAACATGTTGCGTTCAGCGCGTGCAGAAGTCTTCACGGTACAGCCGCAGACGGTTAACGTGCATAGCAGCGACTTTCCTCCGGCGACCTACGGACGGTACCATTGTCAATTATCGCCGTTCGGGCTTACAGCAGCGCATTTTCGGTCGAGCGCGCTGCAGCCGTAAACAGCCGCCTGCACGACAATTTACGTATATCGGGGCAAACGCGTAACCGCGTAGCTATTACACAGGTCAGTGCGAAAATGACAGAAAAAGGAGTCACCAGCCCCCCGAACCGACTCGCCGGCGAGGGCGGCTTCAAGGGCAAGACCCTCTTCATCACCGGCGGCTCGGGCTTTATGGGCAAGGTCCTCATCGAGAAAATCCTTCGCACGCTCCCTGTCATCGAGAAGATTTATGTTCTGGTGCGCGCCAAGAAGGGAAAGAACCCGCAAGAGCGGCTGAATGAAATCTTCGCCAGCCCTGTAAGTATGCGCTGTTCAATAATTGCACCTTAGTTGTTTTCAAAACGCAGCTGTACGACCTGGTGAAAAGCATTGGTGGGGAGGAAGTCCTCCAGAAGGTGGTGGCCGTAGAGGGGGATGTCACAGAGGACGCTTATGGCTTATCTGTGAACAACCGGAGGATGCTGATTGAAGAAGTGAATATTATCTACCACATGGCCGCTACCGTTCGCTTCGACGAGCCCTTGAAGAAAGCCGTGCTGATTAATACCAAAGGAACCAAGACGATACTTGAATTGGCCGCCGAATGCAAAAACTTGCAGGTAACGATAATTATAAGATAACTAAGGATGCCTTTCCTAAATAAATTCAAAATACTAAAATAATCTGAATTGTATTGCTATCAGTGCAAAATGCAGATTTAGCAGTCACATATGAATGCTGTTGTTCTTTTTTAGACCTGGAATAGTAGCAGGGTTGTTGATACGAACAGTTTACTTCAAATAGCCCTAGAAGAAAAAATCTGGTGGGGTTAAATCTATGTTAGAGTAAAGCGAGTGTCCACATGCTATGGAACAGGCAACTGCAGCTTCTTACGACCAAGCCATTCAAGTTTCAATCATTGTTTAGCATCTCCATCTCATAATTTGCCCCAAACAGTTCATTTTTGTGAATGCATTGATCCGCGTGAATTCCCATTACCTCAAATGTGACAGTTTTGACGATTCTCAAAGCCGTTTAGGGAGAAATGAGCTTTGTTGGTCAATATGTTTTTAACCAACGAACAAATTCAAACTTCCATCATTTACAATAGGCAAACGGGTGCAATTTAAATTCTAAAGTTCAATTTGGATCACCCTTCTCAAACTTAATTTGCAGCTGGTCTAAGAAAATATTTTCACCCGCAATGATTACATAAAATTCTAATAAATTTTTTTTATATAACTTATTACTTGAATGAAATGTTTATTGTACCAAAAATAATTTTGCCAGCAAGTAAAATATTTAGTTACACCTAGAACTAAAAATATTCCTAGTAATCCGCAGAGTCCTGCGGAATACAATAACATTTATGTAAACTAGTGATTTTGATAAATTGAATTAACATAGCAGGGCTCTTAATTTAGTTTGGGCACCACAAACAAATATTTACATACAAAGGGGGCTTTGAAACTGATTTTACTTTTAAATTTAATTGGATCGGGATGCTTATTATTTTAATTAGTCCTCATTATATGTTAAGTTAGCAGGCTACATAAATAATTAAATAATTCATGTTTTTTATCGACCACAATTTACAACAGTTACAGTTAGGTTTGTTTAATGAACAACTATTGAATGGGCCAATTTCGATACAGAAATATTCTTCAGATATTCACAACTAGTGGACATTTATTAAAGACGTTCAATAATTTACATTTAATTACATCAATTTTTGTACGTTACGGCGATGGAAATGACTAAACTATAAATAGGACTTAATCATTGCGGCCTACCTTGACAACCAATTAAATTGTAGTAGTGAACTTCAAAGCTACTTGTTTAAGTTCTGCCAGTTAAATTTAGAGATCAAAATTATCTTTATTCAGAATAACATTTACAAAGTATCGGATGTCCTTGAAGTGGTCCTTTGGTACTTTAAAAATTTGAGCTGAAGCTAAAAATGTTAAATTTTGTCATTGTTAATAAAATAAGTCTATGGACGTATTATGGAGTACCGAATGGTCATTAATTAGTTTTAAATTGTGCTGGTATTTGATTTATAATTAGTACAATAGGGGCCGATTAAAATACAAGGAAATGTACCAACAGAACTTCCTCCTTGTCTTTATGTGTCATTACCTACACGATAAAATTCCTGAAGCTGTCCTTTATGATGCTTCTGGTCGACCTTCGCTTTAACCACATCCCACACATAGCAGTCGGGAGATAGGCAGTACCAGTGGTAATACAAATTGTCGTATTTCTGCATCTTCCTTGCCTTGCCGGTCACTTCCTCTATACAGGGCGTGACATCCCCGCTGCTACAAACTCCAATACCACCTCAGAAGCGAGAAACTTGGTATGCATGACTATAAGCGCTCGGGGGCGTCTTGGCAGATCCAACGGAGATATTGGCCCTGAATGAAGTTCTTTCGCCTGAAAATAATATCAAGAGGCCAGCGTAGTCGTACTTGGGCCTTTTATTTTGTGCTCATCTAGTTTTCCTCAATCAAAATTTTATAGCCCTTGATGTACTGCTAGACCAACCGTCGACCTCAGTACGCCAATTTCTTTTTCCAGCTCACTCATGCAAAGCATTCTGAACGATCTTCTCTTTTACTTCGCGGACGAATTTGTGCGATCAGGTTGCTTGCTGTGAATTGCCTTGCCAGCATTTTCCTCCTCCTAGTAGTCAGATTCCTTGTATTTCTCGGCTACGTCGTGAACTTAGGTCTTTGTAACCGAACCACCCAATAATTTCTTTCTGTGAAGGGATTCGAGTCGTATTCTTGGTTCATTTTATCGACCATCAACTTGTTACCTACATATGTATGAAGTGACCTAAATAATTACGGATTTACCTTAACATTCATGTAACTAACCACCATCTTTCCCACCTCCATTATTAGCTCATTCAAAAAATGCTTTTAACATTTATCCACTTTCTCAAAAATCTTAAATTTGCGAACTGCTAGGTAACGTTCTAATGAAACCATCATTTTCATATTAGAAAGTTTTTCTTCTTATTGTCCCAATTTAGCTTCCAACATTTCTGCCTTCATTTATTTTCTGGTGTTGACTTCTTCATAAATTCATAAATTCCCTAATTATAATTGTAAAAAGTCGATGAAAGGCTACTTTAAGTTTTAAGTAATTAATATAAACAGTAATATTAAAAGAGAAAAGGAAGTATTACACATAACTAATTAAGAACAACTATTCCCATACAGCAAGCTGAACAGCATGCTGGCAACATTCTGCGATCTATCTCAATAACGTCAACATTTTCGGTTCGGAGTCGGCATTTCTAATATGCCTCTCATTTTTTTGAAATATTTCTGGGCGAGATTTTAATTTTCTACTTTCTAAACGGTTCCATTTTTTCGCACAATCTGTCCTAGATTTCCACGGAAGCAGAATTTATTGCATACTCGTGCCAGAACTGAAATGTTTCTCTCTTAAAGATAAGCACGTCTGTCGCGTAAGCTAAAATAGCATTAATTTTTTTTTGATTTGTTATACTAAAGTCGACACTATTCTGTGTTGTTACATAGTAATGTTTAATACACCTAATCTTTCTTAGAAAAAATACTTATAGATGGCAAAAATCCGTCTATAGTTTAATCAGGCAGGTGCTTACCCTTGACTTCATTTTATAGTGTGCAACAATGTAAGGATCTAATCTGGAACTGAACGTGTAAATGCACCTAAACTTTCGTAAAGAAATTCTTTATAGGTGACGTAAGTTGCATCAAATACGCCTAATTGCTCTAAAATAGCCCTACTGCAATCAGGCTTTCTAGTGATATATAGGACATATTTTAAGAGCATAATATAATCTGTTAGCGAATTTTAAATAATTACAAAAAGTGACAAACACTAATGGATCTAAGTGGGATACCTAGAGAAGACTAAAGCTACAAATAATAGTATTAAACATATTGCTCTAACTATAACAGTTTACGGAAAAATAATTTGATCTACTGCATCGGAAGCGTCATAAAGGTATTAATTTGCAGAAAGTTTTTGGATTATTTTTGAGCTTCAGTTCAAGGATCAAAATTTAGATTCTGCTAACGGTATTTTGCTGTTTTTTAATTTAAAAATTATTGTAGATTACATCTCTTTCAAGCATAACCATAAGAAGTCTTTATAATCCCCCATTGAAAATAAACTTTTATCATAATTACATAACTTATATTGACTAAAATTAGAAGGAAATTATAAATAACAGATTCAATTACATTTTAAAAATCAAATTATTTACAGTCGCGGCAAGAGTAAATGTGGTGAATAATGAAAACCGGAAAAGGTACAAAAATTAAAAGCATAGAGGTTTTGCAGAAGAAAGAAACGGAAGCTTTAAAATGAAAGTGATAATGGAGAAAGCAGGTCAAGTAATATTGCAAAAGGGGATGAATACTAACGGTAACAACAAATAAGGATGCAAGAATTTTTATAAGTAGTAAAGTATTAGGAGGACTTGTGACATTCAAATAGACAAATTGCAGTTCATTTACAAAGAATAAAAATCTTTTTCAAATACAGAATAGTGATAAAAAAAAGACACAAAATGAAAGAACTAGAGCAAAGATTTGAGGAAAAAGTGCCAGGAACTTAGAATGTAGCAATCATCTGCCCACTGCACAAAAATGGGGATAAAACTTCTAGTAATACCAAACGTAAGATACAAAATATTAAATATCATAGTACACATAAAATTATTGACAATAATAGAAATAAAAGTAAGAGAATATTAAAATAGCTTTGAGAAATACCGGACAACTCTAGAACACTTCAATAAGACCCCAGTTTATAGCTGATTTGTATTTTTTATTTATATATTGTATATAATATAGAAAGAACTAAATAATAAACATAATAAGAATATGTTTAAGGAATAAATGAGTAAAGGTGAAAGTACAAGAAACTATTATAAAGAAATTTCGAATACAGGAAGTACAGTTTTGTTTAATATGGTACTTACCAAAACAGGGAGTAGTTAAGTGCCTGGGAAAAAATACTGAAAAGAATTTTGCAGTTTGGTAAATAAAAGAACTAAATAGAAAAGTAGCTACAATTGCCAAATTAAGGAAATATATAATACACCAAGTACAAAACTAGCAGAAAAAGCGGTCAGATCAACAGGAAACATAAATGTAAGGGGATATACAACAAAACTTTAAAATAAAAACCAAGATTGCGATCGGTGGAGTAGGATCTACAGACAATAAGAAGATATTAGACTAGAAAGGATGACGAATTGTCACCGAGTAGGTGAAGCAAACACTAGATAAGGCATAGGAGTATATAACTTGTGACCTAAATGGCTTCCAAAAGTAAAAAAAGGACAATGAAAAACGCTAATTCGAAAATTACCCCAAAAATTTTTTTTGATCAAGTTTACTAATATTAATATTTTGATTTAAATTACAAAAACTCTAAAGGTTGCAATTATTGGTCTAAGAAAATCATCAACTGCCAATGCAAGAAATGGAATTTTATCCAACACCAAGGAAATTACGCCCATGAATAATTTATATCTAAGATGAAGAATGATCGGTCATTTGACATTGCCTGCAATTAGTCTTAATGAACCAAACGTTATCTCTCAGAATAGACCCTAAAATTGAACACGGGTGCAATGAGAAACTCCCTTTCACCTTTCCACTAGATAATTACAAGATCCCATTTTAGTTTTTGCAATAGCAAGAGTGCTTATTGAAATATTGCCATTTATGAAGAGTGTGTTTAGAGTTTATTCTTATCTTTAGGACTAAATATTATGGCTGTATAAAAATCGGACAGCTTTATAAGTGTGAATCTTCCGTTACTTGCTATCTACATGACAATTGTATCGGCATATCTTTAGAAGTAAAAGCTACGATAAGGTGCTTTTAATCAATATTTGATGGCTAGCTAGTTATTTAATTATAAAGAAAATTTATATATTTTTTTCATTTGCGAAATCATCAAGTAAAGCCAATTTTTAAAACAATACAAAAGACTTAACCAACGTTGCTTTAGTATGCATTCTTCTGTTGTGGTAATATAAGCATTGAAGATGAACGAGATTAAAACAACAATCGGTTTAGTAATGACCATATTTGGTACGTACAGGTTGAAGATCCCTTATCATAGGCCTGAACTTCACGTTTCGTTTAAGTGGACACTAAAAAACGCCCATTTTTAGCATAGAAAGCCCAACACGGATATTATAGATTGTGCATCACTTGATGCAACTAAAATGGAGGAAAAAGATAGTGAAGAGCAAATATACAAAACAAATAAAAATATCTGAAAAGTAGATTTAAAAAAATGTTAATATGTAGAATCGAACAGCTTTAAAGTCTGAATCATCGTTATGATATAAGACTGTAGTGCGCATGATCTTTATGAAGGAAGTTACGATGGGTGTTTAGACTATTGAATGAGCGCAAGCTGGGACATTCATCTACGAAAATTACTCGAATAGTTTAACAGGATTTGGGAAACCATGCAATGAGTGCAGCACAAATAAGGGCAAGCAAAAACTAATCACTTGCTTTAGATGGCCGAAAATTCTTTGTGAAGTATCGCATTGTACTAGAAAAGAAAAGTGTTTAGTAATGCACCCATAGGACTAGAAGATATATGGCTGGAGATCTCAAAGTTTATAAGTGATGTAAAACTTTTAGCATGGCAAGGATCATTATATGGCATACTTGATGCTAAAATGGCGATAAAGACTAGTCAGACTAGTTATACAAAGAACCAGACTCTCTGAATAAGGTCAGAACTAAGAATGAAACGTGTATCTGTCGTTCCGATTAAGGTGCCTTGGCTCGGTATGTCCGAAGAAGGCGGAGAAAAGTCGTAGCAAGGTTAGGACCACACTAGAGTGTTTACTATGAAAGGAACTGACTTCTTGTTGCATTTTTACTAAATCTAAGCGTTTTTGTTAATACAAAAGTAAGATGAAGATATGTCTATAATTATCTCTAATCTTATAGTAGAAAAACTAGGAAAAAACAAAATCTGAGAATAAAGAGATCTAGAAGTAATTAAAAATAAAAAATACTGTGGAAGGTCTACCATGATGTAACTGATCGATGTTATAAAGAATCATAATTTGAAGGTCAGAACTAAGAATGAAAGTAAGAAAGGTTCTCTACAAGAAGCAAAAAGCAGAGTTGCCATTTATTCATAATGTTTACTTCATGGACCTCTTGTTGCATTACAAATCTAACGTTTTTTAGAAGTGATAACATATTCTATTTGAATTATTTCCTAAGTTCTCTTTATTTGAAAAGATGGCTAAACATAAATTTGAGCTTCCACCAGCACTTCGTAGCACACTATTTTAGTATAAAAATCTTGGAAGCACTTCTAATTAACGAGATCAAAATCATATCTCTTAAACCTAAAGATAATGATTTTCTTCGATTAAGTTGTCCGTAACTTCTATGTTGTTGTTCTCGATTATTCCTTTTTCTTAACTATTTATAGAATTCCTTTCTCTATTATTCTCTTTCTCATTATTTTCAAAATTTTATAATTCATGTATTGTTTATATTCTTTAGATCCTATTCTTTTACTCTCGCTATTGCTCTTAATATCTTCCTATGAGAGTATTCGATTTTCCTTATTTCTTCTGCACATAACGCTATTAGTATAGTAAAGCTCTTATTTACTTAGCTTATCAGTTACTTTGTTTCTTTAAATTTTAAATGACCTTTTGCTCAGTTTTAACAAAAAAACTTTTTGATATGACTTTCTGATTCTTTAAAAAAATAATACAAGAGGTTCAAAGAGCAAATAAATATCTACGATGTTCTTGGAAAATTTGTAAGAGTGGCGTGTTGTTTATCTGGCTCAAGTATACTTCCAGATAAGTTCGCGAATGTTATTAACTCCCCTCTTCTATTACTGCTGTTTTTATGATATTTTAAAGAAAGTTCTTATATAGAGTGTTAAATTAACAATAGGTAGGCTCTCTATCCAGACTTCGTGATAGTGCCCCAAATTTAAGGATAGAGGTTTTGAAGCATCTGGACTTGAAATCTACTGTAACCAATTCCGCGACATAACAACTACGAAGTTCGTATTAGAATGATTCAACTTTTTATTTTTCAATTAGAGAATTGTTATATTTTAAAGGTGATACAGAATTACAAACTAAAATATATCCCGTTCAGTTGTCTAGTTACTAGTTAACTTGTATATGCCTCGTTGGTACCACTCTTGTGATTTAAAATAAAAAAAGAGCGACAATACCCTTTCTAGAGAAGAAGTGGGCCATTAATCGGAACAGATAGTAATGTAATGGTGTCAAATCAGGTATGGGGAAATAGATCATATGGTTAAAAATATTCGGGTAGCTCTCTGGGGACGTGAATTTGGTTGCTACATAAATTAAAACGTCATAGAACGACATAAAAGTGCAGATAGTAGCATATGTAGGTCATGTTGGGCAGATAATGAGGAAGACGGCACAGTTAAGTGATTTTGAGCAAAAAATCGACCATGCTGCAAGTGCCTAATCAACTATAGATAATGATATTATAGAATGGAAATGTATAAAATGTGAAACAGCTGCGAAAGGAAGCGGTAGTATGTTCGTAGCCATCGAACTCAGAATAAGCTGTCGATAAAAAAGCGGATGTGATTTTGAAAGTGATTTAGGATTGTTCCTTTGGGAGCTGAAAAACCTGGGTTTTTATGATCGCGCCTAATATATGTAACGACCAATGATAAATATATCTCACAACCATTCGTCAAGTTGAAGTGAGAATCTCACTACATGATCTTGTAGTCCCATGAATGCATCAGAGTTTAGCGAATTCTAAGAGAAAGCTTTTTATTCTAGCGAATTGTGGCATCAGTCAAGTTTGGTGGCGGAGCCAACATGTTTTTAGAATTGATTTTTGTAGTTTGATCTGGCTCGCTACGTTCCTGTAGCTGAAAGTATAAACACTAAGATGTGCCTTGATATTCTTGATCACTCTGTGTTTCCAAATCTCCACCAGCACTTCAAGGAAAGACCTCTTCTGCTGTAGTTTGAGGAGATGTGTCTTGAAAAACTGAAGTGGTCTTTGCAGAGCCCCGATCACAATCCCATCAAACATTTCTGTGAGGAATTTAAACTCAGACTATATACCAAGTCGGATCGCCCATTTTTAGTGGCTAGACTCACTGTAGCCCCTCATGGGAGAAAGGAACTCAATTTCTACAGACACACAGAAACCATTAAAGTATTTTCAGACTATTGCAGGCTGTAATTGACGCCGACATTGAATCGCTATTTTATCAATGCGTGTCACACGAGTTTCAGATTTTACAATACTTTTTGCTGAATTTTCACGCAAAGTTTGCAGTCTAGGATTTGCGATGTCCATTTAGTGTCTATTGGCCGACGTTAAGTTATGCAGATTATCAATGGAGACCATTTCCTTACACTTAATTACTATATGCAATATTCCATGACCCGTGACGCCTTTATTAATCTGTTATTCTTGCTAAGTATTCATTTTTGTATACAGCAAATCATAATTACAGGGTGTCCCAAACATTTATGAAAAAGATTATTAAAAGGAAACTGTAATGTATATTGGCCCCGTTCAAATCGCAACCAATTAACAAAAAATGGGGCTAGATAAAATATGTTTCCAAAATGTCAGCTAATTTCTTCAAAAAGAGATCAACAATTTTGTACCGGGGATTCTTCCTTTTAGGACTTTAAGGTTCTTCTGGGTGGTACACACGATAGCTTTGTTAGATTCCACAATGAATAATAGGAAGAGTTCAAATCGTGCGAATAGCGAATAGAATAGAAAATATGCCGCTTGGTCCGAAAACTCTTAAGACGGCGTCCATATTTTTAGTTCGGTGGATTCTGGCGTTATCTTGCATAAGCCAGAACCCACACTTCGTCGAATTTCGGCTATATGGCCAAAGAACCAATACAAGATTGTTCTTCATATATCGTATACCAAACCGTAATCCAGGTTATAGACGGTGATCGTGAGTGTTCATAAATCCTTCCAGTTTACTTTTTGTATAGCCAATTTGGCAAATTTATATCGATTTGCAGCAGCAACTGACGATTTTGAATTTTGTAAGCTCAACGTTCTAGTTCTTGTCTGACAATTTGGTAGACATTTTCTCTTGATTTCGAGTCATTTTGAGCTATTTATTGGAGTTTATTGGAAATGTTTTTAAACTCTCTTGATGTTATCTTCAGTCGTCATTCTTCGAGGCTTATAAGTTCTGCCTTTATCATCATTCTGGACATTTTCAGGTACTCAATCATTTCTTGGTCAAACTACAAAATTTCAAATAATTTCTGAATAATTGCTTATCGACCCGCCTTCGCTTTTTCGCTTATTGATTTGCGAAGAGATTTTACGAAATCTGAAACACGTGTTGTGTTCGCCAGATTTTTGTTAAATATTGAAAAGTTTGATCGAAAAATGGGACGCCGAATTAAGTAATTGTCTTGGTTTGCGTGGACCTACGCAACTAATTTATATAGTCCTATTATTATGTTTTTTTTCTTTATATAGTCTTGCAGGACATCTCTAAAGATCTTAAAAAATTGTAGACGCCACTGCTCTCTGCTATGTAGCCTTGAATCAAGTTTTCAGTTGCAATACTGCATTGTCGCATAAAGTTCTTCGAAGTACCATTAAACATCTGTTGAAATACCCTCTAGCATGCGTTTTTGGTCTGTGGTCATACAGTTCTTTCGTGTGCAACTTTTCATTCAAACACAGTTTCATTAGCTTGCCATCCGTAACAATACCGTGGATTGTATGCACGTTTAAATGAATTTACTCAAAAGTAAAAAACAAAGGTTATATCTATAAAGTAATGTACGGGCAATAAATATTTATTACCAATTATAGCCGTCATTTATTACTTTTTATATACAATTTAGAAGTAATGTAAACAGTCACTATCATAAATTCCCAATAAAAATTTTTTTAACTACTTTTTCTTTCGTAACGGATGATAAAATATATATTTTATTTCTACGCGCTGTTTATTTAACAATTTTTATTTTTATTAATTACTTTAGCATATACAAGTGCCATTAGACTTCATATACATAGAAAATATATATTATGCTTTTAATAATACAATTTTATAACTTTAACAGTCAGATATATGATACTTCTGGAGTTTTGTTTGGTTTTCGATTTTTTGCATAACAATTAAAGTTATTTTTTAAATTATAAAGATCTTAAATTGCTGTTGTCATCTCTTATCTTACCCGGTGTCAAAATGCTATCGATGATTTGCTAAAAAAATATTTTTAGCAAAAGTTCTCAAAAAAATTAGCAAATGCGCCAAAAGTAACTAAAAAGAATCTATCACAGACCCGCGGAATAGTTCTAAGTGCTAACTATCTCCTACACAGAAGGGGTTTCTAAGAGAAACTCCCGCACCTGACAAAAGGAAGATGCATAACGAAAATGTTGCAGTATTACAGTATTCTTGTGTTTTCCAAGCTAAGCGCTTAACTTTTTCCATATAAAATTTGGGTGAAAGTTACAATCACAAGCAGATACGCAGGGACTTCAAAACGCAACTGTTTGCTTCTGAATTAGCAGCGTACGCACGCAAGACATTCCTGCTTGCACCGCGCAAGCCAACGCAAATATTTAATTTGTGCGATTACGCATCGGCTCTCACCTAGCCCCTAATCACAATAAAGAAAATGAGAAGTCTTGCTTAATACACCTTGAGAGGTCAACCTCACCAATCAATGTTACTTTGAATTACTAATTTAAAGAGAAAGCGCTGTACTGGCTGTCGCAAGCTTGCAACTCCAATTTTTGTCATACAATTGCTTTAGTAGGGAAATATGGGGGAATCAGCTTTACGCTGGCTTCTACTTAACAGTCATTCTGTTATATAACAAAAACGTAATAATCTACCTTTTCTTTTAAGTATGAACTCAAGCCCGCTCTTGTGGTATTGTTTGCAATTTTATATTTAAAATGTTTGGAATCCACAATTACAGTTTTTGATTAGAGATGATCAAAGATTAAAGACTGTGAATACAAAAACTTCCTTATTTTCTCAAGACTGCAATGTCCCGCACAACTTCCTCGTCGTCATTACATCCATGACGGAGGCCCCTAGTCTGCTTTTGGTCTTATGGTACCTCTCATTGGCCTTCGTCTCGACCACGTCCCACATGTAGTAGTTAAGGGGATTGCAGTCGGCGCAAATCGGAGAACCAGTGATAATATAAATTGTTCTCTAGCCATGCTTGGGTTTCCTTTGTCTTGTGGACTGGAGCAAAGTCTTGCTGGAACACGCATTCCCACTGAGCGGCCAACTCCTCTATCCAGAGCTTAACAACTGTCTTCAGAAATTTTATCTCTACCGTCTGGTCAACTTCAGACCTTACAAAAAAACCTTACCTCCACCACAAAAACGAAAAGAAGGTCATTTAAACAATCCAACTTTCTTTTTATCCCAAAATAAGCGCTGTCGGGCTTAATGTCGTTCAGCAGTGCTTGCGCCTTTAACTTACTGTCCATCTTCTTTTTCTTAATCAACAGTTGACGGTTTCTTAGACTAAAAACAGACTTGTAGTACAGATGGTGCACTGCTAGACTGACCATCGACCTCGCTACGTTTATTTCTATTACCAAGTCGGTCATGAGATCTTTTCTCGTAGTTCGCGGACGAATTCATCACTCCTCTTGCGTTCAGAGCGCGTGCTGTGAGTTAGTCTGTCTGGTAAATTCTCGGAACTTCTTGGTTACGCCATAAACTTGAGACCTTTTGTAGCCAAACTACGTGGTAATTTATCTGAGGTTCTCTTGTTGCTTCAGAAGAATTTACCTTCTATGCTGTAGTTGTGACGGAACAGAAACAACGCACAGGACTGCGAGACGCATCGAATGCTACTTACTGCCAAACCCAAAATGAGGCTGCTATCTCACATCCTTAATGTTTAGCAAAGTTTTCAGCTATGTTTAGTCACCTTAAGCAGCGACACTATTATAAGGGTTAATATATTCACAAACCTGGTAAACAAAATACAACGTTGATGTGAAAGTGAAAACATTATCTTTTTTGTATATCAAGCATATCTTAGCGAATATAATTATTTTAACATTTATAATTTTACATCGCTATTAACACTACTAAATAGATAAATTAGAGACCAAGCGACATTTATAAAAATTAGTTCTTATGGGTGTAGTAGTATTTGCGATATAGAGATCGTCTGAATAACCAGTTTAAAGTAGCTATCCACGAAACTGGAGTATAAATGTAATACAGATGGTAAGTTTAGTTATAAATACCCGTTATAGGGATCCACATTATTCTAGTCCAACCACAACAATGTAATAACTACAAATAGACCTAATTATTGGCCATTCTATGCAAATAATTACCAGATGCTTTAGATCTTTCTATTTGATCAAATTATATTGATATCACTGATTGCTACCATCTAAATTCAGATCAATGATATGCACATTGAGTGGGTTAGTTATAAAAATGCCTTTCAAGGCCATCCTTTACAACAAGTACACTGTTTAAATGAGATGTCAACGAGTACCTAATTATTTAAACATCATTAAGCACATTAATAGAGGTAGATAATACAGCAAAAACGACATTCTACGGCACGCGTCCTGGACAATAGTTCTTGTAAGCTCACATAATTAAACACCTTAATAGCACAGCTAAAAATTTAATAATATATATAATAATAATAGTTCCCCGTAACAGGCCACGAAGGCCTATGGGGTCGTAACAGGATAGGTCTGCTACAATCTAGAGCCTACGGTACACAAGGTAACGTGGTAGAGCCTGTATTATACCAACTGTTTACGGCAGACTTGTAAAGATAATACAGCCATCTTACCCTGTCACTAATTCTGAAAACCCTACAGCCTACAGGATCGGACAATTACTTGGCGAACAAAAATAAATGTAACTAAATCAACTACAACTTAATTGAAGATCGTCAAATCGATCACATCAGAGTTTTGAAGTGATTTAAAGAAAAGTTATCAACAGAAGGAAAGAAAATCGCGTTAGAAATTAGTTGGTAATCAGCAGGTTTAAAAAGAACTCCAATGTTCAACATATGGTAGAGACGGTTAAAATGTGTGCCCGAAAAATTAAAAGCTAATTTAAATTAAAGCAGAATGTCCTCAACCTAATACCATGATTAAAAACTCCGCCTGTAATCCCTATGATCAAATTCTCAATGGGATAATAAATTCTTCTAGCAAGAAAAATCGTTCACAGAAATTTAAGGGAAATATAAAATTTCAAGTTTTAAGAAATGTTTTCCTTTTTCCCAAAAATCCAAGTTTCACATCTACTGGCACGTTAAAGGTCTTCAAGGATGTCTTCTATCTTTAATCAGGCAGCATTAAATTTGCCCAGTTTTTGACTAGGTCTTGCTCTATACCACTATGCCCTATTTACAGTAGAGTGATTACAAAACTTTACCAAATCATCCACACTGGGTAACGGCAAAACATAAATTAGACAGATCACTAAGCAGGCGTCAAAATAACGCTACAGATTTAAGAAAAAGGTGGATTTCAGCAAAACATTTAGCCATCTGATCAGTTGGTTCATTAAGAGAATACAATAAACGTTAATATTTGATATTGTTTTCAATCTATTGCACAATCATTATGACCACAAATTTAAGAAAATGTAACAAGTTGCTCATTTAGATTTATTTGAGTCTTATGGTAACAAAAAATAAAACTGCTAATGACAAAATACAAACAAAGATTATCCAAAAACAGAAAAGAAAATTCTAACACAAGATAGAAAACAGAGAAAATAAGACCAGCAAAATTACAGAAAGTAATAAATCGATAATTAAAATTGGAGGAAAAGTAAACACGAGATATAATCCCAAACAAAAAATCTTCATAGATAAATAACCAATATGGACATTAATTGAAAGAAAACATTAAACACGCAATAATAAAGAAGAAAACACCACAAATGTTAATAAACAAGTGACAATAAATATCAAAGAGAACTAAACAAATAAGGTGAAGTAATGCCTAGTATATAAACCTTAATTCCAAATCTTATAAATAATAGAATGGCAAATCAAGATCACAAAACAAACAAAAGAATTATAAAAAGATAAGGAATTATTCCCCTACAGAATTTAAAATTTCTATTTTTATTTTTCGTTCTTTATTATGCTTCTTCTAATCTCTTAAACATAAAATATTCTCTATTTTCCGTACGTCCTGCTTTTCAAGGTCTGTTTGTTAAATGATTTTTTTACTTTTACTTTCCTATGGTGCAATTAATATTTCTTCCACCTTTCCATTAACCGTTGCTCTAATTTAACTAGTTAAGTTTTGATATGGATTATTTATTTAAATTTTCTTCATGTAAAATCTTTTGATTTCCTGTACTTATCGGTTGTGCTAAAAATTACTCCGCAATTTTTCTTCGACTTTATATTTCTCTTCTCACCTGCTTCCTTCTCTTGATTTTCCTTATGAAAGTATTCTACCCAAAATTCTGTGTTTTGATTTTGTCTTTCCAGTGCCGGAAAGTTCATTTTATTGGGACTTCAATTACAACATACCGTACGGGTGCAAACTGTGTATCGTGATTAATAACCTAAGGGATGGAAAAATAGAAAACGAGTTAAGGGAGCGGCACATCGGGTCAAAACGGGATGGGAAAATAAAAATATATTTCGTAAAAAGTGTCAAAAGCCACAGGGAACAGTACAGGGAAAATTTTCGTGGCCGGAGATTTTAATGGAAGGACAGGAAACAAGGCTCATATAGATGCCTTGAGAAGAAAACTTTATTAAAGCCGAAATTTCTTAATCTATTATAATTGAGAGAAGCAACATTATGCCAAACATCAAAAGAAGGTAATGCTTCGCAGGTTAGGTTAATATTCACCCCCATTTGATTTGTGAAATAAATTCGCTCCGTTGTCTAAAATACAAACAAACGGAGCTTACTAGAAAATTAATTATTGCAATTATCTAGTTATTTTCGGACGACTAAACCCTTTGATGGAGTTAGAGATACGGCTGCATTAAATGGAATATGTGGATGTTACCTGACCATTTCCTACTCGTCTTAGTAGAAGAAAATGGGCAAAAGTACTTTTATTTCCGCTGTTAACATTATTAACTCAAATTCTGCTATGCAGCCCAGTTCAAGCCTTAAGTTAAGGCATATATACATAGTTTGGTCCTCTTGTACCCATAAGTATCGAGGTTGTTACTTTCTCTTGTTATATATTTTCTTTAAATTCAGATTTTCCAGTCACTCCTTTCCGTAGCCATCTGCGACACTTTGTTTCAAGTTAGCCCTTCTTCTCAAAGAACTGCTAAAACAGTATCATTCCAAGTTTCTTCTCTGTTGGTTTGGCTTGCCATATTTTCTTATCCGTACGTGTTAAGCAATTAAGCTGTCTTAACTTTTGTTTCAATTGTATCCTAACAATGCTCTTATATTTGGCTTTTTCCGATTTCTTTCTTCTTGCTCCGTCCGATCTTCTGACTCTTTGATCTTTCTTAAAGATTCAATTTTTGCAGCTTGTAATTGTTGTTTTTAAAATTGCGGCAGTGAAGAATTTGTACTTATTAGATGGTCACATTTCAGACTTATATTGTCTCTTGCTATTACAGCCAGTTTTAGTCTTTCCTGTGTTGAGTTCTAAGGTACAGTTCGTTAACACTTTCTTCCACACTTGAAGATTTTGTTATAGGTAGTTTTTGGTATCAACACTACAGATGGATAAAATATCAGAAAATCCGTTGGTACGGACATGTTGTGCTTAGAGATCCTGACCATTTGACTAGAACAGTCATAGAGATACAACAACCAAAAAAGAAAACCAGGGTGCCCGCCGACGACCTGGATTGGGAACATTAAAAAAGATATGAAGACGAAACCTTCAAAACCTGACTTAAATACGCCCAGAATGGCAAAAAAGAACCAGAAGAGTCGACACCCCAAAAGAAATGAGACATAACGGCCTAGAAGAAGAAGAAGAACACTACAGATGGCATGTTTCCAGTTCATATTCTTTTTCGACGCTTTTGTGTACTGTGCCATTCCATGGTATTTCTTTTACTTTTACGAGGGTGTATAACGCATAGAAATGACCTTCTGTTTTTATTTAATTTTTTTTGTACTGTTCTAATATGCTTTCTTAGGCTTTTGCTGCCTCCGGTTCATCTCTAATTTGTATCCTTTTTGTGTGCAGATAGAATTGGCTACTCTCTAATAGTGTCTAGTTTTCTATACTTAAGTCCTAGTTTTCCCCGTCTTTATTTAGATATTCCTTGTGCTAGGCTTTAGTCGTCTCGGGAGTTTCACCGGTCCTTTCTCTTTCTTATCACAGGTATAAACTTTGGCTTAGATGATGGCCTCTATATAGCTGACTTTAATTTTATTTCCTTTGCGGGTTTCTTGCCTTCAGATTAGCTTTATTGTTTTTCTGTATTCTTTTAATTCCTCCATAATCGCCTGCATTAGTTCTTTAACATGTTTTAATACAATTGAAGGTCTTCTTTGTTTCATATAGTTATGAAAAAGAAGAAAATAAGGTGTGATAATTATTCAACAGAACCTGGCAATCATTTGGTATGAATGTTAATGAAGATACTTAGAAAATTAGCGATGAACCATTTAAAGAATTGGAATAAATACATTTTGACGACTCTACCTCCCCTAATGAACTCTGTCTTGACTGGCCTTTAGCAACACTTTCCAATTATAGCCTGACAGTAAAAAAGATAAGAAAAAGTATTTCTTGAAAATTGCTATCCGGCTAGTCATTCTAAGTTTAGTACTATTTTTCAAGTAGGTTAAAGTTGTTATTATAAATTCCAACTCAATAATCTTCCTTCCCGCAGCGCTTAAAAAATTACTAATAAAAAATAACAGCTAAGCAAATTGGATTTAAATAAGTACTGGGACAGCACTAGTCGTGATCTTTCCATATACTTTTAAAAGTTAGCGAATATCGTTTTTCTTTGCTGTGTTAGTTATTGATGAAGTTTGTAATCAGTTTTTCATATTTTACCCGGTCTCTAGCTACACTAAATAATTCGTAAACGCTCACACCTCTACAATTCTCCAGATTTATAAATTACATCAACCTTCTTCTCTGTTTGCTTCTGCTTTCTGTTCTATTAAATAATCATTATAAGTTCCACTGCATTGCTAGACGTAATTATGAAGACTGTTCTTCAAAAATCCGATCCTTAAGACCCACTAACCAGAAACATTATAACAAAACTTATCACTCCAAAGCATTACAGGATTTTTAAGCATTTTCTACTTATAAAGAGGGAAGAAAGGTTGTTTGTAGAAAGCTAACCCAATTTTGTCATATAGTGAATTAGTGCTATTTGTGGAAGTCCTTTTTGATCATCTAATATGTAAATGACTTTCGTTGTCCCTCTTCTTTATAAAACATTTCCATTGATAACTATTACACTTGCTTAAAATTCTTTAATTATATAACATCGTTTAACCAAGCTCTTATAACCGCATATTAATATAATTAAGACTACAAAAGTGGTAGATTAGACTCTACCATAACATCCAGCAATGTAAATACAGAAAGATCTAAATGGCAGTAAGTTTTTTGAATAATAGACAAATTCATCTACTTTTTAGTTTTACTAATCTCTTTCATGAAATGATTATTAAGGAATAGTTGTCTAAAATTATATATTTTGTAAATTTTTAATCATAGGCTTTTAATAAACCTTAAATTTCTAGGCACTTTGCCACGTTTCAACGGCATACTGCCACCTAGAAGAGAAACTATTACACGAAAAAGCCTATCCTCCTCCGGCAGACCCGCATAGCATCATCAAACTCGTGGACTCTATGAGAGAAGAATTCGTCGAGGTCATCTCTAAAACGTACGCGACATGCTTTTTTACGGTACAGTACATTCACTTTTTTAGTGTTCCAGAATACTAGGCCAATCCCCAAACACGTACTCTTTTAGTAAAGCCCTTGGGGAGGGTCTTGTGAACGAGCAGCTGGAAAAGCTGCCCGTGATAATAATGCGTCCTTCCGTAGGTAAGTACAGTTGTGATGAAACCGACGCCACGTAAAACGTCATCGATGTTAAAGTGGTTCCTATATGGAAACAACCTCTGCCCGGATGGACCGACAACATAAACGGCCCGACAGGGATGCTCATAGCTGCTGGAAAAGGTGTCCTCCGAACTATGTACTGCGATTCCGAAAAATACGCCGACTTCATTCCAGTCGATATCGCCGCGAACGCCTTGTTGCTTGCCACGTTCTATTATATGACCTCTAAGTACATCATTCTCGATGAACTTTCCACATAGTTATTTTCTGTGTTTCAGGAAGAGGCAAATATTTAACCTGACCAGTTCATTCGAATTTAAAGTAACATGGAGAGAAATTATAGAAATAGGAAGAACCATTGTTGAGACTAGAATGCCACTAAACTGGGTTGTGTGGTATCCAGGCGGATCCATGTATTCATCAAGGTTGCTTCATAACATCTCCAGGGTACTGTTTCATTATATCCCTGCCACTTTCGTAGACGCATTGCTAACTTTAACTGGAAACAACCCAATGTAAGGCGTAGAGATTGCTTGCGTACCCAATGCTTTTATGACTTTATTACAGACTGTGGAGAGTTCATCGAAGGATATCTAAAGGCATGGAAATTTTCGAATATTACACTCACAGACAATGGGATTTTAAAAACGAGGCCGCCGCCGACGTTAGAGAATGGATGAACGAGACAGAAAGACAGTTTGTTCCAAATAGACGGCAATGATTTCAATTTGGAAGAATATTTTTATAATTCCACTCACGCAGCGAGACTGTACATTTTAAAGGAAGGGGATGAAACTATACCTCGAGCGCGCTTGCATATGAAAGTGTAAGTTGTCTCCATAAATACCGAATAAATACTAATTGCTTTAATTACAGCATGTGGGTAATCGATGTGACTTTTAAAACTTTGTTTCTAATAGGTGTATTATACATGTTATTCAAGTTTCTTCTGTAAATGCACTTAAAATGAAAATAAGAGCAAGCATCACTATAGATATGTAATAATGTAGTGTGGTATAAAAATTGTTGCTAGCTGTTGTAAATTATAAATTATACTGTGGTTAAAATGTTATAAAACCGTTATTTCATTTTTAAACTTTATTAATCGCTTGAACTTATAATTGTGCTATGGTAATCTATGGCCAGATAAAAAAATAAGAAGAAAACATCTGGTACTTTAGAACTGGTCCATTTCCATTCTTAAGTAATACTTTGAAAGGCTCTAACGATGGAACCAAATGCCCAAATTATTCTGTCAGGACCATCTGGATTATGGACCGTTGGAGCATAGAACTGAAAGTTGCAGCTGCACGAAATGTCTTCCATATATCTCTTCGTTCGAACATCCGTTAAAAATTCTTACACTTTATAGCGCACAATGTACCTGTGAAACTTGATTGTTAAGCGCCCTGGTACATCAAATACTCCCTGGAACATTTGGACTTTATCTTTTTTTTTTAAATTTTTCTGGCGCATTTTTATTACTCGTACTTACTTTAGTTTGATAGTTGCCGGAATGGATTCAAAATTTTATTGTAAAACCTCGAAGAGCTAATTTTGACTATCGCATTTTGTTTTTCATTACAATTAAGGCCATTTTGTAACTCAAATACTTTGAGTTTTTGGAAATAAGAGTGAAAATCTTTATACTTTTAACTAACTTCAAAGAAGATTAGGGTTGCTTTTAAAAGTGAAAATACTATTTTATCTCTTTTTTTCAAAGCGACTGCAACCAGAACACCTCGGCAGTTTTCAAATAAATTATTTAACCGTTTATATACGTCAAAATTGAGAGCGCATTTGTGTATCTGCAGCGAGATGTTCACCTTTTCGTGCAGATCAGAACTGTCGAGTAGTCAGAATCTATGGACGGCTGCTAAAACTTAAACTGTAGTTAAAGCAAAGCCTCTCTATGCATCTGTTGAGGACAAAAGCATCTTCCTTGAGGAATATCACCAAGAAATCTTCACCTTCAATAAACCCCGAAACAATTTTTTTCGAATGGCTAACAATTGCATTAAGCAACATGCACATACACCTGAATATTTCGATGATCCAGTCGCAAAATCCGAACCACAAAATTATGTAAAAGTTTTGTCCTTAAAAACATTGTACTTAAACTCATCAGTCAGGAAAACGGTCTATTTGGCTACTTTCCGCTTGCAAATTTAATACTTTTCTGCAAAATGGAAGTTTGCGTGTTTCACAATCAAGAAAAACAAAAAGCGACTATAACAATTAACACCTAGTAAGTCTTAGTTACTAGAAAAATTTGTAAGCAATAGGCTCAATGCAGAGCTAGAAGAATCAGATTATAATTATGTCAGTTGAACTTACAACAATTGAAAATAGTAGAACAAGAAAATGGAACCAAACGTTTCATCGTAGCGACCTTCATAGATATTACGAGGGCGTTCGGTATAAATGTAAAATATTGAAATGCGCATACCACGTTACTTGAGCGTGATTACGTTTTTCATTTCTCCCCAGATTATGTACAATCTGCCGTATGTTGTAACAAATAAATATATTTTATATGTAAATATATGCAAATTACGTGGCAATCGCCCGGTAGCTCATGCCTTTTTATACTGCCGTCATACATTGACGTTAACTTCATTGGTGAGGTTTTAGGATTTTCTTTTATGAAGCCTCTAACCACAGTCCTCATGATTAAACTTGCCGTGCCGCTTCAGGGAATAACCAAACCTGTGACAGGTCTGTCTGTCAGCCTCACTATTGCAAAGACCACAGATGGTAGAGGTGCCAGGGCCTTGGATGATGTTGTAAAGGTCTGGAGCACTAAATGAGATGAACTCTTTGATGTTACGGTGAAGGTTGTGGTTCCTTACGAACAACGGAACGTCAAAGTTCGACCTTAAGGCCCAACATCTGGACAACCTAGAGATTGTATACCAAACTGGAGCCGCATACATCTTGCTGCCTTTGCCCTGGTGATCTTCATAATCTGCGTGAGCTATGCAGGTCAACTTGTTGCCTAGAAGTAGTTGATTTTCTTCTTCCAAAGACCTTGAGATTTGCTGTCACTACACCAGTGAAGTGGTGTTCTAGTGGAGAATAAGATGCCGAGCTCCTCTCTGGGTTGATGCTCATTCTTCAGCTACCGCACCAGTCTTCCGTGAGGTTCAAATCTTTTTGCAACCGTATAGCAACATCTAACGATTTAAACCTCTTAAATTTACGTTGTGCCTAGTTGTTCTATTAATAGCCTTTTAGCCAGCCTATTTGGAAACACCCTTAGTCTTTCGCTTTATATAACATAACAATTTTTCGCTTATTTCACACTAAAGATATTCCGATTTAACTTATTGGTTTTTATCCTCCATCAGCTAGGCCAAACTTGTGAGATCTCGGAGGGGCGTCATTAATGTTGTCTTATATTTATATGTGTTAGTAGTTAGTGAAAAATCTGAAACAAATATCAGATACAATAATTACTTCAGTACACGTTCTTATAAGACTCAGAGTTAATTCGTCTTGGTGCTTAACTAGAGAGCGTGCTTCCTGCATCTTTGATTTATAATGCGGACTACGTTGTATTATCAAGGCACTTGATCTTTAATATCGTAATTTTCATGTTTTCAAATTCAAAATTGATGTTTTGGTTTTATCTATCCCATTTAAGAATAAATTTTTCCACAACCTTTCGTAATATAAGGAGCAGACTTATAGGTCTGTATGCTTCTACTTAATCTGGATCATTTTTGGATTTTAGGACCGCTATTATCCAGGCAACTTTTAACTGTACAGGGAAGTATTCCAAATCTTAGCGCCGCGTTGAATATCATGGTTATTATTTTAACTACTTCGGCTAGAAGTTCTTTCAGAATTCGACCAGTTGCTCGTCCCACCCCAGTTTTTTAGGATTTACATTTTTATTTATTGCACGTTGTATTTCTTTTATCTAAAATTCTTTCATTTAAAATTCGACTTGTTTTTTGGTGCATTTGCTGTTTTGATTCTACGGATATTTCTTTAAAAGAAAGTCTAAATACTGGTAACTCGTGCAAGGGCAAGCCCCAATCATCCCCATGCATGTAGGAGAGCATCAAAAAAAAAACTGCCGTTTACTTTAAATTTAGGAAAAACCTCAAAATTATAATAACACCTAGAGAAGTCTGGAACGAAGGACTTTCAGTCTCCACAGATTTTATCTGGTATACTCATGGCTCCAAGATTGCATTAGGCACAGAAATAAGAATTTATTGTCCAAAAAAAAACGTTAACATTTCACTAGCGTTTGGAAAATTTCCTACAGCCTTTCAACTGAAAACCATAGCTATACAACATTGTGCGAAGGAGATCAAAAGGCTCTTTTCTACAGTCAAACAGCTTAACTTAAAGCTCTTCACCTGTAGTGAAATCAAAAATTCTTCAGGGCTCCATAGGTACTCTGACAGAGATAGGAAAAGACAATTGTCTGATTCTTAGTTGGGTACCGAGACATAGGACCTTCAGGAGTAACGAGATAGCAGACTTATTGGCCAATAAAAGATCAAAATCAAAACCTATCCGACCCGAACCCCAATGTGGCACTTCAAATATCCTCAAAAGAGCATCCATTAATAAATGGATACTCTATAAAACTCAAGAAAGGTGGAACAATACCAGCCATTTGAGACAATCTAAGAAGTTCATACAGGGACCGTCACAAAAATTTACAGCAAGCCTCCTAGGACTAAACAGATCTAACCTTAGGGTCATAGTTGTCCTGCTGATAGGACACTGTTGATTTAAATCTCCTAACAGCCTGTGCAGATTTTTTAAGAAAGAGGACAAAACTGCAGACCACATTTTATGCTATTGCGCCTTGCGAAGCTCAGATTCCTAGACTCTAAGAGCTAGTCAAAAGCTTAGGCCTAGAGAGACCCCCCTCCATTCTAAATCTATCTATCTAAATCCTGGTTGTAAATGGTTTGCAAAATTTTCTGCTAATTATTTGTTATTTCTAATTGGTTGCAGCTGCTCAGTTTTCTTTGTTGTTTTCCACAACGAGTATTCTGTAGATCCAGCAGCTGTTAAACCTTGTAAATATCCTTATGTGACTTTATTCTCTTTTTCTTCAATAACTTCTTTAGTTTTTTAGCCTTTGTCAGGCAAAGACGGGTTAAGTTGCCACTGTTTATTTAATTTATTTTGATTTTTTCTATTATTTCCGTGCAGTGTTTTGTACTTGACAAATTACCACATCTTCTGCTGTTTCTGTTTGTTTATTATTTTTAAAACTACATTATAGTTGATTATTTCTAGTAGTAATTTTCTAAATATGTCCTAGTACTATTACTTTTAATGTACTGACGTTACTACTGCCAACAAATATTTGATCAAATTTCTACTACACGTCAATTGTATACAGCGAGATTAAAATATAACTTTTTTATTTACATGAACTCACCAATTTCTAGCTGTCAAATAAGAAAACTACTGTAATTACTGCAGAGTTTACATATCCACAATTATTTCAGCGTTTGGAAGTTTTGCACATCTGTGTATTGGTACAAGAGAATGTCTCGCAGTCAAATAGAGCTAATCAACTACAAAAGCAAATTTACCTCTTTAAACGAGCGTCTGGCTTTATTTGCGATTAGAAATGTTGTTTTAACGTATTTACGTTTCCATGTGTTCACTTGTTCAACACTGTTTCACAGCCGAGCGATAATTAAAAGCATAGCTACTGTAAATTTACTGCTAGTAAATTGGCTAATAACGTCCATTTATTTATTTATAAGATTTCAATAAAATTTGCACTTCGGGTATAAAACGAAATAATTAGATGCCAATAAAAAGCAACGTTTTCAAATTTAACAAACAATTAGAAAATAAAGGGGAAATAATGTTGACTGCCTATAATCACACCCGACAAGGTACCTACCGCAATATCCAATACAACAATAGCCATTCCGCATGCAATACTCAACATTGCAGAAGCTACGCATATTTTAACTCCATTTGTGCCATTCAACAAGTTTACCCTCAAGTCAAAATCTATTATACTAATATGTACTATTATACTAATACAACACAAAGCGCAGTCGAAAGTAGCTACAGGAAGAGCAAAGAAGAAAATTTACAACTAAATAAAAGAAATTAATAATCATAATAAGTAATACATATCTGACTGGCCCATATTCTGTTCAGTTTGTACCATTCCCTGCGAGGTAAGGTTAAATTCTACTGCCTTCTCCCATGAAAATCAAATAAAACTCTCATTTTTCGTATCTCTTGTTTCTAGTTCCCTCACTCATTCAATAGCAAAATTGTCACGGTTTTACTGAGCCAGTTTAATAGGTAAATTTTGGTTGGCAATAGGCCTGACTTTATAACAAAAAAAGGTCATCGTCTGTGACTTGAAGACTCTTGTTCTCGCAGCTTAGGTGAGGCAATAGTACTCAAAACGGAAAGCGACTGTGTATCGTCAATTATCGTGTTATAATTTTATTCAGTTTGACATTTACTACTATTAGACCCTTGCTTTTCAACCATATTCTGCAGAGGAACAGATTAGAGCTAAAGGTGGCGTTCGGAGTAGTTTTTTCGACACATAGAGGTGTCCCATAGCGCAACAACTATTTCTTCTGGATCTACTTGTAGGTGAATGTGCTCGAGATCAATTGCTAGTATTGACTCTGCATTTCTAAATTGGTAATTTGGATAGCCAAAGCTATGCCATCAGCATGGAAGAATTTTTGTAAGGCAATCTCTGGTAACCCAGAGACATAGATATTAAGAATCAGGAAAGAGGGGGCAGCAAATACACTAACGGTAGGACGTTTTGTAGTTTCTTAAACTACTAGTCTTTTCTCCTAGGAGAACTCTAAGAAATCGATCACTCCGCATTTTGTCCATGCGTAATAACAATTTTTTACGCGTCCCTAAAGTCCATAGAGAACTATCAAGGCTACAGGGAGATCTAAATGATGTAAGTTCAAAGCTCAAAATTAGGACTAGTAATAAATATGATGTAAATTGCATTTGATGTACTCATATTCAACCTTGTAAATGTTCAATTTGGACCCTTTGGCTAAACGGGTAACGTTTAAAGAGTAGCAGAATTCATCCATTACACGATAAGGTTCTGCGTAAGATTACTGGAACTGCTGTTGATAAAGATGGTACATAAACTGCTTTTTTACAAATCCTCAGAAGAAGAAGGCTGAATTTGTGAGAGAGAGAGGTCTCGAGGGCCATAAGATAAATTCCAAGTCTTCATTCTCTGTGTGAACCATCCATTGCTTATTGATTCATTTAGAAAACGTCCAACACCCCGGTGTCCATGGGGTGGAACTCCGTCCTATTGAAAAATAAAGTTTTCTGAGTCTTAATTCATTTAAGATCAGTTTCACAATATCGCTAGATAGGTTACCTCAGTAACCATGTTACCATAAAAAAGATTCATAAATCTTTCGAGGAATTCCTCATTGTGTCAGTTTACTTTTCCGCTTAAGTGGAAGCTTGGCTAGTCAATAAGAATGAAATGTCGGAGAAAAGAAGCATCTTTCATGTTTTCAAGCACACCATTAGGATAATCTACACTCTATACCAGTTGTAGGCAGTACGGTTTAAACATTAGACGGCGACTCAACACAGGCCAGTTGTTTATGGCAATCCAAATTCTCTGCTCACTGTACCGTTTGACTTTATTGGGCTACGCTCTAAACTTTTTAGAATTCGTCCTTTTATCTTTAGACAAACAGCAAGTTTAATCAAATTGATGATTCTAACGACAAATTCTCTTCTTCCTTGGATGTTCAACGCTGTAATGACATCCGAATGTCCAAACGTCTTCATTTATCAATATAACTAGCTACTGCCAGGTATAAATCCAACTTATTCTGCTGGATAGTTCACTGTGCAAAATACATTCAAAGATTTTATTGCAGACACTTAAAACAGCAATTTGTCTGTAGTTCTTGAAACCAATCTGGCTCTTACCTAGTGTCAGTATAATTACAACTTTGCTTTTCTTAAATAACAATGGCTATTTATTAATTTGTATAATACTGTAGAAGTCTTATAACCTAATTATAAGTATTTGGCCAAACTTTTTTATGGCCGTGGTCAGTTCCTCGACAACTATTGGCTGTGATATTGACAAGTCTTATTCGGGAGAGTCTCTCTCTAGTCTTTTCCTTAAGGGGTTTGAATTATTATTGTCAATAGCTCTGGAGGTTATTTAGGCTTTCAAAAAATTAAGGGATAATAAAATTAAGGTCCTCGAGGGTTTTCCGTTTTGCTATCTCAGTGTAATTCAGGGAGTCTGGGAGTTTACGCCCCTTTTTAAGAATTTTCATTTTGTCTGTACTTTTGATAGAGCTGTTTGTAATATTTGTTCCAAAAGGCAAAGTAAAGCTGTTTGACTCCCCTAGATGTATGTTTCTTTGAGATGAATACAACTCAATTAACAAAGTTTTATCAAACGTATGCCGCCATTCAACAGAGCTCTAAAACCTTCCTAGTTTGTATTTGATGTTTTATATTGACAAAGACTTCGACTTAACAATATAAATGTTATCAACAGTAATGATGATTGATCTATGTGCGAGATGGAAAAATTATCCAAGGCTATATGGGAGGTGACGGTGAGGCTGGAACTTTCAGTAATAATGAAGGTTAAATCTGAATCTTATACTCTTCTCCATTATATAAGAGATTGGAATTATTATTATCCATTCTTTCGTAGAAAACCTCTTTCTTAACGTCCTTTTCGGAATAACCACATTTGTAGATAGAGCGAAATGTTGAATCTTGGTAGAATTGTATCGGACCAATTATCATTCTGTGGCTTATAGATTTTGGTAATAATAAGATAATGTATCTTACCAGCAAGTAACAAATACTCTGGGGTGACATTCGTAGCATATGTTGCAATACTGTATTGGGGGTGATTAATAAACTCCAGCCGATTGTTCTATAAGATCTTATTTCCAGCATATGCAGTACTATAATGAAAGTGGTTAATAAACGTTAGGTAGTTCTTCGGGAAGCATCCCTTCCGTGTTTAAACTGTCAACGTTGCTCTCTACTAGGAGAACTTTATATTTATCTAGAATTATGCCTTCAATATTGAGTTGCCATACATAGATATGCGGTGTAGCAGACAAGTCTTTAGAATGACAAATTGTAAAGTGGGTGGTCTTTTCAGGAGATCGAAGGATAAAAGTTGAAACTTTACTTGTTCTAGTCTTTGTTGTTCATTTATCGCTAACCAAATACACAAAAAATGTATGCTTTCTGTAGATTGAAACCTGTCGTTAGCAATAGATATACCTATAATCTAAAATACCTAGCAACGAACGCCCACGAAAAAATTGTCGACTTACTATAGTGCACAACATATCAACAGTATATTCATACAAAAATGTACTGTTATAATCATGTGTTGAATGCGAAAGACTCCAGAACACCAAAATATGTAAAGTAGTAGGAGTATAACAAGCTATACGCTCACGCAGAAGCTGTTCCCATAAATCGCATCGATCCATTCATTGTGAAAGATTAGTCTAGTTCATCCTTTTTGTTTCTTCTTTTACAGGTCCTGCTGAGTTTTGTTTCAACGAATAGCTTTTCTCACTCTTCCTTGTTTTATATTTTACATTTTTAGCTTGTTACCTTCATTCTTATAAAATCACTTTCCACTTGGTCTCTGCATTTCGGTTTAAATCTTCCTCTTTCTCCAAAGCTTTGTGGTTGCCATTCAGGTAATATTCTTTAAGGTGTATTCTTATTTCTTCTGGTTCGTACCATCTTATTCTCATTAATTCTCTTTCGGTTGACTTTGGTTTTTTGTTGTTGAGGTTTTGCGTTCCTCCGTGGTTATTTTAATTAGTTTTGTCAATACTGAGGCGTTTTTAGATCTTCTAAAATCTTCCTCCGTCTAAGCTCATCGAATGATTATCTAAAATCGGCAAATGGCATGGAAATGTCTAAATCACATCCATAGCATTTTTCGGTCATTCGTCTTGGTTTTGTTCTTATTTTTGCTGCATAAAGTTTGCAAGGTGTGAGGTCGCAAGACCTTGGTGTCTAGATCACTTCATTACTTTAAGAGATTTTACTCCAAAAATTAGTGTTTCACGCTTGGTATGACAGATGGTACCATCCTGTTAAAACCTCAAGTCATCTAAACCCATGCCATTCAAATGTTACCTTACGACAATGTTCACCATTCAAAGTCATTAGGTTTTCAGGCTCAAAATACGGGCCAATGACACTACCAGCATAAAATCCACACCAAACTGTTACTTTTGAGGTATGGACAGGCTTCTTCTCAAATGCGACAATTTTACTTTTTGACGTACCATTAAGGTGGAAATGCAACTTCTTGATTCTCTAGCGCCTAATCTGTAAATACTTGGTGTCTCAAACGGTGGTCGGACTTTAGTGCCTCGGTTAGCTGAATCTTGAATGCTCAGGAAACAAATAAAAATGCCAGCAGACAAGGTTTAGTCGTCGATACTCATGACTATAATTAGCAACCTCTTCCTCTATATGCGATACACGCCTCGACGGAGCCGTGTTTAAGTTGGGTATGGAAACTCATATAACTTTCTACAGTTACTACCGTCTGGTTTAATAATAATAATTAAATTATGATAATGCTTATGAAAATTACTGCGGTATGGCTTTTCTTTATAATCCAATTTTTTTTTTAAAGTTGTAGAAGATCCACGTAGATGGCAACTTCTTGTCCAATACAGTTGTGAGAACGGTTCTTTTCAGATGGTTGCATTTTCTGACAAGTATCCGTCTGCTTCATCCTCTCTATTGACAATCTTTGTGAGAATCGACATTTCGAAAAACCTCACATTTATAGTTAATTCTACCCAACAGTCTCAGTTAATTTTTTAAAGTCTAACTTAGTTACTTTTCGTTATCATTTGCAGCTTTTCTTTTTAATATGGCATTTTTATCTAATTACCTTAATAGAATGTTAGTACAGGTTGTTCGCATGCCCATGCAAAGATTTCTTTTGGCCTACTGGGTAATTTATTTCGCCAGCGCATGTAACTCTTGCAATCTATTAATTTTGCTTAAAATTAACGAATGATGAAAGCTTCGATTAACTCATCCACGCATTTAATAAAATACTAAAATCTAAAAAATATGGGTACCCGTGGTTTTATCCATCTTAGTATGTTAATTTTCCATACTCCTGTATTGGGGTAAATAGAAATCCCTAAGCGACACCCGAACACTTTTTTTATTTAAAAAATATTGTTATTTGATATGGGTGTCTTGGGGCTCATGATTGGACAACGAAGAACTCTATCGACTATTTCTAACAAGACGGAGCGACATTCCACATATTACACACCAGCCTAGTTAGGATTGAGTCATTTTTCAGTAATTACCTTATTTCGAAGGGGCTTTAACCACAACAGTCGCCTAGTCTAACTCCCCCTGATTATTTGTTATGGACACATCTGATAGAGCTGGTTTACAAGACAAACGTTATTGGAGCTTATTGGACAGTAACAGCGTATGTACTAATAAGAACTTTTCAAAATCTGATGCTACGGATTAAATACTTTCTGGTCGCAATAAGTCTGCTTCAAATTAACTACATTGGTGTTAATATTATTTTAAAAATTCTGATTCATTAACGAGTGAAAGTAATAAAAATTAAATAGGGGGTTTAGAATTCTACTTTTTTAAATAAATTTATTAACTCAATAACATTCACTATGCGTGTACTACTAGACCCACATGCTTGCTATTCAACCATATTCTGCAGTGAGCATATTAGAGCTAATGGTGACGTTCCGAGTAGCGGTTGCAACACATAGCCGTCCGGTAGTGCAACATATAGTTTATAGTTAGCTGAATAGTTATCCAAATGGAACAAACATATTTTTGTTTCTTCTAGATTTAGCTGTAGGTGTATGTTCTCGATATCAATTGCTAATGTTAACTCTGAATCTTTAAATTGTTAGTTTGGGTAACAAAAACCATGTCATCGCCATATAAGAGTTTCTATATGATAATCTCTGATAACTCAGAAATATTAAGAATCAGGAAATAGGAGACATCAAAGAAACTAACGGTAGAACATCTCGTAGTTTCTTAAACTACTAGTTTTTCCTCCTAGGGAAAATTTGGGAAATCGATCACCCAGCATTTCATCCATGAGTAATAACAACTTTTTACGCGTCCTTAAACAATATTGTTTATAAAGGAGGTTCGTATTATATATAATGTAAATCTAAACGGTAGCAGAATTCATCCCGCATATGATAAAGAATGTTTTGCGTCACTAAATTTGCCACAATTATGACATGGTTTCTTAGGTCATTCAAAATTGTTGGTAAAAGTAATACACAAACTGCTTCTTTTACAAATCTCTGCAAGAAAAGTGCCAAGTTTTCATTCCTCCTGCCACATACCCACCATTGAAACAGGGATTTATTCAAAAACTGTCAAACAACTAGTTGACAATGGGATGGAGTTTGTCCCGTTGAAAATTTTTTTCAAATCTTATTTGTTCGAGGGAGATGCCAGAATCACAACATCGCAGGATTCGTTATCCCCGTAATCGTGTTGCTGTCACAAAAAAGGTTCTAAAATGTTTGTCCTCGATATGCCACAGAACAAGTTAACTTTCGGAGAGGTCCTTTCATGTTTTAGGGTTGAACGGGGATTTTGTAGCCCCCATATCCAAACATTGTTCAGTACACTTTTTCACATACGTGGAACGTTGCTAAAAATTAAACGCAGCAAAAAAGTGGCATTTTCTATGTTTTCGAGCATATCATTAGAAAATTCCACACACTTTAGCTTGTCTTTTACACGAAAATCCTGTACCGGTTGTAGGCGGTGTAATTTGAATATTAAATAGCGCGTCAGTCTACAGATTGACTTCATAGAGCTACGCTCTAAACTCTCTAGAATTCGTCCCATATTCTCCTCCAACACATGCAGTCGGTCCGTGCTTTTACCTTTGAACAAACAGCCAGTTTGACTAAATTGATGATTCCTTGTTGCTCTTCCTTGTTGGAAGCTCAATGTTGTAACGACAATGAAATGCATGTCGCATTGCAGTTATTTTACTTGAAGTCACGGGTGCAAAATCACGCGTAACTAACGCCGCTGCATGACTATGTGCTAGGCGGAAGAGCTGTAGCGATAGTATTAGAAACTTTAGAACATTCTCTTTGAAATCTCATGCGAATTATTCACATACAATGTTATTTTAGGAAATATAGGCATATAAAATCGAGTCCGTTATTTTAAATCACTCTGTATAAGCACAGAACAGCTCTTCAACATGTTTTGAAATCCGTTTTCAATATAACCGGTTAGGGACAGCACCTAGTTACTGCCAAGCCTAAATTTAACTTAATCTTTTGGGATTCTATTCAGGGCTAGTAGCAACAGCCGACTCTGAACAATTCTATTAAAGATTCTATAGTAGTATTGACTTTTACTTAGTCTCAGTACAACTGTAACTTTGTTGTTAAATATCAATGGCATTTTATTAATTTGTATGATATTGTAGAAGAAGAAGACAGCCAGACTGTAAGTCGTTAGTCAAAGTTTTTGATGGTTGTAGTCAGTTCGTTGATAGCTATTGGCTGTGATATTGACAAGTTTTGCTGGATCCGTTTTATTAAGTTGTTGAGTTTGAACTTCATGTTCGACTAAGATTAGTTGGTCTCCCGTTTACAAGGCAGGATGTGCGAATTTTGTCAGAATTATATTGATCCAATCGGCTGTTCGTAGCATATGTTGCAATGTCATATCGGAAATGTCAGTGGACGTTAGGAGGTTGTACACTGGGGTGAAACCCCTTTTCCCTATCTGATTGTTGACTGGTGTCTAGATTTCCTGCAGTGTGAAGATATCGACGTGGTAAATTTAGTGAGCATAGATTGGCTTGGTAAATGTTGGTAATCTAACTTTTCTTGTTTTGTTATTTTTCTTAGTGTTAACCAGCCAACAAGTAGTATTCTATTACGGATGTAATCTATATTACCTCTCGTCCGTGGGGTGCACAATTATGAAAATGCCGACGATTTTGCCAGTAGATGTAAAAGATAATCGATTGTTAGCAAATATGATATTAAAATTAACGCAAAATTAACCACCAAAATTTTTGCAAGTAGGGACACCTGAAAGAAAGGAAAGCGTATAGAATAATAGTAACATGATACTCAATCTATTGTCAGACGTAAACTAGTTGATGGCGACTAATTTTTTACCATTAGTTATATGAAACGACAACTCTCATAAAGTGAATATCTTTTAAATTTAAAACTTAGATACACTTCTGATACCTAAAACTAATTTTTGTAATAAGTCCATATATCCAAATACCCAATTATGTGATATCTCACGCTCCCCATTTACTACCCCACTTGATGAATTAGCAATTAGGGCCTGAAAAACGACTGTTCATTACGTATTAACCTAATATGAAAAGAAGATCTGCTGTGTACTGTACGCCAAAACTCCAAATTACCAACGATCGCAAAATCCAATACTTTGAATTACTGAGACACAAATTTATCGTAAAGGAAGATTTCATCGCCAAACATATCAGCCATATAGTATTTTCAAGTGAATTTACTATGACCCTCAAGTTTCAACAGAATCACTGTGCTGCTAGACTTCTAATTTGGTCATAGCTTCATATCAAATAACCATCAACGCCCCCATATTAAAAAAATAATTAAGTTCGTACTTACAATAAATTCACTGATTTGTTTGGAAGATGCATACATCAAATATTGCCCAGTGCTAACATGAGCATACAATCGAAAACTAATCTAAAAGGGACCACCAATTAGTGCAAAACACCGCTTTAACTGCAACACCAGTTGACAAAAACGAGAAATGATAAATACGATAGTGTTCTGCAGAAATAATGAAGATGGTTGCTAAAAACCTAGAGCTAGAGATATGAGATAAGCGCCAACATTTTCCGGCCTAACAACATTCCAGTAACAATGAAAACAAAATAACACTAATGCTAGGTAGCGCAATCTTTCATTTAATGTTTGTACAAATTCAGCAACAAGCACTTACGTTGCTAATACTGCATTATTTTGCACAATATTGAAAAAAAGCCGCTAAAGAAGTTCTTAGTCTCAGTGATATTAAACAACATTTGATTGTTATGTACAGTGAATCTTTACATTTGTATTCCATTGTAAAGGAATTGACAAAAAAATTATGCAGACCGAGTAGGCATCGAAAACGAATTATGTGCACATTGGCTAATTAGAGTGCTTTCAAAAGAAAACGATAGTGTGTTAGGACCGATCCCAGACCGAATCTACACGGCTGATTTAACTGACACCCCCACGCCGATATTAGAACATTTGCTGGTCGTCGGGCAAATTTAGCTATAAATGAAAAAATGCTCTATTCCATGGCTAATTTTAGAGAACTACGATGGACCAGAACAAGTCTATGCATGTATTATTAGTACTTTAAAGACAATAGTACCTAATTGTCCAAATCAACAATGTTGAATACCACATATCACAGAAGCTGAAACAGCAAATTGACATGAAATTATATATAATGCCAGCTTGGTGACAGTGTCCAGCAGTGCACGCAAGGTAACATTGACGGCCAAGCATTTATTCTATTTTATTTTATGCGTCGTTTTCAAGTTATGGTCATCCTTCGTGATAAGTTCCTGAGGGTTCTCAATAAAGTTTTAACTTTTTCTTTTTCAACCAGTGGCCACCTTCCACTATTATGGGCCGATTGCGTGTTTTTGCGAATTCGGTCAAATGTTATTTGTGGTCGAAGGTAAGTGTGAATTCTACTTGTTTATAATTTTCTGTTCAAATACAACGAAAAATGTTATGGGTTTAACGGTGCGGATTTTTCGATTTGGAAATTCCAGACGTGAGCGCTACTTCAGCATCACGATTTGCTGGAAGTGGCCGGAAAATGGCCAGGTGATAGCGCGAGTGACAATACCGTGCCAGTCAGGCAGTAGGCCTAAAACAAGAAGGATGAAGTGCGCATTTTATGGTAGGGTATGCGCTTGAAACGGCCATCGTGAGTCAAGTGGTGAACATGGAGATAGCGGCCGAAGTTACAGAAACGACAAGGCGTCGATTTTTCTCCTTTACAAAAATGAAACAGCTACCGACATCGACTGAGCATAACCATCATGGAGCATGTGGTGGTGGTGAAAGAGATCAAGTAGTTGGCTAACCATCCAGAAAACATCAAGTCATTTACAAGGTACTCTTTTGCCTTCGACCATCTAAAAAAACGCCAGAACAAGTTTCGACGACTTGCAGAAAACGATGGATGTATTCCGCTTCAAAGAAGAATGATGACAACCTAGTTTTACTAATACACAAAGACCAACGCAATAGTAAGCCAAAATAGCAGCAAAACCAAGGCCCAAGTGGTCAGCAGAGCAAAAGTAAAAAATTCAATATCAAATAAAAAATGAAAACCGATTTCTGTGAGTTCAATAATGTATAAAGTAACAGCAATGACCAAGCCAAGTTCATCAACAGTCAGTGGCACAGGTCAAGCGCATGGAGTTTTATTTATGGTTAATTATAATGATTACCATTGAATTGTACCTTAATAATTCGGAATATGTGTTCACTATATATAGTTCCACTTTTCGCTACTGCAAAAATAATTCGTTGCTTATTGATTGCTTAAGATCATCAAAACGAGGACAACTTATAAATTATTATCTTAATCTAAAATTTACTACTAGTTATTTAATAAAAACAATGTTAATATACTCGAAACCTTGCAGTTGATGAGAGTAAAATATGCTGCGCATGCGTGAGTAAGGTAGCTAGGTTAGACGTCGATAAGTAAGTACATGTAGTGTAGAACCGTCGCATCTATTTTATAAAATTGCAAAAATGTAACTATGTATGTTTTATTTCACAGGTCAATACCTCATTCTAACCGGTGTGTTGTCAAACCTCGCATAAAGGTTTTAGATTTTTGATTTTTGTCCTGTTATAGGTCGAAACATAAATTATCATGACGTAATTAGACAGGTGCGCCACCTATCGGTGTTTCATGCACTACGTGGCCAATTCTCGCCGGTAGTAGGCGCATGCGGCACAACTTTGATTTATGTGAAACCGAATATAGCCGAACGAATGTCATCATGCTTAGATATGGCTGATAAAGCAATTATTGACTCATTCTTCTTCAATTGCCGACGGAACTCTGAACCAAATATTTAGCTGGGGTCGTCCGCCTTCGGGACGAGCCTTTTAGCTAGTTTACAATGATTGAACAAATAAAGCATCTGCACCACATTTTATACAAAGTTGAAGCAATTTTTATTATATATGTATAATTTTGTCGCTACAAATGTATTTGTTTGTTTTATACGGCTCGGATAGATCTCGTATAAGTTCCGTTTTTTGCACCCACAATATTCTAGATGCCGCCACTAGCCAGATGTGTTCGACAGTTTTAAAGTTTGCTTTACACCGAAAATAAACTGAATTACTTCGAGCTGACGTTTATTTTGCTCTGGTGGGCCATGGAGGCCTTCCCACTATATTAAATTCTCGGCTGAAATGCCCATTTTCTGCGCGTGGCATTTTTAGGGCGGCTGCAGAATGTATTCCGTAAAATAAGAGTCAAGGCCGAATTTTTTGGGTTCCGATCAAAATATCTCCGCACTCTCGGCCGCGCCACCGGCGAAATGCTTGTTTGCTGTAGTGAATTTCTATGCGGAAACGGCCTCAACATGCAAATACGCAGGGCACGCAATCATTGCGCAATTTCTTTGGAAAGCAACAACGATGGGAGTTATATCATGACAAAATATTTGGCAACCAGTGTTGTGCTTAATTGAACTGCAAATATCTCTTATTTGTTACTCTGTGTGCCTTAACACTGTATAAGTAAACAAATAACATTTTCTATTTTATGAGTGTTTATTATCCAAAGTTTTTCATTTCAACTCTCGGGCACTATAGTAATATTTTCTAATAAAAAAATAATTAGGACAATTATATTTTAAAAGAGCCATTAAAAAGTATCAGCAGAATCATTTGAAACTAAAAAAATTGAAATATTCACAGTAGTAAATGTAATGGAAAATTATTCAACTATTTAAAATCGTGAAAGAAGGACATTTTGAAGTACTTAGCGCTCTAAAAACTAGAATAATGATGATTTAATTTATAAAAACCTAATACATCGTATGTTAGCAATGGAAACTGTAAAAAACACTTGGTGGCAGTTAAGTTATAGGGAAGAGAATAAGGTAAGAAAATAAAGCAACACGAGAGTAGTTTGTCTCGGGATTAAAGCGATAGAATACATTCCAAAAGTTCTATTGCAATGTCTACTATACAAAAAAATTGCACGTGTCTTATAACTGGCGAAATACAAATCCGCCACTAAAATGCAACGACAATTTCAACAAGAGTATCGCAAATACATTTGGGAATCTAGTACTTTAAAGTACTGCACTTTAGTAGAGGGAAGCTTAATGAACAGTTGGTTGAATATCAACAAATGAACTAGTGAAACAAAAAGAAAAGAAAACGTGATCGAGAATCTAGAGCTAATATTATACCTCTAAAATGGGGTGAGTAAGAAACAAAAGGCCAAAGCAGGAATTAAAGTCCTTATTGAAAATAAATATATAAAACGAATAAAATAAGAGCTAAGTAGACATGGTCGAAGTATTTTGATACTAAATGTATATGATCCCAGTAGAGGAAAAGCAGAAATGTGCTATAATAAAAGAAATAAGAAAGCAAAAACGACAAAAACAACTATAATCGCAGCCGTTTTAAGCGTGAAAACGGCAAATAGAAAGAATTATAGAACTGTAGGACAGTTTGGCGAGAACATCTTAAGTGATAATGGAGAAAAATAATAGAAATGTACAAACCACTTAGGTGCAAAAGGCATGAAATCGCAAATAAATCATAGATTACAAAATAGTAAGAACGAATACTACAATAACAAAGATGCAAGAATGGAGAGAAGAGCAAAACGTTGAATTGTTGGTAAACTCCTAGCAGCATGCATTCAGCATACAAACAAAATAAAGGTGAGGAAAGACGTCATAACGGAAAATACGGAAAACTTGCCAAAGGACTATATATCAAGCTGATTGTTGAGCACTAGAGGAATATAAATGAAATTAAAAGACTAAATGGAAACTTAATGAAACAAATATAGAAGTAATGAGATTAAAAAAAAAACACTGCGGTACTAAAATAAAGGAAAATAGCTGAAATACACAGAAAAAACAAACAGGTAAAAGACTAATTGTCAAATAGAAAAATATGCGATTGCAAACACCAAGGAGTTCTAAATGCTAAGAAAACAATACAAGCAATAAGGACAAATAAGAAATAAAGCTGCATATTCTCTATATTGAGGAGAAGAAATGATAAATGTAATATAAACACCTAAAATAAAACAATAATATTAAAAAGTATCAACTTAAAGTAATAAATTATCTGTATCTAAAGCTATGACTTCCGCATTAACAAAGTGTATATCCAAAAGCTGCTGTCACTATCACTAAGCCGTTAATCCCAATAACGGGAAGGTATGTTCGGCAAACTCGACTAGTTCATTTTTCCATCTAACTTTTGGTCTCCTACATTTACTTCGTTCTTGCCTGGGCATCCAATCTGTAAAGGTTTTCATGGCCAACTCCGCTTTAGATGCTCGACTACTCCAAGGCATCTGATATCCCAGTTAGTCTTTGTAGCTCCTCCGCTGTTATTGCTCAGATGTATTATTAACATTGATCTCTGCATTTTCTTTGGTCCACTCTCAACTTACGTTTTAATTATTTATTTAGAGTCCGTACTTGTGCTCCATATATAACCAAAAATATTACATAACCGTCGAAAACTGCAATTCTTTTAATTACTTCTTTCTCCACATTTTCTTGGTAAAAGAGAATTTGGCCAAGATACGCCACTTCTTCATCATAATATTCAGTCCTGTTTCAATGAAATTTGCATTTTTATTTGATATGGCATATATAAGTGTTTACATGAATTTTCTAAATCATGTTCTGAAAGTCAGTTCTTGTTTTGGAAAATATAATAGCATCAGCAGCAGACCCCAAGTTTGCTAATTATTTTCCTTTTGTATTTATTCCATATCCGTTCCACTCCTCTTGCTTAAAAAGCTTCTCTAGTGCGCAGGTAAAAAGATTTGGGGGTAAAATATCCCCCTGTTCAACATCTTTACTCTAATAGCAGCACTACTTTTGTAAATATTATAAACGATTCTAATATTCTTTGACTCGACCCCGTCTTCCTCGAGTACGTTAATCATAAACTTATGTTTCAATGTATCAAAGGTCTTCAAAAAAATTAAAAAAACTGCTACATATGACTAAAAATACGTTTCAATAACAATCAATTGAGAAGAAATGCCTGACGAATGGACACAAGGATATATAACGTTGATGTTCAAGAACTAAAACTTAAAAAGTGCGAAAACTACAAATAAATAAGCATTACAGCAACAATTAGAAAGCTTTCGCATAGAAAAAAGTACATAGAGATGGGAGAAAATCATAAAAGCTTTATAGATCAACTATGGATCATACGTACACACTATAGCAATTAATACAAAAAAAAAGAAAAATAGGACAATCTACATAGCATTTATCGAAATATTCAGCTATTTGTTACATTTGACAGAAAATTACGAACAACTTTAAAACTTATTTTGCTTATTTTGAAGTTGCTTCACATTACTTTGAGTACACCATAAAAAACTCGAAAAGAAAATGTAAACGAGGTGGTTATTGCCCAAAAATAAGACCATAATTTTATGACACGAATGTTAAAGAAATGATACATAAGAACGCGATTGCACATTAACTTTAATGAAACAGAGCACCTGCAACACTTTGGGAAAGAGTTAGAGAGAGCAAAAAACTAACAGACAAAATTAAATACTTTGGCCAAAAAGACAAGCACAGAAGAAGAGATAAAAACAGATTAAGACAAATGAGACAATATATAAAACAGTTTCTAAAGACACATAAAAACACGAAAGTCCAAATATACTACACCATGATAAGACAGATCATGACTTGCTGTCCAGCAAGGTAAATCATCAACCTAATAAAAGTAATCGTCGCAAAGGTGAAGTACTAAAGAAACTGTGGATTAACCAAAATGGCTAGAATAAAGAACAATGAGATTAGACAGAGAATGAAGATATAGACGGTCGCATTGAGCTACATAAAAGAAAAGAGGCTACAATGGTAAAGATATGTTAGAAGGCGTAGTAGTGGTAGATACATAAAGACAGTGACAGACTAGAGATCAATAAAAAGAAGAAAAGAAGGAAGATCAAAAAAAGGTTGAACAAAATTAAGTGAAAAAAACAGAAAAAAAAACAGACGATAGAAGATGGAACAACAATGAAGAATATTTAATTTATTTACATTAACTCCAAGAGATAATCTCAAACGCGAAATAGTAGGACGAAAGCAACTTATACCGCCATATTTAGAAGAAGAATTGATTTCCTATTATCTGTAAATGAAAAATAACAGCTTGGATTCAATACAAAGGGCTCCAAAACAATTTACTCTAAGCGTTTTTAACACTGAAATTCTATCAGAAGCGAAGGCTGCTCAATTTTTATCAGAAGCTAAAACATCATTTCAGATTTTAAAACTGGAACTAAATAAGATGAAATAGAAGCTTGTCAGGATTTTTAACAATAATAAGACCGGGTTTAGATGTATCGAGTCTAAGAATACAAAAATATTCACACTGGAAAACAAATTTTGCTCTGAAGAAAGAAACAGAACAGGAAACACTGTTTTTTTCCTCTAAAATGTCACAATACAGAGCTAATAGAAGAAGCTCATAAATCTGCTTAAAAATTCACACCAAAGTATTCTGTAAATGGATAACGCATTTCTCCAGGCGCGATAAGTCTATAACCAAAGATCCTGTAATTCTCATACTGGATGAATGCTATTCTTATATCCGAAACTTGCTTTTTATCAAATACGTAAAAAAATTCTACTTTATATCACGGCCAGTGAAAACTTTTTACGTTCAAGAACTAGAACGGTCAATTTTCTTGTATATAATCACACCGTTGCAAGTTGGAGACTGTAACCCAACAGATATATTTCTACATTTAGTTTAGAAAACGTCAAAAGACTTTATTTATTTAAATGTAATTCTTTATTGCAATTTTAAAGACATTGCTTTGCTAAGCGAGGTAATGTTGTTATGCAATATTACCTAAAAAACACATTTAAAGAAAACTGTTGTTTTTAGTTACAATGTAAATTTCTATTTTGTTGAAATAAAATGTGAATAATGGATAGTTAATATTTGGGTACAGTACAGGCTGGCCAGTTACTAAAAATTACTCTTAAAGTCCATATTCCTAATATAAATTTACTAAAAAAAATGCTTCTGTATTTTATTACATAAGAAAAATAAAAGAAAACCTTTAAACTTCAATGTAGGCATCGGCGGCGTCTGCCACTTTCTCAAAATGGTCGAAGATAGAATGCATAGTCTTTAAAGAAAATAATTTAGAATATTACCGAAAATTCAATCTCGCAATGTGCGAGATTTTATCCTGTACATCTCTTTCTTTACGTAGCCCCAAAGGTCAAAACCACATAGGTTAAGATTTGGACTTCTTGGAAATGGGGTTCTACATCATCCTGCATGAAACTAAGGTCGCCCATGTTGTTTCAGGCAGAAACCGTGGACCATACGTAATCTTCAAGCATCTGATTGTAGCAGTTTCAATTCATTGTTTCAATTCATTGTTGGCACCATTTTGCACCCCAAGATCGCATATTTGCGGGATTACTATCATGCTATCCCCAATAATATCAGCTGGAAAAATTGGCGAAATTGTCGACAAGGAATACGGCTTCATCAGTAGGGCCAATGTTCAAGCCAATTCAGCAAATAATTTCCCACATTCCATTCTGCGGTTATAGCCTTCAGGGTTCAGCTCCTGCCCATAATGAGGTTTCCATGAGCAGAAATTCAATTCTTTATGCAAACCCTGTTCACCATCTTCTGTTTAGAGATTGTTTTCGTCACGACTCCTGTGGTATTACAAGTTCTATAGCTTACTATTCACCCTGCAGATAACGCTACGCCGACAAAATTTAGGTAACTTAAAATGTTCAAAAATGTAAAAATAAGACGTCTATCAACGTCTAGCGTGTCTAAAGTAAAAGCAGTTTTGAATTACAGGCCATATATGTGTTAAGTTGATAACAGATAAAGTAAGACTTTTGAAGTCCATTGTGCATAGAATCATCACGAAATTGCAGATGCATAAAGTTTGTCCAGACTGGCTCCCAAGGTTTTAAAGGTGAACTGGAAAAACTGTGTGTCGATTCCTTACTAGTCCAAATGCAACTTAAAATGACGCCATTTTGAGGCTATTAGAAATGTAGAAAATTTGCGACTAGTGCTATAGAAGCTATTATAGTTCAAGACTTCCAAATGAGCTACAACCCGTGGCAGAACCACTGGCTTTTATTTTCTTAACCATAGAGATGTCCTTCTCTTTTTAATTTTGGTATTTATATCAATAATCGTCCTCGAAGGCGGAAGAACGAACTAATTATAGTAGATCAACGGCATAGAATGTGGAAAGCAAAAGGAAAACTACCATATTATCAATATTATCCCAAAAAAGTTACTATGCTAATCAAAAACATGGATATGGCCCCCAGTCCCCGGAAAGCTTGAGTGGCCAGGGAGTGCTAAGAATCACTGGGATTGAATTAGCTACGTGGAACGTTAGAAGTTTATTAAAAGCGGAAAACTAACAAATGTAATATATCAAATGAAAAGACTGCAAATAGACAGATTAGGACTAAGCGAAGTAAGATGGGAGAGCAACGGAACAATAGATACTATGGATAACTGTCGTGTGTACTACTCTGGAGGTGACATAGATAACCAGTATTATGTTGGCGTTATAATAAGCCAACAGTTAGCGAAATATGTTACCAATGTTACAGCACAGACAAAATTGTGTTAATCCAATTTAATCCAAATATATGCCCCTACTAGTGACAAAACCTGAAGAGATAGTATAGGAATTTTACGAACTAGTAGAAATTGTGCGAAAAAATCACAAACTCGTGGGATTTGAATATTTACATGGGAGATTTTAACACAAAGGTGGAAAAGGCAGAGTTAACGATATGATGGGAGAGTGGGGATTAGAAAAAAGAAGTGATAGAGGAACACGACTAACTCAGTTTTGTAAAGAAGCAAATCTGACTATATTAAATATGGTTTCAGTTACCAAAACGAAGAATATATACATGAACCGCACCGCAACATAATGTAGATCACATAGTCAGAAATCAAATAGACTTTATATTGATAAACAAGAGTGAAATAGTGTGCTAAGTACAAAAACATATTCAGGAACGGATATAAAGTCTGGCCACACTACAATAATAGCTACAATGAGAGTAAAACTGAAAGAGATAAAAACACATAAAACAACATCCAAAATCGATTGGAGAAATAGCAGAGAAACTAAGGTTAAAGACAACCCATTATAAATAAGTTAAACGATCCCAATTTAGTCACAGAAGCTGAACATATTAACGATAACAACAATAATAACAAGAACAACACCAAAACAAATATAGAAAATTACTGCTATTATATGCAAAATAGAATCACAGAGGCAGCAGAACTGAAATTGCCCAAGCAAAAAATTGTAATAAAAACACAATAGATAACAGAAGAAATATTAAATCTTACAAAAAACAGAAGGAAAAAAACAAAGATGTCAATAAATATGAAGAATTAAACACGCTAATAAATGAAAAAATTAAAGAAGATTAAGCTGCAGGTTTGTTTAAAAGAAATGTTTTGAATAACAAAAACAATTTAAAGTTAGATATAGAAAATAAAAAGGAAATATGGAAAAGCGACGAATATTCTCACTGATAGAATTAAACGACGGACCATGTATTCCCAAGATGGTAACAAATAGAAGCAGCAATCAAAGCTGCCAAAGAAAATAAGGCCCCAAGAGATAAATTGTTAACTGCAAAATGTTTTCAACATTTTAATTCTAATATAGTTACTAAACTGGCAACACTATATAATATAAGATACAGTAGTGAAATTATACCAGATGATTGGTTAAACTCCATGTTCACACGTCTGCAAAAAAAACCTAGACCTGTTAAATGTGAAGATTATCGCACTATAAGCATAATGAGTCATGTTTTAAAAATATTTTTAAAAGTCATATACAACCGTATAAGAAATAGGAATGAAGAGTGTCTTAGTACAACACACTATGGCTTTCGTAAAAAATCAGGCGCACGAGAAGCAATCTTTGGCTTAGTAATAACATCAGAAAGAAGCTTGGGAGTACAAAAAGAACTACATGCATGTTACGTAGACTACTAAAAAGCATTCGACAGAATAAGGCACGGTAAATTACTGGACCTATTATTAGATATATGTTTGGATGACACACATTAAAATAATTCGCAATATTTACTGGAACCAGAAAGCTTTCATTCGAGTTGACAATGAAAGACCAAAATCTATCGACGTCAGAAGAGGTATAAGACAGGAATGCGTGATGTCGCCAATTTTATTTAATGTCCGCGCTGAATACATAATAAACGAATCAATAAAGGGTGGAGGTTCCGGGTACTGAAATGATATACGTGGTCTCTACTGTTATATACCTGTAAGACATGGCCGTTAAAGAAAATTATATAAATGTTTTGAAATGTGACAATACAGAAGGATGCAGAGGATAAGCTGGATCCGCAACGAAGACGTACTTAACAGATTAGAAAGCCAAGCACAATTAACAAGCGCAGTGAAAGCAATAAAAGCATTATACTTTAGACACCTAATGCCACACAAAGAATACGAACATTTGTAAGTAATGCTGTAAGGCAAGATCGAAGGAAAAAGGAGTATAGGCAGAAAAAAATTATGGTTGAGGAACATAAGAAAGTGGACAAAATAGAATGCAACAGCATTATTTTATGTAGCTCAAGTCAGAAAGCAATAACCGCCAAATTATGATCATTACCCTTTCTCAAAAGCTTCATACATTATGGTGTCTTTTTTATTTATAATAATTTCCACCCCTGCCTTTACCATTAGCTCCTTCCTTACACTCACTACTACGGATCACGATATAGTTGGCATGGAGTATTGTCTTCCTTCCTTTTTTGTGTTTTTGAGTTTTCGTGCCCAGTTCTTAACCTCTATCCTTAGGATATTTGTGCTAAATTGGTCTCCATAAAAACCATCTAACTCCAAGGCAGCGATCCATTACTGGGAAAAAGTATTAATTACACGATGGATATGGTCCTAACTTCTCTCCCCAACACTCTTCTTTGTGCCGGCTTAGAACCGATAACAACTGTTGGCCATTGAGGGAAAAGTCAATATCTTTAATTAAATAATAATGGTAAGTCTCTTGCGCCTTGCGCGGTAGCACGACCTGCGAACTGAGAAATTAAAGACACTGTACCCGGTACCGCGCCTTAGATGACTGCCATTATTACCCCTTATTAGAAGTGAACGCAGGTAGTCAATTATTTTCGATAACTGAGTGGGCCACTCGCCAGGCATCAGAGAGCTCTAGGAATTGAGCCACGGTCCGTTCGCACCGCAGCCCGCGCCTTAACCACGAGACCATGCTGACGTTTTGTATCAAAAATGGAAATAAATGTCATATAATGTGTAAAAGTAATAGTAACGCCTACACTCTTAATGACTGTTGCTCAACCGGATATTAAAGAACAAACACCTGTCTGTGAATGTAAGATATTCAATGCAAAATTATTAATATTTTGCATTGTTTTTGCTTGAATAACATGTTTTTGTATTGTGAGTAAAAATCTGAATACAGTAAACAACTTACAAGTTACAATTTTTTTATGACTGCTCTAAGTATCATCAATTTATAGGTAGTACGATACTTATACTACAATTGTATTCTCTCATTTACCCTTGTCGAATATTGTTTGAATTGATTGTATACCTCTAACACTAAGACTGCATGAGATCTGTTTACACCGCATATAATAAAAAGATTAAAACTTAGCCCCAGAAAAAAATTAAAAGGAAACAAAATTAAAATATCATTTCAACTGTAATATTTGACAAAACATTGAGCATTACTAGATCGCCAGCAGAATTGTGAAATGTAAATTGTTTTTGCGTTATGCATCAGTTTGTCAACTGAAATATTTTCTAGCATCTCAATCTACTGTAGTGCGTTATGCGTCTATTTCTACGTGACAAACTAATTATGATTAAGTATTCCATGTTTGTTACTAATATTCAAGTGTAAACAAATAAACGAACCCGTGTAATGTACAGGTCTGGCATAATTTAATTTAATGACACATTTTATTTACACCCATTTGCCCGAATGTCTTCGTTATCTTTAAATGCAATCTTTATTGTCTTAAAGTAAAATATTTATTTTTATTGAAATACATACATTTGTTTTTATTGTATATCAGTGTTAAAATGAACCAAATAATGATAAATAAAAAGTTCCAAAAGACGTACCCTTTGGAAGATGATAAGTCGTGAACAGTTTTATGTAGGGTCAACCAACAATAAACTTCCAAATGCCGCAAAAGCAAATATCGTTAACTAAATTATCTCAAATGCCTTCGTATCCTGTTAGTTTAAAGATTTAAATAGTCCAAACCACTCACAAGACGTAATTTTTATAAACAGTTGAAATTTCAACAAATGTATCTACATCAACAACATTAAAAAGCCACAATCAGCAGTTCGTCTATTGCATGGTTGATTTTAATCAGACAAAATAAAAATAGACTGTAATAGCAAACAAAGCTCATATCGAGTCGTAAACCTTTTAAAAAAGAAAGACAAACAAAGACAAAAGGACAAGTGACGAAATTATCTTAAGTAATAGAAATAGTTCTCTTCTAAGGGATGATGCAGAACCTTCAAATAAAATTATCAACGAGGATGAAAAACCCCAAAAGCTGTTTATGATGTTTAAGATAAATAACGAGCATCCTAAAAGAATAACAATATAGATAATCGCCGAGGTAAATTTGGAAAATAAAATAACATACAAATAAAATTGAAATCTATGTACATAAAATTTGGCGTAATTAAAGAAAATGTTATTAAAACCATACTAAACCTGCTGTAGATCAACACTTCTTTCCTGTCCATAAGTGTCATTACCTCAATGATGAAGGCTCTTAAGCTGTCCTTGACTCTCTATTGACTTTTGCCTTAACCCCCCCCCCCCTCTTCATAGTAGTAGTCAAAGGAATTGCAGTTGAGACTAGAAAGTAATGTAAATAGTTATATAATCATGTCTGAGTCTTCCTTGCCGTGTAGAGTCGAGAGGAATCTTGCTAGAACGTGTACTCCCGCCCAAAGGCTACCTACTTTATTCAAGGCTCGACAACTTCCTCCAGCACGTTAATATAACTGTTAGAGGTCACTTTCAAGTCTTACTCAAAAAAGTGGAGAGCTATGACAACTCCTTCGCTGCTTGCAAGGCCTAGAACCATGGCAGGGGTTGAAAATTTTGTATGCTTGGCAGTAGGAACTGCAGAGGTATCTTGGTAGATTTAACAGTCGTTTTGCAATTGCGCTTCTTGTTCTGAATAAAATTTTGTTATTCCAAAAAGCCTCAAGAAGCTAGTACTATCCTGCGTGATATTGTTCAGTGGTGGTTAGGCCTTTAATTTCATGTTCATCTTGTTTTTCTCAATCAACAGTTGACTGTTTCTTAAGATGAAAGATTTATAGTACCAGTCGTATACTGCTAAACTGACCGTAGACCTCGCCACGTTAACTTCTTTTTCCAGGTCAGTCATGCTGTTCCTGACACCTTTATCGGGTTTCCGTTCCAATTGGCGGACGAATTAATTACTTCTCTTGCGACCAGATCGTTTGCTGTGAGTTACCCTGTCAGTAATTACATCCGACTTGTAAGTCACATACCCTGCACTTACTGCCGACATCATAAACTCGTGTTTTTTTGTAGTTAAATCACGAAATAACTTCTGCGCTCATATTCTCGGTTCACCTTGTTGTCAATTGTAGATTGTTGTATTATCGGATAAAGAATTCCCGATTTACCTCGATAACGTTAGTAAAACTACGGTGGACAGTATTACAAAAATTAATCCGAAACCACCAGATTAGCCCGGAATGCTTGCAAAAGCGAATAACATTGTTCACCAAACCTACCAGCTAACAGTATAGGAACTTGAAGGATCATAATAAAATACTTGCACCACTTAGTCAGCAAAATTAAAGCACAATCCAAAGCACAGACAAGGTAAGAAGCCTTTAAATATAATTTTTGTAATTTAGAAGTAAAATTAGTTCTTAAATAAATTTAAAAATAAGTTTAAGAAATCCTAATCAAATTGAAAACGCTACAAAGACCTTTCTAGTAATTATGCAACATATTGCAGCAAATTGGAAATCCAAAGTCTTATCGCAGAAAAAGAAAAGCTAGGGCAAAGTGGTGGCGCATTCAGATTCTAGGTGATAAGAACTTATACAATCATCAAAGTAATATTATAATTAAAATAAAAATACGCCATAAAAGTTTTTCAGAAAACATTTTAACTCTGAGCCGTTGCGATAGAAAACCGATAACAGTAAAATCTTCAAAACGCATGGGACCACCGAAGAAGCTTTAGCCGGAAGTAATCAAGAAAAGGTTTACCAATTCACTCAATACCGCTTTTACCTCTATTAAAGGTATTTGAGATCGGCACCTTTGAATCAACATAAATAGCAATGTACCAACAACTGATATAAAACTCTTAACTTCTGAGAAAATCTAAAAAATATTTCACTCCTCAATAGTGAGAAATATTGGAAATTATTCTGATTCCAAAGCATCGACTACGAGTAATATAGCCCCACACAATCCCATAAGTTTATTATTTGCAATTTCTAATTATTGGAAAAATTACATAAAGAATTTGTTACTTACAATCCTGGAACATCATTTTCGTTTTCGCTCAGAACATTTAATTATCCAATAGTGCCACCGTATAAAACTATAAATGCAAAAAAATATTGGGTAACTTTTTAGATGTGAATCAAACATTTGATAGTCTTTTTATACAAAATTAAACAGTACCTACCAAGTTGACACCATACCGCCCTAAAATCTTGTCTAGAGAATAAGTATTTCAGATCAGCATGTAAAGTCAAACCTATCGAACCAAATTAGGAGTTCCCCAAGACAGTATTCTGTGGCCATTAATGTACTTAAAGTATACATCTAATCTTCCAAACTCTAATGGAAACACAACTCTGTTGGCAAATCTACAAAAATACTGAAAAGCAAAGTCGAACCATCAGGAACATCTCTTTTAACAAGAAGAATGGCTAGAAGAATAACACAAAAATCCCAAGATCAAGTGTAATAAAGTACTAAACATTCATCTTGGTAACAAGTTGATTCAGAAGGAACATATGTATAACGAAAAAGTAAATATAGTTAGAATGGATATTAGTTACTGTGTATGTTTATTCAGTTATGGCATAGAACTATGGGGCTATGCCAGTAAATCTAGCACAATAAGAATTGTTGCTCCATGGTACATCACAAGCAGATTCTCCGAGACATTTAAGCAACTAAACGAAGAAGCAGTAAAGTTACATTTTCCTAATAAACTTCACCTATAAACGCCTTTGTGTAAACAACACAATGAGAGGCTGAATCCAAAGTAGCAGATGGACCTTAAGTGAGCCAGAAGAAGCCTCTCGGCAGAGAAGCTTCACCGAGATAGGAAAAACTATCTTCAAATAGTTTTTAAGTTAGCAAAACACTTTGTTTAGTTTTGCTTAAATAAACAAATCAAAATAATATCATCAGATACAAGACAGAAAAACTGAAAAAGGAAAGAAACATTTTTGAAAACATTTAGAAAACACAAGGTAAATTTTTAATACAGCAAACAGTGAAGGGGTGGGACAGTTGCTGTTAATTATTTTAAATACTTTTGTCGGCCCAGTTGAGTATCAAAAATGATATTTAAAATAATGGTAAAAAACTAAAACAAGATTTTGCAAAAGTGTTCTAATTGTTACTTGTGATTATTTTCAGAGTACCCCTAGAATGATCAAAAAATAGTGGATAAGTTGACTTAGACACTTAAAAACAAACAAATATTCTTTTTTATATTAGTGATTAATGACTTGGAGAAAGAATTCAAGTACTTAAAAATGCGTTTGTATACTGAAATTAAATCACACGAGAATTTTCAACAATAAAAATTGCAATTAGAACTCTGAATTAATGTTAAAACAGAGTAAAAGCAGAGTAATGTTTGTGCTCTGCTCATTTGCAATAAATGAAATAACTAAATCCACGCTGCAGTTTCTACAAACAACCATATTAATTAAAGGTACTTAAATGTTCGGAATGGAGCGCACACAATAAAGTACGTGCGGCAATTACCACTGAGTGCACACCATAAGTCAGCTCAAGCCTGCAATTTTCAGAAATTCGAATTCAACAAATACAACACGCAAAGTATTTGCATGTATTACATATAATGTAAAAGAAAATGTAGCATCTACTCTATTAAACAAATAATTAAATACAAATGACAGCATCTTTTTAACTTTCCAAAGTTTATTTACAACTTGTAAATTAAAATGTAACAAAGAAGTGACATATTAACATTCAGATTTATAACAAAATCTGTGTAAAGAATTAAAATTTTAAATTTCCTTAACTAATCTATGGAGCTTACCTAATTTTTTGTCTATTTAAAATGTTCTCTTAATTTTGCTTTACATTTTTAGACAAATTCAGTCAATATTTAAAGATCCCAAGTTGTGATATAATTTGACGCACCCCGAGCAGTATTAGTGAGAGGTGAATACAACAACTAGGAACAATATAGAGTTGGAGATTGCAGTAGGACAATGATAGGATGCCGTAGCCTCAGCATATATAGATAATTGTTCTCGAGTGTAATGCGCCCTGCTGCACAGACCTTGCTCGAATAAGAAAACAGGTAAAAAGCAACAAAACTCTAAAGAAATGCAAGACATGTGTAAAGGAGGCACTATGAGATGGTTAAAACCACCGAGAAAATAACAGACTCCACAAAGGATTATCAAAACTCAATAATTACTTAAAAAAGGAGACAAAAGAATATACCTACACTGGAAAGAAAACAATAAGTCAGTGTCACCTAGTGACTGACAAAATTCAAAACTAACACACCCAAAGTAAGCATCTAGGAACAACTGAGAGGACACAAAGATAAAATAAAGTGGTCAATTAACTCATTCCAACCTTTTAAGTTGCCGAGGCCTGATGGCGTTTATCCTATTTTGTTGTAGAAAGAAAATGACCAAAGAAAATACCAGAGATTGTGTGGATATACTTAGGGAAAGTTTTGCTCTGGGGCACTGAAGACTAATTAGAGTTACATTTGTACCGAAACTGAAGCTAAGGCTCTAAAACCAGTTAGTTTGATTTATTTTGCATTGAAAACCCTAGAGAAACTGCTTGACAGGCACATCAGGGATCGTGTATTAGTTACTCGACATCTACGACAAGACAAGACAGAAATATCTACACAAACAGCATTGCTTCTACTTGTTACCAGAGTGCAAAGGACTGCAAAAAAATAAAGAATACTTCTAACCGCCGTTTCAAATATTGAGAAAGCGTATTTGTCATATGCGTATGATAATACATCCCAGATTCAATTATTAGAGAGCTGAGGAGTAAAGCACTTGACTTGATGAGTGAATCAATTACTACTCGTGTTTTGTAAAGGGGATTTCCGCAGGAGGAAGTTTTGTCTCTTATTGTGTAGAACCTTGTAATCGACGATCTGTTAAAAACACTCGAAGGAAACGAATACTGAAACGCACTTTTTACTAGGAAAATATACATCTGTCCTATAAGCGAAAATATCTGCTATACGAGATTGGTGAATCAAGACTTTAAAGAAATCGAAAATAACATGTTGTAAGCACTGGGGTACTGCGAAAGGTTAGGAAACAAGAAAAAATACTGGTAAAATGTACTGGAATAAAGACATGGAAAAATCCTCTTCGAAGAGAAATGAAGAACTGTTAGCAGCAAGAATCAGTTACGAACTATTACAGATCTCCATGCAAAGCATTGCTTTCTTAAAAGACACCTTGGCAAAGAGAATTCTACAATGGAAATCTGAGTCGCAGGAAATGCAGAGACATATCTTGTGCGAGTATAAGGCTTCAATTTTCAGAAGGCAAGCTACTTGTGAAAAATTAATATTAATTCAAAAGAATGCATCAACGATCCAGTAAGAGACTGGTAGAAGGAATAACAATACTGAAAAAAGTGCGGTAAAGAAAATAAAAAAGATCTAAATGTATTTACAAGTATTTATTATCTTATTGAGGCAAATAGTGTCCATGGTGCATCGCGTGGTTGGTTCTCGGCTTATAAGGCCGTGGTCGGAGTTCAGAAACTCTTGACGTTTCGTCCACAATTGCGGCGGACATCTTCAGAAGAAAATCTTCTAAAATATCGACCGTGGAAGCCTTCGCATCTATTAGTGTCCATTCTTTTGATGATAAGTATGTGAATGTATTTGGGATAGCTTTCGTTACATTAGCCATTGCTTTAAATTTAGATGTGGTCGTTGAGATGTTGAGGTGCTACAGTTTTATATTAATGAGTACTGGCGCAAGTAAGGAGCGCCAACATTGAGTGAATAAAGCCAAAATTAGACTTATAAATGGCAAAATAATTATGTAATTTTTTTATGATTTTATAAAAGACGACCGCTATGCCAAAATTTTAGAAAATCCTGAATTATATGTTTCTAAAAAGATCACAGCGTAATCTTTTTTAAATTATAGAAATTGTTGAATATAGCTGCATTGATGCATGTTGAGATTTAAAACCAAACTAGTGACTGGGTATTACATAGAATCTTATTAATATTATTTCTGCTCCTGTCAACGACATTACCTCAAGAATCTTCGTCATAGAGAACTACGTTGAAAAACAAAAATAAAAATTATAAATCTTCAAATATCGAACAGTGCATAAGACTAAATAGTTGAAAACTAAAAGTAGGATACTAAAAAAAGATGATGGCATCATAAAGTATCTCGAAGAACTTTTATTGACTAAAGGACGAGTGACTTGACGAGTGACTTAATAATTGAAGAAGAGCATGCCAATGGCACAGATAATGGAGAGGAACTCAAAGATATAGCAATGAAAGAAGCAAAGGCTCTGAAAAAATAAAAAAGGTTTAAAGGTACAGAACACGGCGCAATACCTACTGAGATGATTGCGAATTTAGAACCGAAGGCCCTACAAACATTAGTCAAGCTACTAAAGTAGGAAAAAACAAGCAAATACCGTAAGATAGAGAGATAAGAACACTACTGCCAATACACGAGAAAGAGAACAAAAGGAAATGCTCTAGCTGCAGGGGTATTCGTTCGTTTTGTACATTAACAAAAATATATGAATAGATCCTAGTTAGAAGATTAGAAAAACTGGTAGAAGATCAATTAGAGAACGCACAGATGCAGATACAGACCGCATATGTACTTTCGTTAAAAGTACAGATAAAGTAACTCATTAATGACAAGATATATGTGACCATAGTAGACCTCAAAAAATACTTTGATAGTGTATCCAGAAAGTTAGTTTATAATACTCTAAGAAGAAGGGGAGTGAATGATAAATTAATAAACTGCATTAAAAGCCCAATTACATAAGAATTATGTTGAAACGAAAAATATAAGATCTGAATAATTCGTAACTACAGAAGATCTAGGATGAGGGGGGTCCTTAGCCCCGCTTTATTCAAGATAATAACGGATAACGTAATTAAGAAAGTAAACATTGTAAAATTCGGCTACAGCAACATCAAAATAATGGAAATAACAAAAAGCGCCTTTGCAAACGATTTTATGGTCTACATCAAGAACAAAAAGCTACAATATAATTTAGATATATGGGTAAAATCTTTAGAAGATAATAATAATAATAATGGTAAGGCCATACGTCCCGCGTAGGAGCACGGCCTGCGAACTGAGAGGTTAAGGCTCTCATACGTTCGATCTCTCTGCCCGGTCGTCGCGCACCATCTCTGATGCGGGGCGATGTGGCAAGTACCGCACCTTAGACGACCGCCATTATTACCCCTTGTTCGAATGAACGCAGGTACTCAATTATTTTTAGTGACTGAGTAGGCCACCCGCCAGGAATCAGAGAACACCGAGAATTGAACTCGGGTCCGTCAGCATCGCAACCCGCCCCTCAACCACGGGACCACGCTGACTGTCTTAGAAGATAGAAGTTTAAAAATAAATATAGAAAAGACTAAACTTATGGACATAGGAAAAGAAGATGAAAAAATAGCAGAAAAACTGAATGGTAAAGAAGTTCAGGTAATGGCTACATTTTAATACCTAGATGTGTAAATGCAGAAATTAGGAAGTATGTAAGCAAAATCAAACGACAAATTAGAAGTAGCAACAAAGCCGTACTATATAAATAATGCATTTATAATGAAAAATTATCAAAGGAAACTAAGGTCATAGTAATATAAGATTTTCAAAACGATATTACGCTACGTAAGCGAAAGCTAGATAATAACAAAAAGAATAAAAAGCAACATATAAGCAATACAAATGGTGTACTTAAAAGGGACAATAAGTATAACAAAGCAAGGCAGAATAAGAAATAGCAAAGTAAGAGAAGAACTAAGGCGGTTCGAGCATTTAGTAAAAATGGGAGGTGAAAAAAGAGTAAAGAAAAAATGATAAGCAATAGTACAACAGAGAAGACTAATAGATCTACCAAAAATAACGTGGGACATATAACTGAGAGAATAAAATGACATGAAACAAGAAGGAATAGACCAATAGCCCATTGTTAGGAGTAGACTAATAGGTCTGTAAGATATCACTTCCTACGCAGTTTACTACAAAGTTTTTAAAATAAGATAATCCGAGCTACCTTTAAGGAAAAAAAATAACCGGTTACTAAACCAGCGTTATAAATTTTAATAATAGAAAAGAGATGACAAACAAAGTAAAAAACATCACAATACAAACAGAAATTACAAAAAAAGATAAAAGTACCATCTAGTACTTAAACACTTTAAAAAACACTTAGATAAGTTTAAAAAAATTGATGTAATTTATTCAAGTGATGCAAAATGATAGAATAAGTTAAAGGAGAATTCAAAAATTTCATTACAAAAAAAAGACTGTTAATCGAAACAGAATTTGTGGAAAAGAATTTGGGCATATAACAAAATGTAACACAAGTAGCTGTGCATAAAAGATTAAAGTTGGTAAGTTAAGCTCAACCTGTCAAATTTACAATTTACTGCAGTACTTGTAACGATTTTAATGGGAAAACTTTAACCTGTATAATGGAAAATGTTGTGGACTGCTAAAGAAAGTCAAACATAAGGAGAGATCACCGATCTGCGTTCCTTCATACCCCTTCATACCCGGCGTATTAGCCCGATTTCGCTCCTACATTATTATATTTCCAGAATTCTGTAGTATCATCTAGCGACACACTCTCTACTTTCGCCAAAGATGTCTAAAACAATCTGGTTGAGCATATCAATTTCAAATCACTCTCCCTTTTGGAATGAAATTCATCATCCTTTTGAAAGGCCGAGCAAACTCGTTGAAATTGAGAGGAATTATTTTGAAATCTTGTCAGCGTGCCCAAATCTCGACGTGGTTTTAACGATAACTCACGGACCTGCAGATTCAAAGAAACTACTCGATCTCTTTTGACTTTTTTATAGTCAGTGGCTTAACACAATCATTTTTAAACTGAGTCTTACTAGGACCTGTCATTGGACCGAACTGCAGTAATGATTACCTTCGGTAGCCATACTACTGTTAAACAAGAGCCGTCAACTTACCTCTTTAAAATTAATTAGACGTTACCTAGAAAAGAATTTAAGTCAGCATTAAAATAAAGAAACTTAATAATTATTTTGAATACTTCATTACTGTAGTATAAAAAGCATGAAAAAGCATACCTATCCTTCCGCAAGTCTACCTAGCAATACCATACCCCTTAGTATTTGTGAATTAGCAGCTGAGAAAAGACGAACAAGACATATATGGTGTATGATTAGAAACTCAATTGATAAAAATGTCTGCAACGGACTCACTCGATTTATAAAATTTCGGGAACTCAATACTTGAGACAACTAGTCTACCAAAGAATGGCCACTACGCTTGGAAAGCAACTAGGAAATTTAAGGAAGTATCAAATCCAGCAATAGTTGGGCCAGATCAGAATAAGACAGACCCACACGAACAGCAATAGGTGGAATAGATCAGAGCAAAACAGAGTCGCCATGTTTAATTCCTCCAGATCCTAACTAATAATATTTATTACTCAAAAAGTCTTTATTAATAAATTTTATTCTTCAGAAATACAAAGAGAAATTTATGTATACAAAATCCACAAAGCCTCAGGATTTGATCTTTCCAACTCCTTAAACAATTGCCAAGAAAAGCCACAGTACCCTCAACTACAATTCTACAGTAGCAAACTAAGATTAACATATCTACTTTCCCATCACTTGCAAATTTGTAAGAATTACAATATACAAACCTGGACAACCTCCAAATTCACCAAATTTGTATTAACCTATCAGTTTATTACCTTTTGTTACCAAAAATATTTTGAAAACTAGAAACCAAAAAAATTCACGAAATTTTATCCAAAAACCAAATAAACTTCCAACGGCAGCATTTTACCACATAAGAGTGCTGCAGAACAGTCAATTGGATCATAAAAAGACTAAAGAGAATAGGTGTGCACTATAGCTTTTCTTCAAATTGAAAAACATTCCATCAGGTTTGGCATCAACCATTACTGTTAAAATAAAACACATCCTTCCGCACAAATTTCTTATTCTTAAGTCTTTCAGAACATCACTTTCACATGAAATTCAACTTTAAAGCACTGTTAAAGTATGCTATCAAATCTGGCGTACCACAGGGTAGTATACCGGGCCCATTTCTGTACCATTTTCTTCACGGCCGATACTTCAACGATGAGCAGCATATTAATCGCTACCTTTGTAGGCGACAGCTTCATACTATTCACTTACTGCGGCCCCAAAAAGACACAAACTGGTTTACGCCTTATTGGGGGTCGCAGGTAAAACTTCAACCAGACGGTGTCGATGGCTCAATACTCCAAAACTCATACAGATCACCAAACGTTGAAAAAGTAAAGTCAATTTACTAATTAAAAAATAAGTTAAATTCTTGGACCTAATGGTTGACTCAAAACTATCCTGGAAACCGTATATAAGCTCAAAGAAAACTCAAACGAAACTAAAGCTACACCATCTGTTAAGTGTAAAGTACAAATTAATAGTGAAAAACAAGATACTTCTTTTCAAATGCATCTTCTGAAACATTCAATCAAATATTCTACGTACGATTCTGGATGGTCATCGCACATAAACAATAAAACCACACACGATAATTCCGCTCCATGAGGACCAACTACAACAAAATAACCCAATTAAATGGGCTTCTTTTATTACACAGAGGGCTAAAAAGAAAACGATCTACAGTCCGTAAAGACAAAATGATGAAGTAATTTCATCTATCAATGGATGTCTCCTTAACTCGAATATCTTCATTGATCTTTAGGACCATACTATAAATAACTTCATCAATAAAAAATGAGTGACTTTTGGCTGAACTTCCGTAGCATTCAGACGTGTTTCTGGGCCAAAAATACCAATTGCTTAAGGATAGTATCACCATGCAATTATCGCGCATTGAAACAGAAAAAACGTGTAGGGGCCAGCTATACCCGAGTTATTGTAGCCTTGAGATAGTACCGCATACGTATCAACCCAAAGAACACATAGAGCGACATTAAAACCGAACTAGCTGAATTAGGACACACAGTGTAAAGTATAATAAATATACGACATAGAGTAACAAAAGCCTATAACATTATTTATGTTTGATCTCGAGCTAAAACTTAATTATCGCAATAGACCCACCTAGCAAAAGGAACATCATACCGCAGTGTACTCTATGTTAAGACTACAGAGATGCTAAAACATACGGTGCCAAATCTTATCACTGCGTCAAAAGTGGCGGAGGTCATAATACTACTCAACACCCTAACGGCAACTTTCATGGTGGTAGTGCTATATAATTCAGAACACCATAAAACATTATGAAGCGCCAAAATTTAAACCAGAACATATACAAGCATGTAATGTTATTATTGAAGATGTACACGGAACAGTAACCATATGGGACCATTATGGAAGATTTGGATGTTAACAAGAGCCCCAGGAAAGAAAAATTAAATGGTGCTGTACGTAATCTAAAAGCATTGCTGCTAAATGACAAAAATTAAACAACCCAAGATTGTCTTGACAGAATGGCACCAACGCAAGCTATAGACTATTCTCTGTGGAAGGGCACAGCTAATCTCAACAAAAAAACAAGACGACATTCCTTCAATGATAAAGAGAAGCAGACCATGCGCAAGAACAGATGAAGAAAAGGCTATTGCATTCGCAGATCACTTGGCAAGTGTATTTCAATCTTACGAAGTAGAAGATGATCAACAGGAAACCCTCTCAGGCGCTGCATGTCTTCCGAATTTAACCTATCAACATGCAGGAAGTTACAACAGTAATTACACAAGGCTTAAATCCGAAAAAGTCATTTGGTTATGACATCATAAGGGGAATGTTATTAAACTTTCCTATAAGGCATTAACAGCACTGACTCACATCTATAACGCTGTCCTCACTACGGAGTTTTTCCCATCATGGAAGGTAGGCCAAACAATACTTCTACCATCTGACCACTAAGCCTCCTACCTGTTTTATCTAAGGTATTCGAGAAAATATTTATAAAACGACTCAAATCTAAACTCGACGAACTAAACATCATACCCCGCACCAATTTTGATTCTGAGAGGGACATTCGATTATAGAGCAAATACACAGGGTAGTAGAAGTAATAAATAATATGTTTGAAAATAAAGAACACTGTTCTGCGTCCTTCCTAAACATAGTCAAGCATTCGATAAGGTATGGCACCAAGCCTCCCCTGCATATTAAAATCAAACCTTTCTAGCCGATTCTAGCGGGCACTAGACTCATACATCTCCGATAAAGATTTTATGGTAAAATATCAAGAAGTAACCGAGTTGCACTCATGCAATCGGGAGTACCACAGGGAGTGTCCTTGGGTCAATACTCTAGCTATTGTACACCAGAGACAGAAAGTACAGTTTTATCGACATTTGCCAATAATACTGCTATGTTGACAAGTAATCATGATCCTGTAGGTACACCTAAAAAACTTCAAACTGCCCTTAACAGCCTACGATTACGGCTACAAAAGTAGCGTATTAAAACAATAAAACGAAATCATAACACGTTACTTTCACCCTCACAAAACGAACAGGTCCGACAATTGCTTTAAACGGAAACACACTTCTACAAACGCATACAGAAAAATACCTAAGAGTGCATTTGGATCGTCGATTAAATTAGAAACACCACATCTTTACTAAGCAAAAACAATTGAGACTTAAATTCTCTAAACTGTTTTAGCAACTTGGAAGAAGTTCAAAACTTACGTTGACCAACAAATTACCCGTGTACAAAGTGATACTCAAACCGGTGTGGGGTTCGGAAAACACTTCAAATATTGAAATTTTCCAATCCAAGACACTTAGAACAATTACAATGCACAATAGTTTGTAACAAATCAGACATTGCACAACGAACTAAATGTGTCGCCCGTGATACAAAAATGCAACGTGCATGAGTGGTAAATATTTGGCGCGCCTACAACTTGATTCAAATTCTCTAGCTATTAGTCTTTTAGATAGTAGTCAAATAACTTATCGTCTAAAACGTTGTGACCCGATAGACATATAAAATTGATAAGAAATGTTTAATAATGTATAAGTTGATTACACATTATGTATAATCACTGACCACAGCGTATGGTTAGTTATCTTAGTTAGATCTTTAATATAAGACACTAACCACATGTTATATACAGTCGATAAGAATAGGATAGCTGATCTATTGGATTTCATGAGTGAAATAGCCCAAACATGTAAAAGTGGAATCAAATTAAGATTTATTTATTCTTCGATCACTCACTCAGTACCTGATCAAATTAGTACAAGATGCACCCTAGTAAGTCACACCTACAACGCCAAATGGGTTGCCTGAATAAACTAACATAACTCAACATATACGACTACTAGTATCGGAAAGGTAGGGCGAAAAATCAGAAGCAGGCAAGATAAAACTAACTACAATATACTCACGCACCAGTTGCACAAAATACTGGGGGAAGCACATAATTAAAAAATTCAGGCATCGTATTACAAATCTATCTAACAAAGACCACACTATATAAAAAGCCACTAAACCATTCAAAACGCCCACTATCCTAATTCTATCAATCAGAAAAACAGATGGAAGAAAAGACCTCACGCAAGTATTTACAATCTCTCAGCCTCATGCCAACAATGTCACCTTGCCAATTATTGTTACCTGTAAAAGCTAAAGTAAGGAAAAAGTAAAGCGGTCAAATACTTGGAAAGCTCTTGGCTGCCATTTGATCGCCTTCCTTGAAAAGCCCTAGTATTGTTAGCGACCATCATGATAGTATACTAATGTTGTGCTACTTTCTCGTACAGTGAAAGTATGCCCAAATTATTATGATCCTTACACCTAGTAAACCACCAACGCAACCACAGTCGCAGAGACCAATAAGCTTACTACCCGTTATGTCAAAGATTTTCGAAAAGCTATTGCTCAAAAGAATGAAAAATGCTGCAAATCTTTGTCATACTAATTCGTTTTAGGGAGCATCACTCAACCCTCCAACATGGACATCCAATTATCAATAAAATAATGGGAAGCTTGCCAAAAACGAACATGTGTGCAGAAGTGTTTCTAAATATACAACAGAATTTTTACAAAGTATGGTGCAACGATCTGTTTTGTAAACTCAAGCAGAACTTACCAACCCAGCTTTATATACTATTAAATCTCACTTGACTGAACAAACTTTTCAAATAAAAATGAAGAGCTCGCTATGAAGCTACCACAACATTGACTAGGAGTCCCCCAAGGAAATGTAGTGGGATCGTTCTTATACCTGATATCCATATCCCATATCGCAGTTACAGAAAACACCACTATAGCCGCCGTTGCCGATGGCATCACCAGACGGTTTGTCCAAGAATCACCTAAATTAGCATCACAATATCTTCAAAGTTACAAGAGTGGTTTATCAAATGAATGGTGGTAAACCATAACAAACCTACCGAAGTAACTTTTTTCGTGTCCTATTCCAATCAAGACGGACGTTGAATACCTTGGCTTATTCTTAAACCAAAAACTCACCTGGAATTCGCATATAAGGCCAAAATAAAACAAATGGACCTTAAAATTAAACAAATAAGATTCTAATACACTGATACATCAATCAGAATATTATCCATCAGTGGTTATGAGCTTTTCCTGTATGTCGGCCAGCATGCCGATGCCGTGCCAAAAAACAGACGGCAATTCATAGATTGACCCATTCTTGCACTTCTTAGAAATTACGAAGCGTGTTGAATTGATTGTAAATGTGGGGCCAGACCTGGGGAGTATTCAAGGTAGGGAAAGATTTCGTACTGGGGATGTTTGTTACTGCCAAAGCAACATGAGGTCAAGAATTATAGTCAAAAGGCTTACTTTTTGGCGTTTGCTAGCTATTTCAGGCCTTTTATGATAAAAATTCTCATCCACATTGAGTAATTGTTGTTTGTAGCGATTTCCAGTAACAGTTTTGTTTGTTTTCGATAGTTCGTAGTAGACCACGCCCTCCTGTTCCCACCAAATACAGAGCAGAATCGTGGATATGGAGCTTTGGCGCTGAAGTGGACGGTTGTCCAAGGTTGACACATGATATTTTGCGCTTGGCATTATTAAAATACACATATCCATCACAATACAAAACAAAAAACTCTTTTTACACTCATTATCCAGCAAAGAAATCGCGATGTTCAAACGATAACTCATGTGACCCCATTTTTCTTCTTTCTGGACTTTTCCTGTTACATGTAAACGGTGAAAAATGGTTGGTTTAATAATATTTAATACCTTTGCAAGTGTTTTAGTTAAATTAATCTGGGCCTTTCTTGTTACTCACCTCAACATCACCATTTTTAAAATCTTGAAATTAAAATGCAGTTGAAATACGATAAAGCTTCATCATCAAAAGCTTCTACAAGCATTTGATGATCTTCGGCAGCTGATTTATTCAAATCAAACATAAAAAGTAGCATTTCATCTTTTGACAGGTAAGAACAATGAATAACTAAATAAAATGGAGGAAAAGCTGTTATGTGCTATACAGAAATGTTATCACTGTCGCCATGACACCTATCAACATTAGTACTAACAATTAGCTCCTAATTATTTACAATAGATGTCATTGGTCAGATCTAACCTAAACATTTATTATAGAGCCATACTAAAACCTATATGGTTACAGGGTATAACTTTGGGGTCGTGCAAAACCGTCAAACATTGAAATACTACAAAGACTTCAATCAAAAGCTTTTCGAATTATGGCAGACGCTCCATGGTACTTTAGCAATTAAACTCTGCACCGAGACCACATGCCACAACAATCCACCTAGTAGAACAGCTTTCAAACCAACCAGCAGTAAAAAATACAATAGAAATACCTTGCAATACGTGATCCAGAACTAACTTTCATGTTTGACTATAGAAAATAGTAATGACTAGATCCTCTTGGTGCCATATACTATATTATTAAATTTACTTATTACTGTTGTCAAAGTAATGTAAATATGCAGTTAAACTAATAAAGAAAACATGGATTCTACAATTTTTTTAATATTTAAATAATTTAAAAGGATTCAGCTCTCCTCAATTTTATGCGTCCTAGAACTATTCAGATTCTAATGTTTGCCTTTTTTATCAATTAGGATATATATCACAACAACGGCGCTACCAAAAATTATCGCAGATGCATTTTTTATGAGCGTTCGAAACGGAATGTTCCAGAGAAAAATGGCTTTTCCATACTGTTCACAATGCAGGGCAAAAACGTTTCCCCGAAAGTTCCGGCCATCTATATTACCAGATGATAAATTCGAACATCCTACATGTACCGCATAATAAACCCGGCGGTAAAACGATAACGGCAGCTGTGTTTCAAATCCTCGGGCGCGACGACGGATATTGCGCAAGAAAGGACTACTTTTGCCACCTTATCCGCAAAACGCCGCGCTTTATATTCCAATTTCGTGGGAGTTATAACTACGATATGAGTTATTGTGGGGCGCTCGCTGCGGTCACATCTGTATGCCTTCCTATCTGTAATTTTATTTCGCACGTTCCGCTGAGGCCGGAATATCCGATTCGTATGCCAATATACTTCATCTGTTATTCAGGAGTGGCACCGCTGTCATCGGCTGCGCGCTCCCGTTTCTTCCCGCCTTTGCTTGCGTTGCCCCGGTTATCAACGCTCGCGCTACAAATTTGAATATTAAGTGCGATCGAGTGTCGGGAAAGTGGTTTCCGCGAGATATAACCCGCTTTCCGGTGCCGCCGCCTAAATAAACCAATTGCGATCGTTTGCCTCCTGCAGGGTCGCTGTCTCCTTTATCTAAATTGCTGGGGAACGTACAGAGCGGGCTGCATGCTGATGTGACTTACGAGTCTTCTTTTCACTTATTTATTTTTTACATAAATCTGATTTTGCTAAATATAAATTTAAACAATAGTAAATTTCTATTTGGTGTGAAGGTATAAGAGATGGCTCTAATTCCTAACCACCTAAATTCCAACTTCGCCTGCATGTGGTACCATCTTCTAAATGGCTAATGAGATTCTGGTGACCCAGCATTAGGGGGTATAGCGCAATATTAATTGTCTTGGGGTAACGGGGCCTATCTTCATTGGGTTAATCACCCACAAGCTGGTAAAGAGAATAGGAACACAAAACATTAAAAGCATAACAGGAAAAGATAGATAGATAATGGAAGAAATAGTGAAATATAGAGTACAACTGAAATAAATAAGACGAAGAAGAAAAAAAGTAAAGCGGTGGCCTTAGACTCATAATATACACTAAGATATTAAGGAAGAAAAAAGAGACCAAGAGTGTAAATGTGAGTAGAAATAATAGTACCTCAATAGCTAGATAAAAGAGTAACGTATTGGAAAGCAATGGGTCTAAGATTTATAAGAATAGATTTAAAGATAGTTCTATGCACCAACTAATAACAAATACGTATTGGAAAAGGAATTACTTTACAACCACCTTAAAAAATTCCAACGTAGCTAATGAGCATTCATTAATAATAGACGACTAGAATTCTAGAATAAGATAATGAGTAAAATACAATAAAAAATAATTTTAAATAAAGGGATGCTGCTAGAATTATTCTTCAAAAACTAGGTCCTCAAACCAAATATGCCATGGAAAACCATTCAAAAAATAATATATAAAGCAGAAGAAACAACAGCAAAAAGTATCAGGGATTATATAACATACATAAGAGAAAAGGAGCAGAGCTTAGTATAAACTACAAATTGGTTCTAAGTAGTAGAAAACAAAAATAAATCATAGAAAAGAATACAAGTACAAAAAACGATTAAAGAAAAAAAGCAATAACATGCAAATGTCCTCAAAACAAAGCATGCAGAACTACATAGAGTAGAACAAAATATAAATATCAAATAAAATACTTTAAACAAATAACAAAAAAAAGAACAAGATTATTATATACTCCAATTAAAGAAAGAATAGAAAAAATAAAGTAAACATGAAATAAATTTCAAAAAATAAAAAGAGAAGATCCACATACAAATAAGAAATGATTTAAAACTAACAAAACAACAGACAGAAGCATTTACTTAAGGAAAATTTGAAACAAAAAAAATAAATTTTAGTAGAGAAGAAGAAATTTCTAGGAGATATAAAACATCAAATAAAAGCAAAAAGATAAGAAGCAATAGGAAGAAAGTAAGCATACTAATATTTACACGACAAGATATTTAATACCTGCGAAAGTTATTGCCAAAAATTTAGAGTGAAAAGAAAGAAGCAGAAACCAAACCACAAGAAGAAGGATCTGAAAAGAAGAAACCAAAAAAAAGAAATAATACTAAAGTCGGGAAAAGTAACAGGAAGTGATGACATAAAACCCGAATTACCTTATTATGGGATACCAAAACCACCGAATTATAATTAATATTTATCTATTAATAATAAGTAATTTAACTATCTGGAGTAGCATAAATAATTTACTTGAGAACGATAAAAAGGCAAACAGCCCACGGAAAAAAATGTAAGTAAAGAAGAATACCATACTTATAATATTTGGACATAAAATCGTCTTTTGACACTCTCCAAATCCAAACTATGAAGAGTGCGGCAAAAGTAGAGCATCTGACCAAGTTTGGAAAGGGTAAAAAGTCTATACAAACAAACAAGGAGAGTAATAAGAATTCTTTAAGAAAAAAGGAATAAAGCAGAATGACAACCTTAGGCCTCTGCTGTTAGTCGTATACATGGAACAAATAATACAGCCGAACATAGAACACTAATTAGCATAGCGGTAGCAGCAGAAAAAACATGAGTTATTATGCAACAATCCCCAGATACACGAATAATGGATACACAAAACAAGAGCATAGAACTAAATATTAAAAAATGCAAAATACCACATATAATCAAAATAAAACTAAAAGGGAAAGAGAAAAAGAACCACAATGTGTAAAAAGAGTAAGAACAATAAGCAAAGATGACAGGAATGCAAAAAGTAACAGAATCGAAAAAACAAGCAAAATATACTATCAGAAGAATAGAATGGTTATAAGCAAAAGAGGGATAAACACAAAAGCTAAATTGCTGTAGTAGTGCATATTGTAAGGATGAATCCGAATAAAAAAAATTTTTTGAGGCAGTTTGTAGTACTTCATTACTTAGCAACTACGTCTACGCAGATGTGGAATCCCAGTCGTGTCCGAGCTAACGCTGCCTCCATACCTCGAAATTCCATTAGAACTTTTCCCCTGTCCAAACAGTTCATCGCACACCTGCGGTCAACTGCCAGTGGGACCGAAGACCCACATGATTCAACCACCTGTACCATTTAGATGATTTCCATTGTTTAAACAAAGAGCTCGTCGCGGCTGCAATCAACAAAATGTCCCCCTTTCGTTCGAGGAAACGCATCGGAAAGCTGGACTACGCAATAAAAACATAAAATTATAATAACTACACTAGATATGAACTAACTAAGGAGGATAATTGAAAAACGCGAGATGAAAAGATAAGTAAAAACGAAATAAGAACTAATAAAAACACTAAAGAGAAGAAAACTTAAACAATATGGCCACGTAATAAGAACGAATGAAGGGAAAAAGCTCTGAAGTTAAAACAAAAACGCCAAAAACGTGAAGAACACCAGCGAGCTAAGAAAGGCAACTTCAATGAAGAAAGTTACCGAAAAGAGTCAAGGGCCTACGTCATAGAAGAAGGTGTTAAAACAAAAAAGAATAAGAAAATTCGTTACAGTAAGAACAATTAGAAGTAAAATAAACAATATAATTTATTAGTTCCTTGAATACCCGCATCAACTAGAGATTAAAAAATATTCGTTATATAGACAAAAATAATAAACTTCATTACTAATAACGTAAAGTTATAACATAAAATACCAAAATCGAAATTATTTTTAAACTTCATAGAAATAAAAGTATAGAAAGATTAGGATTTTCTAACGATCATTTTTTGACCTCACTACCTTAAAATGAAAGTAAGTTGTGGCACCAAGTGATCGCGTCTTTTGGCCTCAAAATGTTTTTTAGTAGTCCAAATAAATGGTAATTGGTAAACAGCGAGTCCTAGAGAGGGCTTTTCAGTGAAGTCCGGAATAAATTCTCAATTTTTTATCGGTTGTATAGAATCGGATGTTGTCGAAGTGAGCGTCGTTTCGGTGGAAAGTTAATGAACTATAGTTCTCGGGCGATATCGGTGACCTTCATTTCATTTGCCTTTATTCTACCAAAAGAGCCTTCTCAGGGGTGTTGTTTCTAACTGTACCTTAAGATTTTGCTAAAATGCTAAAATAACTTGCTCTGTCGTGAAAAGCGCAACAAAAAGGAATGGTTTTTGCGTTGGCATAGTAACATTCACTAAAAAGTGATAATGCGAGGTAATCAAGAGAAAAATCCCCTCTGTGTATCCCTATCTCCAACATTCAGAAGCTGCGCCCATTTCGATTTACCATATATTTAATCCATTCTGGTACTTTTTTTTCTTTCTATTTATCTCTCTATTCATCTTTATCCGTCTATGGAATCATCTCGAATCTGTAATTTACTTATATTTGCTTGAAAACTGCTTCAATATCAAGGTCAGTAAATGTATAAGGTTGTATTTTCGGAGAGGATCTGATAGCGAAGCAAAAATTGGAATTGTTCTGTCTCTCAAACATTAACTGATATTTAAATCTAATAATAAACGCTGTTGATGGTTTACTGAACTTAGCTAGATATGAGCTAAAAGGAGACAAACATTAAATTTTTGCTGCATTTGTTAAAACTATACGACTTTTCTCAAAGTTTGGCTCTTTTTACGTAATTTTTAAACTAATATTTGCATAGCCTTGAGCCAGTGCTTTCAAGCAGAGCAGACGTGCGTGCCGAGCTATACCTGTGTTATCGCAGCAGCGAAGCCGCAGCCTTGCTTAAGTTCAGGCAAATTTATTCATTTAATAATTTAATTCACAGGATAGTGATAAACGCGCCTATTTGCGCTTTACTAAATAGTCTAAGTTTATTTAAATATTTAATTTTAATTTAAATAAAATAAACTAAATCAACAAATGGAGCATTATGTTTCTTTTCCCAACGAGTAATTTGAATACCAATTATGGATATGTCACTAACACACCTACAAATCAGCCACCAAATCAATTACAAATTTATCAATTACCTCAAGGTAGTCAGCAATCCCTTCTACCTAACTTTACATACCAAATCTCCTCACCTAATCTAGCCATGAACACTCCTTATACCGGTTATTACCCAAAAGTAACAAGCCAACATTCATCTACGGAAACAAATAACCCAGCCTCTACTGATGAGAATGCAACCCAGGAAATAGCAGATAGTAGTCACCCATGGCAGGTGGTCAAAAAAGGCGAAGAATCAACAGATCTACTGAAAATATCGTGCTAGACCAGTTCTATCCCAGTAGCAATAACAGATACGAACATACTGCGCAATCCTCAAACGAGGACCCGACAAATCCAATGCAAATATACAGCAACGACAACACTTCAAAAACTCCTAAGCCACCACCAATTTACATATATGGTGCTACTAACCTCAATCAAATGCTACGACATATTTCTGCAGTTGCCGAAGTTGAACAATTCTACACAAAAACGCTAGGAAATAATACGGTTAAAATTAACGCACATACATCAGACACGTACCGACGACTTATCAGATACTTAAAAGATGAAAAAGTAATTCACCACACGTACCAACCTAAAGATGAACGCGGATATAGAGTAGTTCTTAGATATCTACATCATTCAATACCCACTAAGGACATTAAACCTGAACTTGAACAAGCAGGACATAAAGTACGGAACATAATGAACATTTTACACAGGACAACTAAAGATCCACTTCCACTTTTCTATGTAGATCTTGAACCTAGTGAAACCAATAAAAAAATCTTCGACATTGAATTTGTCTGCTATAGCAAAATCAAAGTAGAACCACCACACAAAAAACTGGTATTATCCAGTGTACAAGATGCCAAAATTATGGCCATTCTAAAACCTACTGTGCCAGACAGTATTGGTGTGTTAAATGCGGGAAACAGCATAATTCAAAAACGTGTGCAAAACCAAAAACTACGCCACCTAAGTGTGCATTATGCGAAGAAAATCATCCAGCAAATTACAGGGGCTGTTCTGTTTATCAAGATATAATAAAAGCAAGAAACAAAACATCTAATAATCCAACTCGAAACAGAAATATTAACCAACCTCCAAACACACTCCAGATGCAATCAACCCAACCACATAACATGACTCCCCAAAACTACATCCCTACCTATGCTATGGCTGTACAATCTCGTAATACCATCAGTAACAGCAACGATCATCAAACTGACACCGGAAGAGAACTAACAGCTTTCCTGAACGAGTTCAAGAATATGTTCGCGCAGCTTATGAATCAAAATAACATCATGCTTAATCTCCCGTCAACTTTAGTTACTAAATTTACCAATGGCTAATATAATATGTATAGCCACTTGGAACGCAAACGGTTTTCTCAACCATAAACAAGAAATTATTACCTTCCTAGACCTTAATAAAATTGATGTCTTACTCATTTCCGAAACACATTTCACTGCTAGAACTGTGATGCGTTTTTCAAGTTATTCCATTTATAACACAAATCGCCCAGACGGTACTGCACATGCAGGGGCAGCAGTAATAGTCAAAAACTCCATATCACATCATGAACTCGACTATTTTCAAACCGCAAAACTCCAAGCCGCTAACGTCGAAATCAATGCATACCAGTGGTCATTTACTGTATCTGCAATTTGTTCCCCTCCCAGATATACTCTTTCTACAGAGGAGTACACCCAATTTTTTCATACTCTGGGAAACAGATTTATTTCTGGAGGCGACTGGAACTCCAAACACACTCACTGGGGTTCCAGACTCATAACAACCAAAGGTCGTAACCTCTTCAGGTCAATCATGGCAGACAACTATAACTGTCATAGCACTGGGGAACCGACACATTGGCCCGCAGACTTAAACAAACTCCCCGATGTGTTAGATTTTTACATTTCACATGGTACATCTACAAACTCTGTGCTGACTGAATCGAGTAACGATCTTTCTGGAGAACACGTGCCAGTAATCTTAAACATAAGTACCAAGCCTATTAATATTAAACGAAATCCCAGATTAATATCAACACAAACTGATTGGTTTATGTTCCAACAATCTCTTCAAAACAAAATTGATCTTAAAGTGCGTATAAAACAACCTGAAGACAGATCAAGTAGTACAGAACTTTATTACTCACATTCAAGAAGCCGCTTGGAAAGCTACGCCTATTGAATACGAGCAAGTACATCATAAAAATAACATACCAGTCTGTATGAAAGAACTAAAGACGCGCTCGAACTAAATGGCAAAGAAATCGTAACGCCGCCGACAAGCTAAACTACAACAGATTATCTCGACGCCTTCGGGCGTCCTTCTGGATGCCAAAAATAACTCCTTTACTCATTATCTTATGCATCTTAACCCCGAAGATCACAGCATTTGGAGAGCAACGAAAAAATTTAAAACACCTCAAGCCAATATACCGCCGATAAGAAAACCTGATGGTAGTTGGGCTAGACCTCGCAAAGAAAAATCTAATATCTTTGGTGAACACTTATCTACTGTATTTCAACCACATCACTCCGACATTGATGATGAGGATATAAAAGAATATCTAGACGTTCCATGTCAGATGACGCTGCCTATCAGACCTTTTTCACCTGCAGAGATTCAATCCGAGACAAATAAAACAAACAACCATAAAACATAAAATGCGACAGTATTATTGACAACTATTATAATCGAATGCTAAGCCTATCTTACTACCCCCTACTATGGAAACACGCGCAAATAATAATGGTCCCTAAACTTGGTAAATGACCCGAAGATGTTGTTACTTAATATAGGCCAATTAGTCTTTTGCCCATCTGTTTGGGAAAGAATTCCTTAAACGCCTCCTGAACGACACAGATATCTTGTCACATATACCTCACCATCAATTCGGATTCCGCGAAGGGCATTCTCCAATCCAGCAAGTGCACAGAATAATAAATCAAATTTCACTGAGCCTCGAAGAAAAAAAGTACCGTGGAGCTGTATTATTAGATGTTGAACAGGCGTTCGACAAAGTTTGGCATACCGGATTACTTCATAAACTAAAAAGGCTTCTCCCTAGCTATTTTTATCTTCTCCGTAAGTCCTATCTTACTGACAGATATTTCACAGTTAAATACAATAATGAATTGTCCAACTCTTTCCCTGTCAAATCTGGCGTCTCACAAGGTAGCATCCTCAGATCCCTCCTATACCTAGTGTATACAGCTGACCTACCTGAAGATACAAACACAGTTATCGCCGCTTTTGCCGATGATACAGCCATCCTATCGACGCAAGAAGATTCCTACGTAGCAGCCGCAATCTCCAACAATATCTGAACACCATAAACGAATGGCTTACTAAATGGCGTATTAAAATCAACCTGACTAAATCAGTGCAAATGACATTTACCACTCGATTCAACGTATATCCGCTTGGATAATGGAAAATGGAAAAAACGTCTCCAAACCAAACGCCAGCAATTAAACCTGAAGTTCTGCCAGATGTACTGGTTGTTAGGAAGAAAGTAAAAATTGTCAATATCAAATAAGCTGCTGCTTTATAAAACTATCCTGAAGCCCGTTTGGACGTACGGGATTCAGGTATGGGGATGTGCCAAACCTACTCGTTTTAGAACGATTCAACAATTTCAATCAAAAACCCTTCGTGCCATAGTGAATGCACCATGGTATGCAACAAATCAGACACTACATGAAGATCTTAGCATTCCCTTTATTACTGAATAAATTCACCGCTTTACTCAGAATTATCAAAAAAAAAATTGTAATCATCCTAGTGCACTAGTCCACCAACTGTGTACCAACGTCCTACCAGTGAGACGACTACACAGAATCTGGCCTTGCGACCTGAGAACCCATTAAAGCAATAGGATTACTGCAAGAGTGCCACTGCTGAGTGGTTTCTCTTAACACTGCTTATTTATTGTCATCACATTTACTTAATACTCCATGTAGAGTAGATTGTAAATTTACAATTGTTAATAATTTATTAAAAAAAAAATATTTGCATAGGCTTCTATCTGGCCTGTATCCTGGATTGACTACTTAAGCAAAAACTGAAGATCAAGCTTTGCCTAAACTTCAAACTTTACTGAATTAATTATAGCCTCACAGTTTAAACCTATTTGGTGCACTCTCACTTAAGAGATAAAATGTTGATCCAAACAACGTTCTCCGCCTTGACAAACTTTTAATTTGATCTTTTTGTATTATTTTTTTTAGCATCCCTACTAAATCCTCAGTTAGATTTATGTAAATGTGGAAGTTGCGGTGGATAAACTAGTGATTTCATTTTTGGTCCTATCTCGTCCAATAGAATTTACATATAATATGCCTAGCGGTCATAGATTTTGTCTTGGTCTTAAAAATCCCTTGAGTTTTTGTAATAAATCGGCTTCGCCTAGTCCTCAAATTGAATTAATTTTTTTTAAATATTTCAGTATCCTACATTGGCGAAGATAAAGTGATTTTCCAAAAGGTCCTCACTGTTTCGTATCTTGCAAAGCAATTTCAGAGCAACCTTTGAATTTGTATTCTTGAGCAGCTTAAACGTTAAATGTTCATTTTCAGTTTTGCATTTCTTTAATTTGAAATCCAAATTCTCGACTTTGCACTATAACTCGAGTATAACCGGATGTAGGTAGCAATCACATTATAAATCGCACAAAACCTGAATATTGTAGTTAAATTTACCCTGACCTGTGTTCTATGTTAGTGCGCAATTATCAGTGGTTTGATATCTGGAAGATACAGATATTATTAGCATTGGATGATTGTTCGATTCTCAGCTTACCATCTACACTGGATAATCCTATTCTCAGTTTTGATTCGAGCTCGTTTTGCAGCCAAGAACCTACGATTTGGAAGAAGGATAGGCACTAATAAATCCAATATCTTTTGCAACTCAAGTATATCATATACAAAATCCCTTTTGTGGCAAGAAGAATTGAAATATTCCGAACAGAGCTTTTACAAGCAATTATCTATGCTTGATAAGTAAGAGGACCTTTATTTTGAGATCGATAAAAATGACAATTTGCTACTACACTAATTGTAGTAAGGAGTAGAGCAACGATTTTTATCAAAAGTTGTGTAAAACTGATAAGTTTTATCTATTAGACTTGTGAGAATGCGTATGAGAATAGCATGCTGTCTTATTTGTATGACTGCACTTGATGTCACATTGCTAATACACAATTACCTCATCGGTTCGCGCCAATCTGCAATTACTTTTATTTGGATTTTGAATTAGGGCCGGCCGTCTTTTGTCTCCCTCTGTATACGTGCTTCAGTTTTGATTTGAGATAGCGGCGGTCAATTTGCCCGCTTGCGCGGTGCGCCAATATATAAAGCTCGCTTCAGTTGTGATGGTTTAGAAAGCGTGCGACCGGCTTTAAATTTTCGGTGTCCAAGGCCGTTTTGACCGAGAGTTCGCCGGCGTGTTTTCTTTGAAAGCTGATTTTTCCGGCATTCGATATTTTGTCGACCAGACGTTCCTCTTCCTGGAGGTCGTTTTGTTGGCCGATTGCATTTCGGTAGTTGAAATTTTGCCGGCGGTTTTCTTGTATTTGACCCAGCGAAGAACCAAGAAAAACCAAGTCGCAAACCTCGGAGACAATCAGTTGAAGGACCCACATCAGGAAAGATGCTTCCGATCGGCCCGCAGCGAAGATTGGGGTAACTTCCTTTCTTTTTACCCGCACCTTTTTTCCTCGTCCTTGATTCTCCAGGAGTACAGCACGGAGAGCCGATTTCTGCAGCTTCCAAAAATGAGTTTTCCAGCTTTGGCTTTTTGATTGAAGTTCCCTTGTTTAAAATTTTAAAATTACCATACAGTCCACTTTTAGCGGAAACATTACCAATATTTTGGTCAGGAATTGTACCACTACTAATTTAAAATAGATATTGTATGCTAAATGTGTCATTATAAGAGACACTCGTTCTGACTTATTGAAAAATCTATTCCCTATTGACCGTCAACAATGGTCCTCCGATACTCATGCAAATTAAATAGTCTGAGATGTTTTTCTTAGATATTCCTATGGTTTTTGTAAAAAACTTTTGCGGCCTTAAATCACATTATTATATTATCAAAGAGCAAATAGGGCATTCTTCTTTTTTCTTTTCTTCTTTAGGTGCCGTCTCCGTTGCGAAGGTTGGAAATCATCATCGCTATTCGAATTTTTGACACTGCTGATCTAAACAACTGGCTGGTAGTACAGTTAAACCATTCTCTCAAGTTCTTCATCCACGAATGTCTTCTTCTTCCCACGCTTCTCCTCCCTTGAATTTTCCCCTGTATTATTATCTGTAGCAGATGGTATCTATCGCCTCTCATAACATGTCCAAGATATTGCAGTTTTCGTTTTTTAATGGTGAAGACAACTTCGGTTTCTTTTCCCATTCTTCTCATCACCTCTACGTTAGTTACATGTTCGGCCCACGATATTTTTAATGTTCTTCTATATAGCCATACGCAAGCGCCTCTAATTTTTTACATCTGCTTTCTTCAGTGTCCATGTTTCCCCAAATAGTACAGATAGGACGTTTTATATATATATATATATATATATCATATATATATATATATATATATATATATATATGTTAATTTGATAATTCATGTAGTCCTGTTGTGTTATAATATATGTAGTACATGTATAATCACAATAGATAATCACACAGAAAAAAATTAAATAAAAGAGTTGATATAGTCACTGCATTGTGGGATTTATATCAGTAAAAGGACGAACAATCGCTTTGGCAAAGTATTTGTCAAAATTTTCAAAAGAACGAAAACATTGAAATGGGATATGGTTTCCAACAAGGAAAGTGATCCTATCAAAATGCAAAGCTTCCTTTTATTTAGAAAAGCTACTGTAGGTCTTCAAAATTCTTTTGTGTATAACCACTTGGCAGCCTTTTGAAATAGAAGGACTGACACTTACAAATAAACCACCAGCCAGCAACAACCTGTACAACATTCTCGCCCAGTCTACTTTTGCATGGTTACTGACTTCTTAGAAACAACTGGCTAGATGAAAACAGGTAGTATTTGCTACTATATTTATCCACTATCTTTAAATAAACCCTCATTTGGGAGTATTATTGACTCTGTAATAACTTTATTAACTGCACAACAACCTCACAAAAAATAGACAGTCAGACAGTAGAGTTTCTTTCAAAAATTTAAGAGCCTTTACTTTTGTAGTCATATTGTCCTGCAGAGTATTAAGTACACTGATGACTATTAACTGTGCTAAGGCCTAATCTACAGCGTTTATATGAGGCCAAGACCTTCTTAATTTTCTCATTTTATGAGATTTTTATGAGCTAGTAGGAATTTATGACATTTGCTAGCATAATTTCTTCAGATATGTATTTGTGTGTAACGTCTGCTTGGTTATATACCATGGATCATTAAGTATGATTCCTACCACAGTATTTTTGTGTGGTTTTCAACAACCCGCTAATGGCTTGAGTACCGCTTTGAACCATAGCATTTTGTTCTGAAAAGATTGTTCCAAATATCTTTGAAAAAGCCAGTACATTTTTTAAGTTTTGAGTTTAGTTGTTGTTTTTGCTATTATATGGAATGTTCATGTTAGTTTGTCCAAAATATGAGATTGTTACTAATGTATAGTTGAAGAGAAGTCTATTTTCAAAGTTAACCTGAGTAAACTTGTTTTCAGTGATCGCTGTTTTCCATTACTTCAAACATTACTGTAATTTATTTAACTATTATTGTAAATTGTTAGCTGCTTCTATAGATTATTCACTTGTCGATAGTAATGTAGTATCATCTGAAAGATAAAAATTACTGTAACTCGATGTGAATTATATATTAATCAGCTGTGGGGGTTTTAGAGGTCATTTGAACTAACAGATATAGAAGGAAAATGAAAGTGGCCTGGGTTTTCCGACAAAATTTCGTGGGTCTTTGGTTTCGCTGGTAATTAACCGCACCTAGATGACGGATCGTTTAAACGCTCGATCCCTCTGATGGGGTTGGTTGCCTAAAAATGAAAATTATCCAAATGATGCAGGCGGACCGACCACCAGCCTGGGTCTTTGGTTCCAACGACAGCTGGTCGCACGTGGCTAACAAACCGTCTGGGCTTGGGAATATTTAGTTACTAAGTGATAAAGTATTACAAACTCCTTTAAAATTTTTCTTTTATTCTACCCCGTCCTTGCAAAGTATAGGAATATGCCACACCGCTCTAACTTCAGGTTATCCACCATGAATTTTGCAGTAATCTGCTGTTTTCTCTTTATAATTTATTTGATAGTATCAGTCAGATAAGTAAGACTTGGAAGATTCAATTTAATGTTGTGTAATAATCTTATGTCAGGGTGTAGAAAATACCTGCGCCGCAGAGGTGAAATCTGCTGAGTAAAACTTAGTTATTCACAATTTAATAATATTGAAAAAAACTATTGAATTACCAAAAGCCTTTTTCGGAAACCGAATTGATAGTTAAAGAAAATTATACAAAATGTTACGTCTTTCAGGCGACTAAGGATATGCTTTTTGAAAAATTGTGCGGCTTCCTGTTTTTCATATAATAATTGTGTGAAAAAATGTTTGTATAAGGTGATAGTAGCAAAATTTCTTCTGGAAGAAAACGCTTTTCTAGGGGGTCAAAAATGATATTCAAAATAATAGTCAAAAATAATGAATCTCCACATCACTGTTTGCTAGACTTTGTTAAGAAAGCGAAGGAGTTTATAAAAGTTGTTTTACAAAGATTTATTTTTCTTTACTAGATCTTACCAGCTTGTATCCTACTTTTTAATTAGATTTACCACTATTTTGTTTTCTAATTCTCTTTGGGACTTTCCAAGCCATGTGGTCGTCTTTTTATAAATGTGTAATACAATGCTTAAAATTAGCGTTTCAGAATTCGTTAAGAGATAAGTGGAATTAAAGTGTTAGTCTACGTACATTTTCTCCCTACTCAATACTTAGATGATTGCTATCTTTTTCTAGCTAGGTCACGTACAGTATGTTATTTATGTTTATTAGATAGTGATAGTGTATCATATTGCAGGATCTTTAAGAAATTTATAAAGTATTTTGTAGTCTTCTTATTATTTTAGTCATTTTTTCTAATGTTGTTTATATAATTCCCGCGTGTTTTATTGGAACACAGTTTAAGCGTTAAGACCTTTTCGACTTTATTTAAACGAAGACTTGCTATAAGTGTGCGATATTCTTGTATCACTATGAAATCTAAAAGATCTGGCGTTTGATTCGGATCTCCTGTTGAAAGGTGGTTAAACCCACAAGAATGCAAAGCTTTTAACAAATTTCTGTCTGTTATGGTAACTATTCTAAATTCATATTATATGTGCTGGGCGTTTCTATTCAATCTTCCAATCAAACTTTTATATCTTATAGTTTCTAAAAAGTCTATATTCTTAAGTTGTGGGTACTGAGGGGGCAAAAGCCACTACAATTGGGTAAGATTTAATGTTTAGCTATGTTTTTGAAGCTTCAAGTTTGGTTGTGCAATATAAAAAAGTTGACAATAAAGAAAACCACTTAGTAATAATATGACAAACTACCACGAGCAGTAGTCTCAGGTTAAAGTAAGTAGTGTAATAGTTATTAAAGTTTTTTGTTGATTACTATTATTTTTATTAAGTAGTTAACTACACATTGCTTTAAACTTTATAAAAAAATTATTTAGTATTACTGTATTAGTGAGGTTTGAAGCATTCTGATTAGAGCTTCTATTCATTGCTTAGTTCCGGGTTTTAAACAATTCGTTGATTGTGACTCGAATTTACCACAGATTTGGCTCGAGGCACACAGTTTTTGGTCGGCTTGGAATATTTTTAAATATACAGCTCTTGTAATTTACCTTTGCATATTGCAAAGTGGGGGAGCATCTTTGAAGAGCGCCAATAATTGCCAAGTTCTATATATAGAAGGTGGCTGTTGGGCGAGAGCCTACAGCCTACAGGACAAGAAGGCCCCAGACATGGCTATGCAATAATTTATATTGCCACTGGTTTCCCGACATCGCCATTTTTCAGTCCCAACTGTATGGTCGAAAAGAAGGCATTACAACACGAAGGACAGCTTAAGGGCCTTAATCATGGCGATAATAACATATATGAATAAGAAGGGAGTTGCACTAGCCTACAGTAGATTTAATGTACTTAGTTTAATTGTAGTAAGTTTCCTGTAAATAAATTCAACTTGTCTTTCATTGCAATGATTATTTTCAACGTTTATTTCTTTTTTAAATTTACATCGACGACCTTGTATCAAATAATTAATTTTGCATTATTTTGCTATATCCATACATATCTCGCCTAACTGGCAGGTTATTCGAATTGCCTTATTAATGTAGTTACAGCTAATAGCAGCAATAGTAACTGTAATAATCTTTACAACATAAGAAATAAACCCACCCACTTGTTCTCAAAAAAAAATTTTTATGAATTGAGTTTCACGAAGTAAAATTATGAAATAAATTAGACAAAAGGCCAAACGCAAACAGTACCCTCCAGTACTAATAATTAAGTATTTAGTAAGATGTCCTCATGATAGATAGGGGATTATTAAACATTGTATTGTCTGGCATCATACGACATCTGCCAGTAGACATGTTTTGAAGTAGTTTGAAGTGGAACTTAATAATAGCAACAATCACAAACATATTTCGATGTGAGCAGCTGCGGAAAACGCAGGGTCCAATTGCTAGGCCAACTATTTGGCATTTTATTAGAAAGTAAAATAACTGTAGGGGCATTGTTCTGCACAGACAGCAGACATGAGAAAAGTTTATCAGTAAATGCACTAATATAAGCTTAATAAACATTTAATTTAATAAAATAATTTAACAGTCAATCAGCAGTTAAGAACTCTATTAGATATTTATGTAAAAAGTTATTATAAACCGTAATGGAAGCAAAAAAAATTAAAAAGGGTTAATTATAAACTTTCATGAAATTTTAACAACTTTAAGTATACGTCTGAACCCAAAGTTTTAAAAACTTAATGGTTACCCACAAAAAAATTTGTTTAATATTTTATGTTAGTACTTCCTAAATTACTATCTCTCAGTCGAGCTATTGCACGTTAAAATTGACAACGACAAGTAAACTGCGTTACGATGAATTCAAATAGGAACAAAACCGACACCTAATGGCAACTACAAGCTGAAGAAAGTACATTTAATAAAAACTTACAAGAGTGAGCAGTGGGAAGACAGCTTTTACTGCGCACTCTTTCATTACGTGAAACAGAGCGACTGACATGTTATGTGAAAGCAACGTCCTGTGTTTTTAATTCCCGTGGCGGCGTTGTTGAGTACGTCTACAGATTTGCTTCAGTAATTAGTAGCACCACTCACTGGTAACACTACAATTTCATGAGCAGAATCTTCTCCACTTATTTTGGAATAAACAATTCAAGCCGTAGGTTTCTTAGAACGAAGATTTCCAGTGTGCAGCCATTCTATAAACCATTGTCTCATAACAAAAACATAATTTTTCTGCTGTGAAAAGACAACAAAAGGAGGTTCCCGTATGTACACTAAAGAGTTACAGCAACTATTGACATACCTCCACATAGTTCTACATCTACCGAGTAGTAAGAGTATGGGAAAATTGTACATAGATATTTGTCATCTTGAAGTCTTCATATATTCGTGTAGAATAGCAAGAAAAGTTGTATCCAACAATGCATCCAATGTGATTCGCTAGTTTACTACTAGTAAGTCGGGCATACATTCGCCATTCCACACTTTCATGACAATTTTATGATGCCCGTTACGCTTCCCTCATTTCTTATGTTTCTATTTCTGTGAATCAAAGCAGTTGTTTTGTCTTTCCGGTGTCGGTATGTGTTACCGCAGCGTAGGCTATCATCCGTTTTATCATGGTTTTGTACATTTTTGTCTTGATTTTCATTCTTGGATATTTATTTTCCTATATAATGTCTTTTACATACCTTAATAATTATACAGCTTTGATGACTTGCTATTTGACTGAGTTCTAAGACGTCTAAATTTTTTTCTAAAAAAGTTCTAACTTCTATTACTTTTCAACGTAATCACGATCTAGAAATACACATTCTTTTCACAACGTCGTCGCCATAATTGAACAATTGTTTAGGGATATGTTCTGCCCACTGGAAAACCGCTGATACAACAGCGACGTGATTGAAAAATAAATAGCACGGGGAGTAACCTTCGTGGTCAGAAATTCATTCGTGAGACCAGCTTGAAGAAACTTTCCGCATTTTAGGTCATCATGAAAAATGAACTTAACAGATCCCATGAAAATACCAAGTTTAGAGTTTGGGTACGACGTACACCTAATCAATCATCTTCTATAACAACTTACTTTACTCGCACAATCATGGTTTCTGTCATTCTCATACAATTCAGTAGCCCATATGGTGTGGCGGCATGTTAAGAAATAAGTAAAATGATATTTAGGGGTTGAGAATGTAAACGATTTGCTGGGTACAGGATGGCCTGAATCACAACAATAAGGATAAAGCGATCTTGTGTATCTTTAAAGATAAACCAGATCTTTCGCTGAGCTGTACCCAACTAAACTCTGCAAGAAAAGAAATCAGGCCTCTCTAAATATGATTAGAAGTCGATTGCGTGAAAAATGTTTCTTCTCGATCAACTTTGAAGAAACATTTATTAGCAGAAATTACATGGAAAACAAAGAAAATTTGGATCAAAATTGAGACAATGTTATCTTCACGGAACAAATCTTCTTTCTAAAAATGATCTTCCATATCGAAAACGTGGTCGGCAAAGATTCTTTAGGGCACAGTAAAACACCCTGTAAGAATATCTATTTGAGGATGCTCCTGTAAACATAGTTATGGTTGCACCTTTTTGTTTACGGACAATTTAAACGCAAAAAATGTACACCATCTACCAGAAATGCTTGCTGAAGCTTGGTGTAAAGTTTTTTAGTTCTGACAGAACAACAAACTGTGCAACATGTGGAAACATGTCACTACGATGAAATGGCCGGCAGTGTTCCTAAATGTTAATGAAAATTAAGTCCAAAAAAAGCCAGTGTACACAGTAAAGCAGCTGTCATTTCCATTTAAAAAGGTATGGCGAGCTTTGCCAAACGATTATCCAGAAAACCTCGTCTAACGCTAAGAAAAACGGTATCAAGTTGTAGTCAGCAATGGAGGTGATTGGATCAAATATAATTATATATAATATATAAGATATTGCGCCATAACTCATGATTTATACTTCAACAAAAGCGAGCAAATGTCTACACTTTTATTATTGCACAAAACTTTTTTCTCCATTGTTCAATTTTGCATCGTCCACTTTCAACACCTATAGAAGGTTCAAATTTGGCTTGTTCCTGTTTGAGAAGTAACACGTTTCTGCTGTAAATCCTAAGGCCATATCATAGAACTTTATCCAGCAATTCTCATAGTTCTTTTACAACCCTTAGAAGACTCATATATTGTAATTTAAATATTCCCATTTTTTATACTAGCTCGGCTCGTGCATCGAAGCAGAACAGACATGTGTAAGCCAGCTATACCAGGGATATCGCAACGTGAAAACGGCCGCTGGCCCGCCAGATGACCTCGCCAGCGTCGCGCGGAGACCGGCGGATCGCCTCAGCGAATTTTGAGCCTCCGGGAACCTTCGGAAATCCCTGCAGGACGAACGTTCCAGCGTTCGTGAGTTCAACCAAAGCGGATGTGTCGTTGACAGATATCGTGCGGTGAACCGAACAGACCAGATAATAAGCGCTTGCTTATTGCATTGTAACTGATCTATTTATTTACTATAAGAACTAAGATTCAACTAGCAAAAGTAAACAATAAACATCAAATTCTTGCTGCATAACAGCTAAAAATTTTAAATATGTGGGCGGTCGGCAACCGCCTCGCCGGCTCACACAATTACAGTCAACAAATGGAAAGCGGAAATGCCGCATTCCAGAACCAAATGTTTTCCCTATCAAACTCCCAATCTTCGTTTAAATCACAACAGAATTATCCCATCCAAAGTCAATTCATATCTCAATCTCCACATAATCTTCCAAACTTTCCACCAAATCAACTAGTATTATCGCCGCACATACATATATCTAACTTATTTCAACAATACAACTGCATTGAACCAAATAAAAGAAATGCAAATGATCAAGAAGATCATGACAGTGAAGCGGAAACTGAGAAAACTCCTCAGAATAGATGACAAAGAGTTAAACTGCACAAGAGGAAACGATACAATAAACCCTTTGAACAACTACCGGCTAGAGAGAAACAATCAACCTCATCTAATTTAAATCCATACTCGGTATTCAGTAATGAAGGTGAAAATGAAAACAAAGATACAATCTCACAAAAGACCTACCACAAGTCTTCTTTGATTCTATTGGACCAACATTTATTGCAGGGGGTGATTACAACACCAAACACAAGCAATTTGGATGCCGATTAACAACAACAAAAGGTAGAGAAATGCTGAAAGTAATTTCCAACAGCGTATACAACTATTTGTCTACAGGCACTCCCACCTACTGGCCCACGGATCCTAAAAAAATACCCGACTTGTTAGATTAGTTTGTAATCAATGGCCAGTCTTCAAATTATATAAATAACTCTTCCAACTACGATTTAATATCTGATCATTCTGCAGTGATTGCAACTGTAAGCGCAACAATAATACATAAAATACCTAAACTAGTCCTAAACAACAGTAGAACCAATTGGGAAACATTTAAGGGGTACTTAAATGAACATCTAAACACTAATGTTAGATTAAAAACTAAACACTTAATTACCACCATTCAATCAGCAGGATAGTACGCGACTCAGCAAACAAAGAATTTAAAACCCACGTCTCCTAATATTCCCAATTAAATAACGGAGATAGTTAGAGACAACGCAAGGCGTAAGCAAAATAGTAGCGAACCCTATTGTACACAAAAGAAACTCAACCGACTAAACAATAAACTGAGAAGTAAATTAAAAGAAAACCAATAACACCTTCCAAGCCTACCTCAGTTCACTATCAGTACATGATAATAGCATCTGGAGAACTACCAGAGGAATCAAGCAACCTAAAACACACATAGCAGCCCTACAAACTCAAACAGGAACCTAGGGAAGAACTGATAAAGAAAAGGGAAAAGAGTTCGCTCAACACCTTCAATCTGTTTTTACTCCTAATTCAGAAGAAATTGATGAGGACATTGCAACTTATTTAAATGCCCAGTTACAAATGTCGCCCCCAAAACGTAACTTCACAAAGAAAGAAATCCAGGAGGAAATAAACTACCTGTGTAATAGAAAATCCCCAGGGTTTGATCTAATAAGAGCGGTTGTCTTGAAAGAGCTTCCAGAAAATGGAATACAGTATATCCAACTACTATTTAATGGGATTCTTCGCCTTACTTACTGGCCACTCCAATTAAAATTTGCCCACATCATTCTCATCCTTAAACCCGATAAATCCCCTAATGATGTTAACTCCTATCGCCCTATCAGTCTTCTTCCGCTGCTATCTAAATTGCTTGAAAAACTAATCCTAAAGAGAATAAATCAAAGTGAAATACTACAAGATTGTCTTCCAAATCATCAATTTGGCTTCCGGACTCAACACTCGACTGTCCAGCAGTGTCATCGACTAGTTAATAAAATTCAAACCACTCTTTAAAATAAGGAATACTACTCCGCATTATTCTTAGATGTTAAACAAGCATTTGACCGTGTTTGGCACAGCGGACTTCTGTACAAAATCAAAAATACATTTCCTCACCACTACTACCTATTGTTACGGTCTGACCTTGAAAATCGTCACTTTCAAGTCATAGTAGGTGTGATGAAACATAACAAATAAGGCAAATCCAAGCAGGCGTACCTCAAGGTAGTGTGTTAGGACCTGTATTATACCTTTTGTATTCGCATGACATCCCAACCCTAGAACATAATACTATGGGAACTTTTGCTGATGACATAGCAATACTAACAAGTAGCATTCAATCCAGTCGTAGCAACGAATAGAACTCAAAATCATCTAACCTTAATTGAGGAATAGACACACAAATGGAGGATAAAAATCAATGGAAATAAATCTTCCCACGTCACGTTTACCATGAAACGACCTGTGCTCCAGTTTACATCAACGATCACCCTATCCACCAAGCTTTGGCCTTGACTTTGACAAACGTCTAACCTGGAGAATGCAAGTATCTAATAAAAGGAAGGAGATGGACATTAAAATTAGAAAAATGTATTGGCTCATTGGCAAAAAATCAATTCTCTCTTTGGATAACAAACCACTTATATACAAGACAATAATCCGACCTATATGGCTCTATGGCTGTAAGCTATGTGGTTGTGCAAGCAAATCAACGATAGAAATCGTACAATTCCAATCAAAGACATTACGAAGCATAACTGGAGCGCCATGGTACGTCTCTAATAGAACGCTCCACACCGACCTCAATGTACCATACGTGAAGGACGCAATCAAGCAAAAAGCTATAAAACACCACGACTCGCTAGAAACTCATCCCAACGAAACCATTATTCCATTAAGAGAAGATTCCATGAATCGACGCTTGAATAAGAAATGGCCAAAAGATTTAATCCAATAAAGAGGTGACTTCAATGGGAGTCTTCCTCTCCACGACATATACCCAGTGATAAAATTAGCTCATAGAATGTACGTTGTATCTTTCTGATTGCTAATGAACTAAATAAATAATAAATAAAATAAAAAAATAAAAATTCTTTATACTAATTTAGGAAGATCGGGCTACTTCTGCTCCAGGGACCAAGCGAGAAGTTTTTATGTCGCACAAACCAATGGGTTCAAAAACGTACAAGATTAAGCGTCTAGTTGAAGGGAATGTTTAACACGACTAATACAGGTAATTTAGTGTTATGTTTTGTGTACAAAATTTAGGTACGGCGAAGTTGAGTGTGGAATGTTAATAACAAGTTTCCTCGTAAAAATTAATTACGTCGCATACAGCTGGGACCACTTAAGTAATCCCAAAGTTAGTACAACCCTCATGACATTACAGCGAGCGGTAAAAGTTCCCGAAATTAATAGTTCAACTTGTCATAAAGAAGCTCCGCTGAAACCCTTACGCGCGACACTTCCCGATAACATCTCGGTTAAAAAGCCGCGGCCCACATCCGACCTGTGCAAAGGAAGAGGGAAATCTCCGTGTTCCACCCGGAGCTTCATCCGAGGGGCGCGGAGCGAAAGCCGGCCGAGATTTACTTGCCCATTGACATCACGTATGCAATAAAACGTTTTCGGGATTTAGCCCTAATATTGCTCCTGGAATATCACTCCGGAGCAGCTCCGGCCGCCAGCGGCTGCCAGCCTATGGCTTCCCGGGTTCGCGCCGATGGCTTCCTGCGCTGAAAGGGCGGCGGCGGCATTTGTTCTGGGGCAATTTGGAGGCCGAGCCGCGCGCCAAGCCGCTAAGAATAGCGATAGATCCCACAGTAAGATATTTACTGTCGCTTGTGCAGCCCGTAACTTACAGTCGCAACCCTTCCATAAATATCATTAATATCTCGGCGGAATGGCGCGAGCCCTCCGGTTAAGGGCCGATTGGGATTCCCAGCGTGTTGTATGGCCGAACTTGCGTGATACATTAACAATGTTTATTGCTGTAATAACCAGCTATTCAGCAACTAAAAAGGTTTTTTAAATATTGCCCCTCCTCATTTCACGCTTCTAAATTACCACTTCACGATAAGTGATATTCTTTAGCAAAATCATTATTAACAATTCAAATCTAGTAAAAAATTGCACTACATTTACTGCAGATAAAGGATAAATTAGAAAGAATACCTAAAAGTTAAAAAGACAGCACCAAACTATTACACTCAATACTAGGCCTTTTTACCTTGAAAGGTTGGTGGAGTCCTGAACTGATGTCTTCACCATTTTCTATCTTGCGTTTGGTTTCGTATACCCTCCCATTTTATTTCCTTTTTCTCTGCTTCTTCACTAATTCTATCAGATCCATCTTGTTCTTGGTCGTCTTTCATTATTTTTTCCCGGCACTCGCGTTTAAAACACTCTTTTGGTAAGTCTTTCGTCCGGCATTCGACACATCTAAGTTGTCCTTCTATAATATTTGCATTAATTGGTTCTATTTGTAGGCGTTGTTTAAACGTTTCATTTCATATTTTGTCCCTTCTGTTTTTGTTTTCTATTTTCTATGTCTCACTACTGTATATAATAAGCCTAACCACTTTCTTTACAACTAAGATTTTTATCTTTTGCGTCACTTCCCCTTTTCTCAGAAATTTTGTCATCATTGTGTTGGTTTCCCACTTTTCCCCGTCTCTCCTTTATTTCCTTGTCCAACTTTCCGTTTTCTTCTATTATTGTGTCTAAATATTTGAAGTGTTTTACTTGTTCAATTTGTTTTCCCTGCAATCTTATTTCGTGGGTTTTCTTTGTATTAGAAATTATCATCGTTTTTGTTTTTTCACTAATAATTTTCATGTTTGTCTTCTTTAGTTCTTCGTCGATTACCTTAGAGTTGCGTTACAAATTCTTTTTCGTCTCTTCTATCAAGGCCATGTCATCTGCAAACATCAACTCTGTCAGCTGTGTTTATTTCATTTGGCAGTATCTCAATATTAGGTTTTTCATCTTTTCCTTGGCCTTTTTTATTTCCTCGTCTAGTACAACAAAAAAATAAGAACGGGCTCAATGCACATCCCTGATTAGCTCCTTATCTAGTTTCAAATTCCCTGGATTCTTCGTTGTTTGTTCTTATTATGTTCCTTTATACATGTTCTTTATTACTGATATGGCGTTAGTGTTTTTATTTACTTCTCTTTTCTGTAGAATGTTTTATGTATCTTCTTTTTGTATTCTATCAAACGCCTTTTCCAAGTCTATAACGCAAATATGTATTTCTCTATTCTTACTGATTAATGTTGCACTTGCTTGACGAATTATGAATATCAGGTCTTGAATACTTCTTTATTTATCCTGAACTCGCATTGCGTGTCTTCCAGTGATGTATCAGTTTTACTTCTTATTCTTTTTTCTATTATTTTTGCGAACAGTTTTCTAAGGACACTAATAGCGTTATTCCTCTGTAATTATTGTAGTTTGGCTTGTCTCCATTCTTATACAGAGTGCCCTAGAACTTCGTGTACAAACTTGGAGGGGAGGTAGAAAACATAGTTGGGAACCATAACTCACATAGGAAAGTATGGGCGGAGATGGATAAGTGGTGCTGTACGCGAGCTCTCAAGATTGGCACGTGTGGCTTTCTCATTGTAGACGCCGACTGCGCACGATCAACATGAATCGTTTCACACACGCCGAGTTCACAGACATCCACTTCATATACCGTCTAGCCGATGAAATGTATCGGGAAAGATAACCAACGAGAATATAACCAGCGAAACGTGGATCCTTCACAGCCACGATGCAGGATACTGGGCGGCAGCGAACAGCACGAACACCCATGTTCGAAGAGGGTCTGTTGAACGCTGTGGACCGAAATCCCGGTACCAGTGTACGGGCACTTCTCGATCAACTGCCTACCGCGTACTGAAGCCGAAGCCTTGCATCCCTTTCAAACACTTCATTTACGGCACTCAACCTTACACTCAATAAATGTGGAGAAGAACCATAACAAAGGCATCGATAGAAAGTAGTTAAAAATGTCTTTCTTTGTGTCGTCCTCCCTTTTCCCCCACATTTGGGCCTATCAGTACCGCTTTCGGCATTCTAGTTCCTGGCATTCTTCCCCCAACCCAACCACTTGAATCTTTAGGCTTTTATCACTGCTGTTATCTTAGGTTCCTTGTATAACCCTTTTAATTCTTTATTTCTTCTACAGATCCAAGTTTCGTTTAGTTTTTGCGCGCCATTTATTTTCCGTAATATTTTTCTTTCCCATACTTCCAACATATCCGTATTTACTTTGGTCAAGGTCCAAGCTTCGCTTATGTATTACAATAGGTCTTATAACAATCTTATGCACTCATATCTTTGCTCTTCTAGGACTGTGTTTGCTCTTTAGTACTTCATTAAAGTTATAGATACATCGATTGCCGGCTATTATTCTCCTTTGTATTTTATCTTTAACTTTAGGTTTTCTTGTGAATACTGTACCTAAATATACGCATTCCTCCATCCATATACTTTTCCTCTATCCGTTCCTATTCTCAGGTGTAGTGCTTCCTTAAATTTTTGGATTGTTCACTCCGCATGCTTTGTTTTTGTCTCCTCGATGTACAGACCTACCTTTTGTGATCTGTGCTCTATTATTTTGACTACTTCTTTCATCTCTTGTCTATTTTCTGTTAATAATACATAATACATTGCGCTGTTTTTTGATAGATAAGTCCTGATCTTTGTACGTTGGCTTCGCATATAGCCTTCTCCAAAATGAAGCTGGATAGTACCGACAACAATGGAACGCCTTGTCTAACCACCTCATTAACTTCAATTTTTTCTGATGTTCTATCGTCTTATTTTCTGTCTTTCGTAACATTACTCGTACCATGTTTATTAATTTCTTGCTGATTCCCACTTCTTCTAAGACATTGTGGATTTCGCTTCTTTTCACCTATCGTAAGCCTATTTGTAATCGATGAATAAGCTTGTTATCTGTTTTTTGTATTCGAAGCTTTCTTTTAATACATAAATTTGATCCGTTGTGCTTCTACCCAATAATATTTTCTATTTAATCTTTTAATTTATTTTTAATGGACGTTGCGAGGATTGTATATGCTATACTGGAAGTGCTATGTCCCTATAATTCTATAATTTACTTTTGTCACTTCTTTTGTTTAGAGAACATATTGTTGCCTCTGTTCACTTCTTCGGTATCCGTTCTTGCTCCCACTTTTTCTGTAAATGTTTTTGAATGCAGCCACTTAATCTTATTTTGCTGTTCATCTATCTCCATATTTATTATGTTGTCTTCTTCAATGTCTTTTGTCTCAGGTACACCATTTAATAACTGGTCAAAATATTCCTTCTATCTATTCAATGTTCCATCTTCTCCAGCAACGATCTTCCCATATTTATCCATGTGGTGGTTTTGTTCCTTTGCTCAACATACTTATTATTGACTTTTAGCCTAAGGTTTTATTCTTAACTTCTTTTTTCCTATTTCTCTTTTGTATTCTATTCGTACCATGGTTTTTTTTTCTCTCTTACATTTTTTGCCAATTTTATTTATAGCTGTTCATATCTTTCCCCATTATTCTTCGATGTTGTTGATCTGCTGCTCTTCCTTTAGAAGCTCTTCACATTTGACCTGTTCTTTCTGACTCCTTAACCTCAGTACTTTATTTGCTATTATCTTATTTCTCACTTGGTTGCTGAAAGTCGGGATGATTTGTTTCATTTTTTCAAAAATAGTGAAAGCTTACTGTACAATATGGACACAAAAGCACCAAATATTGCATTGTTGCAAAATCAACAGGGGGAAAATGCATAAATTTTAATGACAGGCGATCCTATAACACACAACGCGAGGCAAAAGCGATTTCTTTCAATTTTGAAACAGGACAGTTATCAGTCTATGTTCGTTGAAGGACAGTTGATGTGGTAGCCGGAAAGTACAATCAAAAATATTGACAGCATTTATAATTTGTATAAATTTGACATCAAAAGGCTTTTTCAAAAGAAAAATTTTAAAGTAAATGATTCTGATTTATTTATTTATAAAAAGCACTGTGGCTTGGTGCTTCTCCCGTGGTTTAGTAGAAGAAGAGAGCATAATGGAAGTAAAGATACATGTCATGTTGTGATTTGGACACCTCATGTTATTAGTATTGCACAAGTTCAAAAGCACAATTCTTTGTGGGAAACAAATGCCGCCAAAGATTACTGGAATGAACAACTTCTGCCAAAATTAATTAACATTCATTTCCTAAAAAGTAATTAGAGATTTATAAGAATGCTTCCAGCACATAGACATTAAACAAAATTCCGAGAAAAAACTTTTAATTTATTTTCGCTAGCTACAAAGTATATTTATATATGTATACTTACATAACTATACCATCAAACATAAAAAAATAAAAATTGAAGTTTTTCAGTTTTCATAAACTTCGTTTCATTAAAGCTACGAAGTACATCTGAGTGTAATAAACATTTTCTCATTTCGTATTTTTTAGACATATTATTTTACTTAATTGTATATTTTCATACCTAGTCTGGTAGTTTTACACTTGTCTATAACGTAATAATTTAATTTAAAACGTTTAGTTCTATAACAAAAATATTTTCATTTTATAATAAAAAAATTTCCAACTTTTATCTCCGCATGCCCACTTATATTGTAACTTATTTTAAAATGTTAACAGTGTGCAAGACAGATGTCTAAAGGGTTTATTTTTTTAGTTTATTTTATACTAAATTAAATTTTAATTTTAGTTAACTCAGTCAGGCCGTGTACAGAAAAGAATTTTCCTAATTAAAAATTATGTTACAAGCGTTGATGTACCAAAAATTTTCTGTGTAGCAGTAAGATGTCATGTTCAAATTTGTGCAGATCTTAAAACAACTCATCAAGATATCTAGCCAACGTGCTGTTTTACTGGCGAATTCCTCTCAAAATGCAAGTACAACAAACTAAAATGCTCCTAGTCCCAAGCGGTTCAAACAACCCTATCCAAGGCAGCGGCCAGACAAGTTTAAGAACAAGGGATGCTAAAATCCCTGGGTAAAATAGAGACCTTGGAGAAAGAAGAAGCACCGGAAGACCGCAACAACGATGGTTCGACGACTTAAAAAAAACAGCGGGCCTAAATTGGTACCAAGTAGCTCAAGACGGAGAAAAATGGGCAAAAATAATAGACGGCTGAAGAAGGTGATAAAGAAGAAAGGAGATTTTTAACAAAATCGATTAAATTTGTAATTTATAAATAAAATATAAAATTTCGAGGCAATTATTCTTTGGTTATTTTTTTTTAATTTTGGCTCTTTAGTTACATCAAATAATTCATATTCTTGTATTGGCTTTCATATCAAATAAATTAAGTGAACGAAATAAAAGAAAAGTTTCTGATACGAAGACTGTGAGTCGCACCATTACATTTATGTTTTGTAGCAGAAGCTTTTTAAGAAGTTTTGAAATAATAGAAGACTTATTGGTTTATAAGAGGTTACTTGGTTGAGATTTTTACTTGGGTTGAGTATCTCAGAACAGCGTTGCAAATATAGTTTAGCATAAAATAGTTTTTTTATTTCTTTAGCATTTTACGAGTTATTTGATCAAATACATGCAATTTCTTGTTGTCTAATCAAGATATTTCGTTTCTGATTTCTTTTGGTGTGATAAGTTTCACTGGTTCAGTTAGTGATAAGTCACTGTCTAAGAAGTCTCTAATGTTAATTAATTATTTGAAGTAAATAGTTTGGAGTGATGTTCAGCAGAATAAGTTGTTTTTTCTTGATTACTTCTTGATCAAGATCCTTGTGTAGGTGATTCTTTTCGAATTGGGTGGTTAGAAATTGCTTTTACTGATCGCAAATAGAATTATCGAATTTATTGAGATGGGCATTATAGTCATGAATGGTTTAGTGTGTTTCCTTAAGTTTTGTTTTAAGTTTGCTCGTTAATTAATTATTGTTTTATCTGTTGGATCATGACTCTTTCATTTTTCAAGCATTTCTTTTTTCTTTTATTAATTTTCTAACTTTCAAATTTATATTTGTTGCGTTATTTGTTGTTTTTGTTAATGATGTAGCTTTCTTTACTGATTCTTATAGAAGATATGAAGAAGCGATCGGCGCTCCCTCCAGTGTGGAACTCCTAACCCTCTGCGCTAGTCTACACACCTCTATTTCCGAGGTAACCTCCAGCCCGGTACCGCTTTCGAATTACTTCAGGGTGGAATCCGCCTTGTCCTTATCCCCACCATGGGTAACATCTTGTTAGCCCTGTCTTTCCACGTGTGGTCAATTCATTCAGTCGTCTATGCGTCCGCCCGTCTGTTTTTCAAGTAGCTCTCGTCTTTTTTCGCGCGAAATACCAACTCTACGAAACCCGATATTGCGTTCCATCGTTATTTGATTGATGTCATCTGGTCTCCTATGTTTTTGGGCGTAATCCTTCTTCCCGTTATTAGGACTGTTCGCCGTCGCGCTGCTGTCCATTGAAGACAGGTGTGTTCAGCGTCATTTCGGTCGTCTCTGCAATCCGGTGTCCAAACTTTTCGCATTTTGTATAGGTAGTATCGAAAATATCCATGCTCCGCAGAAAGTTGCGTTAGATAGAAATTAATTTTCCCAAAGCGCCCCTCAATCCGCGGGGTCAGTCTACCGACTAACCTAAACGCCCATCGTTCGTTCGACTGCCTCTCTATAGCTCCGGCCACTAGAGCATTGTCGATACCGTCCTGTAAGCGCATACCACACAGTTATGATGCACTTCCGATACTTCTTTTTCTGTAGGGCTCCACTTCAAAGGGGAGTATGGAGTGGGTCGTCGCCTTAACCAGTTCCTCGTCATCTGCCTCGAGCCTTCCACATTTGCCATGATCCTGCTAAACTTTGCGGCTCTAACTGTCGCTTAATCCAATACGATCTTTAGGTGAGTCCAGTTTTACAGTTTCGTATCCAATGTCACTTCCAGGTCATCATCACCTTTTTCTATGTTTATTTAGACTATTGTGAGTATTCTCTTTCTCATTAGTATAGCGCCAGATGTAGACCGTGTTTCGTCATCCACCGATTCACGTCCCGCATGACCTGAGCTATCTCCGTGTTACGAGCAGTAATGACAGTGGCGACGTCATCCGAATAGCCTACCAGAAAGGCATCATCTGGCATCTCCCGCCTGAGTAAACTGTTGTACAGTGTATTCCAGAAGTCTGGTCCCAAAACGGGCCCCTGCGCCACTCCGATCGTAGTAAATCTCGTTTTTCATCCTCCATCCATCTCATATGTGAGCTATTGATCGCTCAGATAGTCATCCTTAGAATTGTAATTTGTTACTTCTTCTAATAAAAATGGGTTCTTGTGTGTTACGTTCAAGTTTATATTTTCGTTTTTGTATTTCTGTCAGTCGGTCCTGCAAAAGCACAATCTAAGTACTTTCTTACATTTATTAAAGTCTCACTGATTTTTCCTATCATTGGTAAGTAGCCTGGAGATAAATCAAAATTTGATTCTGCTGCATATATGATTTTGAACTACCGCTGGTGGTGTGGCGGCCTTTTCGCCCTTGAACCGCTTATCTCGCGGCGGCATGCTGGCGGCTGTGATGTCTGCCCGTTTTGCCATCGCACACAAAACGGCATATGGGCTTTTGCTCAGCCGACAAGTCTGCATACGCCGTCGGCGGCACCTTTGATATGAAAGGTGCTGGCGAATGCAAATTGCCCGAAAAGACCTACCGCCAAGCCAGGCGCGAAGCCCGGCAACATTCACGTTCCGCAACGCGGCCAACTTGGTCGTGTTTAACACCGCATACATTCGCAATCCGCAACGCGGCCAATTTGGTCGTGTTTAACACCGCACATTCAAGCACCGCAGCTCGGCCAATTCGGTCGTGTCAACCCGCATTCATTCACGCATCGCAGCTCGGCCAACTTGGTCGTGTCTCAACCCGCAAGAACATTCGCTACCCGCAGAAACCCGATCCGCAACGCAGAGGCGGCCTCCTGGGAATCGCCGACGAAGCCGAAGCCGAAGCCGATTCAGGTGAGCGATTTGGCAATATTCGTTGGTGGATATCGGTAGCCGCCCCCATCCGCTTACGCGACGGCCGTTTAAGGGACGATTTGGCCTTATCGGCTGACCTTCCAAACGGGCCGTACTACGTTTTCACACCGCATCACGAGAGCGGCTATTTACACGCCTGCCTCTCCATTTGTTGGTCCTTACGAGCCGTATCGGTATCGTATCCAACACCGCATCCACGAGAGCGGCTATTTACACGCCTGCCTCTCCAGCTGGTGTAATGGGTCGGGCACTTTGGATAAATCTGTTGGAGAACTTATTGATGGGAAAGAGTATTTTTAGTTTTGCAAGTTCTCTGCCTTTGGCAATGGTAAGATGTGACCCCCTTAAGGTGTGTTTCCAACTAAAATCCCCTCATGCAATGAATTTAGGACCTAGATATTGAAAGAAATATTTAAAGTCATTCTATCTGGTGTGTCAAGGTAGGCTGTATGCTGCTAATATTGCTGTCGCAGGATAACATTCTTACTTTAATAGATGTGGCCTAAAGGTAATTTTTTTGATATGCTTGTGGTTGGTAGTGGTGATTAGTATTTTTTCTAATAATAGCACTGGTGTGGTTAATTCAGTATACATTATATTTAGGTATTTTAAGATAAGATTTGTTAGTAAAGTGAGTTTCGCATTACGTAAATTTGATGGATGGAAAAACATTTAATGATGCCATTGGCATTCAATAGAGCTAATCTAAGAAGCATTTTTTGCATATTCATAACCATAATATTTTGTTGAATAATCTGGTTAAATACGTCTTTAAAATCTTCCAAGAATTTATTGAGGATCCCACTTAAGTCTTTATTGTTTTTTACTTTACTTAAGAGTATTATTGTTCCCGCTGTTTCTAACCGCGTTAGCATAGCTAAATCTTCGAAATGGCGTTTGATAATTTATTGTTTGTCGAGGAGGAGAATTAGTACCATTGCATATTCGTTGATTGGTAGGATGACTCTTTTTCTGGTGGTGGTAACATATGAATCTTCTACAGTTCACTGGATGGGATCCTCCGCATAACCAACATGTGATTGGTGTGTTGGGGCACTTGACACACATGAAAGGTCTGTTGCGATATGATTTTAAATAACCATACTGTTGGCACCTCGTGCATTGAATTATGTTCTTTTCCTTTTTTTCAGAGACTCACATGATATACTATTTTGCGGTTTAATAACTTTAGAGATATATTTGTTGTTATTTGTCGGTTCTAAGCCAACAAAGAATATATTGAGAGGTTGTTTAGTCTGCCCTTGTTCAGCAGCGAAAATATTCGTTATCTTGTGTTTTTGAGAGATAAATTCTTCTATTTCTTTGTTGTTCGTAGAGCAGTGTGGGTATTGAATGACTACTCGATAATCTCTCTCTTCCTTAAGTTGATAAGTGTGGTAGACAATAGATTTATTATTGATTTTTTCTTGGTTATTACCAGGAGTTAGAGCAGTGTATATATTATTGAGCTGTAAGACTTGTTGTTTATCTTTTTTGATTTATGTATAAAATGAATCACTTGTGTCCTATTTAAACAATAGTTGAATTACATTTGATTTAACTTTTTCTAGGATTGTGGTTTACCATGATTTGGCGCAAGTAAAAGAAGAGCCGTAATATAAACATTTCATTAAGAAGAATTTTCCGATTGTAAACAACTTATAGTAAAACTAAAATTAAAGTAAAAAAGCGATTTGATATCAAAGCCACGAACTTAAAGTTGTGGTATAGTGAATTCATATAATATTAAGTATTATATAAGAGAGAAAAAACAATACTTCACAGTTATTTAAAAGTTTACAAGATTATCCCTTTTTGTCTGAAGAATGTAATCATTTAGTTATTTATTATAGTTAAATTGTAGCATACCTCAAAACAAGTGTTTAATATTCTGCATTTCATATTAAAGGCATTTTCGTTAAGCCACTCTTGGGTTTCTTTATTGGACTAATTTTATTAACCGCCGGAATTAAGGAAAAACCCTGCGAACTCTCTCAAAAGCACTCCGGCGGAACCTTCGCTTACGGAAAATATCGCCCGGCATGACATCCGGAGAAGATTATGAGTCTTTTGTTGGGGATAAACTGCGCCGACAAGTGCCCCGAGCAGGCCGTCATCGGGAAAAAAGTAAAGCTCTCCCCGGATATAGCGCCATGATTTAGCCCGCATTCGCGATGTATCTTATTAAATAACCCCGCGCCTTTATATGGAGCTCGCCCACGGAATCCCAAGCAGGCGCATTGATTAATGAGGGCAGCACCCGCAAAGACCTTTTGATGTGCGGCCGCATTATCTGTGTCGCTCTTGCGTCTGGCACGGCTGAAGAGGCTTCAACTGGGAGTAAACCTGTGGCTGTTTTAATTTTCGCGCGAGCTTTCTCCGACCCTTCGCGCTCCGCGACAGGGCTGGAGGGCTAATTTCCAGCGATGACAGTTTGATATGCGCGGATTCGCATCAAATTCGAATTTCCGGATGCCGAGCCTGATAATAGAGGGCCGTTTTTCACCCAACCCGTGGCGGCGGGCGCTGCGAACATAAATTAGCCCTCGCGCCGCAGGTTTCAGCGGGAAGGCCGACGCCAGCGCCTCCTAATTGTCGCGAGCTTTCACGGGCTTCGCAGGTCGGCCTTGAACTGTTTAAAATTATCATTCAATTAGGGTTTTCGCATGTTAAATTCATCAGTGTGCGGCTGCCCTTGCCGAGCGGCAACCGGCTGCTTATTAATAATTCCGTGTTCGCTTGATTAGTGAGTCAAACCTGCGGGTGGGTTGTCAGGTCCTGCGCCTCCCCGAAGACCCAACAACACCGACGGCAATAAGTGTAATTGCTTCTGCTGAATTACTGGTTTGTTATCTGCGTTTATGAATTCGTAATAAGCTTCTAATTTGACAACCAAACCTAACAGGCATAATGATGGTGGCCGCAGCTGAAATTTTCCATTTGGATTAATATAATTGCCATAAAACACCATTATCATTATCTTACCAACAAGATAAGTTCTATATGTTTGTACAGTTCTAATAAAATTACTAAATTGTGTTGTACAAATAACATTACTATAATCTAATTAATTCAATAATTTCTAGTGATATTTATCTTCAAAATAATGTACCAGAAGCTAAATATATGCATGAAGTTGTGTAAATACTTAACTTAGAGTGTCATCTATTCAATTATGCAAAAATCTCAAGTTCTTTTCACTATAATAATATTTTATACAAAGAGAGTATATTCAATAATTAGTAGCAGGCCAGACAGTTATACTCTAATTGAAGAAATTACCATATCAACTAAAAAATAGAACCAGAGGAAGCTATTGGAGAAGATATTGTAAACAATTTTTTTCATTTGCTCTGACGCGCTATTTCTTCACAAAATCTCTAGTCAATCAAGGTTTCTTTGGATCTGTTGAGCTGTTTGGATTTTGTTAGATATTAGAATAATGGTCTCATCCTCATATATCAAATTATCCACGGTGTATAGCAAGTACAACACAGGTTCAAGGGCGCTACCCTGTGTAACATAAATTAATTGGGCAAAGTATTGTGATTTTTGACTAAGAGGTGGCGATCTTCAAGGTAAAAAATAATATTTCCATAAATAGTGTTACAAAATCAAAACTACAGCATAGAGATATCTATGCTACTAACATGAGGTTGTAAATTACATTATGTTTCTCGTCACGTTTGGTTATTTACAAATAGATGGGGTAGACAAAAAAAGTGTTGCTGTAATAGCATTACATAATTGTGAACTAAAAAAGTGTAATATTTAAGACTCTGGACCCTCTAGGTGTTAACCGTTTGTGCATCGGGATATAAAATTGTCTAATTACATTGAAGGTGTGATCTTTCAAGACCTAAAAAACTACGTTTCGTTTGGACTATTCAGGCAGTCAAAGTAGTATTGTTAAAGCTGATATATTCACGGACCGGAAAAAGCGAGAGGAATCAAACAAAGCGACTAACATACCCCAGAACGGAGACGGAACAAAAACGGCCAGTTTTAATCAAAATCCCAAAAGAAAAACCTACGTCGAGACGCTTAAGGCCATGAAAACTGCCGTAAACCCAGACGAATTTGAAGTAACTGTAGAAAGACCCATAACGACTCAGAATGGTGACATCCGGATAATAGTAAGAGAAAATAAGACTGGTGGAAAGAAAACCTTAGTAAACCAAATGAGAGTCAAGATCAAGACCAATGAGACCCCAGTAATAGTAATGAGTCTAGATCAAACAGTGGCAAGCGAAGAGGTCCTGTTGGCCCTAACAACTCAACAAGAAGGCATACGAGTAGAAGAAATCAGAGAGCGATCATTCGGGTCCTACTCAACAATAGCACATCTGTGCTGAAGCTAACCAGATTAAAAATTGGTTGGAAAAAGGTCTCTTTCGCCTGTTGTTTCAAATGTCAAGGATTTGCCTATATTTCGAGCCGCACTGCTACGTATGCAAAACAGATAAGCACAGGGCCGATTCCATGGGTTGCCCGGGGTATTACATGCTCGACAAGGCCAAGAAGAATAAGAACCAAAAGAGTTTCAAAAAACGGGTGGTAGGAAAAGGCCCAAAAGTGGCGCGAATAATTTAAGCAAAAAGAAGTGGAGCAGCTCTGGACCTGTGTATGCTCAGGCCAAGAAAATCGATACTGTGATAATTTTCGCTTCCGAACCAAATAAGACAACCCTCAAAATCCAAAGTAACATGCTGACCTGAGACAAGACGCAGAAATGATAGTGCTTCTAAACGACTCGCCAACGGTTCAGGCAACGGCTTTGTATAGACGACTTTAATGCGAACTCGGTCACCTGGTAATCGTCAGCGAGGAACCCAAGAGGTTAATCAATCATGGAGTGGATGGTAACGGATTCGCTCATATTTCACAACACTGGAGTTGACCCGATGTTTGTACGAGGGAAAAGTGAATCCTTCCTCTATCTGACCAGAGCACATCTCACGGAGAATATTTGCCTGCAAGGTTCTGAAAGAAAAGAGAAACCCTGTCTGATCATAAATGGAAAACCTTACAAATCCAGCAAGAAGAGAGGTCAAAGAGTGGAAATTCAATCCAGAGAGGCAGGACCAGTTCACCAAAAAGTTGCGACGCGCCTTAGCAAATTTCGACGGAAACCCAGATGCCGAACGAAGTTTTCGAACCGAAAAATCGAAGCAACGGTACAAAAACGGTTTACTAGTTTTGCCGGAGGTACCTGAACTGTGAAAGTATGCCTCCACAAAAAGTGAAAACTGGTCCGCGGAAATAAAAATCGAAACGCCACGGATGGTCACCGCAGGTGATGGCGTGAAAGCTACGCTGAGGTGAGGAGGCAACTCCGCACGGACGCATCAGCTGCGAAAAAGGTTTAGTATGGAACAGAATCTTGAAAGAGCTGGAGAGATATATCTGGGGGCTAGGATACAAGATTTTTCTTCGGATACTAAAGATAAGCAGTGCCTCAGCCCTCGCTACGGCGAAACAGCTAAAAATAGCTGCAAACCTGTTCCCCGAAAACAAAACAGTCAACTGGTCGGCAGTAAATGTTACAAAGCCGGTAACAGAATTTGCCGAGGAGGAAGCAATAAAGATTCTCAACCGAACTTGAAAAAATCTCTAGGACCAGACGCCTTACCGGTGGAATACAATAAAAGTGTTGATCAAATCCAACCCGGGGCACTACACAGCAATGATGAACCGTTGTCTCGAAGAAGAAACATTTCCGGATAAGTAGAAGGCGCTAGGCTCGTCCTGTTGGAAAGCCATCAAAGCCCGGGCAGATCACCGATTACCGCCCAATTTACCTTATCAACGTTCTGCAAAAGCTTATGGAATGACTCCTCAGTCAAGATTAAACACTGGGGCCGAACACATGTCAAGAGACAATACGGATTGCAGAAAGCACGATCCACCTTAGACGCAATTCAAAAAGTGCTGGAAACACCGAAAGCTGTACATCTAGTGGCACTAGACGTTAAAAACGCTTTTAACTCGGCCCCGTGGCGTGAGATCGTGGAAGCACTACGACGGAAGCAAACTCCGCCTGATCTGGATGTTCCAGAGCTACCTCAACAACCAATTGGATACTCATAAACGAGAAAATATATGGGTGTGCGTGGGGTTCCGCAAAAGTCAGTCGTTGAACCGCACCTTTGGAACGTCTTCTACAACTCAATCCTGAATATGGACACTGCAGGTGGAGTACAACTCATAGCATTCACGATCTAGCATTGGCGAAACAGAGTTACTTGCAGGAATCATTACCTCGTTTATCCTTTACTCAGCACCAACATGAGAAGCTACAATAAGGTTAAAGCAAATATAAAAACTCATCGATGGAAGCACCGAGAAGAGCATCAGAATTTGCAGTGGATACAAGAGCGCAGCAAATCCAGGGATCAAAGTCATTGCCGAAAAGCCCCCGGCATATCTCCAAGTGGCAGAACGAGCTCGTGTTTACAACACGAAAGACAAAACAGAGACGAAGGCATAGACCAAAAACCTATAACAAAAAAGTGGACAAGGAGACTTATACCAGATCTGTGGCAATGACGAAGTGAATTACCACCTGACGCAATTTCTGAGCATGACAGCTACCTCCTCAAATATGGACTCGATAACTCCAACGCCTGTTGGTTCTGCGGCGATCCAAACTCTTCGCAGCATACCGTATTCGGGCGTGAGAGGTGAGAAGAAGAGATAAACAGAACAAACTCAAATCTAGAAGAGACAACGTATGCCGCATCAAGACCAAATTAAAGGGAAGAAGTGAGATACGGTGGCTACCTTCATTGTTAAAGTAATGAAAAAGGAAGAAGACCGCGAGAGTACTAGGGAAAGATAAGGAGCCACCGCAACCCAAGTGATAGGAAAAGTAGTCCCGGGGCGGTTAACGGACAGACGTGGTTTTAATCAGTAAGAGCCTGACACTACCCAGAGGACTCAGTTCAAGGGTATCCATGAGGTTTTTACCAATTCCCTCAACAAAAAAAGCAGTCGAAGCCGTAAGCGACCGAATTCAACGAGATCCTCTTCATAAGCAGAGGATTATGTCTCGGGAGTTCATCCAAAACTTCGATGCCTCGTATTATTAAGTAAGACCTCGAACTAGCTGCCTACAAAAGATAGATGTTTTAAAGAAAGTTAGGAGAGAGGAAGCAAAGATAATGTTGACTGAACACGCCCATGGTACCCTCAAAAAAATTTACGAATGAAAAAATTTTTACAATAAACGAATTTTTTGGCAAATAAAATGAAAAGGTATATGCTAAGCCATCCAAAGAAACAACCCAACTAGTGACACGGGTTCAAAGAGGCCATTACTCATTATTTTCAAGAATAATTGACCCATATTGTTGGTGTTAATATTATCTAAATCAGACTGATTAAGATGTTGAACTATGTTATCAATATCAAGGTTAGTTTTTATAAACATTTTCAGTACCAACTTGTTGTCTAAGAGTTTACGGAAGTTACTCTAATTGGTGTATTTACTACCCATGATAGCAGGTAATTCCTTTTTAACATTTCAAAGCCTATTGTCGTTAAAACGAGTGGATGGTACAATGGTATGTAAAAAACAAAATTATGCTAATAATAACGCCTTTAGTATTCCTTCGGTAACGTCAAAGTCTACCAGACCAGGGATCTTATTCCTGTTGTTGGACCAAAGAATAGGTTTATCAATAGATTATCAGATGGTTGCTTTCTGTGGCCAAAAAATTGTTACCCTTTTGGAGTAGATAATTTAGATCACCAGAAAGTTTTGCGTTATAAGCACCAGTCACTAGAAATCCGTTACCAAGTGTACTAAAGAATTGTTTAGAATGCGCTTTTTATGATAATGGCGTGGTGTTATTTTTGTTTGCGTATATATTTCTTGTGGAATTTTTCATAGGTAAACCACGTTTTGATGCTTGGTGCAAAAAGATTCCCAACCGTCTTTACAAAGAAAACAACATCGGGGTCGTTTTAATTCCCCACCTGAATATCAAAAGGTTAACGTTGTCTACCAAACGCCGATTCAAGCTTAATAAGTCCAGCTTTCATATTAACAAAAATAATTTAAATCAGGTCAAAGTAGTGTGTGACAATATAAAATTTGTGAGTTATATAAATTCAAATACTAATAACCAGAGAGTGTCAGTACAACTGTCGTGGCTACTATTTTTGAAGATAAGAGATGGTATCATAAAATACCGCGCATCTCAAAGAAGCCGTGCACTCATAGTGTGTGCTCACAACATAAGATGCCTCTAGGAGGTTCTGTAACTGCACAGAGAGCAATGTTAAATCAGTTGTGAGTTAACCGCCGCGCTTTTTTGCTGATTCTGTATGTCGCCACTCTATGGACTACCGTTTGAGCTCTGGTTCACATGTTCTGCCCTAAAATTCATCGATAGCGACGACTTTCGAAATAAAGTAATCTTTATTTGCTGCTAGTGCATTTCATTGCAACTTTACAAAATTTCTATCTCTAACTCAAGCAGTTTCTATCTGGTCTGTCGGTCTAGAAAAGATGATCGATTACTGCACGTGACATCGATCCGCACATCTACAAGTTGTTCTGTCTGTTACCGGTCGCTGGTTGCTTCGCGCCTCGCAAAAACTCTGCTACCAACCTCGCGACTGTTCAGTGTGGAAGAGTATTATTCCCGATAGTTTTACCAATCCTCTAATAATGGCTATTTTAAGACAACAGCGTTGTTCTACTTAGATCACATCTGTCCTGCATGGCAGTTGTCTGACAACTGATTTAGCATTGCTCTCGGTGCAATTAGAGAACACCGCAGAGCTATCTTTGTGTTGCTATGAATCATTTTGTGGTACCATCCCTGACCTTGTTGCCGTAATCTGTGCCTTAGCTCTCGTAGGTTGCTCCGTATTAATGATGTTAACTACAACCATAAGCCAAAAGGACAACCAATATTTGCAATATGTGGGATCAGTACCAAAGTTGTGTTACCAAAACAGTTTCCAGTCACTCGACACTGTAGACGAGATTGAAAAACTAGACACCTAGGTTTTACACAAACAGGGGAAATTATAGTGTCTGAAAAAAGCATTAACCTCCAAAAGCATTAAGTTAATTCCCCCTTTCTGTATTAGTAATAAAATATAAGTGCTTTAACACCACATAATATATAGGAAGTACCGAAAACAAATATCCAAAGCGGACTTCTACCCACAGAAAAATATGCCCTTTGACTGATAGACTGCCAAAACTGAGTTAAATAAACTTTCTGCGTGACCGATAATTATTACAGGCATACATCATCAAATGGTATGCAACAGAATTCATTATTGTTAATCGTTCTGGGTACTCGTTTTGGTGACAATGATACAGAGAATTAGCAAAAATAACATGCAAAATTGTCAAGACTAAATTTTTATATGACCAAGGCCTCCAGTGTAACGTGTACTACTAACTTAACTCGTCTTTGCACAACTAACAAACTTCAATAGCATTTTCAATATAAAAAATTGATTGTTCGCCAATTGAATAAAAAATAAATGTAAGAAACTGAAAACCTGTGTCAATATCGCTGTCATCAAAGCTATCATTTTGTAGCGCTGTTCTGTAATAAATTGATAATTTCTAACAAAAAAGCTCTGAATACAATAATTAGTAAAAAGCACTCTTGATAATCAATATGCGTTGTTTAATTATAGTTTTGTTTATTTTTTATACTACAATTCGCCCAATTTCCAACAATTAACATAACTTGGCTGCTTGGACCCATAATTTAAAAATATTGGATTGGAAGTACAGTATTCCACTGAAAAGAGAGCACAGATGTGGGTTTTCTATAAAGAAAGCATCTCAAAGAAAGAAACCGATCAAAATCGCGACTTTAAAATAAGTGTGGAAAGCCAAAAAACTTTTGCAAAGAACACTTGTGGTTTTGTTAAGCAAGCAAGCCCGGGACACAACTACCAGGGATATTCAACAAGAGCTGAATCTAACTCGGCCTAGTCCAATTTCACACATTACTCTGAAACGTCGCTTGTGAGAAACAAATAGAGGCAAAGAAACCCCTTATAAGATGTGAACATTGAGGCCCTGCAGGTTGGCAAAAAGTTCTATTTAAAGACAAATAAAAGTTTTAAGTATTCTCCCCTAAACGGAAGTGAAAGTGCAAGTACCTACAGTCAAGTATGGTGGAGGTTCCATCATGGTGTGGGGTTGCTTTAATGGGGAGCATATTCAAGATCTTGTAAAGAGAAGGGGGACAAAATGCGAAAGGAGAACTACCGGACAATATTAAAAGACCACGCTGTGCTATGGGGAGTCCCTCATTGTAAACAAAACATCCCGCAAAAGCGCGAAAGAAATATTTGGTCAAAACAGAAAGTAAAAAAACATGGTGTGGCCACCACACAGCCTCGAGTGCAACCCAATCGAGTTAATCTGGGATGAGGTAAATGCCAATATCGTCGAAGACTCACAAAAAAATACCGCGTGGATGTCCAGCAATTATAACTACTAAGGGTGGGTTTGATGAGTTAATATTCAGTTGTGAGTGCTGTAGACGTATTGAACAAATATTTTAACAATAATTTGTTTTTGAATCAATTTGGTTTAAGAAAATTTAGTATTTCGTGAGTATCCTAAAACTTGTAGACGATAGCGCATGTCGCGACAACCGTCCTGGTATTTCAGAGAGTTTAGGATGAGAAGAACTCGCTCGCCAACCCGACCTAACGAAACTCAGAATCTTTGATTAGGGAATAGACGAAAAGGTCACTTGGGCGTCTCACGTGAATTCGCCGGCAGAAAGCAAAACCAACTCGTCAGGCCCTTGGCTCTCTTCTTTATTTCAGGAGACGGTTCTCCATTCATAATTCTCCCGGTCGTGCTGTATGCCTGTCCCATGTGAAGCTCCAAGTGCTCCAGAAACATGTTTTCTCCAGCGTTAAAGGCCATAGCAACCCCATCACCCATGGCCTCTTCGACTACAAGCTGGGGAGAAACGCCTTCGGCAAGCGCCCGAAGATTATGATCCCCCCGTAAGATGATACGGGTGCGGCCTATCGCAGATGAACTACTATTCATACCAAATTACGAAAGAAGGATTAGGGATTAGGGGTTGAAATCAGAAACTCCCAATGTCACCAACGAAGTGAACGTAGCCATTTTGGCTTTATACTCCTCCAACATAATGAACTGCTAAATGTGTCTATTGAATGATAGAAAATCGACTCCTACAGATTTCTCAGACTTTTGCAACAGGCTTGGCTCCCTCAAGACTTTCACATTACTACTTAAAGAGCATACTAGGATCCAATAACTCAAACTGCAACTTATTTCTTAAACCACCATGACATCGACTTCTATCGCCATGGCCTTTTTGCGCTGAAAACATAAAATTCACGTTTTTGTTCCTTAGTTCATCATTATCATATGTCATGTTCAGTCTCACGAACTTTGGCGAGCACTTTATCGAATGCGTTTCGGTCTCTTGTTAGTATAAATATAATAGTTCTCCGGCGTTTTCTTCAATATGAAGTATACGATATTTGTTGGCTATTAAAATATGTCGTCGATAGGATATTTGCAGGCTTTGTTCGTTGGTTTGAAGGGAGGTCCAAGAGATTTTGAGCATACGACGGTAAATGCACATCTTGAACGCCTAAATATTATTCATTGCTGATATTTCAAGTGTCTATGTCTCCAAATTGTATAATAATACTGACCAAATATAACATTTTCCATTTGTTGCAGAAAAAAGCCTTCATTTTGGAAAATGTTGCTTCTATGATGTCGGTTAGAATAGCCGTATCGTCAACATACCAAATGAGGTTAGAAGTTCACCATTCAATTTTATGCGTCTTTTATTCGAGTGCTACTTTGAAGATATGATCTGACTATAAGGTAAATAGCGTTGAAGATCAGATACAATTATGTCTTACACCTCGTTACAAAGTTTAATAGTGTACTTGTTTCCAATTTTAAGTCTGGCGTTTTGATTTCGATATAGATGTTTGATAATACGAATGTCTTCATCATCGATTTTGTTGAGTTAAGGATGTCAATTGACTTTGTGTGTTATACCTTATCAAACACCTTTTCGAAGTCCGCCAAGCAAGCGAATGCACCTTTTCTTTGGTCTCTGCACTTCTGTAATAGAATCGTTAAACTAAATAAACCTTCTCTGGTTTCAAAAAAAATCTCTTTGCCTTCTACACAGTATTTATCATCTGTGCGTCTCCAAATAGTTCTGATATATAGGTTTCTCGTGTATTTATTAATTTGTTTTCGTCGATAATAGCTCAATTTGTACTGTTTGTGCAACTTGAGAAACTTGTTTTTGAAAGCTCTTTCATTTTTCTACGTGTTTAAACCAATTGTATTTTATTGTTAAGTTCTCCATTTCCCACATCCATTTTTTTGTACGGCAAATTTCTCTGTTTATTTTTGTAGTTTCTTTGTCTGCGATCAACTTTTTTCTCTTGCGACTACTATATGGTTGTGGTTGCTGATCACCTCACTCAGTTTGCTTCTTAATTGTCCCACAAGTCTTCTATTTGGCGGTCTTCTTTAATATTATTTAAGTTTGCCTTTATTTCTCGAGTAATTTGTTCTTTATTTTCGTTGGTTACAAGATTGTATATATTTGATTTTTCAACTTCATTTTGATGTTAGCTAGGAGGATTATGGTCCGAGCCAGTGTCTGCCCCTGGATAAGCGAAAACTCGTTTAACAACATTTCTATAGTGGTTATTGATCAGAATATTGTCTATCTGGTTTCTAGTAGAATTAGGATTACTGGAATCGTCTTTTGGTGCTTTCTACTGGTGTAGTCTGCATTTTGGAAGCTTAAACTAAGCATTGGTGATAATCATATCATTCTCTTTGTAGAATCATAGTTTGTTTCATAAATCAGAACCACATCGGTCTTTTTCTATTTTAGCCTTAAAATCCCCCATTATATATGTAATTTCATCAGTCTTTAGACTTTTCAAGATTTTGCCAATTTGACCATACTATACAGGGTTGTATCCAGAAGTAGTAGGACTGTTTTTTCCGCGCGCGGAGCGATGGAGGGGGGTCTGCAAGGCCGGATGTTACGTAGGGAGTCTTGGGGACAGGTTTCGACCTGCGGCAGTCGCCTGCGTGCGTTAGTTAAGTGTAGACCACTGATTTAGTGACCTTGTCGTCAGTTGCGATGGAGCGAAATTTGTAGCAGCGGTACGCCATCAAGTTTTGCTACAAATACGACCCGGAAATAAAACGTCAGAGCGAAGAGTGGCACACCGCACAATCACCCCGTAAAAAGAAGGCCAGAATGTCAAAATCGAAAGTGAAATCGATGTTGATTGCATCTTTTGACCGTCGTGGCATTGTCCATAAGGAGTTTGTACCTCCTGGACAGACTGTAAATGCAAGATTTTACGTGGAAGTGCTCACACGGCTGCGAAATCGGATCACACGCATGCGACCAGACCTGGTGGGGAAGTGGAAGCTCCACCATGATAACGCGCCGTGCCACGGCGCGTGGATTGTGAGGAATCTCCTGGCCAAATTCGGCGTTTCCACGTTGCCTCTTCCCCCCTCCCCCCCTACAGCCCTGATGTGGCACCGCCGGACTTGTTCCTGTTCCCCCGGATCAAGAGGCAGCTCAAGGGCATCGTTTCCACTCGGTGGAAGCAGGCCTTCGCAATCTGGAAGGCTCCCTATCAGAAGTGTGTGGATGCCCAAGGGGCCTATTTTGAAGAGTATTAATGAGATGTACCAAAATATTCAATAATGTTTTTTTAAATCAGTCCTACTACTTTTGGATACCACCCTGTACTTCTATTATATTGTCACACTTTTTATCTGATGTTGGGGCGGTTGCTTTAAAAAGTCTACTAATTAATTGCATTATAATAACTCAATCTGAAACTAAAACAATTTATTTCTTATCAATATGTCAAGTCTGTATCTATGATATGGATCATTTGCTTTACTTCTAGAATAACAAAGTGTGGTTTGGTCATTTTAGTTCCTGAGTAAATCTATGTTCAATTGTTCCATTTCCTTCTCTGCGTTGTCTGAAAAAAGAATTTACTATGTAAAGCCGGAGGATTCTTAGCGCTGCCCAGGACCAGTGGCTATTATTCTTAAGTTTATTGCCATTGTGATGTCCTGGGGATTAAATTGATCCAAAGCGATATCACGTTATCTTCTCCAGATGGCACGGATATGGGACTGAAGACTAGGGTATGATCTTCCTCTCAGTATTAGGAGGTGAAAGAAAAATCATAAATATACATGCGCAGGGTTGCTACTCTTAAAGTAGAACTATCCTTCTAGGGAAATCGTAGAAGAGTTTCTACTCGTTATCCAGTTTTAGTTCGTATTTGTCAGAACTGGCAATTGTGTAGAAACTCAATGACGTAAAAATAGAAATGTTAGAAACTATCGAAAACAAGAACCTACAAGAGGCCGACGAATTCGACGTCCGACAGTCCTGGAGTTATCTCTAAATTAACGAAATTACAAAGCTATAGAATCATTGCACTCTAAGGAATGCCTTTGTAACTGTTATTGCCGAAGAAAATAATCAGCAAACAGGATCTGGCGTTTTAGTGCTATCGAGAGACAATTGTCAGTCGAAATTTCATTTCGATTCCGCCGGGGGCCGTCGGATACCTGCCGGCGTCTTCCTAAAGGCACGTGCAATCCGGTTTACATATTACATCGGCAGGAAATTGAGTTTCCATTAGAAGATGATTGAGTGCCTCTGTCATCTTAGGACATATTTAGGTCAATTTATTTATGTAAACAAGATTCTGGCGATGCGGCCCGAGTGCTCCTTAAACCGAAATTGATTTCTCTTTCGGGGCTTTTTTGACGTCGGAGCAGAGCACGCGGGTTGTCGCCGCGGCTGCCGCTAATGCGCCGGATGCCCGCATGATTAATGCTCGCGCTGCCGGATTAGGAACAGCAGGTGAGTTTCCACCTAGCATCCGCATGCATCTGTAAACAGCGCGCTGCTGTTGGGGCGGAAACTCCGCCTGAACTCGGCGAGTTGCGAGCCGCGCAGCGGTATCAGGTGTCGAATTCCTGTTACACAAGTGCATGCCAATTCTCTCAAATCAAATTTGCTGCGCGCCCGAGTGTTTGCTCGTTCGCGAGGAACTGCTGCCGGAGGAAATCAGGCTGCCAAAGCTAACATATGTTCAAAATCTTGTAATTTTAAATGAGTTCCAGGTCCGGGGAGCGCGTTCCGCTGCAATAGAGTGCAACTTCCACCCGATTCTCGTCAGAAATTCTAATAACTTTGTAACAACTGCAAAGGCTGCCACTCACTTCTTCTCAGAAGGGTCCGATGTTTGCTATGAAGCTGTTCTTAGTTTCAGGATTGTATTTAACCGAGAGAAAGTTACTGAAACGCTAGTGTTAAACCATTCACAGTTTACGAGTAGCAGTTTGTGATGTGATTGTTTCGCTATCCATTTTGAGGCCCTTTTACTATCATTTAATAAATTATTTACTTACTCTTTCATTCTTGGCAGCCCATCGTAGATCATGGTTTCTCTTTTACGAACCTTTCAACTATCTTCACTTTTTCTCTCATACTCCACTCGGGCCGGTTTTCTGCTGCTATCTTCCATTCAGGTCTTTTACTACCATATTCAGCCAATTTGGTCACCTTCCTTCAAGTTTCCTCGTAAATACTATTTTACATTTCTTTCTTCCTTCATCCTCTGTAAGTGTCCCAACCAACCCAGCCTATTACTTTTCTTTTCACGTACTATACTCAGTCTCTATTCTCTCCTACGCCACTCTCCATTTTCTTCTACTGGCCCGAAGATCTCCCTTCACACCTTCCGTTCCCACCTGTTTAATACTTCTGTTTGTCTTTTGTTTAATGTCCCACCTTTGCTCCATATGCTGTGATAGGTCTTACGATAATTTTGAATACTCTTAACTTTGTAGCGGTTGATGTATTTTTAGCCTTAAAAACACCTCTCAGTGCGTAATAGCCTCTATGTGCTGCTGCTATATCTTCAACGGTTTCATTTGTTTCAGTTATTATCACTCCACGGTGCTTAAAGTCTACCACTTATTCAAACTTGCTTTGGTTTACTCCAAGAAGCTGCCTCTGTACATGTAAGCATGTACTTGGACTATGTTTCGTTAACTCTAAGTCCAACTTTAACTTTGTTTTATTGAAACTATCCATATAACTCTTTTAAGTTGTTTATCGTTCTTAATATTATAACCACATCATCTGCATAGGAGAGGATTTCTACCATTCTGTTTATAATTGTGGCTCCCGTATTATTTTTTTATTTAATGAAATATTTACAATACGCTTAATTACAATTAGCTTAAGTCACGAACCATTCTTTGATGGTTTTTTGTATTCACCTAGGTCTTCTGGCCACATTCTTTTCGAGTGGTTGGCCGAACAGTTCATTAATTAACTGTTTATTGTGATTCACGTTCGTACTTTTGTGCTCGTTAGAGTAAACACTGATGACATGGTTTTTGAAATCTTCGTATGGTGCTGGAAACATGCCAGGGTGCGTTTGTTAACATTCTGAAAATTTTTATTGAAAAGTTTGAAGGATTTTGTATGTGATGATTTACTGTAGCCGGAAAGTTCGACACCATATGACCAGATGGGTTTTACAATGTGAGGTGGGATCTTCGGTTTATTACCCAAGACGTGCTTCTTACTTTTGAGTCTAATTGGCTTATTTTGGCTTTAATGTGTGATTTCTAGGTTAATTTTTCATCAAGACGAAGCCTAAGATATTTAACTTATTTTGTAACAAGAATGGGAATGTTATTTAGGGTACATTGAGGACATTCGGTTTTTCTTGTAGCGAATGTAATTTGACAGGACTTATCAGCATTTACATTAATTCTGCAATGCTAGAGCCAGTTTTGCAGTCAGTTAAGATAGTTTTGTAATTTTTTCGAAGCCTTTATCGGATAAAAATGTGTATCATCAGCGAACGTTGCTAGTAGCGCATCTTGGCTAGCTGATATATCAGCGGTGAACAGCAAATGTAGGAAAAGTCCCGGTACGTTTCCTTAAGGTACGCTAGACTTAATGGACTGGTACTCGAGCAGAGGAGTTTTCGAGTTGGAAGAACGGTCGGACAAATATTATCTAAGGATAAGGAATAGTTGGCTAGGTAGTCGTTGTTTTAGTTTTAAAAGTAGGCCCGCATGCCCCACCTTGTCAAAGAGCTGCTTTTCATCCAGAAATGCTGATGTGCACATCTGTTTTGCTTCTAAACCTTTCTTTGATTTTATTAACAATCCTATGATACTGTTGGATAATGGAGTGGTGGTGTCTGAAACCAAACTGGTGGCTGGTCTATAAGTCATTAGTATTTGTTATATTTACAATTCTGGCAAGAATAAGTCTTCAAAAAACTTTGGACTTATCTTATTAGCCTAAATGAGCAAATATAACTCAGAAATTTCCCAGTTTCGGTATCATAATTATTAGAGTATATTTTCATAGTATCGAATAGTAACATAGTTGCAACATGGTGTTGTATATGGTTATCAGTAATACAATCGCTCTTTTAGAGCAGTTTTTGAGTATTTAGCCTGTTAGCAGATCACATCCAGAGGCTTTGTGAGAATTTAATAGACTTATTTTTTCTTTGACTTCTGCGCGGTAAACAGATTTAAGTGGTAAAGACGACTGATAAGAGGCGTTTAAGGATGTTCGTATTTCGTCATCATCTTCATCACTGTTGTGGTTCTCTGGAGAGGGAAATACGTTAGTAAAGTGTTCTGGAAATCAATATTGTAGGTCTCTTAAAGTTTCTCGTTGCTTTCCATATTGGAAGATTGTTGGTAGATAAGTTGACGAGGTTACTGTTCGAAAGGTATGTTTTTAGCTTCCTGAATAGGTCTTGTCAAGTAGGTTTCTAGTTGTGTGCTATCTTCGTCAAACTCTGCATTTGTCAATAACAATTATTTGATGTAAAGTGGATCATTGTGGTTCTCTTAAACTAATCTATGGGTTTCAGGAGTGGATTTCCACGAAGCGGCTTGAATTAGCGTGGTTAGAGACCGCACAGCTTCATCTGTGTCATCTTTATCTTCTAAGTGGATGTTTGTTGTTGTGTCATCGTTAATATGTTGACGAAGAAGGTGCTAATCCGTCTTTTAGAAACAAAGTCTAGGTAGAAATGTTTCCACACAATTCTGGTACTTAGAGTCATTATTATAGAACTGTGGTCAGAATGCAGACCAAAATTTAATTCCATTGCGCTATGTATTTCTGAAATTCCCTTAGTTATGGCAAAATTTGTTTTTTAATTTTATATCGGATATGGTTTTGGCACCTGAAGTGGACAGTGAAAACTATGATACCAACTAAAGATAACATTTTTGGAACCTAAAGATGACAGCCCACTTTTTGAACTTTCTCTAATTGTTATAGCGCTAGAAATCCCTGAATTCCCTCCTCAGTTATTCCCCAACACTTATATGGGTACAAACATTTTATCTACAGGTACTTAGTTAACTGAACTGTATTAAAAATTGAACAAAAAAAGTACAATTCGAAATTAATTACTTCAAATCAAACTTGTACCTTGTACTTACTTAAGTAATTGGAAAAATTCAGTACATAAATGTCATTTACTTAGTCTAATTAAGTTCTTTTAACTCCGGCACTGAAAAAATTTCCTTTCGGCTACTAAATTTGGAAGGCGGCGAAGTGTGGCCTAAAATATCGTCGGCCTAGCTATAAAATAAAATGTCGTCCCTCTCTGGTCATTTCCACAGCCGCCCATTTTTTTTCATTGCCTTCACCTTAGCACCATTTTGGAGAACTTCTATCACTACTCCAGGGAAGACGTTCTCGTCGTAGCGCACCGCTACAAATTCACCTTTCTCTTTTTTAGCAGGAAGCAGTGACAGTCCAGTGTTTTCAGCGCCTGAAATATCGCCACCCGAGTCACTACCGCCTGAAGATGAATTTAGGCTTATCAGCGATTCATGCTCTGAATCTGTGTCGAGGGAGTCAAGCGATTTTCTTGCACGTTTTTTTGGAGGGAACAGTTTCCTATTGACATTTTTTAATTGTGCAGCTTTAGCTTTGTCTTGTCTCTTTTGTAGGCGAGCTATCAAACGTGCTTTCTTTTCTTCCTCCTTCTTTTCCTTCTCAGCAGACTTTTTGTGTATACAACGTCCACTCTGCTGACGTGATTACACTAGGCATTTGTTCTCTTGGCTTCCTACCACCGCGTTGGTTTTCTTTAGCTTTAGGATAAAAAAGACTCCTTTTGAAAAGTGATGGCACGAGTGTGTTTGGACTTGTGAACCACCAAGGTTCCTCAGCTGGATCTTCAATATCCACATGTTAATGTAGAGGATAGAACTTTATTTGCAGTGTGCCGGATTTTTCGGTCTCAGGTCTTTGTGTGCAAGCGATCTTCCACACTGCGAATAGACTTCTATCCTCTACATCAACAATCCCTTGGTGAAATAACTTCACTTTTTCGGAACCCACGACTGACTCCAGCCAATCCAGACGATCATTTTTCCGTACTCGCAAGCTGTCTATCACAGGAGCACTCGGGTTTCGATCGATTTGTACTGCCTTTGGACACCATGGAACAAGTCCACACTTTCTAAATCCATTCTGCAGAATTGAAGGCTGATTTATTTTTTTCTTCAATTAACTCTTTTAATAAGGGCGCAAACGTAGTTTTCGTGACGTTTTCGTCGTTGTACATACGCCAGGTCCATGAGCTGTAGTAAATGTGTGGCATTTGACAGAAGAGCCACAAGCACAATGCCCTTCTCTTTGCAAAATTGACTCAATTCCACTGATAAATGAGAGACGTGCCCATCAAGAAAAAACACTACTGGCCTCTCAATTTCATTTTTCAGCAACCATGGGAAAAATATGTTTGCCATGTATTCATAAAATAGTTGACAGGTCATCCACCCTTTTTCTGATTTTCCTACACCCCAGTCTTTTGGGACAGTGTCATATATCAATGAGGGCACCCTCGAGTAATAATACACAATCATGGGAGGTGCAAGTTCACCAGCGGCATTTTCTGTTATCAGGATGGTTAAATTTTCTTTTTCGTCGTTCCCAGCACACTGAAATATTGCTTTATCACCTTTAGGAGCCAAAACTTTCCCACCCTTCGGATTCAAGAAAAAAGCAGTCTCATCGGCGTTAAAAACACGCCGGGTTCCACACTCCTCAAGGATCTCTCTCCAAAATCGAAAAAACTTCTTCTTGCCATGCACGACTCGTATTCAAATTCTGACAAATTCTTTCTGCAATAACAGGGTGCCTGGCCATAAAACAATGATACCATTTTTTGAAAGGTGGCTTTTCAACAAATGTTTCCTTCTTTAGTTCCTTAGCCGGATTGCTCACACTATACAGAAGTTGTGATCTTGATAGAGGAAATCCTCTCTTGGCGGGCTCCAACACCCACTCCTTAAGTCGTAATTCTTCTTCCGCGCTAAAAACTGTTGCAGCACCCATCTTCCTCGAAATTGGGGTTATTCCTTTGAATTTTGAGCGAAGTGTTGAACGCGGAATCTTCCACTTTTTTGCAACCCTTCCAACAGCTTGTCCTTTAGCGCAGTCTTCCAGTGCAGAAGGCATAGCATCCTCGTCATACTGCAATATTTTAACCGGAGCCATTTGAAATTAAAATAGTCCCTTAGAATGACACATTGGAACCTAAAGATAACACTGGCTGTCAACTTAAGGTTGCCGTCATAATTACACATTTGTTTTCAAATATATTTCAGAAGAATCTACAGCACTGATGTTTAAGCATTCAATTTTAATATGAGTTAAATAACCTATAGTGGACAGATCTGTCAACTTTAGGGGAGACTTGCGGTTTATGGAACCTGAAGATGACAATGTCCTGAAAGAGTACACCAGATTATGGCATTGAGTGAAACGTTCCATAAACCTATTTTTCAATATCTGTTTTTGTCGGATGTGCTACCAAAACAAGCAAAAAAAATTCATGTTTACATTAAACCTTAATTACCGGAAGCACTTACTTTATTTTTTCCGCAAGGATTATTCAGAATTCAAGCTATTTTGCAAGTTGTCTTAAAAAAAAAATTTTTTGACACAAAACAAAATGGTTGGCTTTAAAAAAGCGCCAAATTTAAAATATATTTCTTATTTTTTCAATTTTTACCACGAAGTGTCATCTATTGGTGCCGTGTCCGCTATAGGTGCCGTTACCTTAAGTTGGCTCTCCAGTCGACAAAAAATTTAAAGTGTTTTCCTCTGTAACTTTCAGTAATATTCTGCCTAGATCCCCGAGCTGTATGTTTGCATTCCAGTCACCGGCAACTCGTTGGAAAAACTGTATCATGGTAAGAAGGCCAAGTAAGAGCTTCTACTTCTATAATTGTGGCTTAAACTTTATTAGTTATGTGTACTTGTAATATGTGATGTTTTTATGCAATCTAATTATGATTGCAAGCCCAGCGTGAGTCGTGCTATCGGGGTATTTAGTTAACATTACGTAATAGTGTGGCATTTTAAAAACTGACCTTTCTGTTGAGTGGCTTTTAGCGATTAAGAAGACGTCGATTGTATTTATGTTAAGAAATGGTGAAATCTCTTGCATATTATTTTATTTTGTTATTGTTTGATGAAATTTTTAGTTGTATTGCAGTCATTTTTTTTTATCTTAGTGTTTATTAAGTCTTTATACACTTTCCAGCCTTTGTTGGATGATTTCCAAGACACAAAGCACATATTGCTGATGCATCTCTAGATTTGTCACAACTCAATATGTTATGTGGTTCCTTGCACTTAACACACTTACAAAACGGTTTCCTGCAGTATGTCTTCGTGTAGTCTACAGTCTTGACATATTGTGTCATTTACGGTGCTGCTTTTATTCTATGTGTTTCTACTGTAACTGTAAAGCGAAATAGGAATTCTAATTTAAAAGTATCTTTACTATGGTTATTTGGCTCAAGATCTACGAAGAACAGAGGTAATGACCCCTTAGTAACTCTATGCCTGATATAATATTACGAACTCTATGTTCTTTTTTTCAAGTTTTTCTTTAATATCTGGTAGGTTTTTATTTTTTTCTTCGTAATATTCCAATTGTTTAGTAAATTTACCTTTTGATACTGTCTTTTCTGTATACTTTCTTTTTGCTTTTATAAAGCCTTTCGGTATGTGTACTTGCCATCATCAAGTTAACGGAGCTATTTTTTGGTGTTAATAATATTTTGCGCGCTTTGTAAAATGGCTATTTTTAATTATAGCTTGCATCTCTCTTTTTAATCTTGAATTCCGTTTACGCTAGACTAACATTACATTTTCTAATGTTGATTGCTAATATTCTTGTGCACTAGATTTCTAATACTTTTTTTTGATTTACGTTGTAATTTTTAAATTTTTCTATGATACTTTAATCACTTTATTGCCACGGTGTGCGCCAAACAAAGTAGTTGGATGCTCCAAAAGATAAACTATGACCATACATGAACTAAGATAAACAAGGACATCGTATGTTGGAGCAATACGCGCAATTGCTACATTTTTCCTATTTTTTGCCTCGCACTTTTTTACCTCGTTTATGTGGTCATAAAACTGTTCTCTTTTTCCCTAAAATTGCCCCGAAAATTAAAATTTAAGGTCAATTTATTTTATTTACACACTTTTCTTTATAAACCTCTTCTGCAACATTCTGATTGCTTCATTTTAGTGCCATTACCACTACTTTTATTTTCTTGTTGAATTTTTGGCGTTTAAGTTCCTGCTAATGTCACCTTATTGTTCACTTATTGTTTAATTTTTGTATTCTTTGCAACTCCTGTAAGTATTGATTCAACAATAGTGCAAATATTAATCAAGTTTACTTCTAATGTAATCTGACTATTATTACCAAATTTATTATTTTGTTAGTTTTAGACTCTTCACTACTTATTAGATATTACAATATAAATAATATAATATATTAAATATTATACATATAGCCTTATCTTTACTTTTACCTGTTATACATAGCAGTGCACGTATTATATTCCTTTCAAATTATAGCTCACATTTGTTCTTCTTCTTACTTATTTTTTTCTATTTTAACTTGTCTTCTAAATTATTTTTCTTTAAATCTGTAAAACTTAATATTTTTCTTGCACCTTTTCTATCAATTTGAGTCTTTTTTTATTGATACTTAAGGAAATTTATCTGAATATATATTATAATATGGACAAATGTAGGAGAGGTGAGATTAACGCAGTTTATATACATACGTAAGTTGTTAGTCCATTATCTATTTGTCAACATTACAGCGTAAAAGCTCCTGTTTTGGTTTGGAAGGGGGCTAGTGCTAGTGTTCTACTAAAAAAAGCTGCTTATTAGACCCAAGAAGGTACCACTGGAGTACCACATTTCTTGATGTTGATTTCGTTGGCGATTTTAGAGCTCTTTGATTACAACCCCTTTCTTATTTGGTAACTTAACGCGAAAGTTGGTTGGCCTGGTTTTGGTTGCCGCTTTATTACCTTACAGAAAAATCAGAACCTTAGAGCACTTATAATACAAGCCGCAGCTGTAGAATCCGCAGAAGATAAGATATCCATGACATTCAACTCTGGAGAGTGGCTGGTTTGCACCCTACAAAACAAATATGGTTAATCCAAAGTTTCTAGTCCACCTAGCTTTTAGTACAGTAGCTGCAATAGAGTCAGATATACATTATGGTTAGTCGAATGATGGTATCGCAGATTATCATTCTACATAAAACTTCCAGGTGAGCTCTGAAGTAGAGTATATTCTTGCTAAGATGTGTCAGGTCTAGTTAAAGACGAAGTTGATTCTTTGTACGGCAAAACTCTTCTCGGCTTTGACTACAATTCTCCACGTACCTTACCATTGCTTAAGGTTGTACAATTCCTCCTATACACGTTGAGTAACTAGGGAGGGTCGTATCAAGATTTGCAATTCTGCGGTGTCATCCCAGTATTTGGAGAACACTGGCTCCTATTGTTAGACACTTTGTGATGACTTCACGCTGCCAAGCTTAATAAAGATCGAATCAGACGAATCATTGATAGTTGATCATTTTTGCACAGTGTTTTGGGCGGTTCTTTCTTCTTTTGAATATAAAGCTTAAAGGAATATAAAACTTATGGTCCCGATGCTTCCATAATATTATATAAGGGCAATCTCTTTTTGCCGCTAGTTTTAGAAACAATTTTTGGTTTATTTTATTTAAAGTATGACTTTGTACCGTGTCTTGACTTGTAATACATTTTTTCTTGCGTTTCTTAAGCTAGAATTAGTAATAAAAGGAGAATTTCAAAAATATTGAGCTCGTTACAATAGTATTCAGGTCTCGGTCAGCTTCGTCTAGCGTGCGCAATACACGATCGAACATTAATCTCGGAGGACTAAAAGCAATAACGAAGTATAATTTCAATGATTGTTACCGATACCTCTAATCTTTAACTTTTTATTAATGCAAATAGGAGATCCGGTGGCCTTATAACTCCTTATATGCTCCAAGAGCACAGTTACGGATTTACTCTCTCGGAATGGAAGCTAAAGTAAAGGTGGTCTTAACATTTACTTGGTAGGACTGCTCAGAGGTCTACAATACTAATATGCCCCGGGATAAACCTTCTCTGCTAAGAGCATTAAGGTGTAGCCCGAGTATCTTATTTCATCACAGCGAAAACTAGGCTTCTCTTTGTTGATTCGTAGTGTAGACTCCATAATTCTGTGAAACACCACCTCAAAATAAAGTAATTGTTAATTCGTGTGCAGATCACAAAACCTACAGCGTTCTTAAAGTAATTTTGAAGTCTTTAAAAATACCTTTTTTGAAAGGAAATATCAGCTACCTGTGTTGTTAATCGAAAGATCAGCAACCAGAATGCATTAATTATCCTGTAGGCTAATTTGATGCCTTGCAAACTGGTAGGATGAGCGCTCCTCCAGTGATGGGTCCTCTTTAGCACAAATCAGTAGTCTAACATCTCTTGAATCTTTTGATAAGCTGGTGGCGCAGAAACTCGTTCATTAGGGAATTATGAGCTGTAATTTTGTCGACATACTTTGTATTGATGTTTGTTTTACTGACTACAGTTCCCTATATCGCCTCCCATAGTTCTACTGCATAGGTCCATATGAGCTTGATCATGATTTGTATTTAAGCAGTTTGTTATCCAATGATAAGAATGCTCGTCCAATTAGCCAATCTAGATTTTTAGGTTCTAGCTCTATGAATTTCTTTTTGTTGTTGATGTGTTTTAGCCAGGTAAATATATGCTATCATGTAAGCCTGCTTTAGAGCTGTGCGGTCTCTTGGGATGCTCTTTGTGTATAACGCATGTGCTAATTTTTGCTATAATTGCTGTAAGATTTGATCTTAAGTCGCAGCTTGCTGTAATGTTTGTATAATTTGTTATGCCACTGTTGACAAAAAAGTAGAAGAGGTGAGATGTCTTATTACGGTTCTTAGGCTTGTATGTTAGGGTTCCGTCGACAAGTAGTCATATTTTTTATCTCGTAACCTTGTACAGTTCTCTATTTTTGTTTGTGGCTAGGAGTACTCACCTGGTCCAATAGTTGTATTTTATTTTTGAACTATGAGGGCTTTCCTAGAAAAAACGTCTTAAATCACTACCTTCCTTGATTCAAATTTATTAAATTTGCTAGATAATTGGTAAAGTTTACCCATATTTTGGTTCGTGTCGCACGTTGAGTAGTAATTTTCTTTATTTATTTATTTACTTCTTTATTTCTTTACTTAATTTCCTCAATACCGATTTGTTATTATTTGTCTCGAATTATTCCTTCTGTTTTACTCAGTTATCTACATATCCAAAAGTTATAATGTCCTTCTCTGCTTTTGCCTTTGTTAATCTTTTTATTTGCTATATTTATCTTATATTTCATTTAGTTTAATATTCTTATACTAACTTTTTCAAATTTTTGCCGCTACTATAACATTTTAATTTTATATTTTCTTTATATGTAGAGCCGTGGTGGCTTAGTGGATAGATCGCTAGACTACGAAACCAAGAGTTTCGGGTTCGAACCCGCTCTCGCCAATTCGATCACTGGCATTTTTACGGCCCAGCTCGACTCAGGCTGCAATAAATGAGTACCTGGAGGTCAAACTCTGGGGTAATAATAGGCGGTCGGTACGTAGCGCTGGCCACGTTGCTACCCTTGTGTACCGTAGGCTCTAGACTGTAACAGATCTATCCTGTTACGACCCCAAAGGGCCTTCAAGGCCTGTTACGGGGAACTATTATTATTATTATTATTATTATTATTATTTTCTTTATATGTTTTTTATCTCTTCCTTATTTCAATAGTTGAACACGGAAATATTAAACAGACAATTTTGTGCCTGCTTATTTACCCTGCATTTCATTTGTAACTTACTCTCATTCTATTTTTACCCAACTGTTAATTGCTTATCTATTTATTACTTGACCTGCTCTTCACACAGGAACGTTGTGGAAATAAAATAGTTAATTTAGTAGCAACACCTAAATGACTACCTAAATGGGCACACCTCTATAACGACGACTGTTAGAAAGTAATGTCTTGTTACAGAGGTAACACTTGATTATAACTAAAACTAACATAACACAGATGCTGGTTTCCTGAAGTGCTTATTTTAAATTAAAGCGCAAATTAGAAAAGGCAGCAAAAAAGGCGTCTCCTAAAATTAAGATTCAAAACTGCTAAAACGAAAAACACAGCAAGATGACTAATGGCTAAAGCGTCGGGTTACCCGTCCTAGAAAATGTGACGCAATCGTGCAGAATAACAGGCGCAAAAAGTTTTACAAAAATTGGATATTTTTATCGCAAATTACGCTACACTTAACCTAAACAAAATCCATTAACTTTATGAGAGTGGAGCTATTATTTCTTGTCATCCAGTATTTAAACGTCGACCAATATTACAGAATAAATGAACAAAACAAAACAAATTGTGGTAGTTAAATAAACGATCGTATTTTTCAATTTATTGTTTGGCGACAACACTAAAAGTATTTTCATTTGAATAACAATCAATGTGTGGTATGGACAAATGACTTTTTTAGCAATTTTTTTTCTAAATGCGCCCAAAGGAAAACACGAAATATAAATATAGTAAAATAAATCAAACAGAATCAAATAGCAACACTTTGAGCAGAAGCTAAACCCCAATTCCCCATATCTCCTTTAAAAAGTAGAAAATAATTATTATTGAACATATTTTAGTTTCTAATTGATCAATAAAACGCAAATTTTATAAAAAAGCTAATGCTAAGTTCAAGTTACAAATTAAGAAAGGCAACTATGCCAGTAGTGTACAACCGCAATACAATCAACAAATTTGATATGACATCTGAAGTATTTTGTCTTTCGATCAAAATTACAATTCAAAATGCTCCGTTATTTTGTATTTCACATAGGCAGCAAAATAACGTGAATAAAGATGGCGGAATTGCAAAATTAGAAATGTGTTTTCGAGTTACTGACAACCAGGCGTAACGTAATTATTGCGGGCGACTTCAACGCGAAATTCCCAATCTGGGGCAGCTATTCAGCTGATGTGCGCCGAGTATAATTGGCTGGCATATTTGAACGTTTTAATCTTACGGTAATTAACGAGAACAGAGGACCGTATTTGTAGGGCACTGCGACATATGTTACATCGACATAATTCTTTCGAATGTAGGAGCATTTTATGCTTGCCACATTGCCCCGTATTAGAGATGGTGTGTGTCAATTCGCAGGTATTAGAGCCGCACCGTTACTAAAGAAAACGCGTACTCAAAAAATAAAAGACGTTTGCACGCACAATGCGGAGAAAGGTACATGAGGGCACCGGGTAATCGAGAAGTGCAAGAAATTTGCGATTAATGTGCACGTATGACAAGCAGGACGTACACAGGAGACGCTTGTAAAACCGAAATTTCTAGTAAAAAATTTTCGCCCGAGAACAACGCAGAAGAGAACGATACAGATCTCATTGTGGTAGCAAGAAGCGGCTGCAGTCCTGAGCAATGAAAAGCTAACGCTCATATAATCATAAAAGATATTCACAGCAGCAGTCAAATAATCAAATGAGGCAAGAAAATAAAAGAGAAAAGGAGTCAAACACCAGTGAAAAGGAGCTTTCAAAAATGTAGAAAAATAGTTAGTAGAAAAAACAGAGTAAGGTGAAGAGGTACGGGAAAAAATAAAAAAAAAGTAGTGCATGAAATAAAAGTACTTAATAAGTTAAACAGAAAAACTAGAATAAAATAAATCATAGAATACCATATAAAAAATTATAATCTAGTAGTTAAGGAAGTAAAATTCAGCGATCAAAATAAAGAATGAGCGGCAATTCAATTTCTAAGTAAAAGCAGGAATAAACAAAATACAAACACACAAAAGCAAAACGAAGTTATTGATAATTATGTTAGAAACAGAAAAATGGACTGCGAAACGAGTACTGAGTAATAAAAACATGTTAAATAGAACAAAAATCCATATCGAAAGCGATACCACTTGATAGGAGAGAAACAAGCAGTTAAAAATAATAAGAGAGAAAGAAAAAATAAAAAAGAACAAATGTAAGCTATGAAAAGGTAACAGTCAAAAGAGAATAATGCTTCTGGAACTAACAAAATAGAGAAGGAAAGAACAAACAAAAACTAATGCACCAAAAATCATCAAACAAGCAAAGAACAAGAACGGTAATAGAAAAGCGACGAATGAAAAGAAAAACGCAGTAAAAGAAAAGGACAAAGGAAAAAGCAAAAACATAAAGAAGTAATAACAAATAAAAAATGCACTAAAAACTAGTAACATAAAACATAAAAAACTTAGGAAAAGAAAAAAGATAAAAAATAGTAGAATACGTGGAAAACCAGTAATTTTAATATTTATGCATAACGGAAACAAAACAAAAACTAGAGAATTACAAAAGATCACAAAAGAATGAATATAAACTTAGAAACATAAACAATCAAAGAAAAAGAAGAAAAGTGATAAGGGAAAACGTTATAATCTACCAAATGAAAGAAAAGAGATGTGGAGGAATAGTAGCAAAAGGTAATGTAAATAAAACTAAATAAAGATACTGTTACCTGGCCCCGATTTCGCCAGGACTGATGTTACCTGCCTCGGAATTTTTCGAGCCGTGCGCAACACAAAAGCCCTCTTTTGGAATTTGTAGTCCCAAATGAATGTTACCTGAGGTCCACCTTGTGGCGCTGTATGCCGGAATGTTACCTGAGGCCCCCTGTGTAGCGCCGTGTGCAACATCGGGCTAGTTGACCTGCCGCGCCGCGTCGTGCTAAGCGATCCCGAGTCGACCCGAACGCCACCGACCATAGCCGCCACGGCATTTTCCAATCAGATCAAAGGCGCCCCCGGCGTCCACCAATTCTGGGCAAGCTTCACATTCCCCAGCGGACTAAGCGTGATTCCAGCCTGAACTCTGCACCTCACTAGCAGAGTGGGGCATGGCTGAGCCCTTAAAATCTGAGCAACCGAAGAATTCGCTCTCAGTCATCAGCCCCTTAAGAAGTAACCATCAAGTGTCATCAGGTAAGTCCCTTTTGTCTTCTTTTGCTGGTCGCCGCCCGGATCTGCTGCTCGCTGCCCGGACCTGCTACTCGCTTTCCGGACCTGCTGCTCGCTTTTCGGACCGGCTGCTCGCTTTCCGGCTCCGCCATCAGCCCTGCTGCACGCTGCACAGCTGCGCTACCGCCCCTGCTGGTCGCTGCCTGGTTCCGACACCGACCCCGCTGCTGCACCTAGCTCGCGGCCCGTTTCAGCGCATGCATTAAGTCGTTAAAGTTAAGTTCTTGTAAATTAGCTAAGTAGGTTAAGTTAGCGTAAAGTAGGATAAGTTTGTGAGATTGTAAATATAATTCTAATCGTAAGTTGGAGCCGACGCTTCGTTTTTCTAGCCTTTCGTGTCCCACGCGTTGCCGGTCGTAGCGTCCCGACGCCCGATTTATCACCGCCCGGGCCCGACCTGGTAACAATACCAAACCGCAAAGAATAGATAAAATGAAAAATAATCTAATGCTAGAAGCAGATAAATAATACCATGGAATACCAAAAGTAAACAATAAAGAAATACAAAAAATTACTTGGTGGATAGAAGAAATAACACAACAAGTAAGACAAAAAATAGACGGAAAATATATTTACAAACAAAACCCAAAGGAGAATACGAAAATTATAAAGATAAAATGAACAAAATGAAGGACGAGATTAAAAGAGCAAAATAAAAGAATTGGTAAAATTTGGAATGAGAAACAATTTTAGCGAAAATTAAAAGTTATTTTAATCCAAAACGGCGATTAAGAAACGGGTACATTAAAAAAACCATTAGAAATATAAAAATACACAAAAGAAGAACGCATAATGAAAAGAAGCAGCATTTCAAGATGTTAGAGGACAGTGACGAAGAAGAAGTAAAGGAAATGAGCGAAATAACCGAAACTAGAGAAAACGATACAGATATTAAAACTAAGAAGGAGGACTGGAAAAGATAAAATAACATTAGAAATGGTAAAGGAACCGTAGGTGCCCAATAGGGTCGTTAGCCGGAAATGATGGTGCTACTACACAAAAAAGGCGATGTAACAGACTATAGCTAATACAGAGGAATAATTTTACTAAGTAGGTTAGATAAGGTATGGACAAGATTAGGGGGATCAAAATTTACATAAAAACTGGAAAAACAAGGAAGGACAATAGATGAGATTTCAAAAATAAAGGAAATATAGACATAAAAATGTATTTAAATCGAAAAAAATCATCAAAAAGGGAGTAGGAAAGGAAAAATAATTTTACCTATGCTACATAGACCTACAAAAGGTCAGCTATGTATATGCTACAAAATTGAATTTTTACAGTCGTCCAATTCTTGTTTTAGTTAATGCCTAAGGTTGCCATAGTCTTCTAGTTTGCCTTCGATCAGGTTGATTATGGAGCGAAGAGAAAAATTATAGTCGAGGCTGTGGTGTTTGGGTTTGTTTAAACTTTTGCAGCATCATCTATTGATGTAATAATGTTGTCTTTTTGGTTTCTGATGATCCTCGTCTCTATAAAGTTGTGGTTTAAAGTTTCTTGGACAGATCTTAATGAATTGGTCCTTTGGTTAGTCGGACAGGGGATTGTGTGCGCTTGGGGGAACTAAAAAAGAGATAAATACCGGCAGATGGTCAGAGTTTAATTTGGAGGTTACCCTTTGTAACGTGATTGCCTTAATAAAGTTCTTCTGAAAGACAATATCCAATATGCCCGGTTGATGGTCGGCTCTATATGAAAAGTTTATCTGGTATTAAAAGTTTTAAATGCGTTTGTTGTAGGGTAATGTTCAAGACTTATGCTTATGGAATTAGTTGCTCTATAACCCCGTGTAGTGGTCTTGATGAGTAGGTCCCCTATCACCAATATTAGTTCAGATGTATTGAATAATATTTTGAAATCCTCTACACTTAATTTTTGGTTACAGTGCTTAATTTAACTTTCACTCCTGTACTTTGTTGGCGTTAGTAAGGTCTGTGATTATGGTTGGGCTTTTGCTTGATAATTACAGCCACTCTACCAGAGGCTATTTGAGCGTTTCTTTACCGTGTACTAGATATTTGAAACTTTTGAGTTTCACCTTCAATTAGATGAGTTTCCGTGATGCAAGCTATCTCGACTCTGTGCCTGACCAAGAAGGCTATAAACGCTGATAGTCGGCTGAGTATACTACTGGCATTCCAGTTAACGATTTTTGAGTTTTGCATTGTTCGTTGACTGGGAACGCTTCAACTTGAGGCGGGTAGGGTGTTATTAGGTCGATTAAGATTTTTATGGGGGTATTAGGAAGAGCGATGTATTCGTTGTGGTGGAGGTTTAGAAGGTTCTGCACTCGGGTGGCAAATGTTTGGTTTTAGCTGTCAAGGCATTGTTGGAGTTGGTTCTGTTAGTACCCCTGTTGTTATATCGCTTTTGCTAAAGTTTCTTGTGATTTATTGTGTGGTCTCCGTCGCAGCTTTAAGTTCGGTACGAACACTGAGTGTCATTACAAAATTCTGAGACACACAAAGCGACCGAGTTTAAAACGACTAATACTCGAAAACTACTGGATGTAGGGCAATGGGAAGAGCAGCGTTCGGCACAGGAATGTAAAAACGATAAGAAAACCAGCCGAAATTTAGAAAGACTTAGTCGGATAACGAAACGACGAGCGGTGCACCCCCAGTGGTCTTGGAGAGCGCATGTCATTGTTTGTAGCGGGGTTTGAAAAAAATAAATGACTGTTTTGTGTAGAATCAAGTATTGAAGTTGAAAATGTTGCAGTACATAAAAAGCAAATGGAAGCAGAATCAGCGTAACGCGGAATTGAGGCAGACTCGATCGGAAATGCCAAAAGTATCGGCGCTACCGATTAAGAAAGAAATCCGGGTGAGAAAAAGCCATGCGGAAGAACAAAGTTAGCACAATTGTCGATGAACAGCCTGAAAATTTCAGCGCGTCAAATTTGGCGGGATCCAGTGGAATGGGGATGGATTTACAGCAATAGAACAGTTTCCAGTAGACGAAGACTGTTCTGAAGAATCCGACATCCCCATAGATGATTTAACGAATGTGCGCGTTTATATTACGTCGTTCTATTGGAACACCAGTGATTTACACTTCAACAAGACAGTTGTTTCGAACAAGTTTGGTTATAAGTGCAGTGCCTGTGATCGTTTGTGGTTCAATTTTCACCTGAAGAACTACAAGACATTAAGGTCAGGGCTTTCTGGAAAAAAACGGTATTTTTCAAGTGGTGCGCGACCTGTAAACGATCCTTAGACGATGAAAAAGTGCCCACCATTTCTGTCACTAAAATTCGATATCCACTGAAACCCAGTCATCTTCCTGCGTTGGATCCTACAATTTTTATTTCACCCAATTTTTCTTTCATTAGCTTTTTATTGCAGGCGGTATGGTTATGGGTTCTTGTGCACATTTTCGAGCAAAGGTGCAATTATTCTTGGAGCGTCCGTATTTCTGACGTCAGTGGTATTAAAGGTAGGTTTGCCGCCCTCTTTATCAGTTCCATTGTAGCAAACGAGCCGAAGAAATGTTTAAGGTTGAATATTTGTTTAGCTTTGCTGTTATTTATTAGTTCAATTGCACATATTGGTGACGGTTTTCATCTTTTGTCAATAAGCGGGTTATGTTGATAACAAGTGGGGTTTTCAGGGCTTCACTAAGTTCTTTTTTAATTAGCGATGGTACTGCATTTTTGATAACCACTGGCAAGGGTTTGTTATTTGGGTTACAAAAGGTGTAGTAGGAGATTTTATTTTTTGCGTAGAATTCTGTAAGGATGCGATAGTCGTCCTCTTGAATTAGATTGATTGGCATTGCATTTAGATTACATATTGTTGTAAAGGTTTTAATGCCTGCATTTTAATTTTTTTACGGTTGTAATTACTAATTTGATTTATTAACTTCTGCTCTCCTCTTCGGTGTTATAAGATAAGTTAAAAAATTGATTTTGTTTTAGTAGTTCATCAGTTGACCAAAAATATCTTTTTTCCAAGTCAGTGATGGGTGGTGTCAATTAATTTAATTTGCGATTATTTTTTTTTAATGTATTACAAAAGGGAACTTTGTACTAAATTATACTTACAGAATTGTATAGCTGTTATCTAAATAAATGATATGACAGCACACTTGTGACGCCCGCACTGTTTCTTGTTGCGTTCGGTAAGTTTAGAGCTGGCGATTTCGATATAAAGACCAACAATACTCGGGTAGATCTTCCACCACTGACGCCACGATACACGAGATTTTGCAGAAAAACTAAAAATAGCGAAAACCACGATCCAAGAATATTTAGTGAAGCTTGATTACGTAAATCGTTATGATGTTTGGGTTTCACACAATTTGTTCAAGAAAAATGCAGCAGTTAAAGAGAGTAATAAAAAAATCAATGTTGAGAGGAAAAGATCCTAGAGTAAGCTACCCCCAAAACTGATCTCCACCCGAAAAGTCATATATTGTATCTGGTGGGATTAGAAAGAAAGCTCATATTATGGGCTCCTACCAAATGACCAGTCGATAAATTCAGGTAAGTACTACTGAATGAGTTAAAGATAAAGAGCGTCATGTTCCATATGAAAGCTACTAGACCTCATGCTTTTTGGCTGTCTGACAACAATGTTGGAGCTTGTCTGGGATGTGCTGCCCTACTCACCTATTTACCAGATATTGTTCTTTCAGATTTTTATTTATGTAGGTTATTCAACTATACGCAATTCTTTGGAAACCATAAAAAGGCACATTAAGTGATTTTTTACTCTTCTCTCTTCTCTATCTAGGAGCCCTAGAAGTTGCATGAAAGATTCAAATTGTTATTGAATAAAATGGTGAATATATAATTTAATAAATGAACCAAAAATGTGCTAAGTGTGTGATAGCTAAGCTTTATCAGGTCCGTACCGCTAAATATCTTCTGTCCAGCTGTAAATCTGATGAAACTCAAAACTTCTCAACTTATACTAATAAACCAACCTGTATATCATTAAATTCTGGCTTTCCTGCTGGTTCAAACACTTACCAACAAACAGCAAATAATAATGATGCTCGCATGTTTTATAACACACCACCTGCTGCCCCAGCGAAAATAAATCAGTGGTAAAATCCTCAACAAATATTCATACAACAGTCTTATCACCAGAAAGCACCAATCCATTATCTAAAAAACAGATAAAAAGCCAAAAACATGAAACACCAAAACTTTGCAAACGCTTATTAATAACACCAATCCTAATGAAGACAATTTGTCGATCAGAAGTGACAAGATCAAAACAACCTTGAAGTACTTCCAGGAAGTTAGACTACGTAATAAGAAAAGGAAAAACACTGAACCACCCTCATAAAAAGCAAAGCGAATAAATTCAGTAATAGCAACCACAAACAAATATGAGGTTCTCGCTAATTCAAATGGAGAAGTAGCAAGCAAATTAACAAAGAAAATAAGAAATAAACCTATTGAGAAATCTAATAAACAGTAATACTGATAAAAAGAATTACCTCTATCAGATAATGCTGGGAAATAAAGTCAAATTAAAAACCAAAAGCGTGAAGGATTATAAGAAACTTACTGATGACCTTTCTCAAAATAAAGCCAGACATACATACTCACTGGAGGAAAAAAAACCTTTAAAGTTGTATTAACACATGCACCATTCTACAGATATTCAGCTGATTAAGGAAACATTGAGAAATGCGGAACAGGAAGTAGTAAACAGGCACAGGACAAATATCTTCTTATTGACCTCAAACGTACCTAACTTAAATAACAACTAAATTTTCAAAATTGAACATACAATAGTAGAATTTGAAGAATCCCCAAAGCAAAATTGTCAATTTATGACCATACGGAACAAATGCAACAGATCAGCTAGGTGCGTCAGATGCACCAAAAATAGTAAAGATGCAAAACCAGCAAAATGCGTGCTATGCGGCTGTGCACCCAGCTAATTAAAAAGGCTGTAGGATTTATACAGACATCCTGAGTAGATTTCCGAATAAAATTTAAAAAGTAATACAATCTCAACTATCACAAAACCGATCTCATCAACCACAATCATATCAACTACAACAGCCAAGCCATCCTCAAGTTAACCAATAAACAAAGTAACATACACATACCCTAAAAAACGAGTCCAATCAACTAAATTATCCAGATATCATTCTACAGCCACTACCCAATCCTAACAGTCGAACAATAACATGACAGGACAAGTAGGCGACTTGACCACCATTGCTGCTACAATGCAGCAGACGATACAAGCTCAACATCAAATCATAACTGAGTTAAAATAAATAGAACTCTTAAGAGAAGAAACAAATAAAAATAAAAACGGTTCCAGTATACTAAATAGCCCTTTGAAATATCATAACGTATATATATATATTACTAGTCTCAGAAACCCATTTTACACAAAAAAGTCACTTAAAGATTCAAAATTATTGTATCTATTACACTGAGCACTCAGACGCTCACAAACAAACGAGGGATGGTACGGCAATACTGAACAGGCAAGGTGTTAGACGCTACGAACTTCCAAAATTCAAGAAAAATCTTCTACAAGCAAAAAGCGCAATAATTGAAGATTGGCACGGTCCGCTGGCCCTCTCACCAGTGTACTGTCCCGTAAACTACCCTACTAACAAAAAGGGATTCATCGAACACTTCCGGTCCTTAGCTAACAGATTCTTGGGACTCACCAGGATGTGGCTCAGTGCGTAATCAAGTTATACAGGACTTGCAGCTTAACTACCTATCAACATATGAACCATTGATGTAAATAAAATTCCCGGTTTGTTAGACCTTTTTGTAACGAAAGATATCGTCCCAGGATATCAGAACATAATGCCATGCTTGGATCTATCTTCAGATCATATTCCAGTTATCGAAAGAGAGAAGCCGCTGAAGCTATATAATAAAAGAACAGACTGGTATTACTTTAGATTCTTGATTCATGATAAATTAAACATGAAAATTTCGCTCAAAACCAATGAAGGTATTGAGTCAGCGATATTCTAACCTATGCAAGTAATTCAAGAGGCGGGTTGGAAAGCGACACCTAATGTTCTGCCTAAACAAGCGAATGCTGTCCTCTTTCTGTGAAAAGAAAAACAATGAAAAAAGGGAAATTAAGGAAAACATGGCAAATGATTAGATACCCATCTGCCAGAATGCGGTATAATAAGACCACATATTAACTAAAAACGATAAAGACCTTAAGAACAAAAGCTAACAAAAATAACTAAAAGTCTGAGTCTAACAGAATACACAAATTATACTTTATGGAAAGTAACAAAAAGAATACAACGCCATGAGCCAGTTCCTCCCCTACGTAAAGCTAAAAATAGCGAGGCACATACTGTCTCAGAAAAAGCTACATTTAGAAAAAGTGTTCCAACCTCTGCCATTATCTGTAACGCCGGAAGATTATAAAATTCAGACATGTCTAGATACCCCATATCAAATATCACCAATGTGGAGACTGTTGACGGGAACAGAAGTTATCAAAAGTAGGGTTATGTTAAGAACTATTTATAACGCGGTTTTGGGGCGCAAATGGAAAGTTGCCCAAATAAGCATAATTGTTAAGAAGGGAGCATTCCACTATCCAGCAGGTTCATCGCCTGGTTGATTACATCAATCAATCTTTTGAAGAAAAACTATACCGCACGACGATGTTCCTAGATGACAGCCGGACGTTTGATAAAGTTTGGCATGATAGCCTCCATTTATTGAAATGTTACTTTAAAGAAAGGTTTATTCAAATTAAATATGAACAACATCAAAATGATTTATATCCAGCACGGTGTAGAGTCCCCCAAGGCAGTGTTCTAGGGCCTTTGCTATAACTACTTTAAATGGCTGACATACCCACCAATACACAATCACTGACAACCACCTTCGCGAATGATAAAGCCATCCTGGTTAAACGCAAAGATCTCGTAACAGCTGAAAAATCATCTAAACGACGTAATGAAATGAACCAAAAAGCGGAGGTTTCAATTAAACGAAGCCAAATCGCTTCACAACGCGCCATACCTTTGGTCGGCGTTGTATATATATTATTTATTAATCTTCCTGAAAAGTTTCTGGTAAAGTTTCCTTTTACTTTTTTGTTAATATAACACAGCATAATATCTAAATAGAATGCTACATAATCTAATGTAGAAATAAAGTATCCGTTCAAAGTACTATGATATACTAATTAAATCCATCTATTACTGGCGATAAGCCATAAGTCAGCACGAATGGACTTTTACGTCAGGGTTTATAAAAGTAATTACTCTTTTCGGCCCAATATTACCTGATGCGGCTCCCGCTGCCGCCGCCGAGTTAATAAAAATTATTCGCGCCGCAGAACCGCCGAAACACCGGAGTTAAAAAAGCTAATTGGCGATTCTTCATGCCTTCCCCGGGGAGCGCGTAATTTATTCCGCCTCCCCGGATGCCGATTTTTTGCAGCGGCAACCTTGTGTACAATTCGGCGGATTGCTCCAAAAATATTTCGCTCATCCATCATAGCACACGTTATGCCGGCTCCATTCTTCACCCCTTCATCAATCTTTGTGCAGAAAAACTGCCTTCTTGCGTTACACTCGCGCTTTTTACCCCCGCTAATCCGCCTGAATCATAACGTGCGCCCTGCGCGCCCGCTCGCGGATTATCCGCGCGCGATTTGGCTCAAATCGCTCGACTTAATGCGGATTGATTTTCGAGTTTTATTCGCCCGTTATTTATGACATCGCTTGCGAGTTGGTTAATTGTTTAACTGACATCTGAATGGAGAAATCTATTCTTGGGCGCCGTCCACTACTGGGTCTCCAAGATTCACGTAACGAGGTCTTTCGGCCTTTTTAGACGTCTATTCGCGGCTTGGTGGTTGCAGAGGTCAGTAATGAGCTAATTGGTAGTTTAAAGTGTAGTCACGGCTTTCTTCTAGCTGCATTTTGATGATATTATTGATTAAAAGAATTCCAAGGTCATTATGTAAGGTCAGATTGCAAAATCTTGGTGTTTGAGGGTTTAACACATTTCCACCATTTGATTAAGATGACTGTATAGTACCAGTTTGTTTTCTATAGTCAATTGCGATTTGCAGCTGATTAAACAGTCATATTTGTTGTTTTTAGATTAAGTTGTTGTCGTTTGACCTTTGTGTAGGCTTTTCGGGTCAGTTTTTGATCCAGATCGAGTTCTAGGTATTTTATCTTGCTTCTTTTTTTTTAAGGTTACATTTATTGCTAGATCAACAAATACAATTTTGTTATACATAGCAGTGATGTTGTGTAAATTATATACATGACTCTGATTACATAACATAAGGAGACTTTTAGCTGTCTCAGCAAACATTTCAGTGACTGTTTCAGTAATTTTCACGATCGGTTAATATAATGTCCTGAGGTAGTTGACGTTTGAGTCTTGTGTGTATCTTTGTTCGAAAGAGTTCATAATGAACCGCACCACTACACGCACTTGAGTTGATTATAAACTTTTTGCACTTTTTAATGTAGTCTTCAATGGGCATGATTCCTAATTCTTGGTGTAGCTGTGTGTTCCGAATGTACCAGGGCGCGTTGACTGCAATTCGTAGCACTTTGTTTTGGAACCTCTGTATTTTGCGTAAGTTGGTTTGAGACGTGTTGCACCATATCGGTGATCCATATAGTATTAGTGGTCGTAGCAGGGTTTTGTATAACAGCATAGTGCATTCAATTTTTAGGGAAGATTTACGGTTAATTAGTGGGTACAGCTGTTTGAGTCTGGCATATCCCTGGATTAATTTCTGGTTAATGTGAAAGCCCCAACTCAGCCGTGTGTCCAGGTAAATACCGAGGTATTTGACTGCTGAATCGTTGGATTTCCACGGTATTGGTTTATTATTAATGTGAACTAGGTTGGGATTCGTGATTCGTCTAAGAGTAAATATTTTTGCTTGGCATTTATCTGGGTTTATTTGGGTATTCCACTGTTGAAACCAGCGAGAAAGCTGGTTTGTGGCTTGTTGGAGAGCTTGTACTGCTTCGTCCAATGACGATGCTTGAGTGAAGATGGCTGTGTCATCCGCAAAGGTGGCGAGAGTTGCCTTAGTTTCAGGCAGGTCAGAGGTGTAAATGGAGAATAGGACTGGACCCAGGACGCTGCCCTGCGGAACACCTGCATGGATATTTTTGGTTTGTGATAGCGTGGAGTTCACTCGTACAGCAAAGGTTCTGTTTTCGACAAATGAGAATAAAATGGCTTTTAGGTAGGGAGGCATGTCAATATTTAGGATTTTAGCTTTAAACCTTCAAGCCACACTCTGTCAAAGGCCTGTGAGATGTCTAGAAATAAGGCCGCAGTGTAGACTTTGTTTTCATAGCCACGCTCGATAAGTTCGCTTATACGTTGTATTTGATGATATGTAGAGTGGCCTTTTCTAAATCCGAATTGAAAGGTAGGGATTGTGTTTTGGTTTTCAATAACGGCATTTAGTCTAACTTGAATTATTCTTTCCAGCAGTTTGGATAGGGTGGTGAGAAGACTTATTGGCCTATAACTACTTATTTTTGTTTTGTTTTGCCCGGTTTTGGAAACATTAGAATTTGGGCATGTTTCCATGCTAGAAAGTAGCCTAATTAGGCAGGCATTAAAGATTGTGCTGAGGCTGGCTAGGGCTTTCTTGGGAAGGTGCTGGAGAATAGAATTTGTGAGTAGATCATGTCCGGGAGACTTTTTGGTTGAGAGTGTGTCTATGTGAGTTTTAAGTTCCTTGGGGGAGGTGGGCTTAATTCTATCGGGGTGCAGCACGTTTGTTTCAATGCAGGTTATCGTGTGGTTAAGGTGTGTTGGAGTGCAAGTGATGATAGGAGTGAAAGTCCTTTCAAGGTGTAGGGCGAAAGCAGCTTTATCTTCATCTGTTATGTAGTTGTCAGTGCCTGTGTCGTTTGTTAGTGTAGGCATTTCATCTCTTTGGTTTAGGATCTTTTGGTTGTTTTCCATAACCCCTGTCCCTGGGCTAAAGTTGGCTATGTGTTGTTGATAGGTGTTGACTCTGAGTAGATCGAGTTCTCTTTTAATCCTATGGGCAACGTTGTTTAGTCGGTTTTTGATTGAAGGACTCCTAGTTCGTTGCCATTCACGCCTGAGTTGACTTTTCTCGTTGATTAGGTTAATTAGATGCCTCGGAGGGTAATTGTACTCTGGTAGGGCTGTTACACGCGCTGGTGTGCATGCTTGTCGTGCACTATCGCTAATCAATGTGGTGAGATTGGCAATCGTTGCGTCAATATCTTCTTGGTTATGGATATTTGTGGGGCATGATATTTTGTTTTCTAGTATTTTTCAAATTGATCCCAGTTCATTTTGCCGTTTATTAGCTTCGGTACTGGTTGTTTCGGTACTGGGTTATTTGTAAAGGACACTAAGACAGGAATGTGGTCTGAGTTGAGTTCGGTTATGACTTGTTGGTACAGCGGCTTGTTAAAATTCTTCTGCAGAACTATGTCAAGTATGTCTGGCTCGTGGTCTCTTCGATACGGGTAATAAGTGTACTCGTCCGGTGCTAATATCTGAAAGGAATTTGCTGTTGCCAAATTCTCTAACTTTTACCCTCAGGGTTGGATGCTCTGCAGCCCCATAAAGGTATGTTTGGCATTTATATCACCAATGACCAATAGCGGCTGATTTGTATTAAATATTGTTTGTATGTCTTCAGGTACTAGTTTTTATTTGGCTGCCTGTAGGCGCTTGCTACTGTTACTGTACTATTGTCATCAAGTGTAACTTGGACGGAGGTCATTTCAATATTTAAATTAGGGATGTCGGGCAGTCGCGTATGCTTAAACCTTCTTTTTATTAGGATTGCTACCCTCCTGACGCAATCGGGGCGTTCCGGTCCTTTCGATAGACGTGGTAACCTGGGATATTAAAGCTGGTTGTGTCGTCTAGGTGCGTCTCAGTAATGCAAGCGATGTCTACTTTGTGTCTAGCTAGGAAGGCAATGATTAGGGATCGTTGGTTTTGGAGCCCATTAGCATTCCAGTTGCGGATTGTTAAGCACTGAATTGGTTTTGGTTGGTTATGGTCCATTAAAGAGCATGGATAGGAGAGTATTTGTGATAAACGATTTAATTTGATCGAGGTGAGGTGTGAGTAGTTCAAGGAGGAGCTGTATAATGTTGGCTGGGTCTGATTTGATGGTGTTGTGATTAAGTCCACTTTGGGGTCTGCTTGCATAGGTCTGTTCGTTGTTAACTTCCGAATTTCGGAAGTTGTTGGGTTTTGGGGTGGGGATTGAGGTTTTGGTACGTTGCCGCAGTAATTTAATATGGTGGGGACAACCGCGATAATTTGCACTGTGGCCTCCTCCACAGTTTACACATTTTGGTGGGTCATTGGGTCGTTTTTTACATTCTGTATGTTGATGGTCGCCTGCGCATTTGACGCAGGTATATTTTTAGTGCAGTAGTTTTGGTATGTCCATACTGCTGACATCTATAGCATTGGGGGATGATCTTGGATTTTCTTCTTTCTTCGACTGTTACTATAGAGTAGAATATTGCTTTTAACGTGAATATACGTTTTGCTTCTTCGTTTTTGGTGAGGTCAACTGCGCAGACTGGCAGCGGTTTTTTTTCTTTTGTGTACAGTCGTGCTACTTTTAGAACTGGAATTTTATTGGTTATGAGTTCGTTTTTGATTTCCTGGTCTGTTAAGGAAAGTGGTACATTTTTGATGACTACTGATAAGGGTTTATCGTTGGGATTTTGGTAAGTGTGGTACTGTATTTGGTTATCACTGTAGAATTTAGTTAATTTCCGATAATCTTCGTCTTTTGTTAAGTTTATTCGTAGTGTGGATACGTTGTAGGTAGTTGTGAACGCACCAGTTGCGTGTTTTTTGATGTCTTCTACAAGAGCTTGGTGATTAACTGCATTGGGCAGATAGATTGGTGGAATTTTAATTTTTGTCGTATCGGGTTGGTTATTTTATGTTTCTTCTTCAGAAGATTGTTTATCGGTTAGGGAAGTTTCCAGGTGTGGCGGAAGATAGTATTTATTGTTTTCTAGGAGGTTTTGAGCTGTCCATGCATAACGTTTTTGAACTTCATTTATAGGTGGTGATAGATCGCTTTTGTTGCGCTGTTTGATCCATTTTAATTGCATGGGTTGCAATTTTTATTGAAATATATTAAAATAAAATCAATTTTAAACTTACTGAGTTTGTAAAGAGTTGATATAGCTAAGGTCAAGCGTATCGCACTGTTATCGGACGGCGTACGTGACATCCGAACCGGTTCACTGCTCGTACTCGACTTATCTTAGTTCTTATCGAAATAGATTGGTTATGAATGATAACTTATACACAGACTTGCGTGACTTTATTATTTAGTTCAATTTTTCAACAATCTAACCAGATTTGTAAAAGGTTTATGTGTAGCTGAAGCTTTTCGGATCCATTGTTGGGATCAGTATCTGAGGACATTATTGCAGTATCATCTCCAAAGATAGCATTCAAAGTAGTGTGTAGTTGGAACTTCTATAGTGCAGAGGAGGTATAGGAACGATTCAAGGGCACTGCCTTGCGGAACATCAGAGTTAATAGAGCGGTAGTCTGATAGTGAGTGCTCTACTTGCACTTGGAAGTGTCTATGAATTAGGTAAGATTTTGGAAAGAAGTATTTTATTATATTTTATATAAAAGTTTTCAGTGCCAGACTTTATCTAAAAACGCCAAAGCACGCATTTTTCCTTAAAGATTATTTTCACTTCTCAGACTATATTTTGAAGCAAGCGAAATGTCAGTATCTAAAGAGCCCAGAATTTTACCTGCTACTTAAGGTCAGGTCTCCACTTTTGTTATTATTATTTAACTTGAACTGGTCTGACTTTCAACGGTCTAAAGAAAATATCAGAAACTTTTGCTGAGCATTTGCTGAATGCATTTCAACCTTTTCGATTTAATGTACCGGATATTCCATACCAGATGTCTTTATCGATTAAACCATTTTTCTAAGGAAAATACAACTCGAAATAAAGAAACTAGATAATTACAAAGCACTAGCATATCACTTGGCAGCAGGGCAAACACTGAAAAAGCTTCTAAAAGAAGCCACTATATCTAGTTGCACGTTACGCATGTTTTACTACCTTATATTGTGGAAGTATGCCTAGATAATGATAGTTTACAAACCCGGAAAAGCACCAGAAAATACTACCTCTACAGGCCGGCAGTCTTCTATCTACACAAGAAAAACTCTTCGAGAAACTATTTTTTTGGGAGACTACTAAACAACACGGACGTAGCATCATATTTGTCTATGGGTTCCGAAAAGAACATTCCACAACACAGCAAGTACGTAGGATAGTTAATAACATAGCACATAGCCTCGAAGGAAAGAACTACTGCACAGTTCTGTTCTTAAACATTGCCCAAGCATTTGGTAAAGTCTGGTCACTGGGTTACTCTACATACATAAAAAGGCTACTCCCAAATTATTGTTACCTTTTCCTTAAATCGTACTGATAGATATTTTATAACTAAGAACTCTCCGGCTATCATCTTATAAAACCTGGTGTCCCACAAGGTAGCATCCTTGCCCCCCTTCCATACCTTATATGCACCGCAGAACTACCAGAAAAAGGAAACACTGTTATCGCTACATTTTCTGACGACACCGCAGTTTTATCTACACATGAAGACGCTATGTTAGCATCTGAGAACCTTCAGAACCACATCGGTTCAGATAACCTTCACAACTCTCAGTTAGTCTAAATAATCTTCGAGTAACTGTTAAATCGGAAACCAAGTACCAAGGATTACATCTGGATTAATGACTGACCTGGAAAAGACATATTCAAGCCAAGCCACAACAGCTCACCAGTTTCGACAAGTATACTGACTAATTGGAAGAAGATCAAAACTGTCCCTATCCAACAAAGCACTACTGCTAAATCCAATCTGGACGTACACAATACAGCTCTGGGATGCGTTAAACCATCTCAAATAAAATTTATTCAACAGCTTCAGTGCAAGTACTTCGTATCATATCAGATTCATTGTGGTATGTAACAAATCAAACCTTGCATGCGAACCTCGACTTACCATTCATAGTGGAAGAAATTTGCAGGTTTCTTTCAAAGCTACTCACAACGATTTCATCCATTGCCCATCCACCCGTAAGAAGATTAAAAAGAGTCTTGCCTCACCCCCTTCCAGCATCCTAATATTAAATTGAATTAGAATTGTTTCTAGTTAGTCTTCGTGATACAAAGTTTTGGTAATAGGGTTTTCCAAATAACATTTGTGCTCATAGTAGTTATTATTGGACTGTGGTCTGAAAACAGATCCAAGTTGCTTTCAATTCTGCCATATACGTCACAAATACCTTTGGTGATTGCAAGTCCAGCTGGGATTTTATTTAGGCCTGGCGGCCAATACGTTTTAGATCATGTTTCTGTGTGGTCGTCGATATTTGACGCAGTAGTGTGGAGTTCTGAAATGTTGCAGTGATTAAACGCCTGGCAAGGTGTACGTTGAACTATAGCATTCTTGATGCGTGGTGCTTCTACTATTACCTTAATATTTTGTAGGGATTTCACTTTGTATATTTATTTATTATCTAATTGTGGTTTTAAGTTAACGACATTTCTTACAGAATGGCCTACCTCAACTAGTTAATCCTTATGTCTTGAATAAGGATTAAATAGTGTATATCGTTCCTTGGTGATTTGATATGTTTGATAGATTGTGTTTTCTTTTTGTTAGTGTGAGATCAGCTTCTTGTATGCGTCGATGGTATTGGTATTTATCTTCACTGTGTTGTTACATAAAGTTGTTCGGGTTATCATTCATATTTTTTAAATCTGTGGCTCCATAAATATATACTGGCGGGGGTTACGACCTGAAGATTGTGTTTTAGAGTTTAGTTTTCGCTATTGCCAGCTTGAGCATCATTTTTTTCTTGTCCATTGAATACTTGGAGTCTGTTTGTTGTACTAGTTGAGAGTTTTTTTTCGACGGTGTTTGTTTGGTGTCTTGTTTCAGCAACAGATCGCCAAGAGTGTTTATTATCAGTGTCATCTAGATTTGTAATCATTATTTCGTCTTCATCACTTTCGTTGTTGTGGGTAATTTGTGCGAGTTGTGATAAAGATGTTGGATAGTTAGTGTTAATATTAGGCATTCCGACCGATTCTTAGAGGCAATAGAGCGGTGATGGACATGTCTTTATTATTAGCGAGGCTGCAACAACTCGATGTCATTACATGATCACATAAGATAGAATATATGATCGTATTTATATTGCATGATAAAATTTGCACCCGTATGTTATTAATTGGGATCTATGGGCTAAGAACTGTTTAGCCTTCTATTGCTAACACTGAGGGTAAGCAGTTCCAACAAAATGGGCGATCGTAGTGTTTGCTACTTATTTCATTGGTAGCATTTTGAATTAAAATACTTTGAGGTCCGTATCGATCGTGTGATTAGGCCCAACTAAATCATTCGAAAGATTTTTGACTGGCTTTTTTAAACATTGCCCTGTTAGACTTACTACCACAACTCCAGATCAGTCACAAATCTAGAAGGGATTATTGTGCAGCAAAAGTTTTAATATTTTTCCTATTAACAAGTTCAATTATTGTACTTTCCGATACTCGACTGCGTCAGCTGTTTAAATATTCTTAATATTGAAAGATGGACGCACCCTTTTGGAAGTATAAATGTTATTTGCTTGGATTTTTATTCATTTAGCTTTACCATACTCCATTTAAGTAGCCTCAAGTTGAAGCTCATTTAGGTGGTGTTAAATATATGTTAAGCATTCGCTCTGGATGAACTAGGCGACAATATTTCGTAAAGCACACAAGACGATATTAACGACCAATAACCAGCACGTGGCCATGTATTTAATTTTTAGTTTATGCAACCCTTTAGGTGTCAAACGTCAGGACAAGTTTCTTTGGGTTTCCAACAAAGTTTTTAACCGTTAGCTATTAGTTTTATTTGACCAGCGATCATTTTTCTTCGTTACCGTGCAACTCAACAAGTTATACGCCCAGTGCGTCTGCGTGTTTATTTAAGTTAATTCAGTTAATTTACTTATACTAGTGAGTGTTACTAGCAGTTTTGTGCGCTTGGCAAATTTGGCCAAATTTGAATTGTGGTTGAAGGTATCTGTGGCTCCTATTTGTTTGTGATGTCGTGTTGGCTAATGAACAGTGTTGGTTTAGCGTCCAAAAGTCTAAACTCAACAATAATAGACAAGATCGAAATTTTTAAGCTTAACAGTGCAGATTTTCTGCAGATAGTCTAAACTATAAGTTAAAATCAGACTTTTAAGTACAGATAAGTTCCAGCCGTCAGCGAAACTAGTTCCAAACAGAAATTAATGTCCGACAAGTCGGATTTTCAACGTTCTGAAAACTTTTAATTCAATCTTTATGCCTTTAAAGTACTTTTATATGATTATGCACACCATCCTATTGATCGGTTGCCACTTTTCTTTATTGGTTGGTTAACCTAAAAAAATTTAACTACGGCCTACTATTATAATCTTAGAACACACCTTGAAGAAACTTATATGAGCCCATTTTGTTCCGTACTCTCAAAAAATAAGTCACTGCATGTTTTTAAAGACCAAAGGAAGAAATGAAGCGATACGATGAGTTCTATTCAAGCATTAAGGTACCTTATACAACTCTATAGTCTTTTTTTTTATTGTACAATAAATTAGCAATCAGTATATGTATTCTATAGGCTAATGTGCTAACATAGGATCTTTAATATGAAAATCCTTATCGGTCATCATGAGGCCTCTACCATCGAAAAGTCCTCGTCGTTTTCATCGGATGTCGTTTGGCCAGAGACGTTTTAGCCTTCTGTTGTCTTGAGGATATAGAAGTGGGCGTATAAGAGGGTTGCTGTGTGTTGTAAGTCTGGTATGATGGTTGTTGCTTCTTTGCTGGATAACTTCAGTGATGTATGGGATGCGGAGGTCATTATACAGTGTATTATTAGACATATACCATGGAGCGTCAGTGAGTTCACGCAGGATTTTAGATTGGGATCTTTGGGCAATGGAAATATTTGATTTGCTGGCACAGCCCCACAATTCAATGCCGTATGTCCATATGGGTAGTAATATTACCTTATATAGTAAAATTTTTTCCTCGAGTGGTAGATGCGATTTTCTTCCAAGCAGCCAGTGTAACTCCTTGAACCTCAGATCTATTTGTTTCCTCTTTCTAGTTATGTGTTCTTTCCAATTCATTTTTTCGTCAAGATGTAGTCCTAGATAACGCACTGAAGAAGATTGTGTAATGGGAGCATTGTTGAAGGTGACCGAAGGACAACTACCTTTTCTCAGTGTAAAGGTTACTTGGGTTGATTTTGATGCATTAATTCTTATTTTCCCTTTGTTGACCCAGTTTCCAATTAGGTTTAGATGGTCTTGCAGGTAAGAAGCTGCGATTATGGGATTTTCGTGACTAGCCAGAATAGCTGTGTCATCAGCAAACGTACCGATTAAGGTATTTGTTGTGGTTGGGAGATCTGCTGTATATAATGAGTATAGCAGGGGGGCTAAAACGTTGCCTTGTGGTACTCCAACTTTAATATCGTATGAGTCAGAGAATTCACCATTTACTTTAGCTCTAAATTGACGGTCTTTTAAATAGGATTTAAATAGGTAGAAGAGAGAGGGAAGAAGGAGCTTGATTTTATAAAGAAGGCCATCATGCCAAACTTTGTCGAAGGCTTGGCCTATGTCCAAAAAAGCCGATGTACAATATTCTTTATTTTCCAGGGATGTGTTAATTTTGTGAACTACTCGATGACAATGCTGGATCGTTGAGTGCTGTAAGCGGAATCCGAATTGGTGGTCAGGGATAACATCTAAAAATGAGTTCATTCTGCTGCGGATTAGTTTTTCCAGCAGTTTGGAGATAGCTGATAACAAGCTTATTGGTCTGTAGGAAGATACATGATTTGGGTTTTTGCCAGGCTTGGGGATCATAATTATTTCAGCAACTTTTAGTTGTTTGGGCCAATACTGTAGTCTTAAAACCGCATTGAATATATATGTGAGCATTACAATACCTTTCTTGGGGAGTTCTTTCAACATTTTTGGTGTAATCAGGTCAGGACCTGGAGCTTTTCTAATATTTGATTGAGTTATTACATCTATGATTTCTTTAGGAATGATTGGTTTTATAGGTTCTGCGGGAGGAGGATTGTTGTTCAGAAAATCGGAAACTTCTTGATTTGGTGTGTTATCGTGAGGAGTAAAAATACTTCTGCTAGATATTGGGCGAATAGGTCGGTTTTGTCCTTGTTGCTTCTTGCCCATGGCCCCGGGGGTGGGATCTTGCTTGCGAACTGGGGGGTTTGCGTGAACTGGTTTGAGAGCTGCTTTAACTGGTCTCCAGATGGAATTATCATAACGATTCAAGTTTAATATGTAGTTTCTAAACGATACATGTTGAGATTCCTTTATTTGGCGTTTGAGTTTCCTTGTTATTTGGTTATAAGCTGTTTTGTCTGTTGGGGAATGGCTACGGTGCCATTTTGCTTTGGCTTTTCTTTTTTCTGCTATTAGTTTTATAATTTCTAAAGGGATATTAATGTTACTAACATGAATTTTCGAGGGCGGCGTTGTCTGGTGAGCGGCTTGTAATAATATTGTAGTTAGGTTATTTAAGGCATCCTCTACTTCATTGGGTTCTTTTAGTCTTATTTTTAGATTGATGCTTTCGTTGATTTTATTCCTGTAGTCTTCCCAATCAGTTTTTGAATTATATATCTTAGGTGGCTTTTTAACATTTATTATAGTTGTGCTGACTGTTGCTATTACTGGTGAGTGATCGGAAGATAAATCTAACTTGGGGACAATGTGCAAATAGGAGTTTGAAATGCCATTAGTGACGAAAAAGTCCAGGAGGTCTGGAATTTTCCCGGGATCAGTTGGCCAGTAAGTTGGACTGCCAAGAAATTGTATTTCGCTTCGTGTAGGACCTTGGCTAATTCTCTTCCTTTCGTGGTAGTAGTTCGTGATCCCCATAGGGTATTTTTACTGTTGTAGTCGCCACCAGCGAGAAACTTAGTGCCAAGCGTTTTAAAGAATTCTTCAAAATGTTCTTTTTTAAGTTGGTGGCGAGGGGGACAATATGGTTATGTCAAATGGTAGAGTTTTAACTTTTATCGAAGTGGCTTGTAAGTAATCTTTTGCATATTCAGGTAGTACATAATGTTCGATGGTGTATTTTATTAATATTGCAGATCCTGCGTGGGCTGTGTTGTCTGGGTGGTTAGTGTGGTAGAAATTGTATCCGGGAATCTTAAAGTATGACATGTTGGTAAGGTGGGATTCGCTGATTAAAAGAATGTCAATTAGGTTGTAGTGAAGGAAGGTTTTTATTTCTTCTTTATGTTGTAAGATACCATTGGCGTTCCAAAGTGCTATTCGAAGGAACTTGGCCATTACTTTTGTCCAATTAACGTGGTTAGCATGTTTAGTACCATGCTATTCTGATGTAAAAGCTGGTTAAACATGTTTTTGAATTCTTCTAAGGACTTATTTAACAGTTCGCTGATGTTATCTTCTGTATTAACATTCTGTGATTGTGGTGTGTAGTTAGTATTATTGTTGGCTGTTTTAGTGTAGTTGTAGTTTTGAAGTGGGTTGTTAACAATAGGTGCAGGTGTTTGTTGATTAAGATTTGATAATGTTGGAGTAATATGAGGATTAATATTGTTGTTTGAGACAGGGTTTCTTTTGTATAAACGATGGTAATATTCACAACCTCTGTAATTCGCAGGGAGTGGACCTCCACATAAAGCGCATGTAGCTGGGGTGTCCCTAGTTTTTTTGCAACTGGCAGTACTGTGCGTATTGCCACATTTTACACAGTTAAAGGGTCTGTTACAGTATTTCTTGAAGTGTCCATATAATTGGCATCGTGTGCATTGTATTACGTTTTTTTGTTTTCTTGGAGCTTCGACTTGTACAACGCAATGACGTAACGTACGAATATCGTAGACTCTTTTATTATTGTCTGCTGGTTCTAGGTCCACAAAGAACATATTCAGCGGTGTTTTGTCCTTTCTGCTTAGCACATTGATGATATTCCTTACCTTATGCCCCTGGGATTCGAGATCATCTATTATATCTTGAGTGTCCATGGAATGATGTAAGTATTTTATTACCACTCGAAGAGCTCTTTCCTCTTTAGGTTGATAAGTATGGTGAATGATATTGTTTTCTTTCATGTACTTAGATAGTTTCCTGAAGGTGTCAGGGGTGTTACAATTTATTTTTACTTTATCATTGGACATACTTCTAGAGGAGAACTGCTCCTCTTCAATTATTTCATTTAATTTTTTTATCATTTCTGGGAAGTTGGCAACTCCGTATACGAAAATGGGAGGAGGTCTAGGGATGATAACTGCGGTTTGATTGTCGGTGCTTTCTGGGTTAGGATTTAAGGCACTAAATTTATTAGATAATTGTATGTTAGTCGGTGTTATTCCTTTGTTTGTGAATGTTTTTCTTCTCTTGACACTTTTAATTACTTGCCATGAATTTTCGTTTGATGAATTTGCAATTTCTTCATCGCTGGTTGATATCATTCTTTCTAGCTGTGTGCTGTTAATTTGCTGTGGGTGATCATAAATGAATTGTTGTGGGGCGTGCTGTGATTGTAGAAAATATTGAGATTGTTGAGGGTTTAGATTTTGCATGTAAGGTTGTAGTAATTGCTGTTGGTTAGGTGGAAATGTATAAGGCTGTGATAGGAACGTTTGTGACATTTGCGTATTCGTAGCTGGCTGGTGTTGCATAATATTTGTTGATGTCATTGGGTTTTTAAAGGTGAAACAGTTGTTATTACTGAGTTAAACGTTGAAATTAAATTAATAAATGCAAAAATTTGCCTGACCTTAAGCAAGGCTACGGCTGCGGCTCCGCCGTTGTGATAACTCAGGTATAGCTCGGCTCGCACGTTCGGTCTGCTTGAAGGCACTAGCAAGAATGCTATAGTCTTTATGAAAAATAACTGATGCTTCTTCTTCGAAAGAGGTTTTCTAGAAAAATTAGGATAATCCCTGTACCAAACTATAAATTGAAATTTATATTGCTTCAGTATCTTAATTGAACAAGAGTTTTTGTGGCTTTATACTTGAAGACCCAACTACCTATTAGATATCCTAAGGAGGATTCGCTCAAAGTTGAAAATATTAGTGGAGCTTCGGTGAATCATTTTCTACATAATCAAAGAGTACTGTATCATTGAGTAAGCCATGTGGAAAATCTCTTTTACGTGCCTTAGGATGTAATAAGAATAATGTTGACATTTCTGTAATTGTTACAAGAAGCTTTTGAAAAGCATGATGGTGAGGGGACCGAAACATAGCAGAAATCGCGTTAATAATGTTAAAAAATGTAGTAGTAGTTTCCTGTAATAAGTGCTTTGAGCACTATCTTCCACTATCGGTCGAATTCTCCTGAAGAATGCAAATCAAACGTCTTACTGGATGAGGTCGAAGATTTGGTGTGAGAAAACGGAAATTCACCTAACTATTCGGTCACTGCAACCATAAACACTAACTTTTGGACCATCAAACAACAACCTCGCTATTCACAGAAACCTGTGACCGCCTATAAAATGATGAAGTTATTTATCAAATTTTATTTGAAGGTATAAACAGAAGAAATTGCTCTTAATAATTTCAAAACTATAGGAACTTTTCTGTTCAAAGAGGATATAGTCACAGAGCGAATCAACGAAATTTACAGCTCTCTTTTGAAACAGTATAATAACAACTGGAGTAACTTCCAATATTTAACCCCTTATACTTTAAGAGCCTCTGCTGGGTACTCAAAAAATGGGAGTATGTACAAAGTTAATCCAATTATCAAAAAAAAAAGGAAAGCAACAAAGATCGTAATATATTAGTTATGTTTATAGCCAAGAGTTCGAGCTTGGTCAAAGTTATCTAGAACCATACCTATGTAAGTATAAGCCTCAAAGCAAGTGAAATTGTTCAACAGTACAAGAAGAGAGTGGAAGAGTTTACGTTGACTTCTAAAACTTTGTTACAAGCGCCAGACGCCAATTTCTTAAGTTAACAATAGAATAGGATATGTCTTTGGCTAAAATTATGACTTACTTTTGGCATCACCTTCGCGCAGTTCTTATTCGATGGCATTTTCCAATCTGTCCAAAATCAAAAATTGAAAAGTAAGTCTACAAATGTCCAGAATCATGCGGAAATACATGGTGACGTTTCACAGTAGACGCAACTGAGTGCCTGATCAGTTAAATTAAAAGTACCGTACCTGATAAAAAGGAAATGGCAAACTCTGAAGGAAATGCGTTAATTTTGCCAAACCACACCGACAAACCGCTAAAGATAGAAAGCCCAAATTTTGCACGCACCTGGCTTAACAGTTCACAAAAATGACCCTTTTATTTTTAGCCACTTGTGCTTTAGGTGACTTTTACGGCAACTTCCACAATAAAAATTTTTAAAAATGCCAAAAACTGTATTTTGGCGATTATTGGTATAATTATATGGCATATCAGTCAAAACCTATAATAATGCCTGCCAAAAGCCACCAAAAAAATTTCAAGTCTATCGGATAATCCGTTCAAAAAACCAGTGCTTAAAGAGACGAAAGTCATAGATTTTTGCCCACTGCTGTAAATATAATATATAAGAGGGACATTTGGAATTAAACACCCATTTGGTTATGTGTGACAAACATTACTTTCTAACATAATCGCAATACATATTGAGGCTCCTGTCATAACCTCTTACAAGGTTTAAAATTCCTTCTGCAGAAAACTTTCCCATCTGGAAATAAAACTGCCCTGCAATAGTATCTTGAAGAGTTAAAGAGTGCGACCCAAACCACTGTTTTATTTTTACAATGGACCTTTTTGCCAATTTTCTTCCCAAGTTTATCGCTGACTATAGATCCGAGGCGACTTCTTGCCTCATGCTGCGTCCATTATTAAACATGCAACGCGATTGACACACCTTCGCTCTTCAGGTTAGGTCCGTAAACATTATACAGTTCGCGATAAATCACAGTTACAGAAAGATTTTTCGCACACAAAAGTCGTATTACTGCACGCACTTCACATTTGGTGGCATTTTCTATGGCAGTATTCAACACAACGACAAGTAAACTACTACACAACCTTCTTCTTCCACTTCGCACCGCCTATGCGGGCCTCGCTATTACCACCTATTTCTCACGCATGCGCAAACAGAAATTTCAGCCCGAATTGACATTCTATAACAACGAATGCACTTTTCTCATATCTTTATCCTTATCTTTCAAAAATATAAATATAAAATAGTTGAATTTACAAATAAATAATATAAACATCACTAACAAAACGAAGATGTAAAGTGCATAACTGTAGTTAGAGATTTTTCAGAGTGAACCCGCTCCTGCCAGCTCGGATTTTCCTAAATTTTCTTGTTACTCGCTTTCTTTTGTTCGTACAATCATTTCCCTAGCGGTCAGTTGACTAAGCGTACCTAATATAATTAAGGCGTAATTTTTCCCTCCAGTTATGTAAGTTGTTCTGTATAAGTTTGCCATTGCATTTTGGAAAATAAAGCTGAAAAGACTTTAACGATGCCGATTCCATTACTCTCTTAAGGTAAAAGCTGTTTGTTTGGTGTTCTAATAGAAACTACACGTACGAGGCCTAATATAAAAAATATAAACTTTGAAAAAAATATAAATTTTGAGAAGATCAAAGCACAACTCAAGGACAATACGCTATGTTAGTGTCATATCATCGAATATGATTATTAACGCCCATTATCCAAAATAAAGTTGTTATTTAACGATAGTAAGTTCGTAATTTTTAAATATGAATTCTTTCAGTTGAAATTAGATGCAGATTACAATATTTTAGACGGCAATTGCTCCTATTATAATTTAATTTACTCCTATTAATAATTTTTAAGTTGTTTTAGATAATTTATTAGTTTTTTTAATAAATGAAAATTTGTTTTATCAGAAATTTGTTATTTTAGAGCAGTAATAGCAATGTCACCAAGAACTAACCTTTTAGGTACTTATCATCCTTATCTACATGTAGTTTCTTCGGTAACAAAAATTAAAATAATACTTGGAGGAAGAATGAAATGTTAGAACGGCCAAGCGCCCCCAAAAACCCATAACTTGTTCCATTGATACCTCAAAAGCTCTTTCGATTAAAATATTTCAAAGAACCTATACATGAAGTCTCGTCCTCGTGGAACACCCTGTATATACATATAGAAATATTTGTTTAGCTTTTTTTTTCTAAAAACAGCAAGACTTATTGTACGATACCCCTAAGAAATTAATGAGTCGTAAACTTGTTTGTGTGATATATAAATTATTACCCAACCGTAACACCATTCAATAATTTTGATGTTAAAGCGAAAATTTCTAATTTTTCTATTCTACACGGGTTAACGCATGCGAAAACGGTGCTTATATTAATTTATTAGCTCTCCTTTTCAAGATAATGGCATCCTAACACTCACAGGACACAATGAAATATAAAAAATCCAATACAAAAGTCGTTACCTTAACAGCGTTCTTTTTTGGCCTGTCTGCTGTATCCTGTTTCAAGAGCGTGCCTTTTAACCATCCAACAATAATCATCTAACATAGAAGCACTCGCATTCCTTTTGCACCTCAGCTCTATTACCGAAATGTCTTGGAAAGGGCGCTTGCCGTGTTCGCCGCTCACGTTATCGCAATTTAGAAGGAAGAAAGTGAAGTGTAATTTCAAAAAGCTCACTTCAGTGAAATGTTGCAACCTGACTGTTCAATAAAGGGTGTCCCAAAAAAAGAAAAATTTTATAAAAAAAATGACATTTTGTTTTTTAGTTGGCAAAGTTATAACGTTATTTTATAGGGTAGATAATGCAATTAAATTAGATATAGCATAAGTCAATTCACAAAATTCTCGATCACTTTTTGCCACACTGCAGCTTAATTTCGTAGATAATTTCAAATGTTTGCCTTTTCTTACCATAATCTTTGATGTTTACAAATATCCAGAAAGAAAATTCAGATCAGTCGCCCATTAAATTTTTACTCCAACAATTGGATTGTTTTATGCTTCGTATGACAGGTGGCGCCATCCTGCTGGAACTACAAGTCATCTGAATCTATGCTGTCTACATGAGACCATAAAAACCCCTCTTTGATCTCACGGTTACAGTTACAATTGATAATCACTCAATTTCAAAGAACGGCCCAATCACTCCGCCATTATAAAATCTACATTAAACTGTTAATTTTTGGGTTTTATAGACCATTTTTGAAAGAACCGAAGATTATTATCTGTGCCCAAAATGCGGCAATTTTGCTTATTGACATACCCACCAAGGTGGAAATGCGCCTCATCGTTAGAGATGATTTTCTTAGCAAATCTGCCGTCACATCTTAATTCTCTAGCAGCCAATTGGCAGCCATCCGGCTTTTCAAATGATCGTTTTGGTTTGTTCTTGGTGCAGATGCAGATCTTTTGTTAGTCTTCTGCAAGGGACTTTTTGAAATGTACGGTTGTAGTGGCCGATGGTGCACTGAGGCTCCTGGACGCTACGTTATACTGTCGTTCGCAATAGCTATCTGACTTCCACACAAGTAATATTTTGACTTTTACAAACTATTCTTTATAAAATAATAGTTACTTTATAATCACTAAAAATTTTCCACTACACTTCTTATGGCTTATTCCTATCATATGTCTTCCATGCTCCTTAAATATATTTTATATTACTAATTCAAAAAGCGATTTGAGACTATTTGAATGAATTAACTAACGATAATAAAACAGAGTGCTCACTTTGGAAGACTACCAAGCCACTAAGAAGACCTATTTTACATAATCCCCCAATTCGAAATGCAGATGAAAAACGCATACAGGTTCTCAGAACATCTAGAGAGCATTTTCCAGCCAAACGATGGAGAAGACCCTCAAGATTGGACTGAATTAGAACAAGGAGAAGCAATTATCAGACTCACTTCAGCAACAGAAGTTTTTGGTGAAATGAAAATAAATATTAACCCGAAAAAAACTCCGGCTTTGACTTAATCACTGGCGAAGTGTTAAAACAACTTCCGAAGAAAGCCATAGTAAAACTTACCAATCTTATTAATGCATCCTTTAGATTAAAGTATGTCCCTAAGATGTGGAAGGTCGCTGAGGTCATTATGATCCTTAAACCAGGTAAACCTCCTAATGATGTAGCACTATATAGGCCTATATCGTTGTTACCATTCATTTCAAAAAGTTTCGGTTCAGAGAAAATCACTCGACTATCGACCAAGTCCACAGAATCACAAACGTTATAGAAAAATCACTAGAAGAAAGAAAAGTCTGTTCCACAGTCTTCCACGAAATTGCTCAGGCTTTCGGCAAAGTTTGGCATGAAGGCTTGTTTCACAAACTGAACCTGCTTCTACCACAACAACTTTTACAATCTTATCGATCAGAAACAGAGGAATCAAGCAACCTAAAACACACATAGCAGCCCTACAAACTCAAACAGGAACCTAGGGAAGAACTGATAAACAAAAGGGAAAAGAGTTCGCTCAACACCTTCAATCTGTTTTTACTCCTAATTCAGAAGAAATTGATGAGGACATTGAAACTTACTTAAATGCCCCGTTACAAATGTCACCGCCAATACGTAACTTCACGAAGAAAGAAATCCAGGAAGAAATAAACTAAATGTGTAATAGAAAATCCCTAGGGTTTGATCTAAAAAGAGCTTCCAGAAAAGGGAATACAATATATCCAACTACTATTTAATGGAATCCTTCGCCTTACTTACTGGCCACTCCAGTCAAAATTTGCCCACACCATTCTCATCCTTAAACCCGGTAAACCCCTAATAATATTAACTCCTATCGCCCTATTAGTCTTCTTCCGCTGCTATCTAAATTGCTTGAAAAACTAATCCTAAAGAGAATAAATCAAAGTGAAATACTACAAGATTGTCTTCCAAATCATCAATTTGGCTTCCGGACTCAACACTCGACTGTCCAACAGTGTCATCGACTAGTTAACAAAATTCAAACCACTCTTGAAGATAAGGAATACTGCTCCGCAGTATTTTTAGATGTTAAACAGGCATTTGACCGTGTTTGGCACAGCCGACTTCTGTACAAAATCAAAAATAGATTTCCTCACCACTACTACCTACTGTTACGGTCTTACCTTGAAAATGGCCACTTTAAAGTGATAGTAGGTGATGAAACATCACAAATAAGGCAAATCCAAGCAGGCGTACCTCAAGGTAGTGTGTTAGGACCTGTATTATACCTTTTGAATTCGCATGACATCCCAACTCTGGAACATAGTACTATGGGAACTTTTGCCGATGACATAGCAATACTAACAAGTAGTGAGGATCCAGTCGTAGCAACGAACAGACCTCAAGATCATTTAACCTTAATTGAGGAATGGACACACAAAGGGAGGATAAAAATTAATGGAAATAAATCTTCCCACGTCACGTTTACCATGAAACGATCAACCCGTGCTCCAGTTTACATCAACGATCACCCCATCCCCCAAGCTTTGGCCTTGACCTTGACAAACGTCTAACCTGGAGAATGCACGTATCCAAGAAAAGGAAGGAGATGGGCATTAAAATTAGAAAAATGTATTGGCTCATTGGCAAAAAATCAATTCTCTCTTTGAATAACAAACCACTTATATACAAGACCATGGGGCCTCACGGCTGTGAGCTATGGGGTTGTGCAAGCAATTCAACGATAGAAATCATACAACGATTCCAATCAAAGACATTACGAAGCATAACTGGAGCGCCATGGTAATTCTCTAATAGAACCCTCCACACCGATCTCAATGTACCATACGTGAAGGACGCAATCAAGCAAAAGGCATAAAACACCACGACTCGCTAGAAACTCATCCCAACGAAACCAATATTCTAACCATATTTCTAACGGCTAAAAACAGAAGTGTTGGAGATATGGTACTGGTAACAAGGTATCGTCTCTTTGTTAATTCTGGTTTTTCTTAATAAAAGACATGGGAACAAGAAAAGCGTAAGACAAAGAATATTATATAAATAAAAGAAGTTAATTGACAGACAGTGTAAAAAAAGCCCAAAAAATAATACGCGAAGATTTTGCAATAAAACGAAGCTCTAAAAAAAGTAAAAAATAATTTTTGACGATAGTAAAGAGGATTAAAAAGAAAAAAATAAATATAAAAGACAAGAATAGTATTATTAGTAACGAGAAATAATTGTAACATGGAGGAAACATTACGAAGAGGTCAAAACGAGACACATGACAACTGAAATAACAGAAAACGGTAAAAAATCAATAATTTTAAAATATGAAAAAGCACTTGAATAACAAAATAACTTTAGAATCAATAAATTTTGGTGGTGGGGACGTAAAAGAATGGATAAAAGAATCTGCAATAAAACATGGAAATATAAAAAGTTTCAGAAGACATACACATAAAATTACAAGGCCTCGCCTTCAACATCAACTGCACTAAAAATGCTAAAAACCAATTAAGATCAGAAATCAACATAATACTTAGAAAAAGAAGAAGAAGCTCTCAGAGCAGGAACACAAAGCAACGAACGTACTTGAAGAATGATAATTAGAGAGAAAAGTGTACTGAATGCACGACAAAGACAAAGCAGAACTGAACATAAAGATAAAAACAATACAAAACGCGATAAATATATAATAAAAGACAAAAAATAGACAGAGAAATGCAAAACGTGAAATATAAAATCTAAGTCGAAAGAAGTGAAATGAGCAATTAAACGAAATTGAAACTATACAAACTCTGAACTTTAACGCAGTTTAGAAACAGAAAAATAATTGGTAACGCATAGAAAGATCAAGTGTAAAATGCAACAGTAAGGGAGAGAAAAACAGAGTAAAATAGAAATTATCAGTAACAAAGAGGTCAAACCTTTTAAGATAATAAAAGAAAAGGGGGTTTAAAGTTTAAAGGCCATGATTTAAAAAACAGAAATTAAAAGGGTTGCGAAACAGAGCAAAATATACAGAAAATAAATAGAACACCACCCTAGGGATTGACAGGGATGTAAGAAAGTAAGTATTCCCATAGAGGATCTAAATCTTACCCCCGAAGACTAATTTCCTGTCTTGTTTTACTGAAAAAGACGTCCACGCATGGAAAAAAGCTTAAGGACGCTGCTCTCTCTTAACTGGAGGAGGACTTCAGAGCTTTGTGAGATTTATTTCGATCATCTGTCCATTTCACCAAGTACAGTCCGCATCTGTGGTGGTTGAGCGACCAGCTAAACCATATATGGTATATCTTGTTTACAGTATCATTAGCGAGGTTCCATATTTTTAAAAAGTGCAACGTTGCATGTCGTAAACGTTTTCCTTAATTTTCCATAGTTAGCATCAAACAAAAGTGCGTGTACAATTCTAGCAGCATCTGAAACTCTTATAGCATTGTCCTTATGTGTGCTCTGTGTATCAAATAGCATAATTAAATCATTAATTAATAATACCTATATTTGAGCCACGCATAAACAGGTTGTTAATTGAGTTATCCCTGTATAGCATTTTTATAAGTAAAAACTTTTCAGTGCCATTGGTTTTTGCTTGAACCCAAAGGCCAAGGCCAATTAGAGTATTTCTACTCGCATTCATATCCGGTCATTTACAAGAAAAGTACGTGACATTCCTCTTTTCACTGGATGAGGTCTGAATGGATCGAAAAACCAAGACAGGAAACAAAAAGAATAAACATATAAGGCCTTATAATTTTGAAGTTGTACGAGGTTTATGAAAACACATTTAGAATTGTAAAAATTTTAATTATTAATTAATTACCGCATTTATTTTATATACACAATGATTTGAATTTGCCTATTACCCCGTTTAAAAGACAACAGAAAGTGAGTTATATGTACCCCCCTATCCCAACCGATTCTGCGCAAATAAAAGTTTTCGTCTATTTTCTCAAGATTATTACTTCATTTTGCTTAAAACCATCAGTTGGATATGATTATGTCACCTAAAGTCATTCAAATGATAATAAATTAATACTTTAAGTAAACAAAAATTTATAGGCGCCAGCACCACCAAGTTTGTAGGGCGATTCGAATGCGACATATATAATTGCACAACACTTAATTATTAATTATTGTATTTATAATATATAAACAATTATTTTAAATTTCCTAATATATTCTTGGCCTAAAAAACACCAAGTTGGAGAAATGTTAAATAAACAACAATTTAAGTTAGCACCACTGCTCTCATTTCAGATTGTCTCGGCCAAATGCGCCACAGCAGCTGTTGCTAAGTGCGTTCTGATTGGTCCGTCGCTGCATCCAAGGTATCCTGGCACCCCTTGTTAGGCTTTCTTAGAAATGTATCTGAGGTCATCACAGTTTATGTAACGAATTTCTTAGAACTGATCGTAACCCTTGCAATTTATTTTATTTTAAAATTCGAATATAAAATTCTTAGTGAGCCGCTAAGTTAGCGGGGCGGTTCGCATGCTATATAATTGCAGGGCACTTAGTTATTAATTACTTTATTTATTTTACGTAAATAATCGTTTTAATATAACTATTATATTACCTCGCCTAAAAGGCCACAGAATTGGGCGCCCGAGTTAAATGTATGCGGCGCGTACTACCCCCCCCCCCCTTCCAAAGCTGATTCTGCGCAAATATAAGTTTTTGGTGTTTACTTTCCGACACCTAATTGATACCTAAATTAGATGATTTTTTCCCCGTTCGGCAATTACGACCCTATCGAAAACTACAAAAATCCTGCTTTGCGCAAAAGCAAAAATCATAGAGTCCTACCTTGAGCTGTCTTCTCTTCCTAGCGCTGCAGCTTTAAACTAAATCCTCCTTGTCCATTCAACACAAAAGTTCATAATTGCAGTCACACGGAACGTAATTATCAAAAACGGCACCCCGGCGTCGCATCACGGCCGATCTGAACCGACGCACATCCGTTACTGGACTGGCGGACCAACTTAATACGGTTAGCCCTTATTTTGCACTTATTTAAACTGGCAGGTGCAGTCCGGATTGGTCGACACGCCGCACAACGAAATTCCCGCCATTAATTGCACTGGCTGTTACTAAATGCGGTCTGATTGGTCGAAAGCTGCTTTCAAGGTTTCCTGCCACCCCTTGCTAGGATTTCTTAGAAATGATGTGATCACAGCTTATTGAACGCATTTCTTAGAACTGGACGTCGTAACGCCAACCAAAAATTATACTTTAAATTCAAACATAAAATGCTTCGAGAGCCGCTAACTTAGTGGGACGGTTTGCATGCGTTTTAATTGCAAAGCATCGAATTATTAATTACTATATTTATTTTATATAAACAATGATTTTGATATGTCTATTATATTAAACTTGCCTAATACGTTACGAAGTTTAGAGACCGACATATAAGTATGCGGTGCATGCTTTCTCCCCCCTCCCCTCTTGCAACTCTGCACCAATTAAATTTTTTCATCGTCCTCTTCGTGTCACATAATTACATAGTTTTGCTCTCCATTCTACAATTACTATCCCATAGAAAACTACAAAAATGTTGCATTGCGCAACAACCAAAAATCAGGCGCCGCATTCGCAAAGCTTTAAACGGCATCCTCCTCGTCCACTCAAAACGAAACACTTAGTAGCCAGTCACAGGCAACCCAATTATCAAAAACGGCACTTCTGCATCGCGTTACTGCGCTACATGACCAACCTAAGACAAAAAGCACTTTCTTCACACTTGCTTCAGCTAACCAGTGCAGTCCTGATTGGTCGAAACGCCCCACATCGAAATTTCCACCAAAAATTGCAAAAACTGGTACTAAGTGCGGTCTGATTGGTCCATCGCCGCTTTCCAGGTTTTCCATCGCCCCTCCTAGACTTCCTTGGAAAACCAACTGAATATAACTGCATCATATCTGATGTGCAACTGATCTACAGCGGTATAACAAAATCTTTCAAACATGTTAGTTTTACTCTAAATAGACTTTAAAAAGAAAATATGTGGTTATATAGGGTGTTTCAGAATTTTTCGGCATTATTTTAGTAATTTTTTCTCTCGCAAGAAAAACAAAAAGACTAAATAAACAACTGTTTCAAATTAATTTATTACTTAGATATTAAATGTAAAATTAATTTAACAATAAAACATTCAGAGTAACTGTTCAAAGTGCTCTACGTTTTTTTGAATGCAGCATCCATTACGATGAATTTATGCTTCTCTGGGAAGCCTTATCACATCAAGACGACTTGAGTAAGAGTAAAATAGGAACTCAAATAGTTATTACAGAAACAACTGATGGGCAATACCTTACAGAACTTCTTTATGATTCACTGATATGACGATACAGTGGTATACGTAGTAAAAGAATCTTAAATAATACGTACACCATACCCTGATGTATATTCGTATGTGTCTAAATGGACTGCTTCTAGAGAAAGGAATAATTAGAAATTTTAAAAAGTCAAACAAACGAAACTGTATAAAACACTAACTCATCAAATTCTTCTCCAAACGAGACCCGCAAAACACTCAGCACGAGCAGACATACCGAGTACGGGTACATTACGTTCAGATTTACGGTACTGTACTAACACCAAGGTCTGTCTAAAATCTGTATTAATTGTATTGATAGTGAATGATAACTAGGTTAAGGCAGTTTTCTATATCGATCTTGCATTTACCTCTACCTCTTCTGTCGGAGAGCAAAGGCGACAATAATGCCTTCTCCACCTTTAACGCCGATCATCAACTCCTCCGACATCTTCAGTAAGCTGTTAAAATGTTTCCAATCACCGACTCCTATCCCAACATTCTAACCTGTTTACGCTCCTCTAAAGAAAATAACCCCCCCCCCCCAAATCCCCCGGAAGAAACAGATCTGCCTTTAGTCATGAAGACTCTACACGACAACCAGGTAGGCTTTCTTAAAGCCAAAAACATAGTGAATGGAATATCAATCCATCTAGATGCTTCTCAAGGTCGTTGGTGACTGACTCGCATTCTAACGGAAGCGAATATCCAGCACCACTGTTGCTTTCTAACAGTAGACAAGCTTCTTCGTGTTATAATTTGTGACGTTCTAGAGTATGTCCCGGAAAAAACTGAAATACGAGCTCCTGGCCATAAAGTGAGTAATAAGAGTAGAATTACTAGCATCTACCACCAGCCAGCGCTACTATTGCTCTGCTTCCATTTTGTTCAAGCGCAAGGCTAATAATTACTCCAGTAAGTGTAAGCGGGGCCGCAGTGCCACATGTGCTAATGGCCAGGAGTTCTATCCAACCAGCTTTACGAAAACTTGGAGGGTGCAGCTTTGGCCACAACCACTCCACTGTACTCAGCCTTCCCTCCGGCGTGCGCAGCAGATAATCCGTTGATGGTTCCAGAACGTATACCCTTCGACCACGCAGAACGCCACTAAATTCTAATTATCACTGGGATTATGTCTTAAGCGAAAGAGCTCAACTCAATTTTGTTATGCTGAAAATCGACCAAGCATCTGGAACTCACTTATGCTTCTGCAATGCTAGAGACACTTAATGGTGCACTGATTTCCAACGCCTAAACTTCCAAGAAAAGAAAAAAATTTACATTTCACCAGCCTGCAGTTCTTCGTCCTCGATCTTGCAATGTGCCCCTTTAAATTCTTTTTTTTAGCTCAGTATTCCTTTTTTTGAAGAGTTTTACTAGAGTTTTCATTTATATAGCAGTTTTTTTATTCATTTTTCTACAACATTGCTCTCACTAGACTATATTCAAAGGTAAATAACGCCCAATAACGGTTTCGCAGCCAAACTCCTAGAAGTTTTTTGTTATAAGGGCATTACATGAGATGTTTTGAAGCTCTAGAAATGCTCTCAAGCAACAGTTTAAAAGTGCTAGACAAAAGCTACTCGGTGATACCTTTATTGATAGGAAATACTCGCTCGTAAGCCTCACTTTTGTGTGTTGACAACGATATTGTAAATCGTCCCTTCTGAAATATTTGTCTCAACTTTTTTTGTCTAAAACTACCTGTTTATTTAATTACGAGAAAAATTCTGCAACTTTCTTTTCTTTGAAGTAGTGGGGTTTCTGAATGAATAAGTGCAATTAAAATAATTATCCAACAAATATTTCAATTTAGGAACGCAATGATTATGCGAAGAAAATGCTGTTTTCCTATCTGCCCCAAAGAGTTTATCGTTCCAGCATTTCTTATAAAAGCCACAATCAAAAGATATTCTCTTAAGGTAACCCTTTAGATATAAAAAATAACGAACGTAATTTTAGTTGCAGACACAGGCAGGTCTAGTACAACCAAGGAGCTGCCACCTGACGTGATCCTATCTATTTACTCGACCCCAAACTAATTTCAGTTCTACAATAGCGAACTCGGACCAATTGAGAATTGTTGGTCAAGTGTGTAGCTTTAAGGAAACTACCTTACTTACTTTGGCCTTGGATAAAAGTATACATTAGAATTCTTTGTTAGAGATTTTGATATGGTGTCAGCACTAACATCTAGATGATGAAACTGTTGCCTTCAAACACAATATTTTGGGGCGTATAATTTTTTTTCAGACTTCGAAGACAAAGTACGCGATAACTCTAAAATAATTTGTTTTTACCATCCACGGCATCAGTCACCCAACTATGAGATCTTGTCAACACAAATTATTTAGTTGAGTCACAATATTTAAGTAAATCCGTCCGAGTGATAATATAGCAAAGTCATCTTTGAGTACCTGGTCATAAATTTGATAACTCACTCAAAATCAAGAAGTCTCCCACGATCAACAGCTTTTTCTCAGACTTTTTCTACTTCTACTGAACACAAAAATTCTTATTCTTTAAAAGATATAACCAACAAAGAAGAGTACTGACCGTAAATATATTAAAAATATGTTAAGAAAACACAATGATAGTCTACTAGACTTCTACGAGTCTTCCACTCCGAACAGTCTGGATAGCAGCGTGGTTTTCCGCAAACCGTATGCCTTACAAGTCGGATTTGAGCCTTCCGAACACTTGGGGTCAAATAGGGAATGTACGGCGGATGTGACAGAAGGTTCCATTTCAATTTTCGGAGGATTTCCATGGTTGTTTTGGCCATTGTTTTGAAGGACGCTATCGGCTTTTCACCTCTCTTCCGCTTAGATCGGATTGTCTGTTCTGGCGTATGTCAGAAAGTCTACACGGATAACCCCCTGCCAGTCTCAGAAGAACGTTGCTACCACTTTTGCTGCCGAACGGCTCCCCCGCGCTCTCTTGGTTTTGGGAGAACTGGTATGCTGCCACTCGCGTGATGACTGCTGGGACTTGGAAATAAAGTGGTGCCACCACGTTCTATCGGTCATCACTATAGATTTCAAAATTCATCACCTTCGTCTTCAAACTGTTGTAGGAGGCGACTGGCAGCTTACATGCGCACCATTATATTCTCGTCCGCTTTGCAATACTGCAGGTAGTTTTTTCACGAGGTCTTCTACACTACCAACGCTCACGGACAGCATTGCTCCAAGTTCCTTACTAGTGCCGTGCATATTCTCACAAATAAGCGCGCCTGCACGGTCAGTGTTTGGCTGGGTGACTAATGTTCGCGGCCGAGGATTGTGCGGTTCTAAGCGCTCTCTGCCCTGTCTGAAGCTAGACCATTCAAACATAGGGGGGCGTAAGAAACATTCTTTTCCATTCTGTTGTTGAAGTCTGGTGTAAATTTTAGCAGACGGGGCGTTTTTTCGAACAAGAAATTTGGTCACAATGTGTTGTTCCACGCTCCGTGGTACCTTCTGTTCGCTCATTACTCTAGCAACTTCCAAACAGGACTGGACAGATTTTAATGCGAACGGGAAGGATGATGAAGGTTGTGGTTCCACTCTTTCAAGATCACACAGATGCTGCGCAGTGCAGCTTGTTTCTTTTAATGTTTATATACACCTAATATTTTTGAAAACACCCTTCAGTATCAATACACCGCTGATGCCTCGTTTGGAGGACATAAACTGGAATCTGTTTGATAGTACTCGTCACATTAAATTGCACACAATTTCAATAAAAATTAGTTGAGCGGTCCAGGCCCAAGTTGTAGGAATGTTGGCCGTTTATCCAGCTGGTACACACTCCTTATGAATAGCTTATTGTGAAAAGAGGCAAATGAGCATTGCTTTTACCTTTGATATACTCATTCTAGTCTTCTTCTGTCGAGGAGATTCGTTAGTGTGCATTCAGAGCTCCGTTATTTGTCTTGATTTTATACTGAACTCCCATGTTTTATCACCCACTAGTACACTCTTAAAAATCAGGCTCTTTTTCTTCTGTTTGTCAGTGAAAGCTTTGGTAATTACTTTAGCACAAACTTTTAGCATCTCCAGAATGGATTTTAGAAGTCCTACTTTACCTGCTATCAATCTAATATTCAGATATCCGCGAGACTCCAAAACCGCTTTCAATTTAGCCAAATTGTTTAAAATATAAGATGCTCTCTTCTCTTTTCCCGCTGAGAACTTTGTGCTATCAATAAATTATCCTTTCCGCAAACTTTACGGATCCTAACAAGCCGTTAGGTTTCTATAACGTTTATTTTATAGCTGATTGACACTGAAGTGTACTTTGTTCCGGTCGATCAGCTATTCATTTTTGTAAAGGCCTAAAGGCAAAAATGCTGAGTCAGGCCGTTTACCTAACATTCCCCATCAACCGTCAGGCTCGAAGACTCCGCCTCCGATCCTTTTCCTGGACCAAGAAAGTTAGTTTTCTTACTTTCCGAACATATCTTGTGGCTGTGCTACGTCCTTGGCACTTTAGCTTTATTTACCTTTTTTTGTGTAAACTTCAATGTCGTATAACTTCACGACTGAGACACCAAGAGCTTTTGAGGCAGAAAATGAGAAACACAAATACGCAAGGAATAGTTGAAGATCATAACAGTAGCAGAATAAATATGTGAAACCACTAGAATTGTAAACACTAAAGTTAAAAGAACGCATTGGTAATCTGAGGAGATAAAAACGGAAAGAACAAGTTTGGAACAAGTATGTGACCTCAAAAAAACATACAGATTATGAAAAATATAAAGACGAAAGAAATAATGTAAAAAAATTTAAAAAGGGGATAAATGAAAAACTTAGAAGAATAAAATAGAAAAATGCCTACAAAGAAAATTAAAAATTATTTTTGGGGTCATAAGAAATGCGAGAAAAACGGGAGCTACTATATTTCCTAATATTAAAAACAGAGTAGAGTTAAATAAATGTGAAGGCTTTCGCGGCTGGTGTTATCACCATAACACATTGTATGGTTGATTTTCGGGTTGTTAAGCTATAGTCGGAGTTTGGACCCTCTTAACGTTTCGTCCACTGCGGCAGACATATTCAGAGAAAAATCTCTCCTAAAGTTGTGGACGAAGCGTCAAGACTACAAACTCCCACCACGATCTAACAAATCCGAGAACCAACCATACAACGCAACAAGAAGGAGAGTTACTAAGAGAAAAAGAAATCATGGAGGGATTGTGGAAGTACTTTAAAGAATTATTAGAAGAATCAGACATACCATGCAGATAAGAAAACACAAAGAAAAAAAAATAATAGTTTAAATATAGAAAACCAACTGCAAAATACAATATGACTATACGAAATAGAAGAGGCCATTAAGAATAAAGCTAAAAACCCCCAGGAGATGATCGAACAGCAGTATAATAAAAGGAGGGAAGGTTCATATAATTTTTTAAAAAATTATGAATAAGACATTAAGCACAGGATAGGCGCCAGAAATTTAGCAAATAGGAATAATACACTCAATTTATAAAATAAGCCAGGTAAAGAACTGTAATAATTACTGGAAAATTACTCCACTAAAAGCAGTTGAAAACAAGTCTAAGCACGTAGAGATAAAAATATCACGAATGAAAGAACAGATGATAAATAAATAGATATAGAATAGGGTGGGTCAATGGTCTTCTACACTGCTACTCTTAGGGTCTATTGTACACGCCTCTAATTTGTTAGAGTTCCCTCTCTAGGCCAAGGCTTTTGACTAGCCCTCAGTGTCCAGAAAGAGGCTTTTTTTGTATAGCTCTCCGACCTTGTAAAACCTTTACAATAGCATAAAATGTCCTTTGCACTCTCCTCCTCTTCTTGGCAAAATCTGCGTAGGCTACTATTTAAAACTTTTAAAATATTTAAATGTCTACTAAGGCGACAGGCCAACTATGACCCTAAGTTTAGGTCTGTTTAGTCGTAAGAGACCTGCTGTACATTTTTGTGACAGTCTCTGTATGAATATCTTCGATTGTCTTAAGTGACTGGCATTGTTCCACCTTTCTCGTGTTTTATTTAGTATCCATTCATTAGTGGATACTCTTTTCAGGCTATTTGAAAGGCCACAGTGGTGTTCGAGTTCAATAGATCTTATTTTTGATCTTTCCTTGGTCAATAACTTGCCATCTCGTTACCCCTGAAGCCGCTATGCCCCGGCACCCAGAAAAGGATCAGGCAATTGTCTTTTCTTATCTCTGCCAGAGCACCTATCCAGTCCCAAACAACCTTTGACCTCACCACAAGTGTGGCCAGAACTTCAAGTGCTGCTTGGCTGCTCGAAAATATGGCTGTCCTCTTACCTCAAATAAGAGATATAAAAAGAAGTACCCAAAATATAGAGATTTTTAAAAAAATAGTCACCACAATCCTAGCACAAAACCAGATAAGCAAAATTCAAAGCTACGGAAAATAGAAGAAATAACTAGAAAAGGTAAAGTAAAGAACAATACCTTTAGAGAAATGCTGAAAATGAAACCAATACCAGATGCACTAGAAGAAGGAAAAATGAGATGATTTAGACACGTGATGAGGATGAGGCAAAAGAAAACGGCGAGAAGAGTGTTCGAAGCAAAGCCTTATAAAAAGAAGGAGAACGGAAGACCGAGGAGAAGTAAAAAGTGTAACAAAAAAACATTAAAGCGGTATAAAGTGAAACAAAAGGCACATGACAGAAAAGAATGGAAAGAGATATACAGACGAAAACACAGAGACCCATCTCTAAGCGTCTTACACCCGAAAGGGTAGAAATGCCCTGGTATTAAATAAATATAATTTCAAAACTAAAATTTCTTTTGGTTGATTCTTCTTATTCCATGTCCAGCTCGTTCTGCCCTTTCGATCTATCAAGGTTTTATCCAAAAAAATATGTATCAAATCCTTTATTAAATTTCTTCCAAAAGTAATCAAATTGCACTGTAGGTTAGGGGGTAACAAAATAAAAGTGAAATCGTAGTTATTGCCAATACAATCCAGATGTTATAAGAAATTATAAGAACATAAGATTTAAGACGTGATTCGACTTTCGAAGAGTTTATTTACTTTGGAAAATGTTTTAAGAGCAGCTTGAAACTTAAAAATAACTCCCCCAGGTATTGTTTTCGCAGAATAATGAGTAAATCCGACAACAAAGGCGGCGGCAGCGAAACTTTCTGTCGCGGGCGGAGGGGGAGGCGCTGGAGCAACACCTGATCAAACTCGCACTTGAATCCTATACAGCACTTAATCATCGTCTAAGAAGTTTCCAGCGCCTCAGTACGCGAGCAGGTATCTAATTCGCAGCCGCCTGCACTTCTGATTACATTTCACGTTCCAGCTAAATCAACTAATTTGCTCCACGTACCCTCGAATCCGGCGGTCCTGCGGGAGCGCTGCGGTTGGCGGCGTTTAATTAAAAATGCGGGTCCGCGGCGCGGATAAGGCGCGGATAAGTGCGAATTCCGTTCTTTCCACAACAGCTTCGCGCGTTCTGTGTTTGCCTTTGTATCGAATATTCAATTCGGCGGTTATGAGCTCAAAGGACGAGCATGGAGGATAAAGCTCGGTTTGCTGAAGGACGAAAACGAGAGCGGCGATGCTTTCTGGGGACTTGCTCTCGTTCGGATTTCTTGTAATAACTTGGAGCACCGCCAGAAACCCACAAACATACTTTGGGGGATCTGGCGAATCCATTAAAGCGCGATTTCTGAAATTGCTTTGTCGTCTTGCTCAGACAAGTGGGAATTTATTAACAGTTGCACGTCGTATTTGATCGCGATCACAAATATTCTTTAGTCATAAATACTATCTTTGGAATATCATTGCAGACTTATTTAGGCATCTAATGAAGCATCATAATTGAATTCATTATTAATTAATATTTTCTATGTATTGTAGTATAAATTGTGTAATAAACACAAAAAATTTAAAATTATTCTTTAATTGAAATTTAGGAACTGTACTGATAAGATATTCAACTGCTATCTTAATTAAGAAGATATGTTTACGTTGCATTGTGCACTATTGTCATAAAGAAGCAGCCAATCCATCAGCAAAATTATCTCCTAATACTATGGGATCCGCCAATAGGAATGCAAAAAAGTAAACATCAATTTGACACAGACGTCATGTCATTTTTCTGTCAATTCAGCGTCATATTTTAGTTTAAGGTTTGCGATTTTTACTATAAAGTTATATTAAATTAAAGACCGCGTTAAAGTGATTAAAGAACACTACAAAATTATGAGGGGCAGGAAGTAGACTTGACTGCGTGATATTCCATTGTATTTTGCTTCGATATATAAGTTCAAAATTGGACCATATAGAGAAAAAATAATACGGGAAATAAACTCACAGCCCAGAGGATCACTACAGATAGTAAAGAAGAGAAGAGAAAGTACAGAACGGTTAGAGAACTGTGAGTAAAAAGCCGATTAAGCGAAATATTTGAGGTTATGAAAGTCGGTACTAAGGGTGAAAATCGCATGAAATAGTAGAGATTAGAACAGGTAAAGAGCTCCCCATTCAAGCAAGTTAAGATAGGCAACCAATCATGCATAAGAAACTTAGGGAGGTTTGCATACACACAAGACCAGAAAATACAATTCAATATGGAGTCTGACGAATATCTTACTGATGAGGAGAAAAGAAAGAAAGAAGATATTGAAGAGCTATTTAAGAGATCAAAGAGAACACACAGAACTCCACCAAAAGGGGCAGACCCCGGAGACACTATGAAAAACCAAATAAAAGAAATGATGAAACTAATGGAAAACTTATCAAGAGATATAAAAGATATTAAAAATGAACAGAATAATAATAAGGAAGAGACAAGAATATTACAAGAAGAGATAAGAAAATCAAGAGAAGAACAAAGATAGTTCAAAGAAGAGATAAAAGACTAAAGGATGCAAATAAAAAGGCAATGAATGAAATAGGACTAAAACATAAGGGGGGAAGGCAAATCAACGAGTTGAAAAACTGGGGGGAGAAAAGAGGAGAAAGAATATAATTATTCGAGGGATAGAAATGAAATCAACTAACCCTAAAATGTTAAAAGAAAAATAAAGGGGTTCATAGATAGGGAACTGGGGATAACATTGACAGTGGAACATGCAAGGAAATTGGGAGAAAAAACATGTCTGGTAGAAGTAAACAGTAAAGAGGATAAGAACAAGATGATGATCAATAAGAATGAACTTCGTAATTATAAACCAAAAGTATATATAAACGATGACTTGACACTAAATGAAAGAAAGATTCAGGCAGCAATAAGGAAAGGAGCTAAAGAAGAAGCTGCAAAAGGGAAAACAGTCGGTGTGAGCTACCAGAAAATGGGAAATTTGGACCTGGAATAGGGAAGAATGAAAGCTGGAAAAAAGAACAATAGCTCAAAACATAAGAAAAAACTATTAGCGAAGAACAAAGAGGACGGTATAAAGTGATGACGACCATACCAATGAACACAGAAAAAAACGAGAAAAAATGGACATGGAGCAATAAGAGTATAAATGAAAAAGAAAAGTAACTGATACATGCAGTTAAGAAATATAATACATAAATTTTGGGAATTACAGAAACAAGAGAAGGAGAAATAATTATAGAAGAATATAGATTACTCTACAGCGGGGTAGGAATGAACAAAACAGCTTAAGTAGGAGTGGGATGTGTGATAAGCCCGCAGTATATGAAGAAACTAGTGGAATGGACGGCAGTAAGCAAAAGAACGATGAAGGTAACATTCGCAAAAAAAACGTTGAAAAAAAGCGACACGAAATAAGAAAAAGAATAATTTTGGCGTGAGTTACAAATAGTTTACGATGAGGCGGATAATACTACTATAATTATAGAAGATTTTAATGGAAGAATAGGAAACGATAATGTAGGAAGACAAGGAGTGATGGGTATCAAAGGAGAGAAAACAAAAAAAATACGAACGGTGAGAGACTAATATACTTCTGTATACAGAATGGATTAGTGATACAAAACTCAATCTACCAACACAAGGACTGTCACAAATATAACAAGGAGAAACCAGGAAGAAACGAAAAAATCAATTATAGATTATATCATTACAAAGAAAACAGACAGAAGAATGATACAGGATGTAAGAGTCTATAGAGGAGCGGAAATATCAACAGATCACTACTTACTAAGTGCGAGATTAAAAATAAACGAGACAGTAGAGAAGGAAAGAGTAGTAAGAGGCTACTACAAAACAGAATTGAAGGCCATTAAGATAAACTACAAGATCCAAAGATAAAACAGGATTACGAAGAACAGATCAGGAAAGGTATACAGGAAGTAAATAATGACCTTCGTGAATTCAAAGAAATAATCCACAAGGCGGGAAGGAAAGCATGTGGGATATCGATAGCAGGAGGATCCAAGAAAATAACAAGTTGATGAAACGAGGAAATTAAAAACATGGTCAAAACGAAAAAGAACAGGTGGAGAGCTCACTTACAGCAAAGAAGCGAGGAATCTTATGAAAAATACAAAATTGCGAGAAAGACAGCAAAAGAGAAGATCAAATTAGCCAAAGCCAGGGAATGGGAGGAACTTGGAACCAAGATGGAAAAGAATAGTAGAACTAACCAGAAGCTGTTCTACAGAGTTCTCAAGGACATAAAAAATAAATGATTGAAACAAATTATGGATAAAAAGGGAAAAATAATTACTGAAGATAATAAAATTATGGACAGATAGAAACAATACTATCAAGATATGCTAGAGGGAGAAAAGATAAATGAAGAAGAGACAGAAACAGGGGGAGAAAATGCAACAAATTCAGTCGAAGGAAGTGGAATGCACAGTATGAAGAAGAAAGAGACGGCATTCAACTGGAAAAGGTGAAGAAAGCTTTAAGAAAATTGAAGAACAGAAGGCAGCAGAAGTAGACGAGATAAAAGCAGAACTATTAAAATACATGGGAGAAGAATAAATGAAGTTCCTACATAGAATAATTAGAGAACTATGGCAAACTTTAATAGTCCCCAAAGACTGGCAAACCTAAGTAATCGTACCAATATTTAAAAGAGAAATCAGAGAGAATGATCAAATTATCGAGGGATTTCGCTACTTTTATAGCTAGCAAGGTTTATGAGATGATATTGGAGGAAAGATTAAGAAAGGTGGTGGAGGAAAAAGTGAATTCAGACCGGGATACTGCACAAATGATCATATATTTACAATCAGAAACGTCATAGAGAAATCGTTACCCTACAATAAAGAAGTTTATATATGCTCGTAGATCTGGAGAAAGCCTTTGACAAGGTGGCAAGGCAAACATTGTGGGAGGTTTTAGAGAGAAACAGTATATCCAAAAGATTAATAAATGCTATTAAATCATTATATAAAAAAATCGAAAACATAGTCAGAAAAGACAATCAAGACACAGAGAAATTCAAGACGACGAAGGGAGTTAGACAAGGAGGTCACCTTAGTCCACTGCTCTTTATTATTTTCATGGACGAAATTATAAAAAATATAAGCAGGAAAAGCAAGAAGATGGTGGTGAGATACCGCAAATTAAAACCACTAGAAGTAGGTGACTACGTATTCGCAGATGATGTGGCAATAATAGCTAACACAGAAAGAAGCTTACAATGCAATGTTAACCTATAGATGGAAGAGTTGGAAAATAAAGAAATTAAACAAGACACAAATAACAAGGAACGAAAAATAAGTATAAAAATTAATAACCAGACAGTGAAGCAAGCAGACAATATAAAGCGTCTGGGAATAACTATAGACAAAACTGGCAAAATGGAAGGAACGGCAAAGCTGTTCAACGCTATCAACAGAGGATTTATTAACCAAAAAAAAAATCGGCAACAAAACAAAATTTACCATATACAAAACTGTATATATACCAACTTTACTATACGGAACCAAAACATGGGTACTAACAGGAGAAGCTGCATAAGAAAATACAGGCACTAGAAATGAAGTATCTAAGAAAAGTAACTAAAGTCACGATAATGAAGAAAATAAGGAACGAAGATATAAGAGAAAATAGAGAGAGTTGAAGAGCATGTTGAGAAGACACAATTAAGGTGGTGAAGACACATGACTACCGGAAGAAAGGCAAGTAGGACAAGTATGAGAAGCAAGGACTACAAGCAGAAGAAAGAAAGAGAGGCCAAGCAGGACGTGGGATAAAAAATGAATTAAATAACGAATAGGAGAAGTCTAAATTGAAACCAGGCTAAGATCATGGCGAAGGACAGAACCACTTGGAGAGCAGTGGTGAAATAGAGAAGGAAAGAAGAAACTGCATAGTGAGTGCAAATAAATGAATAAGTGAGTGAGTCCAATCATGAGTGATATGTGTATCGAAAGGTGACAGTTACAACTAGGGAAATAGTAGGTGAAATCAAGTTTTTAGGATAATTGTAATTAAGTATTATAGATAAGTACATTTTAAAAGGATTACACCCTCTACATTTAAAAGTAGAAGAGGGATAGATATAACCGTCCAAGTGAGACCACCATCGGTCGTTTGGTGCGACAATTCGAGGCCACTGGTTCTGTTTGTTTATTCCTAAGAGTCAACGACCCAAAAGTGGTCGCACACTAGCAAATATCGCGGCGATGAAGGAGAGTGTGAAGGAGGACCCAAAGCTATGAATAACTTGTCGATCACAAGAATTGGGCATTTTGGAGACCAGTTTACGCCGTATTATGCACAAAGAATTGAATTTACACGCTTACAAGATCCAATTGACTCAAGAACTCAAGCCGATTGACCATTTCAACATACGTGTGTTCTCTGACTGGCTCCTCCAACAATTGATCCGAATTTGCCATTAAAAACTTCAGAGATGAGGCGCATTTCTCATTAAATGGGACGGTGAACAAGCAAAACTGTCGCATTTGGGACAATGAGAATCCAAGAGAATATTAAAAAGAACCAACACTTCCTCAAAGAGTGACTGTTTGATGTCCTGTGTGGTCAAAAAGTGACATTGGACCAGCTGTTTCGAAAATGAGGCTGGAAATCAAACCAAATGATGATTATTTTCAACAAGACGACACAACGTGCCGCACAACACGTACTAATATCGAGTACTGCAGTCGAAGTTTGGTAAACGTTTAATTATGAGAAATGAAAATGTCAAGTGGCGTACTCGTTCAGGCAGCTTGAAGACTTTAGACTTTTGTGGAGATATCTGAAAAGTAAAGACTACGTCAATGAACCAGCCGCCATCCAAAACCACAAGAACAGCATAATCGAAAAATTCGACCATCGCATCGACGTGGTGAACATTTGAGCGATATCATTTTTCATACATAAATGGAATATATAAACACCCTAAATGATTATACAATCATTACTGCAGTTTCAATAAGCGTTTACTTTTGGCGGACCTTTTAAAACAATAAACAATTTCGGCTGTGGCTTCCCGAGACAAGATCTTCAAATTTCATACACTGGCGTTTCGTTTACTATGGCTAAATATTCATACAATCGTCTTCAGACCTACGCTACAAAGCTTCATAGATCTTTGCAACCTTGTAGTCCTTTTGTACGATAGTATGCAAAATGTCTGATTATTACCAAGTGAACATATAGTAAATAAGGTATGGTTTCTCGCACTCATCGGACGTCCATGCTTTAGGCTTTCTTAACACAGTCCCTGCTTCCCTTAAAATTCCGATATCCAGCAGAAACATAGTTCTGCGACGCGATTGCTAATCTCGTATGGATGTCCCCAACAGTCAGTCTCCACCTCTGTCGGGTTGAGGAGAATGTTCCGTCATACTAGAGGTCAGCTTGTGTACATCTTGTCGAGTCCTTCTTGTAAAGAAAATCAAGCTGCTGAAAATGACCTAGTATTATCTTCTGGTCGATTTAAAGCTCTTCAGTCTTTAATGCTCAAAGACAAATTTCCGTCGTCCAAAACAGATGGTCGGCCAAAAGAGCTGATCTTCAAGGCCGGAGTTGCCAGAATGAAACTTTTTCTACATTTCACCGTTCCTTCTTCTTCAGCATCACAAATCTCGATTTTGGTTTTTCTCAACAAAAATTACCGCTTCCAGCAACAACGCATCAGTATTGCAAATTCATCTTTATTCCTCTAAAATCAAAGAAGCTGACTGCGTTATTATACAGACGAAACAATAACAAAAATTGCACAAAAATTGAAGCATGTCATCCATTACTGTCTCTGATTGCCTGCTCCCATTATTTTCCTCTTTGTATACAACTGCACTCATACCGCAGCACGAAAAATCCCTTAGTAAACCAAACTAAGTATTGTAATCTATAACACAACAGCAGTTTCTACGAAACGTGCCAATCATTTCTGAACGCCCTAAATATAATTTTCCTTTTTATCCTCTCTCACTTTATTTCTTCCATATTACCTCCGCAACACTTACGGGGGCTCTTGAACATTTTAGCAAACTAATTATTAATTTTTATTTCCCGATTTTGCTGTTTTTTAAATTTGACGTCGTTGTCTTACGTCTTAATTTCTGATGCGATCTAACCCTCTTTTCTCTGCAATTTGTCTTATTGGTAACATTTCGCAATTTCAATTTCTTGTAATGTCTTCCTCAAATCCGACCTAATTTAGATTATATATGTAAGGTTCAGCTTCAAAATGCTCTTTAGCTTTCCAGTGTTTGATGTATATTGAAATCTAATATCCTTGTTGCTCTTTGTATTTGCATAATGGCTTTGTCGTTTCATATCGCTTTGTTTATTATACAGTGGTTGATTGGTTCATGAGCATAATCCGTTCAGACGATGTTCATTACGGGTAATTGATTTAACGTAGATATATTCTAGAAGATAAAAAAAACACATAAAAACCTTATAATTCCTTAGTACGTTTAGTTATATGTAATAATAACCAGCTGCACTGCACAGCATCTGGTGCCCTTAAAAAAGTGGACTTACAACCTTCATCCTCCCTCCTGCTCGGGTTAGAACCTGTTTAATCCTGTTTGGGTGATGAGCGAACAGAAGAGACCGCGGAGCGTGGAACAACGCATTGTAACCAAATTCCTCCTAGGAAAAAACGCCCCGTCTGTTGAAATTTACACCAGACTTTAGCAACAAGATGGGAAAGAGTATTTCTCACGGACCTGTTTGTTTGAGTGGTCTAAGTCCTTCAGACATCCATTACCGAGACAAACACTGATCGTGCAGACGCGCTTATTCGCGAGAATAGGCGCAGCACTAGTAAGAAACTTGAAGCAACGCTGTGCTTTAGTATTGGTAATGTAGAAGACGTCGTGAGAAACTACCTGCAGTATCGCAAGGTGAATGCAAGGTGGGTATCACGGACAAAATCGTGGTTATGAAACTTGTCACTCGTCTCCTACAGCAGTTTGAAGACGAAGGTGATGCATTTTTAAAGTCTATAGTAACCACCGATAAAACGTAGGTTCACTACTTCGTTTCCGAGTCCCAGCAGTCATCACGCGAGTGGCGGCATAGTAGTTCTTCCAAACCAAAAAGAGCGCAGAGGAGCCCTTCGCCAAGAAAAGTGATAGCAACGTTCTTCTGCGACTGGCAGGGGGTTATCCGTGTAGACTTTCTGACAGACGCCAGAACAGACCTCCTAGCAGCAGACGTGAAGGAAAGAATCTAATCTAAGCGAAAGACAGGTGAAAAGCGGATAGCCTTCCTTTAAGATAATCCACGGCCTCATACGGCCAAAATAGCCATGGAAATCCTCCAGAAATTGAAATGGACCTTTCTGCCACATCCGTCGTACATTCTCATTTTAGCCTCAAGTGATTTCTACCCATTCGGAACGCTCAAATCAGATTTGCAAGACTTGCGGTTTGCAAACAATGACAATGTTATCCAGATTGTTATTCTGGAATTATTGCGTACTTCGTCTTAAAAGTCTGCCTGTCATCTATTCAAAAAAATGATACGCTCCAAAATATTGTGTCTCAAGGCAACAGTCTCATCATCTAGATGTTAGTGCTGACACCATACCAAAGTGTCAAACAAAGATATCTAATGTATACTTTGATCTAAGGCCAACGTAAGTAAGGTAGCTCGCTTAAAGCTACACACTAGACCAACACATAATTTTGCTTCTTAATTGGCTCCAGTTAGTTATTGTAGAAATAGAATTAGTTTGGGGTCGAGTAAACAGACAGGATCACGTCAAGTAACAGTTTCTTGTTTGTACTATACTGCATTCAGCAAATACATATAGTAATAAAACTGTCAACAATTCCCGCTTATTCTAAATAACAGTCCGTTATTGGAAGGTTTAAAAAAGTGCGGGTATTTCATTAGTCAGGTACACACTGACCCATTTTTAGGCTCACTGTGTTACTGCTGCGGGTAACTTGTGGTTAAGAGTGGCGATTTTATTTGCATCCGACTATTCATGATAGTGTGTATGGTAAAGTGAGTTTTTAAATTTTGACTCGTATGTTTAATGCAAAGAGGTAAACATAAAATATTGTTATAGATGCTCATTTGTAAATCTGGCTATGGCGCACATCTTTCTGCGTTTCAGAAGCGGTTCAGGGGTGTGTTATGATAATTTATTACTATATGTATTCGCTGAACATATAATAGACCTACCCGTACCAGCAACTAAAATTGCTTTCACTATTTTTTTTTTAATCTAAAGAGTCACCTTAAGAGAATATCTTTTGGTTATACAGTTTATAGGAAATTATAGAACCATAAACTCTTTGTTAATGTGAAACATTTGTTGAATTATTATAACTTGCACTTATTCATTCAGAAAATTCATTATTTAAAAAAAAGGATTAAAAAAATGCTAAACAAATGAAAACTTTAGTAAAATATGCTTGTAAAGAAACAAATAACAAGATTGAGGGTGAGAAACTGCAAACTGGTGAAATGTAAAAATATTTCTTTTCTTGGAAGTTTAGGCATTGGAAATTAGTTCACCATTAACTGTTTTCAGCATTGCAGAAGCATAAACAAGTTCCAGGTGCTTGGTCGTTTTTAAGCATACCAAAGATGGAGTTGAGCTCTACCGCTTAAGACATAATCCCCATGATAATCTTAGGGATTTTGGTGGCCATAATGTTTTAAAAGGTTGCAAAGATGGTAGAAGCGTATACTTTCTGGAACCAACAGCGGATCAGCTGCTGTGCGCGCCGGGGAGGAGGCTGAGCACAGTGGAGTGGTTGCGACCAAAGCTGCATCATCCACGTTTCTGTTAAACTGGTTGGATAGGAGCCTTGGCTTTGGCACAGGTGGCACTCCAGTCCCTGTTGCAGTTGCTGGAGTGCAGTAGCGATAGCTGGTGGTAGTAGCTAGTAACTCCCGTCTTATTACTCTTGTCGTTCTGCTCAAGTTGTAGAAATATGAACGGCCTTGAATGTCGTTGGGCTTCTTACTCATCCATTTTACGGTGAGGTGCTCGTACTTCAGTTCTTTCTCCGGGGCATACTCTAGCACGTCACGAATTACAACGCGAAGAGACTTGTCGGCTTTCAGAAAGTAATAGTGGTGCTAGATATTGTTTCCGTTAGAACACAAGTCATTCACCAATGACCTTGAGAAGCGTCTAAATGGATTGATATTCCATTCACTATGTTTTTGACTTTAAGAAAGCCTACTTGACTAAAGGCCAGATCTGTTTCTCCCGAGGGATTTTGGGGAGATTCTTTTTCTTAGTGGAGGCATTTAACGGCCTTTTCTCAGTTGCAAAGGATGTCGAAGAAGTTGACGATCAGTTTCAAAGGTGGAGGCGTCATTATTGTCACTTTGCTCTCCAACAGAAAGCAAGATCGAAATAGAAAGCCGTCTTAACCTGGTTGTTATTCACTATCAATACAATTAAAACATTATAGACAGACCGTGGTGTTATCGCAGCACTGTGAACCTGATCGTGCTGAGTGTTTTACGGGTCTCGTTCGGAGAAGAATTTGATGGGTTAGTCTTTTATACAGTTTTGTTTGACTTCTTAAAATTTCTAATTATTCCTTTCACTAGAAGCAGGCCATATATATACAGACGAGTACACATCAGGGTATGGTGTACGAATTATTTAAAATTGTTTTAGAAGCTATACCACTGCATCGTCATATCAGTGAATCATAAAGAAGTTCTGTAAGGTACAGACCCATAATTTGTTTCTTATATAGATATTTTACTCTTATTCAGGTCGTCTTGATGTGATAAGAGAAGCCTGAAAAACTTAAATTTATCGTAATGAATGCTGCGTTCAAAAAGCACTCTGAACAGTTACTATGAATGTTTTATTGTTAAATAAATATTTTTACATTTAATATCTAAGTAATAAATTAATTTGAAACATGTGTTTATTTAAACTTTTTGTTTTTTCGTGCTAGAGAACAAATTACTAAAATAGTGCCGTAAAATTCGAAACACCCTGTATAACCCATATTATCTTTTTCAATTCTATTTAGTGTAAAACTAAAATGTTTGAAAGCTTTTGTTACACTGCTGCGGACAAATTGCACATCAGTTGTTTTTCAAAGAAAGTCTTTAAAGCAGCGACCGACCAATAAGACCGCATTTAGTAACAACCTGTGCAATTTTGGCGGGAATTTCGATGTGGGGCGTCTCGACCAATCAGGACTGCACCGTTAATTAAGTTGCCTGTGACTGGCTAATAAGTGTTTTGTTGCAAGTGCAGCGCCCTCAAATAAGACGCCTAAAAGTAGGCCTCTATAATTTTTGGTTGTTGCAGAATGCAACATTTTTGTAGTTTTCGATGAGAGAGAAAAACCATGTAATTACGTGCCGCGAAGAGGGCGATGAAAAAATTTAAATAAGGGTGGGTTGGGGGAGAGGGAGCAAAAGTATGCACAGCATACATATACCTCGGTCCTTAAACGTTGTAGCTTATTAAACCATTTAATATAATAGAGCATGTCAAAATTATTGTTTATATAAAATAAATATAGTAATTAATAATTCGATGCACTGCAATTATAACGCATGCAAATCGTCCCACTAACTTAGCGGTTCTCGAAGCATTTTATGTTTGAATTTAAAATATAATTTTTGGTTGGCGTTACGACGACCAGTTCTAAGAAATGCGTTCAATAAGCTGTGATCACATCATTTCTAAGAAATCCTAGCAAGGGGTGGCAGGAAACCTTGAAAGCAGCTTTCGACCAATCAGACCGCATTTAGTAACAGCCAGTGCAATTCTTGGCGGGATATTCGGTGTGCGGCGTGTCGACCAATCAGGACTGCACCTGCCAATTTAAATAAGTGCAAAATAAGGACTAACCGTATTAAGTTGGTCCGCCAGTCCAGTAACGGATGTGCGTCGGTTCAGATCGGTCATGGTGCGACGCCGATGTGCCGTTTTTGATAATTACGTTCCGTGTAACAATAATTATAAACTTTTGTGTTGAATGGACAAGGACAAGGTATGATTTTTGGTTTTTGCGCAAAGCAATATTTTTGTAGTTTTCGATAAGGCGTCATTGCCGAGTGGCGAAAAAATCATCTAATTTGGTGTCGCAAAGTAGACAACGAAAACTTATATTTTGCGCAGAATCAGCTTTGGAGGGGGGGAGTACGCGCCGCATACAAATAACGCCCAGCTCTGTGGCCTTTTAGGCGAGGTAATATAATAGTTATCATAAAATCATTGGTTAGGTAAAATAAATAAGGTAATTAATAATTGAGTGCTGTGCAATTATATAGCATGCGAACCGTTCCACTAACTTAGCGGCTCACTAAGAATTTTATATTCGAATTTTAAAATAAAATAAATTGTGAGGGTTACGATCAGTTCTAAGAAATTCGTTATATAAATTGTGATGACGTCAGATACATTTCTAAGAAAGCCTAACAAGGGGTGCCAGGAGACCTTGAATGCAGCGACGGACCAATCAGAACGCACTTAGCAACAGCTGCTGTGGCGCATTTGGCCGTGACAATCTGAAATGAGAGCAGTGGTGCTAACTTAAATTGTTGTTTATTTAAAGTAGTAGTTTATTATTAGCTTAATCCCTTTAGATAATATAATCTTATCCAATTAATATTTTTATGTAAAATGAAGTAAATGAGAAATAAAATTTATTTCACAATCATGAAAAAAATAGACAAAAATTTTAATTTGCTCAAGATCGGCTGGTTGGAGTGGGGGGTGGGGGTTTATATATAACTTAATTCCCCAAGTTTGTGTTTTATTTAGGCGAAGAATATATTAAGCAATTCAAAATAATTGTTTATATGTTATAAATACAGTAATTAATAATTAGATTATGTGCAATTATACTGCATGCGAATCGATAACACCGTAATTGTCCAGTGAGCAGTAAAATCATGTAGTTAGGTACTGTACAGAGGACAACGAAAAATTTTATATGCGCAAAATCGGTTTGGAGAGAGAAGTGCGCATCGCATATGTATAACTCGAGCCCCCAATTCTGTGACATTTTAGGAGATGTAATATAACAGTTATATGAACCATTTCTCACCTAAAATAAATACAACAATTAATAATTAAGTGCTGTGAAATTACATGGCATACGAAGCACCCCACTAACTTAACGGCTCTATAAGGAATTTATATTCGAATTTTAAAATAAAATAAATTACATTTCGTTACAACGACCAGTTCTAAGAATTCTCTGTGATGACGTAATTCCCAGACGTTTTTCTAAGAAAGCCTAACAAGGGGTGCCAGGAGACCTTGAAAGGAGCGACGGCCCAATCAGAACGCACTTAGCAACAGCTGCTGTGGCGCATTTGGTCGTTAACAATCTCGGATGGGAGCAGTGGCGTCAACTTAAATATTTGTTTATTTAAAGTAGTAGTTTATTATTAGCTTTATCCCTTTAGGTAATATAATCTTATCCAATTAATATTTTAAGCAAATTGAAATAAATGAGAATCAAAATTTATTTCACAATCTTGAAAAAAATAGAAAAAAATTGTAATTTGCTCGGGATCGGCTGGGGGGGGGGGGTACATATAACTGAATTCCCCAACTCTGCTTTTTAGTCGAAGAATATATTAGGTAATTCAAAATAATTGTTTATGTATTAAATATACAGTAATTAATAATTAGATGCTGCGCAATTATATCGCATGCGAATCGCCCTACTAATTTAAGGCCTCTATAAGCATTTCAAGTTTTAATTTTAAAATAAAATAGATGGGGTGAAAACGGTGATGCGAACTTAAATTTTTCTTTATTTAAAGTAGTGGTTTATTATCAATTTAATCCATTTAGGCAATATAATCCTAACCAGTTAATATTTCAAACCAAAATGAAGTATGGAAATCCATATTTATTTTATAATCTTGAAAATTATACAAAAACTTTTGTTTGCGCGCCATTTGGGGTGCGGGATACATATGTAACTCAGTTCCCCAACTCCGTTGTTTTTTAAGCGAAAAATATTTTAGGAAATTCAAAATCATTGATTATATAATATAAATACAGTAATTAATAGATAGGTGCTGTGCAATCATTATCGGGTGCGAACCGCCCCACTAACTCAGCGATTCTCTAAGCGATTTATGTTTGAATCTTAAAATATAAAACTATGATTACGTCATTCTCAGGCGCTTTTCTAAGAAAGCCTAGCAAGGGGTGCCAGGAGACCTTGAGATCAGCGCTGGGCCAATCGGAACGCACTTAGTATCACCTGTTGTGGAATTTTGCAGTTGACAATTTGGAATGAGAAGGGTGGTGCCAGCTTAAATTTGTGTTATTCAAATAATGGTTTATTGTCACCTTAGTTCCTTTCGGTAATACAATCTTATCCAATTATCATTTTTAAGCAAAATGAAGTAAATGAGAACCAAAATTTATTTTATAATCTTAAAAATATCTTTTATTTGTGCTTTTTTAGACGGGGTAATAGCCAATTTCAAATCTCTTCCCTCTATAAAGAATAAGGATAGCACATAAAATCCCCTAGTCGCCGGTTTCCTCTGAAAAAACAAAAGTAAGATCCAAATTTGACGTAAAATCCGAATCCGCCATCAGAAATTCAATGAAACCAGTGCAGGTAGTCTAGAAAATAGCCCCTTTCACATTCATATGCCAGTGGGTACATTTAAGTGGGGCAGTAGGTAGAGCTTCTACTTATTACAAGGCGCGAAGCGCCTCAACGCACACGCGCTTTGCGGCCGTGTTTTATGGTTTATATAAAATAAATACTTTTAAAACAACATATATATCACAAATTTGCAACTCGATCAAATTCGTTTTGACATATTTTCCAACCCAAAAACGATAAATGTGGCAAAGCAAACATCTTTTGGACGTCTAAAAAGTTGGCTTAAAAAAGCACATACGTCATTTTATATTTAATTACCGACCACATAGCCACAAATGTTGAAATAGTATATCGCCAAACGTTGCCAAAATATTTACCAAGTTTTTTTTTGTTTATTTATATTTTTATTAGCAATCAGAATTTACAATAGAATTCTATGAGCTAATGTGTTGATCTAAGAACTAAGTAGCTCTTCATTGACGTGGTGAGGTCTTCTCCAGTGACAAGTCCTCCTTAGACATTTTTTAGATCATTAGGCCATTTCCGTTTAAGCCGTTTCGTATTTTGTATTTCCAGAAGGGGATTAAGAAGTGCGTTGATGTGGTGTTCTAGCTTTATGTGGTGTTTAATACTTTTTTCGGTTATGACATCTTTAACATATGGAATTTTCAGGTCTGAATGAAGTGTGTCATTAGTAACATACCATGGGGCATTGGAGATCATACGTAATATTTTAGACTGACTTCTCTGTATAATTGCCATATTCGAACGACTGGTACAACCCCAGAGTTCAATTCCATAAACCCATATTGGCTTAAGGATCGTTTTATAAAGAAGGAGCTTATTTTCAAGTGGTAATTTTGACTCTCTACCAAGTAACCATTGCATTTCATTAAGTTTTAGATCGATCTGTTTACGTTTTTTAACCACGTGTTGTTTCCATGATAGTTTATTATCTAAATGTATCCCTAAGTATTTTGTACAAGATGAAGTAGGTATTTGTATGTTATTTAGATAAACAGGGGGCACAGGTCTTTTCTTAAGGTAAAATTAACTTGTACAGATTTATCTTCATTGATCTTAATTTTCCATTTATGTGTCCACTCTTGATTTAGATGATTTTGTAGGGTAATGGTTGCTAGTTGTGACAACAGTGTTGTCAACGAAGGTGCCCATTGTAGTATAATCATTTACTGGTAAATCCGAAGTGTACAGCACGTATAAAAAGGGACCCAGGACACTACCTTGTGGTACACCGGACTTGATCGGTTTCATGCCAGACACATCTTCATTGACTCTTGTTCTAAATTATCTGTCGCTTAAGTAGGATTTTAGGAGATTATAGTATGTTACGGGCAAGAATGTTCTAATCTTGTTTAATAGGCCCGAGTGCCAAACTTTGTCGAAGGCTCTACTAACATCTAAGAAAACCGAAGTACAGTATTTCTTATTTTCAAATGCTTCATTAATTTTGTGACAGATCCTATAAATTTGTTGTATCGCAGTGTGATTTTGACAAAAGCCAAATTGATGTTGAGGTATCCATTCTTCGCTGTTAGGATCGGCAACTATTCTTTGCAATATAAGTCTTTCCAGTATTTTTGAGGTTATAGACAACAAGCTTATTGGACGATATGATGAAACCTTGCTTAAGTCCTTGTCCGGTTTAGGTATTAATATGATTTCTGCAGCTTTCAGTTGCTTGGGCCAGTAATTTAACTTAATGATAGCATTAAATATATAAGTAAGTAACACTAGTCCTTTTCTTGGTAGTTCTTTAACATTTTAGGAGTCACGCCATCTATGCCAGGATATTTACGGAGTTTCAGTATTTGATTTCTTTTTGAATCTCTCTACGAGAGAAACTTGTTATTCCTCGAACATTGGTTGTGATGTTACTTAATTGTCTCATCATCGACTACATCATTGTTGGGAGTGAAGACTTCCTCAAGGTACTCTGCAAACAATTTAGCCTTTTCCCACTTCTGGCCCATCTAGAGTTTGGGTCTGCTTCATTAAACTTGCAGGCACTTGGCTTTTAGGCTTTCTTGCATTTTTTACCTGCTTCCAGATCGAGTTATCGTATCTGTTCAAACTAATGATGTAGTCATGAAAGGATTGATTTTGCACATCTTTAATTTTTTGTTTCAGCTGGTTACTTAGTCGATTGAAAGTATTTTTATCAGCAGGTGCTTGAGTCCGGTGCCAAATTGCTCTGGATCTTCTTTTCACAGCTATAAGTGTTTTAATCTCCACAGGGACGTTGAATGTAGAGCTCCTAGGATACACTGGAGGAGTTGTTTGCTGCGCAGCCTCCTTAAGGATGCAGAACAACTTGTTTAATGCTTCGTCAATTTCTTCTGGAATTTTGAGACTAACTTTTAAGTTTACATTTTCTTGAATATGATTTTGATACACTTCCCAATCGGTTTTTCTGTTGTGCAATCTACATTGCATTTTCATTAATTTTGTTTTTTTTAATTTTTGGGACGTCAAAGAATTCCCATCCAATGTAGATTGCTCTTCTTTGGAATATCTCGGAAGTGATTAAGAACATAGCGGTTGTAGAGATCCCTAAGATTATTGACCTCAGCCTAGTTCATGTGACCGTTGTTCTGTTATCCTCCCACTTCTTCAACAGATCTTTAATAGTAGATGGCATTATTTTCTTTCTTTGTGTTATTTCTTACGGAAAATGGATGCCTTGTCAAAAGAAAAAATAATTTTTTGGTCTATATCTTATAAAAGAAAGGCCATAATTACAAAAATTATACTTTTCCGGAGCATTTAATTTTCTTCCTTTAACGCCTGATTCAGATAAATCACACGACTTTAATTTTTCACCATTTCTGGGCATTTTCACCATCCTGAAAGTTTTCAATTAATAACAATTATATACAGCATGAATAATTAAAAAGTAGATACTTATAATGTTCATAAACTGTTTAATTATAAAATAAATATAAACAACTATGTATACATGTAAAGTATATATTGAAATCGATAGTTGGTTGAAGTAATACTTAATAAAAAAATATTTAATTATGTAAAAAAAAGAATAAATAAAAATCATAAGAAAAATCAGTATAGTGTTTATAAATATAAAAGTTTGTCTCAAATTTCATCATCAAAGGTGAAAGGCTCTGCTAACATTATATCAGTTGACTCATGTTCATCATCATCGTCGTATTGTTGACGGGCTCATAAATTAAAATTAGAAATGGTGAAGATTTGTATGTGCACAATAAAGAACTGTACGTGGATCATTTGCGCATTGACAGTATTCTCCATCGATAGAATTTTGCGATGTTTTTACCGAATTGATAAGAACGAAAAGATAATACTTCATCTTATTTGAATAGCGTAATTGGATAGCAGCACGTATAGAGACAGGGGCAGTTACATCGATTTCGAAACGAATAAAATCTTTAATTCTGGGGGAGGTCTCTTTAGCGATCTTCACAATGAACGACCCTTCATTAGAAACATGTCGAGCCATGTCATGCCATACTCAATTCTTTTCAGATCAGTCAATAAAGGAATTGAACCGTCGTAAATTCGTGTGCCAGTTGACGACTTTTTGTACTGTCAGACTGGTCTCGTAGAAGAAAGCTTTCAGAGTTGCTCAACCATTTCGCAAATCAGTCATCATATGACAGAGACTATGTCTCACACTTGAGTAGACACTTTGATGAGATTTTTAAACGGTCATGGATGACCGCTAAGTATAAAAAACTTTTGTTGCATATCGGCAGTCATTTTCCCCAAGCGCAGTTAGTTGTTTTCGCTTTTCTTTCATTGCTGGCATTTTCATTGTGAACCATTTGTTCCATCAAATGACCACATTGATCAAATCCACGATCAACAACGAAAACATCTTTGCTTTTGAAAAGTTTAATAAAATTCTTTATTATTTTTTTTAAATTCATTATTTCACTCATTATGTCAGCATCACTGAAAAGTGCCTTTCCGAAAATGTTAAAAATTGTGCCATCTGTGCCAACAAAGAGAAAAGGGTTACCAATATTTCTGTGTTTATAACCGCTGTATGAGTCTCTTTGAAACTTCTGATGGTCGCTCTTCGGAGCGTGTACATAAGTTATGTCAATCGCCACAACCGAGGACAGTCCATCACTTCCTCTATTTGGTATGGGTGTGGCGGAATGCAATAGATCCACACATGTAAACTGTTCCAAGCCCAAGTATTTAAAAACGAACTTTTCAGTCAATATTCTGCGAACATTTATGATGTAATTACTGACTGTTTGGCAAAACATTAGAAAATGGGCAGAGATCTTTTGGTGAGACAAACCGGTCGTATCCAATTCCAAAAGAGACCAACTTCACCGCGATGTTTTTCTGGCATTAAAGACACTAATCTGTTGAACAATTCGCGTGGCGATCTTGTTGAGGATTTCAAGTGTTCATCTTTGAAACTGTCCAAAAAGTCCTTTAATATGAGATATCACTAAGTCATCTCCTCATTATCGTTTTTAAGAGCAAAAAATTTATTTTCCCATAAAATCCCATGTTAAAGGTATGGCCATTTTTACTACTTCCCTGAAAACTTAGGTTAAAACTGTTATGGTATGAACTTAATCTTCTAGTATGAAATTATATTGCATGATGTTAAAGTTGCCCTCCAACAAAGAGAGATTTCGCCTTCAATTATAGATGTCTGCTTTGAAATAGAAATTCTTAGCTCCTTTATCTGCACTAGCAGACTTCCCTTATGTTCAATGTCAAATCTCCTTTTAAAATTTGCAAGCTATCTAGTGGTAAACTTAAAGCAATTATAATGGTGATGAAATTCTCAGTTGTTCGATAAATCTTTCCCAAATACGTAATCTAACATTTCGACGACATCCTTGGTCCCACGCACACCAGATTTGTTTGTCTGCGGTTTCTTTCTTTGTAGTCACCTCAAATCAAAAGTCTACATCCGAAATACTCTTACAGCAAATAAGCTGAAAGTTGCCTTTCTTCAGGAAACTACAATTATGCCAAAATAAATATGGGTAAGTGCGATGCACAAGGCAGCAAGAATAAACCTACAGAGCTTGCAACGCATAGCGAAGTGGCGAAGCAGTCTCAGGTTACTAATGCTAACCTTTGACCAATCAGTTTCAAAATCACTAGCAAACAAGCCTTTTTGGTCACCTGTCGATTGGTGAAAACAGAATTTGGAAATTCCCAGCCGTTCTCGAGTTTTTGCTCGGACGGACGGACGGACGGACAGACAGACGGACAACATGAAGTTAGTAAGTGACTCCGCTTCGCTTCGCCACTCTTAATAACACCATCTTTTCGATATAATAATTAAATAATCAATCTGTGCATATTAAAACTGTATTGATTACAGCTTGTTTTAGTGCTAATTTCTTTATTTTGGAAACAAAGTTTCACCTATAGACCGAATGAAATTTTTTTTATAAGATTATTTAGACTATATGCGAGTTCGCGTAAGACGTTAGTAGTTTGGGTGATATGTATGTAGTACTTGGTTGCAAAGAAAATTCCTTAGCAACAAAAATTTCAATTTTGATTCGCTATTGCTAAAAACTATCAATAAGAGATAAAAGAGAGCAAGAATGCTAATTGAAAAGAAACTGTGCTATAGAGAGTAGAAAATCTACCAAGAGAAAATAAAATACTTAAATCACAAAAATCAACAACTAAGAAAACTTCAACCTGCTCATGTACCAAAAAAAATGGAAACCAAGCTGCAGACAGACATTAGAATTGACGACTAAGGCAGATAAATTGATTATAATAGGGCAATCGAATGCAAGGGGAACATATCAAGAAGAAACACTAGTTTTTGTTAAGTTAAAAATGCGACAATGATAATGCAATAATTCAAAAGACTAAACAAAAGTAGTTTTTACCATTCAAATTTATAATTATTTATTTTCAACAGCAAAGATAATGAAAAAACTTTTGGAGTGGTTTTTTAGTAAACAAAAAGCTTAAAAAGTTAATAATAGATTTTGAAGCTACAACTAACCGATGCTGTCGAATGAGGATGAGAGGTGCATAGAGAAAATTACATAGTAAACATACATGCAGCTGCCTTGCAAAAGGAGGAAGAAGAAACGAGCAAATTGTATGGAGATTTGAATAATGTTTTTAGCAGATACAGTACCGACCAAAATTATATTATATTTTGGTTTTTCTGTTGCAACTTCCCGCAGAAACGGCGAAACAACTTGAAATTTGGCGACGTAAAGCATGTGGCGTGCTCAAGAGTGTGAGTCAAGTATCATTTAATTTGGAAAATCACAGAAATTTTTTCGATTTTTCCTCAATTTTTCAAATTTTGCTTCTTGGTTCATATTTTCGTTGTATTTCATGGTTCCTTCTCCTATATACTTTACGTTGTTGTAAGTGATGGGAAAATGCTGAGGTTCCGGAAATTTCTATACAGGACGCAGTTTTGATCGGCGGCAGCACAAATTGAACTCGCACGGCAATTCGGAGTCACTCGGACAGCAGTGAGTATCTTCCTGATGCGTTTAGAATGTGCACGGAGGAGTGAGAAAGAATAATATAACCGGAAAACCGCTTGTGCCCACTCGCACAACTGATCGGAACATCATTCGCGCCGCAACTAACAACCCTTGACTCGCTGCAACTGAGATTTCTGCCCTCATCTATACTCCCACCGACCCAACCCCTTGCGTATGAACGGTTAAACGCCGTCTACAGCAGACAGTATTATATGAACCTTTAAAAAAGCAATGATCAGCAGAAAGAATCGCAAGCTGCGACTTTAATCGGCGAAGGACCATATGCATTGCGGATGGACATAGTCGAATCAAATCCTCTGGAGTGAGGAATCTAAGTGCCCACGATGAAGCATAGTGGAGGATCGTGTATAATGTGAGGATGCTTCGGCTCTCTTAGTCTTATTCCCAAACTCTGGACCGATTCGGATACGAGAACGTCCTAGAAAACACCATGTGACCCCAAGCTCTCTGTTCCATCGGTCGAATCTTCATCTTCCAACAAAATAACGACTCAAAGCATCACATTTGTCACCTCATCAACTGGTTCGCTACCCGTTGCGTGACCCTCCTCGACTAGCTAAACCAATCTTCTGACCTTAACATTATCGAGTCGCTATGGAAACTGGTGACGAGACGCATGACAAGTCGCCGGACAAATAATACAACGGAGAGGTTTACTTATCTTGGTTTTATAAAATTCTTCTTTTAAGAAATCGATTGTATTTCTAATCAATTTAGTTTAAGAAGGTTATTCAAAAAAATTTTGATCAATACTGTAAGTATATGAGAGGGAAGATAGATATAAACAAGTAAATGGAAGATTAATAAACATATAGAGAGCACTTGAAATGGACAAAAACCAATAGAATTTGCAGCCGAACATAACATGGTGACCATGAATACATTTTTCTAAAATAAGAAAATTTACTTAGGAACGTAGATATCATCAGATGAGAAAATCAACAATCGAATTGATCAGATATTAATAGAAAGTAAATTTATAAAAAATATATAAGATTATAGAAGCTACAAACGAGCAAACGCTAACTATAATCATTTACTAATGAGGATGAAAGTTATACTAGAGGTATTAAAGAAGACTAATTCTGACACAAATAAAATCAAACGTTACAGCACCAACTAATTGAAAAATAAAGAATTAAAAGTTATAGAAGTTTAGAAGAAAATGTAGGAGATAAATGGTGTCACCTAAAATGAATAATACAAATAATACTATAACATAATGATTGATAAGGCGAAGAGTGCAAGGTAGAAAAGTGTAGTAAGGCCAAAATAAGTAAAATAAAAGATAAAATTTTAGAAAAAAAGGCTACATAAACTAGCTAGAAAAGAAGTGAAAATTACATGCAGGAAAAAGAAAAGACTATTCATGGAGGAGAAAATAAAAAACAGAGATCAGCATTTTTCCAAGAATTTAAGAACCAGCGAAGTGTGTATAAAAAGATGACAAGTTTCTGGAAAGATAAAGATGGAAATTTAGTGCGAGAAATGGATAATAAATTAGCACTATGGAAAAAATGCTTTCGTAATGTGTTAAATTTGGGAGGTCATGCCTGGACAGCCCAAGAAGTTATATATAAAATAAGAGACAAGAGAAAAACAAGCTTATGGTACAATCAAAAAATAGAAATTGGAGAGAGTTTTGGAATACTTTAGTTTCTTTAAGAAAATTGTCAAATGTACAGAGTGTACAATATTACTGGAAAGAAGAATTCAGATAGTTTCAGAGTCGACAGAGGATAACGCCAAGGTGACACATTCTTTAATTTATTATATCCGAAAAGGTGATGAACAAGTAAGATATATATGAGGTGGTATATACCACTATAAACATCAATATATTGCTTATGCTGATGGTTTAGTGCTTCCAACTTGTACACCTGGTAAGTCGAAAGAAGCTTTTTAAAGACTGGAAATTACTGCAAAGAAATATGGCTGGGAAAAATAAATACATGGAAATAAGGAACAATGGTAATCTAGTCAAAGGTGCAAGATAGTATGCAGACCAGAAAAAGTATTCAGTTTTGAAAGTGTAAGAAGTTTTGAGTATTTAGGTGCGACTTTAACAAACGAAAGTGAAAAAATTAGCCAAAGAAAAAAAAGTGCCTTAGGAATTATTTCAAAATCAAGACGTACTGACAAGCTCAAAAATAATGGTATCTGAAACTACTACTCGACCAACAATATTGTGATTGCAAAACATCGATTTTCAATAAAGACGCGGAGAGAAAACTTGACGTATGGGAACGCAAGCTGCCTGGGCGTATAACGGAGCGCGAGGTATAGTGGAAAATACAAAGCAGGATGTTATGAATTTTAATCAACCAAACATAACAACATTGCTAGAGTACGACATCTGTAGTGGCTTGGTCATGTAGTCTGAACATGAAGCTGGCGCAAAACGAAAAAGAGGACGACCAATAAAAAAAGTAGATCTACAGAACTGCAGGATTAAAAAGTGGAAAACGGCAGCACAGGACAGAAAAAAGTGAGTGAAGAGAATAGAAGCTTATATGTATTGAGTTTTGATTCGCTATTGCTAAAGAGGGGAACCACCAACAAGAGATGCTGCAAAAAAGGTCTGTAATACCAAACGAAACTGTAAATCTTGTGTCTGTTTCCAAATGGTTGAAGAGGTTGATTAACCACCTCCAACTTAACTATCTATTTTGAAGTAAACTTGCAAACTACTTTAGAATCCACTAGATTATCCAATAGATTTTTAAGAAGTTGGCGAGAAATCTTGCCCGGCTTGTCGGCTTGTGCTTCAGTCAATTTTTGAGGACAATGCATTGGCGTTTTGTCTAGAAAGTCAAGTTAACTCAAATAAAGTAACACGCGCGACGCCAAATTTAACTGACAAAACATGAGTGTTTGGTGAAGGTTTGGCATTTAAAACAACCCGCAAGTCGCCTTTATCTAGAATTGATCTTCAAGCCTAGTCACCAAAATCGAATAGTTTGTATGGGTATTTATGGGCGTGTTGCTATTGCCAAACTCTTAATGAAAGATGCTTAAAGGCGACGTGCATGGTGCAATGTCTACAAAAACGTTAGAAAACTGGCAACGTGTCGTTTGCTCGGACGAGTCACCCTTTACCTTCTTCCTCACCACAGAATGTGTGTTTGTTTGAAGCACACGATATGAAGTGTTTTCGCCCAATCGTCAAACATGATGACTGCTCCATTATGGTTTGGGGCGCTATATCAAGGTATTTCACAGTCCTCCTTGGCACATTGCACGGTCGAGTCACAGCAACAGTGTTTAGAGAACTCTTAGATAACCAGATCCACTCAATGGTGCAAACTTTATTTCCAGACGGGAATACCATATTCTAGGATGATAATACGAGGTGTGGCAGAAAAGTAATGAGACTGGCAACACTGCAAGCGAGCTGGCAACGCTACGCTGTTGTCCTTGACAGAGCACGTGTATAAATACCCTCCCATAGCTCAGTGCGAGTTTCAACTCGTTCCGTTACCTACGTGACTTTTGTGAATGCTACTAGTGAAGTTGTCACGCAAAATGGAACAGCGGAATTTCGGGAAGCCTTCAACTTCGAAAACCGACGAAAACATCGAACGTGTGAACACTCTTGTGAGATCAGACCGTCATTTAACATTAAGAATGTTGAGTGAACAATTAAATTTGAACAGATTTACCGTTCATCAAATTTTGACTGAACATTTGCACATGCGAAAGGGACCTCAAAAGGCATTCCTGTGGCTCCCCAGCCCCCCTATTCAACTGACCTCAGTCCCTGCGACTTTTCCTTATTCCTGAACTGAAAAATGTCCTCAAAAGACGTCATTTTGGGACTTTAGAAAACATCCAAAAGAGGACATGCTGAAGACCACACCGGTTGAAGACTTCCAGCGCTGCTACCAACAGTGGGAACAACGTCTCGATCGGTGTGTAGCTGTCCAAGGGAACTACTTCGAAGGGGATAACCTTGATGTTTGAAAAAAATAAAAACTGTGGAAAATAATAAATCTGTCTCATTACTTTTTTGCCACACCTCGTATGCTCCCATTCACACCGCTGGCTTTATTCAAGAGCAGTTTCAAGAGCATGCTGATGAGGTTCAACATCTTCTCTAGACCGCACAGTCCCCAGACCTGAATATTATCGATCTTCTACGGGCTGTTTTGGAAACTAAGAGTTTGGCGTCGATTTTCACCTCTTTCGTCTCTAACTGAGCTGAAGGGTGTGCTGCATGAAGAATGGCTTCAAATTCCACTCACCACTATTTAGGACTATTTCGTCCAGAATTCAAGTTGCATGCCGACTTCCACAAGTGTTTCCATTATTTATCCAATGCCTGTAGTTGTTGAGCGGATTAAACAGTGTAAGATCTGCTTCTACGGCAAGATTGGAAACCTGCCTTTTGCTCAGTCAGTAAATCGGCCCGCAATCTGTTTATGCAGGTTGGAATTTAATTTAAACTGCATTAAAAGCAATTCGCCCCGTTTGTCGAGATAAGCGGCGCGCCTATAATCGTCTTTATATCAGAAACTGAAGTGGGCGCGCCTAAAGGCTTTAATGAAAAGAAAACAAGGGAGGAAGACTCCCGCGGCCCGAGCGCAAAGGCGCTATCCTATCTGCTTATTTCCAACACCGCTGCCCCGTCCCTTATCGACGAGCCAGCGCGCCGGGCCAACGGATAATTAATCGCCGCAATCGCGGATCGAATCGGTTTTTATTTATTTTGATTCTAGTCGCCGGCACATTTATTACGCCCGCAGCCGGCGAGCGCACGCGATCCAGTAGCGCCATCATAAATAACGTTATTGAAAGGTTTCACGAGTGGCTGACGCGTGAAGGGTGCGTGCTCGAAAGACAAGCGGCGCCCCGTTTGCTACTGTCGGATATCCATTAACGCATCGATGTGGCGCGTCACTTCTGGGAATGGAAGGTGCGAATGGACGTGAGTTGGGAAGATACGATGAGGGCTATCTCGATAAATGTGGAGCTGGCGGTCTGCCTGGCGAAAGCGTAGTGCCCACCAGAAATGCGCAAATTCAATACATGGACTCGGCGAAAAGCTCTTTTGCAAGATTTCGCTGCTTCATATTTCTTACAACTTCAAAGTCTTCATCTGAATCTAAACAAATACAGTACCGGTCAAAAATATCTATTTTTTCAAACTCTCGGGCAACGGCTTGACACCCGTTCTGCAACTATGTGAATGAAAATTTGACCTTTTCAAACGCCTGTTGATAATGGCGTGCAAATCACAAAAATATTAAAAATCACCTTCTTGCCCTGAAACCATCTGTTTGCACTGTCAGACGCCGTCTGCAGCAAGCTGGACTTAATGGACATGGTTGATTTCGGAAAAGGACAAAAAGGCGCGCGTGGAGTGGGCACAGGCATACAAGAACTAAATGTTGGGAAAAATGTGCTCCGCATTGACAAAAGCAAGTACATGTTGTTCGAAAGGGACATAATTCAGTGGATTCGTCGTCCCCAAGATACTTGTTTCGATTCCAAGTACCAGATTTTCACGATGAAGGACGGAGGCGAAAGTGTCATGGTCTGGGGTTGTGTCTCCGGCCTTGGCAAAGATCCCCTTAGGAAAATTCGCGGCATTATAAATAGCTACTTATATGAGGACATCCTGGAGAACACGATGCCTTTAGGACATGCACAGAGGCTTCGTTTTCCAATTAGACAATAACCACAAACATCGTTCGAAGCATGTCCAAAACGTGTTCGCTCTCTGTTGTGACTAACCCCACCAATCTACCGATTTGAATATTGAGAGCCTCTGAGCATAGCTGAAACGTTGCCTGGTTGGCAAAAACACTAAGAACCCAGATGAAAAATATTCCTAATTCGAGGAGGAATGGAAGAAAATTCTCCTTCATCCATACTCTACTGGACTCCATGCCTCACAAGTATCATTGATGCTAATGGTCATGCTACTAAGTATGTTGTTTTTATTTGTAGTTTGCTTCACTACTGTATTTTGAACATTTTTCAGTTGAGTTGTATTTTTTTTAATCGGTTAGAAGCCTCAATAAAGATTAACCTGAAAATTTCAGCCGGCAATACAAAGAAACGAAAAAGTTATAGCAAAAATACTAAAGATTGATACTTTTTTGACCGGTACTGTATAAGATTGCCCCAATCCTTCACACTATTTTATGTTTTACGCACATTATCAATTATTAATTTGCTCCGCCTCTTCGGAAGCCGCGAAATGCCAAATTTTCAAAACTTTTGCGATTTTCTTGCAAAATGCCGGTTCAAGTACATTTTCTTGTTCTTCCTTTTTCATATAGATGTCAAATTGCCTGTTCTTTGTCTTCTTTGCTTGCATTCATCTATTCTAAATGTCATTATTACTCTATCTTTCTCTAGGTCGTCCAGTGCTCCTACGATTTGGTTCTTTTTCTTTTCTTTCTTTCTATTAAGCACCCATTCATTGATGATACGTTGAGAGATCTCAGCCTTTAGGTGTCGCTATAGAAAAAATCGCAAGGGGAGTAACTCTGGTGACTTAGTCAACCGTGGGATGTTACCACGTAACAAGATGAGGAGGCCTGGAATATGTGTCTCAGAACTTCTCGTCATGTCTCTGGTAGAGCTATATGGTGGAACCACAGTGCTGCGTTTCCATGTTCCTTGAGTCTGGGTTCTAGAAAGTCGCTTAACATCAAAGCATAGCTGGTATACGTGACAATTACCGCACGTCCTGTTTCCTCAAAAAACAACACGTTAAACAGTGACACGCTGACTGTGAAGAGGTCGAATATTCTGCTAATTGACGCAGCTCGAAAAATGGAAATGAGCTTCATGAGACTGCCAGGCGTACCATTCATATTCTTTAAGTTCCTGGACCACCATCAGTTTTAATTGATGGAAGTGTAGAATTCTATATTAGCGGTAAAACGATGGGTGATATGACAACAGTCAGTCTCAATTCTGCGATATTCTCGGGTGTCCGAGCACTACGAAATCTACCGGGTGATTTCCATTTTAACGCTTTAATCTGTCAAAAGTTGTGTACCCACAACTTATAGTTTCTTGGTCGTTACGATCTATCCCAAAATAACTACGAAATAATCGCTATGTCAGTCTCAACATAAACGTACGGTACACACCCTTCCACACCATAATAAGTACTAAAATGGCATGTCTTGTGCTACTCAAGGATTTATAACTTGAGCACCGTCTACCAATACATTGCGGGTGCGATTAATCCAAAAAGGAGAGATCACTCTGCCGAACCCTGTGCTACTTCATCACGACAGCACAAGATTTTGACTTCTTCTTGACCCATTTTATATCCCTCCAGTCTGCGCACTTTCTTGATTATCATGACCCATTATTATGTACAGCAATAGTGGTGTTAGTAAATATCTGTGTCGTATGTCGTCACTTATTTGTATTTCTTCGGATAATTCGTCATTTATTCTTGCTCTTGTTTTATTTATGTATAACTATTTTCAGTTGAATTCTATTGACTTCTCGGTGATTTACCTTATAACGAATACGAAGCCCATGCACGACCTAAATTTTTATGTGTTTCGTTTATTTTTCTCAATATAATTTTGGTCGCTACCTTTAGAGTAGTACTCAGAAAATTCATCCCTCATAATTTAAAAGTTCCTTCTTATCACCTTTCTCAAATAGGAGAATAGATCCCGACAAAAATCTTACAAAGTAAAACTGTTAATTGCTTTGATTTCTTCTCGCTATATTTTAGCACCTAATTAGAGTCTTTTCCTGTTCTTCCATGTTTGAAGTGCTATTTCTACATCTGGTTTTTGTAATAGGAGATCGTCGTTGTTTACTATTTCTGGCATATTCGGTTCAGTTTCAAGTTTTTCAACTGATAAAGTTCTTTTAAACTTAAACTTAAAAAAAAGGTCATCTAGACCTACTTCTATGTGGTGAACAGTAATTAATTGATTCGCTCTCTTCTTTGGCTTTTAACTAATCTCTATGTTTATTCTACAGCTCATATTTTCTAGTATTTGTTAGAAGTTTGTTTCCTTGCGCGTTCTCTTATAATCGTCCTAGTTTCCTGTTCCTTGCATGTCCCCGTATTTAAATTGTCTTCCTTTTTGTTTAATATTTTTGTGAATCTATGGTGTTGTCTTTGGTATCCCCCTTCGTTGAGTCACCTTTCGTCTCCCGAGAGCCCCTGTGGCTGCCCTCATTATGTTTTTTTAGCTTTTCCCGGCTGTTGTTAACGCCATCTTATATTACACAGCCCTCTTCTATTTTATATCTTAAGCGGTTTTAGCATAAACTTCTTGTAATTTAATATTTAATTCTAGTTAGTTAGACTTTCTTTTAGATTTAATGTAGTCGCTACCTACATATTATGTTCCGGTGTGCACTTTTACAGTTGATATACGTGATGATGTGCAGTGGCAATCTTTGTATTTTCGACTGATTGCTATCAACATTATCCGTAAAGTGCCGGAGGATTTAAAGAATGCCTTCTGGTCTCACAGCTTTGCGAAGGACCATTTGCAACTTAAACCACTACGTGATACAAGATGAGCACATTTATTGCTAATGTAAGTGGGGAACGAGTGACAGCCGGGATAAGCACATAACTCCTATCTATAGTCCTTAGCTTGAAAAATCGGTCCTGAATGTGAAACAACCAGAAATAATCAACGGTATAGAATCAGGAAAGGAAATCACCTGATTAGCGCTAAGTACATGCCAACAATAGTCGCAGTGCACCAACACAACCCAAATATAGGCCTTGAGTTTCTGGCACGTCTTAAAGGGTGACAGGATATTAAGAATCTTTAGGAAAAAAAGTCAAAGCAGCCACGCAGGGTGTAAGAAGAAAGTATTTGTGAACGATAATTAAAACAACGGAGTGGTAATCATAGTACAGAGGGAGCTAAAGAAATCTGTTAAGAGTTTTAAACTAAAATTATCGACAAAATATTGTTTAAGCATATGCTTCCACATCAGATGAAGAGGATGAGGAAGTCGAATATTTTTATTATCAACTTCAAAAAACTGCAAATTTAACGAAAGAACATCAAATAAATCTAACTGTGGGAGACTTTAATTCCAAAATTGGTAAATAAAAAACAAACATAGTGGGTAACTTTGGTTTTGGAGCTAGAAATAGTCACGGCGACAGACTTTAAACACTTTCTTTCAAATTTCTAATGACAAATGTTCAATTTAGAAATAGTGATTTAATAATTAACACTTATCCCAGTGCAGATGTTAACTCGAATTAATAAAATGACTGAAACTATTTTGGAAGGAAAATTGCCAAGGCCCAGACAATGGTCCAATAGAGGTTTTAAAATTGTTAGTGGGTAAGGGATTAAGAATTAACGGGTTTATTTAATACTACTCAAAGAATGACTGATTTCAACACTTGTGACATTGTGAAAAATAAAAAATTATTGATTAAAGAATTATGAACCTGACGAACCATTTTCTACAAGTATTTCTAAGAGTTATTCATGGGAAACTACTGTATATGTGGCTTCACTCCATTGGAATGTCTCACCGTTCCTTTCTGGAGCTATGATATCCGTTTCGTGGGGTGGATTAGTCCCGCATTTGCTTTCTTATATTTTTGCACACGCCCTCCATTCTTTTCCGCCATTAATCATCCCTTTCCAGTTCCTCATTTCCATTTTTCTTAAATCCTCAGAGACTTAGTCACACCATCTGACCTTTGGTCTGTTATCTTCTCCACCGTCTTGTCTTTATCCTTTCTCATTACATGTCCCAACCATCTAATTATCTGTGCTTTAATGTTTATTACAATGCCTTCTTCTTTCATAGCCCGCACCATCCGACTCTCATTAGACCTTCCTCTGTCCTGATTGGTCCATATATCGTTCTTAAGATCTTGCGCTCCCATATTCGTAGTTCTTCATCTCTTTTTGTTAGGGTTAACGTATCTGCTGTGTATGATACTGTTATTCATATTAGGGTTTCGTTTATCTTCAGCTTTGTTTCTTTGCTAACTTTTTTGTCTTTATCACCTTTGTTTAACATCCATTTCACATTTAGTCTCGTTGTTTATTATTGCTCCCAAATATTTAAGACTGTTTATTTCTTCGAAGGTATATTACGCTATCTTTACACTCTTCAAACTTTACCTGGTCGAACACCTGGTTGAATATGCATATATGTCTACGTTAAATTCCTAACATTATTGTATCATCTACTTCATCATGTGAATTGCGTCGTCTGGTGATCTACCTAATCTGAAACCATTCTGGTAGTCTACTATCTGTAGTCCTGTGTGCTTCACTAGTTTTTGATTTATTAGTGGTGCCATAATTTTAACTAAAAGAGTGATTCTTCGATAGATGGAGAGGCAGGCGTGTAAATAGCCGCTCTCGTGAATGCGGTGTGGGATACGATACCGATGCGGCTCGTAAGGACCAAAAAATGGAGAGGCAGGCGTGTAAATAGCCGCTCTCGTGGTGCGGTGTGGAAACGTAGTACGGCCCGTAGTGGAAGGTCAGCCGATAAGGCCAAAATCGTCCCTTAAACGGCCGTCGCGTTAGCGGATGGGGGCGGCTACCGATATCAACCAATGAATTGCCAAATCGCTCACCTGAATCGGCTTCGGCTTCGGCTTCGGCTTCGTCGGCGATTCCAAGGTGGCCACCTCTGCGTTGCGGATCTGGTATCTTCGGAATGTTGAGACACGACCAAATTGGCCGAGCTGCGATGCGTGAATATTTGCGGGGATGCGAAATGTTTCTGATGTACGCGGGTTAATACACGATCGTACTGGCCGAGCTGCGGTGCTTGAATATGAATTTATGCGGATTGAGACACGACCGAACTGGCCGCGCTGCGGGGCGTGAATGTCTCGGCTGAGCAAAAAGCCCATGCCGTTTGTATGCGACGGCAAAACGTAGCTGATATCAAAGGCTCGCATGCCGCCGCGATATAAAGCGGTTCAAGGGCGAAAAGGCCTCCACAGTCTTTTAAGTTTTTCTTCTTTGAGATTGGTATCATTGCTCCAAGACATCTTTTTCTTTCTCCAAATTTCTAAAATTAGTTGGTATATTTTTTCTTGGGGAATCTTTCTTCTGTGTTTTCTTAATTCAGTTTGCATTAGGTCACTTCTTGCTGCTTTTCATTCTTTTGCTCTGCACCCATATTCCTCTAATCTTCTCTGGGTCATATTCTATGATTCATTCTGCAACCTTATACTCTTCGGCCTATGTTCACTTCTCTGCTGTTTGAGTTTTCTGTATAAACTTCGGGAATTATTTTGTCTCCTATCGTTTTTAATTTCATCTTGTTTTGTTTACATATTTTTCTAGCTCCTTAACCACTTTTGCCGTGTTTTATCCTATTTTTATTGTTTTTACAATCCTAATCAAGCCATTCTTTCCTCTTGGGTGCTTTCTCATAGCCTGTCGTTCTTTCGGCTGCTTTCCTCATAATATCTTTTATGGGAAAACTAATGTAATTGTTGAAAATGAAATATATGAAGAAATAGAAGTGTACAGAGGGGTTTGCCAAAAAAACATATTACCTTCCATATTGTTTAATGTTTACTCTGAATATTTCTTTATGGAAGCTCTTGATAAACAGATCGTTGGAGTTTTGACAAATGGACAACCCATTAAGAATCTACGCTATATTGACCATTCAACGTTTATTAGACAGAACAGTAGAAACTAATGAACAATATGCATTAACAATATATACCAAGATAACCCAAATTATGATAATACCAAACATTATAATCAACATTGCAATTATCAAGAGCATCATAATTTAAATATTTGGACTGTGTTCTAAATTATGTTATGTGTGAGAAGTTCCAAGTTCCACTTTTTATGATGAAGAGAACCTTTAATGAATGCAATAAACGATTATCACATGTAGCAATGTTTGAAAAGTACGGACGTTCAGGTAGAATATTTTAGTCATGCTAACAATTTGTTTATATCGTCAGTTATGATCGTTTTAAGAAATTTGTCCAGTTGGAAACAGCATTTCGTTTTATTAATTGTTTTACATTGTGAAGCAGTTTATAACTAAATGACGACCATACAATCCTACCAAAGTTGGTTCAGCTGAAAACCAAGCCTTGCTACAGTTAAAGGCTTCTTATCACTCCAAGATCGTTTATGGTTCGTATTCTCATTGAAGATCTAAGTCTAATCCTTAGTAACTGATGTCTTAAAAGATTTTTTTCTTTTTATTCCTTCATTATAATGATATATAGAGGGTTTCCTAAACTATTTCTCGGAAAGGTTCTAGTTTGTGCGTTTCTTAATGTGTGTGGTTACCTTCGCTTCAATTAGAGTAATTTTTCAGTGTCACTAATATTGACGAGAGATCAAGACTACATATTTAAGAGAATTAAGTTTGTGTTTTTTACCAAGCATAGGTGAAGTAAGCTGTTTACTGCGGCCCGAAAGCCAATGCGTGAGTTCGCCTATCGGCAGAAGCTGTAGAATTAAATTATATATGGCCATTTTTCTACCTTTTGTGGTGGTCTGTCTGAAAACTAAATGTTTAAGCATTATAATCTCCTTTTAAGGTAAATCTATTGCCTATAGTGCGAAAATAGTGCTAATATGTTATTTGCTTATTGTTATGTTTTGCTGATAAAGGAAACTGTTTTAATCGTTCTTCAATTAGTACATATCTGGCTTAAAACTGTAGTTTGGTGTACCTGGAAAGTTTGTGGTGCTGGATTAATAGTTCCGTTCTGGTGTTAATCTGATATTTTTGCTATATAGTATATCAAGGCAGTAAACTGTAGTAAAATCTGTTAATTCTACTTTGCGGTGTAGCCGTCTGTTAACATTTCATACTACTGAGTTCTGCCTAGTTCTCAGCTATTCTTATGTTTTCTCTTAGAGAAGGAAATATATTTTGATAAAGTTCTCGATAAGTAGAACAGTTTATAGTATTATGTTTGCCTTGTAATGTGAAATGATATTTAACACATCAAGGTGTTCTACTGCGAAAAACATAAATAACCAAAAACTGAAAATCGAAGCCCTGGGAAGCCAATTAAGGTTAAACTCACAACAAAGTTGGAAAAACTGGAGATACCGCTTAATTTAAAAAGGCTACAATAAACAAATTAAGGGTAAGGGAGGACTTTGACAAAAAAGCAAGAGATATAAAAAACGCTTATTACCGCACATTCGATAAGCTAGGAATAAGAAAATGAAGGCAACAATAAACTGATTGTAAATGGAGAAAAGTTGAAAATTGAAGACCTTGAAGAGAATCGGATAGCAACGAATGAAGTCAAAAATCGCAGGAGTAAAAGGGGAAGCAGAAATTAAAAAAGTCTACGGATGAAGAAGAAGGAAAATCACTACTATAAGCAGTACCAAAAAATAAAATCTGGACACAAACCATGCTAATGCCCATTACCAAAAAGGTAATAATAGTAAAAAAAGGTGAGATGAAAGACAAGTCAATAAAAAAACAGGAAAGAAAAAGGAATACTTAAACAAAACCCTCGGAAACATCACAAAAACAACCTGGCGACAAAATACCCCTAAAAACCGGACGTAACCGAGTACAAAGAAAGGCAAACAGAAAGGATATGAATTAATAAATAAAAAATTCAAAAAGAACGCGGACAGTAAGATGGCAGAAGCGGAAATACATTTTGATTCGTGGAACATCCAAACAATCAATGGAAAGAAGAACAAATTAATTGAGGAAATGGAAAGAAACAGAATACACATTATGAGAGTAAGTGACATTAAAAAATGGGATCAAAAAAGGGCACACATGGATATATTCGGGAAATAAAAGAAAAGAAGAAACAAAATACGGGGTGGGCATAGCACTAGCACAAGAATTACGGAAACAAGCAATTAAAATAATCCAATTAAAATCAAGGCTTCTAGCAATCGAGAATATGCCCAGGCGGAAAAGAAAAAAAACTTCTACGAAAAATTACAAGAGACACTAGATTTGTTGAGAGAGAAAATGATAATCTAATATCATCATGGGGTACTGAAAAGCAAGAGTTAGAAATGACCCAAGGAAAGAAGTGGATTTTGTTGGATCAGACGGAAGAGACGGAGAAAAAGTAATAAAGAATAATGGCAAAGGAATGCTGAATTTCTGCCGAAGTAATGACTTACTCATAGAAAATACGTTCTTTATTATTTATGGTTTACACACAAGAATCCAAAAATTTATCACTGAGGTAAAAGTAGAGAGAGACTAACATAAAGAAAACATACAAAAACACATGAAAAAATACAGCGAAATCGATGTGTAAAAGCTAAACAGAGAAGAAATGAGAATGAAATACCAGAAACAATTAGAAATAGAGCTTAGATCAATGCGGCCAAAATATTCTGATTTTGTTTCTTAGTAATATTTAGGAAGTATGGTTGTTCTAATCCCATGTAGTGCCCGAACAGGCCATGGTATACTTAGTGTTCTGCAGTATAAACTTAATTTTGTTTCTGTTGTCTTTTCGTCTATTTCACCCTTGCTATTTGGCCAAATAGAGATTTCTTTAAATAATTGTATGGGCTTTACCCAGCCTAGTAATTCGCCGTGCTGTGTTCTATAGGACGCTTTTAGTGGGCTATATAAAGGGTGTCCCAGAATTAACGCAAGATTTAAATTTGTCGCCATTTATGCAGTAAAATGTTGACAGCCCTAAAACGAGAACAAATCGACAGCTGACAGTTTAGGGTTAGTAAAAATGGAGCGTTACACGATAGAACAACGTGTCTTCATTATTGAACAATATTTCAAAAATAATGAAAGCTTGGCGGCCGCTGTTCGAAAATTTCATACAAAATATGGTCGGAATAGTGTTTTAATTTCGTCAACTGTGAAGAGGTTAATTGAAAAATTCTGAGAGACAGGGTCCGTTGGAGACGCCAAACACTGGTCGTCCAAAAACAAGCCGTTCAAATGTCAACATCGAAGCAGTGCGTGAGAGTGGCGGTGACAATCCAGGAACCTCAATTCGGCGTCGTGGACAAGAATTGCAAATTTCAAGAAGCTCTCTACAGCGTATACTCACTAAAGATCTGTGTCTCCAAGCTTACAAAATTCAATTAACACAACAACTGAAGCCTAATGACCATGCACAGCGAAAAGAGTTTTTTGAATGGATTATTTAGCATCAATAAATGGATGCTGATTTTTCGAGCAAAATCATCCTAAGCGACGAAGCACATTTTCACCTTGATGGGTTTGTTAATCGCCAAAATTGCCGCTTTTGGTGTTCTGAGAACCCACATGTGAATGTCGAAAAACAAATGCATCCACAACGTGTCACTGTTTGGTGTGGATTTTGGGCTGGAGGCATAATTGGACCATACTTTTTTGAAAATGGGCCTGGTCAAGCAGTGACTGTTACTGGTGCTCGATATCGCGACATGATAACACAGTTCTTTTTGCCGAAATTGGATGATATTGATGTGGCCAATATGTGGTTTCAACAAGACGGTGCCACATGCCATACAGCCCGTGAAACACTTCAATTACTGCATGAGACATTTCCAGGTCGTGTACTCTTTCGTTTCGGTGAAAAATTGGCCCCCTAGATCGTGTGATTTAACACCATTAGATTTCTTTTTATGGGGTTATTTAAAATCACAGGTCTATGTCAACAAGCCCACAACCACGCGTGCATTAAAGGAGGAGATTCAACGTTGCATCAACGAAATTCAGCCACATTTATGCAGAATGGTCATGGAAAATTTCGACAAACGAGTGCGTATGTGTATGCAAAGCCGTGGAGGCCATTTGCCCGATGTGTTATTCCTATGTACTTTATGATTCAATAAAAAAAATTACAATCAAAAGACTAAAAACTGTGTTTTCTATTTAATTCAAATCTTGCGTTAATTTTGGGACACCTTTTAGTACGCAGACACTTCTTCATCGACCTCTGAACAGAATTCTATTAACACTACCAGAGCAAGGGTTGCTTCTCTCGTATTCAGACATTTGTGAAAACCATATTGTGATCGACTAATCTGATTTTCACATTTTTGGTCAGTTGCGTCACATATTATATGCAGGAATATTTTGAGTGCGTGAGACATCAAATTGATGGACCTTTAGATGACGCTTTTGAAATTTTGGTTTCTTTGCTATCATTACAAAAGTCAAATACAACCATTTCTTTGGTATATTACCATTTGCGTGTTATACAGTATACCAGACTTTTTTATATATGTAAATTTGCAGCCTTAGTAATCTTAACTCCATGTAAGAATTGTAATTTAAGTATACATCACCAAACAGTTCTTTCATGTATTTCTTCTATATACTCCTTTTCTTTGCCATGTTCATTACTACCTCATATCTTTTGTGTCTTGTGTTCATTGGCATCCACTTTTTATAATCTTCTGCTATTTCTATCTGCTAGTGTAGATTCCATTCATTATAATTTGTTTGCGGTTACTCAATAGACTTGTACTTTTCTCTAACCGTTATTATTCCTTTGCTTCCTTAACACTTTGCAATCTTTATACGCATCTCCATCTTTTTTCTTTCATTTATAAGATTTGTTATTTCGTCCGTAATCCATTCCCTTTTTACTCTAAATTTTCTTGCGCCTAGAGTACTTCGTCTTGTTTTCTTTACAGATTGCTTAAGATCTATCCGGTTTTTTCAATTTTATCTTCTGTCCTTTGTTCATCATATTCTTGTATACTGGTTTCAATTTACTTACTTCCACCTCCATTTTTCGTACAAGTTGTTTCTAACATCTTTTTGTTAGTACTGTTATCAATCTTCGGCTTTGTTCTCTTTTTAAACTTTTTCCTCATCTCTGTTTCGACTGCGCTATGGTCTGATTCAATGTCAGTACCAGGATACATCTTTGTACCCAATATGTTGCTTCTAAAACGTTAATTTACAAAAATATAATAAATTTTTTCTAACAATTGCCATTCTGTGTCTTGTGGAGATATTCAAGTGTGAAGTCTTCTTTTTGGTAATTTACGACCAGATATTTAATATCACTAAGTCCTATTCCTGACAGAACTCTAATAGACTTGTGCCTCTATCGTTTCTCTTGCCAAATCCAAAACTACTCACGATGTGTAGTCCTCTTCCTCTTTCTATCTTGGCATTGAAGTTCTCCATCGGTAAACTTATGTCGCTTTTCCTTATTAGCTTCTACATGTTATGATTTTATAAAGTTCTTCTACTTCTGTATCAGACTTCTCCTATGTAGAAGCATTAGCCTGTATGATATTTATATCAACGTCAACTCTAATAGAAATAGGTAAAATTTGTTACACATCTCAAAATATTTTCATTTGTTAGTCTTTTCATTGACTTCTCTACTTGAATAATATAAAGTGTATATCTACACCTAGTAGATATACCTTCATTAGTTCATCTAACTTCACTTCCTTCCATTTAATTTGGCCAACTTTCCATGTTTTAGTAAGCTGCTCACATTCCATGTGCCAAACTTATTAATTAAATTTAGACTTAGCCTACGCCTGGGGATTCTTTACACCCTATGGTTACCTAAAACCTGCGGGGCACCGAGCGCCGTGTTTTAATTTGTATTTGCCATAATAGTTATACTTGAGACACAATAATGTGGTGGTTTTCCACTTGCCTTCCATATCGTGGTGTTGTAGACGTTTCTAGTTTTTGACCAGCTACGTTTAAGTTTTAAGGTTTCCAATTTTTTTTCTGATAAAGTAATGACCCAAGAAAACTTCTCAACGTAATCTCCGTCTAGACGTACACATTTTTCACATAGTTGTCGCCATGATTCTATGACTGCTGAGAACACTTCTTTAGGGGTGTGTTTTACCCATGAAAAATCGTTGATGCACCAGCGACTCGATTAAAAAATGAGCGGCTACAGAGACTGTATTTTATAGTTGAAACTGTCCGTATTTTTAGGTAAACAAAATAGACTGTACATAGGGTCTTCCGTAACAACTTTCTCCACTCGCGCAGTCGTAGTTGCGTGACCGAAGCTGCTTCGGTTTATTATCACACAACCCGCGACCTTTAAGCTTTCATACCTATGAACGCACATTTTTAACATTCACAGCGTCTTCATCACATATCTCACTCAATTGGCGATAAATTTCGATGAGCGCATCACCATGGAAGGGGAAAATCGAATGATTACAGGTTGTTCTTAAACACTAAACGTCTCCATTTGAAGTATACAAAGCAACACTCACTGCAACGGCGGTAATTCGATCTGTGTACATTGTATGGAGCTCCCATCTCTATTACAAATTCAGAAATATTTTCCGGGTCTTTTACAACTAACCTCATGTTTCTACTTTAATTATCGAGAAAAAAATCGGAGACGTTAGAACTTGAACGCACCTCGTATGTCGACTTGGTTGGTTGCTAAACCCCGCACAATTCCCAAAACCAATACGAAACACTTCTTGCCTCGGGATTAAGATCGAAATCATGTCGAACATAATTAGATGTTCCCGAACTTCCGAAGTTGTCAACGCCAGACAGCGCCGAAGACAAGAAATTAATTTCGATGCAAAAGAGGGCAAAATTCGCCGGCAGAGCTTTCACTTATCGCCATGAATAATTCCCGACCGCGGAGATAGCGGCAAAAAAGCGCCCGAAACTTGAACGGAGCGGGCGAACTTGCAGCGCTGCCTATTACCTAATTAACCCTTCATCGCATGATGGATCACGCACGGCAAGAAGCGACCCCCTGAAATATGAACGGCCCGACAGGGGCGCATAAGAGTATTTACATGTAGTCGGGGCGTCGTTTTTCACATCGCTTTCGGCGCTCCCGCTCCAGCCCTGCACGCCGCGGCGGCGATTTAGGGCGCGCGGATGCATCATCATTACGCTGCACCGGCCGCGCATCGGCCCTTTGGGCGCATCGGCGGCGCCATATCACGGCCGCGCGGTCGTAATGTTACCTGCACGGGCAGGAACATTTAAGGTAGTGCAGCAATAAAAAACGTTTACGAGCGACTAACTTTTACGCAGCCCGGGCACTAAAAGAACAGGAATTTTCGTTGCCTCTCCAATTTTTTCCGCGACATTGCTTTAGTTTCCGTAATTTACACAGCGGCTATAACTGTTACGCTCTGCGACCGGGCGTAAAATTTGCTTCATTTACTTCTTTATAATTAATCGCAAGCGCTAAAACAATTTGTAATTTCGCCTTTAGTGGGGATTCGGGGCTCATCGTTAACATTTTTCGCCGAAGCAACAGCTAGACGACAGCATTCGTCACTTTTTATACACCGCATTTTTCAAATAAAACTTTCGTAATAAAAAAGGTTTCGGGGGAAGTTGACCTATAACTCGGCTTGATGGGCAGTCAATGGCTTGAATTGAAGACATAAAAAGGAAAATTTTGCTTTTTGAATATGATAATTTTACAGAGCTTAGATTTTTGTTTTTTGTAGAACTTTATTTATATTTACAATTTGCTCTGATAACTTTACAAAATTAGTACATTAAAATTGCTTTAGCAGTATTTTTTTTATAAACTCATTTTATTAGCAATCAGAATAAATACAGTAATTCTATGAGCTAATTTTAGGTTATTAAATGTTTAATAAAAGTCGTGAGGTGAAAGCACCCACTGGTGAATCTGCTACTTTAGTTCACTAAGTCTATTGGTCACCTTTTCCTTATCTTCTGGTTTCGGGTTTGTGGACTAGAACGTTGACTGTTATATTCGGGTGATTTTCAACAATCTAATGATGTTTTTCAGCTTTTGTTTTTATAAAATCGGCTACTAATGGGATGTTAAAATCGTTGTGGATTGTTGCATTTGATACAAACCAGGGAGCATTGGATATCATCCTCAGGGTCTTAGACACTACCCTGAGGGACACCCGCATTAATTCTATATATTTAAGAGGTGTCGTTGCCGAGTTTGGTTTGGAAGAATCGTTTATCCATGTAGCAGAGAGTAATGGTATGGAAGTAGTTTTTTTATTTTGTACAATAAACCTCTGTGCCAAATCTTGTCAAATGCAAAACTCACATCTAAGATCACTGCACAACAGTAAGTTTTGTGTTCAAGTGCACCGTTTGTTATGTGTGTTAATCGATGGCATTGTTGAATGCTGGGATCGGAATCCAAACTTCTGGTCTGATAGCCATTCACTTTAAAGTTCACTTTCATTAATGCGTTTTAATATTAATTTATCTAGCAACTTAGAGATTATTGGAAGTAAACTGATAGGTCGGTAGGATTTTATTTGGGTGGGAGGTTTACCCGGTTTAAGGATTAGGATAATTTGGGCAAATTTGAGTAATGATGGCCAGTATGCCAGACACAGTATACTATAACGAGGTCCTTTCTCATGTAAGTGCTTTAATATAATTCCTGTTATAAGGTCATGTCCTGAAGATTTTTTGTTGGGAAGTAATTTTATTTGGGCTTCAATTTTGTGGATAGTGAAACTCTTTATTTGGGGCGATAATTGCAATGGAGTTTCCAAATAATGTTCAACTTCCTGGTCTGGTTCATTAGAATTAGGTTCAAAGGTAGTTTGAAGGTACAGCGCGAAAGCTTCAGCCTTTTCTTTATCAGTTTTCGCCCATAATCCTGTTGCATCTTGTAGTGGTGGTATGTGCTCTTTGGGACGTTTGATTCCTCTAGTTGCCCTCCATATTGACTGATCTTGTACAGAGAATGTGGTTGTGTAGAGTTGGAAAGTTTCATTGCGAATCTGTTGAAGTCTTCTTCTTAGTTTATTATTCAGTTGGTTCAATATAATTTTGTCTGTAATGTTGCGACTGCCTTGCCAAGCTGCCCTTGCTCTTCTTTTTTCCCTTACTATTTCCATTATTTCAGTTGGAATATTAGGTGTGGTGATTTTGTGGTTGTAGGACTGAGGTGTTGATTTCCAACCGGCTTCCTGAATAGTTGTTGTGGTGGTTAGTTGCATATTCTTCATTTGTTATTAATGTCAGGTTCATGTTAAAATTTTCATTTATATGTGATTCAAAAGTTTCCCAGTTGGTTTTTTATTGCTGAGAGTAGGTGTGGGTTCTTTGTAATGTATAGTTGCACTTACTGAGACTACTACAGGGGTATGGTCAGATGAAATGTCATAACTGGGAACGATGTCCATGTAGTTTGAGGACATACCGTGGGTGACGAAGAAGTCAAGCAGACCTGGTGTTTTACTGGGGTCAGTTGACCAATATGTTGGGCTGTCCGTTGGTGGGAAACTGTAATTTTATCTGCCATGAGTTTGTATGGTTCTCTACCTTTCGTAGTTGTTAAACGCGAGCCCCAGTGTGTATTTTTAACATTGTAGTCACCACCTGCTAAGAATCTAGGTCCTAGTTGCTCAAAATAGGGTTGGAACATTTGTTTGGTTATTTTGTGGCGTGGGCGGCAATAGGAGACGGAAATTACTATTGGCATCGGAAGTTTTTCTACTTGTATTATGGTACTTTGCAAGTAGTCTGTTTGAAAGCTTGGTAATTCATGGTGTTTGATAGTATAGCGAATTATTATATCAGAACCACCATGGGCTGCGTCATCCAGATGTTCTGTATGATATATAGTAAAATGAGATATTTTTAAATGTGATCTTGTGGTATAATGGGTTTCCGAGATTAACAAAATATCTATGCAATTGGTATGTAGAAAAGTTTTAACTTCTAACTTCCGTTGAAGCAACCCGTTGGCATTCCACAACGCAATTTTTAGAAATTTATCCATAAGTTGATTAGCTTATTGAGCATTGTAGTCAGCAGGTTTAGTATCATGCTGTTTTGCTGTAGTAGTTTATTGAACATGCTTTTAAATTCACCGAGGAATTGTTTAAGACTGACGCCTTCAGCTGGCTGGTTTTGTACTATTTGCGAATAGGTGGGACGTGGAGGATTTGGTCGGTTGATAGTGTCGTGATTATCTTGTTGTCTTAGGGGTGGAAAGTGTTGCCTTGTTAAGTTTGAGGATCTTACGTTTGTGTGTTGCTTATCAGGTTGATACTTATTTTGCAGCTCTTGATAAATTGTGCATCCTTTATAGTTTGCTGGGTGTTGTCCCTCGCAAAGAATAGATTTTGTTGGGGTTGCTTTTGTTTTTTGCCAGCTTTTTGTGTCATGCGGTCCAGCACATTTTACGCAGGCAAATGATCTATTACAGTACCCCTTTGTGTGTCCGTAGTTCTGGCAACGGGTGCATTGCACTGTATCTTTGTTTATTTTTGGTGGTTCGAATAATACAAGTTTATTTTAAAGTGATTTTATGTTGTAGATTTCTTTGTTATTAGTGGCTGGTTCAAGATCTATGTAAAAATAGGGAATGGGTCTTTAATTAGTTTATTTTTTAAATTCATAATGTTTCTGACTTTGTATCCTGCTTCTTTACGGGCTTTTTTAATATCATCTGTTGGAGTAGTGTGGTGTATGTGCTTGTTTCGCTGTCATCTTGGCCTGAGTAATTATTTTTAGCCTTTTATTTATTTTTATAGTTTTTAAATGTAAATCTTTTTATATTTTCTTTTACGTTTATTTATTATAAATTGTATCCACCATATGATTCGTTTTCAGAACTTGGTAATGTAGTTAGTTTCCTGATTGATGTTTTATACCGCCTTCTCTTTTTCGTTTCATCTCACTTATTAATTCTTCTTCTAGTTCATGTTTTTTATGTTATATGTAATTTATTTTGTTTATTTTTTATTTCTCGCTTTCGCGTGTCCTTTTTGCTCTCCCAAAATCTACAAGTCTAACCAGCAGGCCGGTATGGAATTCTGTGCATTCTATCCTACCCACCTGGGGTAGTTTTCCCTTTACGTTTTAAGATCGGCATTACGTTTTTTGAGAGGATGGAGTAATAAAACGCATGTTTGGTAAGCATTTGTTGAATATTATTTTTCTTCTCATTCTGAGTCAGACGTTTGCTGGTTTTGGTTCGCCCCAAATATTTCATTCTTCTGGTACCATCTATATTTAGGCCTTCCTCTATCCGCCACCAAAGGATCATCCGATGGGGATTCAGTTACGTCACACGAGTATTTACTTATTGTTTTACGAAATTAGATATTCGAATACATATGCTCCTACACCGTTTCACACATTTCCACTCACCTAAGGATGTAATTTTAAAAAGCCAATCTTAGTAGGAATCTATTACATATAAGTAATATATGGGCGCGTCCACTGAGAACGGCCACCCGCCGCTCGCGGCGCATTTTTCGCTCCACAGCGCTGTGTTCAATTCGCTCGTACTCGTAGGAAAGAGAATAGAAAAATAATAAAAAAATACAAATCGATACATTTTGATCTGCTCTTCTCGATGGTGCCATTAGGTTTTGCCCAAAACTCTGTTTTTGTAATGAAAAATAAGTTCGGGATGTTTCTCCGAAATTCGCCACAACTCTTCATAGTAAAATTTATATGAGTCGAAAGAGCAACTCTTCGGTAACACTTTCATAAATTTTTAGAGTGGACGTGCCCATATTTAGAAACTTTAGTATTTCTGTATACAATGATCTGGGCTTGCAGTCAAGATGCTGAGATGTATCTATTAAGTTTGAGTCGAACTGCTTTAGTAAGCTTGACAACAAAACAGAATTTGAAATTTAGTTGCCAAATTTAGTATCGGAAGTCTAAATGTAGAAAATCTTGAAAGATTTGATAAATAGCAACAGATAATTGAAGAAATATTTTTTCAATTTTAATATTGCCTATCAAATATTTCTAATAATAAGAAAAATATTAGAATAAATATATAAACCTTGTCTAAAATGTTGGTAGAAGATAATTCAACACCCTTATCAACTAAAGGTGCTGGGCTTTGTCAAAGCAGCCCCCTCGGCTGTTTCTAGAAGTTATATAAGCAAACAGAAAAATTTTAATTTAAGATGCTTCTATAAGCAATCATCACAGATTGCAGCACAATCTAGACGACGCTTCTCTTTCTGCGGATATTTTATGGAACAAAAAATGGGAGGGAGTAGACCAAGGATGCGGTGTTTTGCCAGGTATTCCTAGATTGGTACATTATCGTGCACTACTCAAACGCTCACATGATAGGACGGAGTCGTCGAATTGCTTGGCACGCACGTTTCAGCACATTAGTGTGAAGATATATCGTTTGTCCTTCAGGTAGATATTTATGGCCACCAAATCCTTGGGATCTAAAAATGGGATCAACAACGTCGTATTTTGGAAGGTCGTCGTTTAACACAAACACAAAATAAATTATTGCTATTTTCAACAGTTCAGCAATAGTTGTTGCTAGCTCTTTTCGGTTTTTCTGTCAGTGTGTGCATTCAGTTTCCGTTTCTCTAAGTCATTGCGTAAAATTTGGCGACACACACTCCTACTCGACTTCAGCTCCTCTAATGTCATGTGGACAATAGCACACTTGCACGTTCCGTATTTGTAACGAATTATAGGATCGTTCTGCCCTGACGAAACCTTTTGTGTCATCCAAAGACCCAGATTCTCGAAAGGACCTCGTCACCTTATTCATGTTTCCCCAAGTTCTTCTTAATTTGACGCAGAAATTAATGTTAACTCTCTGCTCGGAACCAATATCGATCAGTCCTGTAATTTCCATTTCAATTAACCAACAAATATAACAGTGCGTTGCTAAGCACAGCTCTGCCGCCTAGTGAGTTTACGTCGAAACACTGCGAAAGCCAAACAAGCTCGTGGATTTCTTGTTCGTAAGCTGTATGGTTTTGATAAAAAATCCGTAAAGTTTTTTCGGCAACTTCCAGTCTGCTATCATTCGAAAATTCGGAATCTTTGGAGTGTTTTAGTATTAGATATCTTTGTACGACCACAGAGTTGTAGTCCCTAAGACCGTGTAGGTACTAATATGGCTTTATATATTAAAATCTCATTTTGGGGGAAGGCTGCGAGCGATATCTAAGAAGCAAATATATTTGTTTAACACTAAGTGCAATTGCTTTCTTTTGGGCTTAATATGCAATTTATAGGTGAACTGTTTGTCTGAGGATGACCCAAGTTGCCTAAAACAAAAGCATTCTTTATTATAATTAGAGGACATATTACACATTTGTTTATAAAAATTACTTGGGTAGATTTATCATGGTTTACTACCACTCTCCATTTGATAAACTTGTGACAGGTTGGGGTGATTTTCAAGATATTGTGATGCTAATTCAGGTTATTTGTGAACAGGCAGTATACTATCATCGGCTGTGGTAGTATTTTCTGTAAGTGGGATAGCAAATGTGGATGTGAGTTATAAGAATTGTCCTAGTACACTCCTCTAAACTACTCCGGAGTCAATGTTGTAGTAGTTTTATAGTCATTCGCGTGCGAGCATTAAAACGGTGCGGGTGCGGTGAACGCTCCGCTATCTGTGGAACACAGCTGACAATAAAGCTATCTTACAGCCTGCCTTTCTGCAGTTAAACTAGTAAGTTACTTATAATATTAAAATAAGTTATAATACAATCAGCAATGACCAACCAATGGAAATTCAAACGTTAAATAAACGCAAATCGGATGCCTTATCACCACCGATAAATGCAGTTCAGAAACGGTACATGTGGACACCACCACCATTACCACAAAACAAATTCTATTTGCCACCTCATATAGAAAATAAATTAACGAAAAATCAAACCGACACAACTACTACAAATAAACCAGAAACCGCAGCATCAACAATTAAAATTCCCATCTATTTGCAAAGCGATATCAACCATAAAGAGCTGATATCCGACCTCGAACAGATAACAGGCGAGTTCACAACATTTTGCAATGCAAATTCAATAAGAATGAATTTAACGAAGCAGGAAGATTACAGAAAAATATCCGATCACCTAAAAGAAAATCAAATCAAGTTCCATACTTTTCAAAACCCAAACAGCAAACCACTTAGTGTTGTAATTAAAAACGTTCCAATTTCTCTCACAATTCAGGAACTCGAACACGAACTTAAAATGCTACCAATAATTAAAATAACGCGATTACTTACCAAGTCCAATAAGCAACCACTGTCCGTATGCGCAGTAGAGTTAACAGATAACGAAGACGCAAAAAAAATATTGAAACTAAAGTAATTATGCCATTCAATAGTTACTCTTGAGATAAGAAAGAAACCAACAAATATTCCTCAATGCCACCGTTGCCAACAATATTTTCACACTAAAAATTATTGAACCCTTGAACCCCGGTGCGTGAAGTGCACAGGAAAACATCTTTACAATCCGTGTCCGAAACAAGCACAAGATCCACCCACGTGCGCAAACTGTGGGTAAACCGCGGATGCAAACATCATCTAATGTTACTCCAAAAACGAACGGCAAACCGACCAAGTCTTAATAGACGGCTACGCACAGACCCAAGCGCAACATAATAATTCCCCAAAAATAAGCCACAATACATCCAATATACCCCACCCTAAAGCACAACAACAAATCAACAACACAGAGCCAAACACCTTAATCAAAATCCTAATTGACTTCCTAACCCTGTTCGTCCCTCAAATTAAAGCATTTGTCACAAACACACTCCTCCCTCTCCTTTTCAATGGCCCATAATGAACAAAAAATAATAGAAAAGCTAACAATCCTTAATTGGAACTCCAATGGCATAAAAGTCCAACGATCACTATTAATTTCCTTCATGGCAAGGTACAATGTGGACATAGCATGTGTTACAGAAACCCACCTCTCATCAGATAACCTCAAAATACCAGGCTACCAGGTGCACAGAAAAGATATGATACCAGAAAAAGCAGCAGGAGTAGCCATATTAGTCAAAAAGCAGATCAAACACATCATACCCGATCCCAGCTACACCAAGCTTTGAAACTGTTGGCATTAAAATAATATTAAAAAACCAAAGCATGTATAAACAACCAAAAAAGAAACTAAACTCAGCAGATCTGCTTGCAATATTTAACTCGCCCGAACCTACTCTTGCAGTAGGCGACCCAAACTGTAAGAACACGCTATGGAGCTGCAGAGCGACAACCCCAAAATTAACATTAAACTTGAGCAAATCTCCACAGAGATTGGATTTCTAATTCTAACCCCGCCTGACTATACCTATTACCCAAATCGTAAAGTTCACCAGCCCGACATCCTAGATATGGTCTTCCTAAAAAACTTTCCAACTGAAATCCATCAAACAGTTAGTGACGAGCTCGATTCGGATCACCTTCCAGTACTCATAACACTCATAGCTGCTCCACATATAAACCCACAGGCTCCTCGCCTAATAAACGGAGCAATAAACTGGCAAAAATTTCAAATAGCTCTAAATGATGATTTACATTATTCACCTGAACTGAAAGCACCAGAAGGAATCGTCGTTGCAATATCAAATTTTACAACTTCCAATGTAAATAGTGTACTCAAGGCAACATCGAAGAAAAAATTGTATCATAAACTCAGACACTACTACCACTAAAACTACATAACCGAAATTATTTAAAAAAAAGAGCCCAGAAGGAAGTCAATGGCAACGAAGTCGGCACCCATCTGATAAGCGATCGCTCAACTACCTAACGCACCAGCTAAAAAAAGAGTTAGACGAAATAAGAATAACCGCGTACCAAAAATGCATTGAAGAGCTTGAACCGAACGACCCTTGGATGTGAAAAGCAACAAAGAGAATTCTAAAACAACACAACGAAATTCCAACAATCACAGATGGTATCAGCAACTACTACACTGATGCAGAAACCATCTGGAAAGTGCTATCACACCAAAAATTACATGCAGTCCAACAGAAGCAGCATTTACAATTGACTACATCGAAAGAAGCCTACCTGTCATCACCGAACATATAGAACCAACTTCGCCTCACAAACTATAAGCTTTGATCGCCAGGTTCCCCGAAAGAAAAAGCCCCGGTTACGACCTCATGCCAAATATCGTTTTAATACATTTAGCTATGAAATCCATAGATTACCTAACATCAATATTTAATGCTTGCCTGAGGATGGGCCACTTACCAAAAGAATGGAAACGCGCCATAATACTGCTATTCCTTAAACCAGGAAAGGGCAAAAAATGCTTAGAAAACTACAGGCCTATGAGTCTATTAACATCTCTAGCCAAACTGTTAGAAAAAGTTATTTACGCTCGCCTCAATAAAGAAGTGACCTCACTTAACATACTACCCCCACATCAGTTTGGCTTCAGAAGAACCTACTCAACCACACACCAACTTCAGAGAATAGTTGAAACAATCGAAGCTGGATACGAAAATAAACAGTACGCAACAGCCGTTTTCCTTGATGTAGCACAGGCTTTTGATAAGGTCTGGCTAGAGAGGCTGAGAAGAAAACTATTGAAACTAAGATTATCCAACTACCTAAAGGCAATACTATTCTCTTTTCTTGAGAACAGAAACTTCGCAGTGAAAATAAATGCCGAAGTCTCAGGTACCAAAAGTATACGAGCTGGAGTCCCTCAGGGCAGTATACTGGGGCCACTTTTATTTAACATCTACACAACAGACATGCCAAACGTAGAAGCCACTTTAGCAACATTCGCTACAGCCATAATTACACTAAGCAACAATCTAATAAAAGCAGCCCAACTACTACAGGCCGCTATAAATAAATTTTGCAAATTATTTAGTGACTGGAATATACAAATTAACTCGAGCAAATGCCAGGCAAAAATATTCACACTCAGGAGAATTCGCAACCCACCTAACATGTATGTCAACAACCAAATGATTGAATGGAATACCTCTGATAAAACAGTGAAATATCTAGGAGTACCTTTAGACACAAAACTCTCTTGGAAGCAGCATATCAGCCATAAACTCAATCAGGGTTATGCAAGACTAGCACAGCTATACACATTATTAAATCGCAAATCAAAACTAAAAGCCAAATGCGCAATCATGATGTATACTTCCCTCATAAGACCATTACCACAGTATGCAGTATCACTCTGGAGTAGCACATCAAGAAAAAAACATAATCAAACTACAAAGACTACAGAATAAAGTTCTAAGAATTGCAGTAGACGCGCCGTGGTTCATCAGAAGTACCCAGTTACATTACGAACTAGGAGTTCCAACAATAGAAGAGTACATAAAAACAAGCACCAAATAATTAATTAACAACATCAAGGCATGCGATGGAGCAGCTCACTATAACCTTGGCAAGCGGAACATTCACTACCGGCTAAAACGATAACTCCCCCAAGATCAATTCTTATCAGACGAAGAGATGTCCGAGGAATCAAGATACCTCATCAGTTAGATTAGTCACGTGTAACATATACTAACAATGCCATGTATAATACAAAAGTGTTGATCTGGCACATAAACATTTTATATAAAAAAAATTTTGTAGTGAGTTATTTATTTTTACTTAAAAATTTATTCATTTAAGTATGACTTTAATAGCGTATAAAGTTGATTTTGCTCGAATTTATACAAAGCTCTTATACATATACGCTTTCCATTATTTTATTGATAATTTGGTGTCCCTGGTGGGTGGTTAGATGATGGTCCCTAAACTGCCCTGGTCTAGGTTGGCGATATCTTTTATTTTTTTAATACAATAACTTTTCGAAAATCTTTGGCAAGATGGCCTGTACGTCTGCGGTTGCGCTGTATTAAGGCTTTTATGGGAGGATGATTTAATATTTCACTTACGATCAAATCATAATTAGGAGTTCCACGAGTATTTAACCCCTGATAGGTAATGATAATTCAGACAGTCGTCGATGAAGGCTGCAACTTCATTGTCACCATAGTTGGCATGAGGTTCAAGAATTCTAGATACTTGCTTGAGGTGTTCGTAAAAAGCGTCTATTTTTTTCCATCAAATCTGTCTCAACTCCCATCCGTTTTTCTGACTGACAAAATTGCGACAGTTCTACTGATTACCGGTTACGTCGCCTATAATCGAAATTATTTCTTTCTCCTGTGCTCCCCTTTCTCCAGCATAGAGCTGCGCAACAAATTTATTACTTTATATAAAAAGGGCGATCCATCAAAGAACACTTTAATAAAATAGAAAAGAAAACAAACTGCTGTGAATTTTAAAAGTTGTCGGGTCGGCAAAAGCGCCACGTCTATGAAAACGCAAAACTCCATCCCTTCACATTTTAAGCAAATGATTAGATATTATATGCATTCGTAAACACATTACCAGGACTGCTTATAAATTATTTTGCGTGATGCATGCCAAAATATACGAAAAATTATTACCGTGCTTCACGAATACTGTTACATACAAATTTCAGGAAACTCCGCGCGCAGTGTCGCGCGCGTGTATGTTTCTGGGCGGCACGCACTCGCGCACATTTCCTTATTATAAACCAATTTCCTCCCCACTTTGCGAAAACACGCAATAAAAACTTCCTAGCAATAAAATAGCAAACGCAGCACGTCATCCACTTTATTTCGCGCAACTTTCGCTGCTCTCTCCAGCTAAGCGGCTTTAAAACCGAAACCATTAAAAGTTCGGCCGGGCGGGAACCCTTCGGCGCGCTGAAAAAACGCGCGCCCTGTACGCGTTACAGCGCGGCTATGCGACTCGTCGCAAATTTTACAGCGGCTTCGTTTACGTGCTCTGCCGAGTGCATAATCAGAATTTTGCCGATTACGGGCTCTAATAAAACGGGACGTGATTTTGTTTGCGCGGTCGCTGCGGAAGACGGGCCATTACGTGCAACCTTTTGACACAATGTGCGAAATTTGGAATTGCTGAAATAAGCCCGAACGAAAATGAACGCGAGCTGATTGCAAAAATCTTACGCGAAGGCAGTCTCTCGTATAATAAAAAATTGATTTTACATTGAAATGGGCCAATGCATACATTGTAATTGTTTTAACACTTTACATAAACACATTTATATTCTATGAACAGATACTCGACCATATGTGTGTATATATAACTAATTGCTTAATTATCAAACAGATTTTTGATGAAAAAGATACTCCACAGACCAGTTCTCCTTAATACTATTAAAATTATACTTACTTGAAAGAACTCTTCGAGTTAAAGTGATGTCCAACTACCCTGAAATCATATCCGGAGTACCGCAAGGCAGTGTACTGGGACTGCTGCTCTATCTGCTCTATACATCTGCGACATTAACAACAGACAATGATGCAATTCCCATGTTTGCTGATAATATAGCTATTCCCTCGATCAATAAAAACCCATAAATAGCACCACCATATTTAGAAGCTCACCTCAACACACTATAAGACTAGTTTAATAAATGATGAAAACTAAGGTCAAATATCTTAGCTTGCACCTTTACCATAAGCTAACCTGTAGTACGTATGTTAAAACCAAACGTAGATAGGTAGATCTTTTCATACAGATCTAGATATCCCTACATAGCCTTCGAGATTCAAAGCCTTGGCACGGGTATGCAAACAACTTGGCAAAACAGCCAAACCAATTCATAGAGCAGTTTTATGATCAAAAGACTAAAAAGACAATAGCCACAAGATCTACTTTTACAACCACTTAGAACTAATGAAGATTACAGGGAGCATAGCACTGGCCATATCCCCATGTTTTATAAATCTATACTAGAGTAGCTGGAACGTAATCGCGCACTCACCCTCTACTAGTGAGTTATAGATAGCAGTGCAATCCGTGTAACATTAAATATTTTATGTTGTATAATTAATTAATCTACTTAAGCGTATCTTCTTCATTTTGTTTAATTATAGGATATTATTCTTGTTAAATTTTGTTAACTCAATATTTAATAATTTACTGTGTAATCATATTTGTTCAACTTTCTTTCCTCTTGGGTTCTTTATTTGGGTTTACTGTTGTAATGTGTTTTTACATTTCGTGTTTTCTTACGCCTTTCCATGATTTTTCCGTCTCCGGTATTCCTTCATGCGCCCTAAATTTTATTTTGTTATTATTGTGCTTTGACAAATTGAGTCAAAGCTGCATGTCAAGACATTTTTCTAATAAGCACTTGCAAGCTATTAAAGAAACTGAAATTGCATACGCTAGGAAAAGTAGTACCCCACAAAATACGACAACCAGGTGTTGGTAAAATATTCGTTTCCATAATATTGATATGCCAAATCAATGCTTTAATCTTAGTTAACTATATGCACCTGTGCTAAACGTACATTTTCATGGACGATCTCTGAACTTTACTCACAATAACTAGGGCGCATATACTACAAAGCTACATCGTCAAAATACTTTAATTTGGCAAAAAAAGTACTTCAACAATAGGATAAAGCTCTATCAATAAATATCGTGCTACTAACCAGACTTACACTTCTTCTGGTCCATCGTTCGCTTTTACATAGCAAGCGGTTTGGATATTTGAATAAAGTAGGAACTTTTATTTGGAAACTTACCCGAAAAGTAGTATAAAGCTAGAATTAAGCTTGTTGCAAATTTATATAAACTTCCTTATACCTCAAGAGTTAGTACTGCACTTCGTTCTCGTCTCTGGGAGTGGTACAACAAGTATTCAGACAATCTACATTTGGTTTTGGAGGTTCGGAGCTAGTAACCGAAATCTGGAAGATAAAAATCTCAGTGGCCGCCTATCTATTATAAATACAGACTTTATCAATATCGTGGTTAATAAAAAAGACCGCATCACTTAGAAGGAACTAACTCTGTTAACTATGTTTTAACACGTGACTTGCTATTTTAGCAAAAGAAGAACGAACCTCTAAATAGATTAATTAGTAAAGATAAAATTTAGTTTATGAAAATGTTAACCGCAAACGCTCTTGGTCCAGCGATTTAACAGCAGCAAGACCGTTAGAAAGTTTTAGAATATTATTTAATATGAACTGCTTGCACATGGTGAAGTTATTAAATCTGGGCAAAATGAAGGAAGCACTAGACATAAAATACGATGACACCGGTTTCCTACCTCAACCATATTGATAGCTTTAGGGTCAGCAAAGAAACAAACAAGGAAGTCCTCCAAATCATCCGAGACCTCAATCTGTCCAAGGTACCCGCCCCAGAAAACTATCGACTGCGTTCACTGTAATAACTTGGCCACTTCTTGAGCCTTTTAAATATAGTAAACGCCATCATGCTCTCCATCTCTAGAAAGTCAGGGTCCTTCTCTCCCAGGACTATGGGCCGATAAGTTTGTAGCGCAAATAATTCACAAACGCCTGAGGACAGCTCTCAAATATCACCAAATGATTCCAAAGAATCAGTTTGCATTCCACTTGAGTTACTCCAGCTTCTTAGATTACTAGAATACAACATCAACAATTATACCAGGAAGCAAATCATGAATGTAATTTTCCTCAACATGACCAACAACCTCGACAACGACCGATGTATAAAATGGCCTCCGCCGCGATCCTGCTATCAAGTTTGATAAAGTGGAGAAGCTGACAGATTTCGTTCTGTGTCTGACGCTCCATAATCTGTACGTCTGGCAGACGCTTGCGATGTCCAGATCCAACATACAGACAATACGGTGGTGGTATTTAACCATTGACAACACAGCTTCCCGAGTTTCTGAAAACTATGAACAGTGAAGAATAGTTATCAACTTGGAAAAGAGATTATCGGTCCTGTTCTTCATTAAAAGATCACTTCACTGGAGAAACGACCTAGCCAACCTTCGGAACTTAGGAAGAGTAATATTCTAGAAGCTCAGCTCCCTTCTTCATTCTCCTTATCAAATCTCCAACCGAGACAAGCTAGTGATTTATAGCACATGTCGCTTCACTGAAGTCTCGTGTCAATAAGCTCCAGGTTATTCAAAATCACGACTTCCATCTTGATTGTAACATTGTTGCCAGAACTTTACCTCTGTAAATGATCAAGACCTCTACCAAAGTAGATAAGGCCGCGGTAAGTTTATTATTAGCTATCCTCCACCCCTAACATTCTAAAGTCCGATGTGACGAGCTTGAAGTATGTATTATTAAAAAGCGCTTGTATGTCTAGTGCTTTCTTTAATCCCCAAGTAGGATGCACAGCCATTTCATTTGATAACTCTGCGGTCTACCAATGATACGCCCCGAGATGCCTCTTAAATAGTTTCTCCATTGTTGTAAGTGTGTAAATGATATAAAATTGATGGGTCAATAGCTTATGCTTAAGAGTAGCATAACATTCTAACCTTTAATATAAACATCACTCAAGTTAGCCCTCAAATTTTTGTTAAGTAATTAAAGCCATGCTTGTTTTTAGAAACAAACATTTTCTTCTAAGTGTTCACATGCTGCCCGAAATTTATTTCCAATTTAAAATAAGAACAATAGCACGGCCATCCATCAAGTTACTGTAATGCATATTTACTTATAGCACATTTGTTGTCTTTGGGTCTTGTCGCACTTGGTTTAAGTCACTGAGAGAAGCCGCAATAAGACTTAAACATGGCCCGAGAAACATGTCAAAAGTTCCGACTTCTGAGTAGGTTCGAATATCTCTTTTCTTCTCAGTCTTGCAACTTAGCCATTGCTAGTCTTCCTTTTTAAGTTCATATTTTGAAGTTCGAGCCGGTTCCTAACGTTTTCCCTCAATTTTGGTACAATTTAAATTAAATTTGATTTTCTTAGGCATACGTGAGCCTCTTAACCATGCCTCCATATATCTAGTGTTCTGAAACGGTGAAAGACCTCTACTATTCAACGGAGCTTGGCCCATTTATTTTAAATTGGGTTTGTTTTCTCCTGATACAAGACAAACTCTAGGTGACGTATATTTATCACCGTCATCCTAACCTTTTGTAGGTTTACTGTAAGAGTCAGTTTGGCTTTGTCTCCTAGGTTTCTTAGATTGATGATGTTAAAAGCAAAATGTCGTTTTACACTCTTCTCCTTATTCTCCTCATTCCCATCATTCCTCTAGTTCCTCTATTCCGCTTCTTTCTCTTACACCCCCTATTCTTTTATTCTACCTCTTTCTTTGCCTCTTTTTCCCTGATCTTTCGATAAAGATTTTTTTTAGTCCATGTACCAATTTTATCTTCTCCGTCTTTCGAATTTTTTAGATATTCAGGTATGGCAGCTAAACTGTCAACACTACTCCACCTCCACAAATCAATTGTGTATCTTAGTGTCCGTCGGACTTCTAATTTACAAATTTTCACTAATTTGAATAGCTATAATCTGGAATTTACGAGTGTGGGTAAAATAGAAAGCTATTTTGCCAGAATCCCACTGTTGGGATGCAGAGCTACTTTTCGTTCTTGCGTAATACCTTAATCATTCATAATTGCTTTATGTATGCCGTCCAGATGGTTAAGCCCAGACCCTCATGCATTTACTAATGCTACCCCCCACGTACATCAAATTAACATTATGAGAAAGGTATTTTGAGCTTTGCTCATCATTTAGATTTGCTTCCAACTACAGCTAAAAGGTACTTTTATTGGTTTAGGTAGATTATCTTAACCATTCCTCTTTCTGCCATCTTTGGGCTACATAGTGGACAGCTCAACTTTCAGGGGAAAAATATTTAAAAGGGATTATAATGAAAAAATGCTAATAATATTAAGAAAAAACCAAAGTCAAAAACCATAGAAAGTAAATGGAATGGCAGAAGTTTAAACAATAAAGGTTTAATTGGGAAGTAAAATATAATGTTCAATATATAAGAATATCGGAAACCATCAAAACGGAATATAAACAAATTTATATAAATTATTGGCTTATGTTGTGTGGGACACAATTATTCGGCATGCTAAATAATATGGTCTCGCCGTATTTGGGGAAAACGGAGGTAAAAATATAAAATCGGGAGGCCGAAACTTTCTGCATTTCTCTCTATTTAAAATCAGTAGCGTCTGAATCAACTCTAGCAACTTAAGTTCTAAATAAGAACTATGTTTCAAACCTACTGAATAAAGGCAGTATTTGGAGACACAGTATTTGTATTTCACGTACATAAAAACTACCTCATTTCCAATAGTTACGGAAGATATCAAAAACATAGCTACAGATAACAAAAAATCACATTTAATAGAGGGTGTTTCAGTTTTTGAAAAAATACTTTATTTATTTATTAGTTGGCAAAATTATTTTAAAGTGTAAATATTGCCAGTAAAGGCAACAGGATATTTGTCAAATATCCAATCACTTATTCGCGTAACTTTAGCTCAATTTCATCTATAACTCTTCGAATTTTTGCTTTTAATTCGAGGGTCGTTCTTATTTTTGTAGCATAAGTTTTAGTTTTTACAAATCCCACGAGAAAAAATCTCAGTTCATTTCGTTGTTTTTGGAAATAAGTCGCCCATTACATTTTTGCTCCAAAATTGGGTTGTTTCACGCGTCCTACGACGGGTATTGCCGTCCTGTTAGAACCGCAAGTTATCCAAATCCATGCCCTCCAAATGGGGTCATAGAAAATCCTTCGCCACTGTTAGTCACTGCGTTTTCGGTCTCATTTTTAAAAATGAACGCCAGCTTAAAATCCATACGAACTGTTCTATGCATAGCCCGTTCCTGAATGACCCGAGAACTTTCTATGTCTCGAGTCCTATAATTCTGCCTAGTGAGACACTCACTAAAGTTAAAGCGCGCCTCATCGCTAAAGACGATTTTCTTAGCAAAATTGCCTTCAACTTCTCGATTGTCTAGCATCCGATCGGCAAATATCCGGCATTTCAAATAGTCGCCTGGTTTTAGTTCTTGAGGTACCTAATCTTAATGCAGATTTTTTGTTTTTGAAATATTCAGTTGCCGATGGCGCACTGAGGTTTTTGGACCCGCCACACTATCGTTTGTAGCGACAATATTTTCAGCTAAACGGCCGGTACGAGCATAATTGTTACGTTTAGTATGGTTCTTTTTCCGCCACGTAATTCGGCCACAGTCTCGGCGAAACATAGTCCGTGCTTATAACAAGTTTTAACAATCATAACTCGTTCCTTCGTTTAGTAGCGCTCAATAGTGCTCACTACAAAATGTTACAGAACACTGCAACCTTTGCAGAAAAAATAGCGCACAATTAAATCCTGCGTTTCTTTTGGGTCACCATTTAGATTAATGAAATGCTACAGCTTTTGATAAAATCTAACTAAAAAATAGAATTCCAAATTTAAGGAGATATTATTATGACTAGCACGTCACTAGATATTTTTCATTTTAGAAGCACACATAGGAAATCTTACTAGAAAACTAGTAAATGATGTACAGAGTGATTCAAATTGAGCATTAGGATGTTCTTCCTAAAACACAAAATATTGGAAAAATCCATTTTTATCACTATCAGTGTAAAGTGCCGACTTGGCAGTTACGTACCCTTTTTTCAAATACCCCCAAATGAAAAGATCTAATGAAATTAGATCATAAGACTGCGGTGACCGATCTATATCACCCCTCTGCGAGGTAACATGAGAACGGACACTTGGATTTGAAGTAAAGCGAGTGTTTCGCCCGCTGTATGACACGTAGTTCCATCTTGTTAAAACAACATATCGTTTCCAATCCTCCATGATGATTATTAGGCCTTTCTCTTCTCTAATTCTATCTAGTGTGTTCTGTAAATCTGTGTAAGAAGTTAAGTTTTCCTCTTCATCTGCTCCTTGTATTGGTGCATATAATTGTATTATATTTATCATTCCATCTAAGTCTATCTCCAATACCATTAATCTTGAATTTACTGCTTCGAATCTGCTAACTTTCTTATCTAGTTCTTCTGATATTATTATGCCCACTCCTTCTTTTGCTCTCTGTTTTGGATGTCTTCCTGAATAATATAGATTATAATTATCTTTTAATTGTTTATTACCTGAGCCTTTGATTTTTGTCTCACTTAAGTCCATAATTTTAATATCATATTGTTGCATTTCTTCTATTAGCTCGCAGTCTTTTCCCGTTCTTGACGTAATATTCCATGTTCCGATTTTTATTTGTTTAAGTTTATGCATTCTATTAATTTCTGTATTTCTAATTCCATCCTTTTCCTTACTCGTTATTCCTTTTCCTTGTAGTTATCTACTTTTGTGTCTTTCCTGTTTCTATTCTGTGCTAGTTTTTGTACGTCGTCCCGTAAATGTTATTGTTCTCATTTGTTTCCTGGATTCCTCGTCGTCTATATTCCGTGGTGACCTTTCGCTTACAGTTCTCGCTGTCCGGTTTTTCTTTGAGTAATTTTCCGTTTTACTTGTTCTTTCTTTTTCTATTTCTGTTTGTTCTGAATTTTATTTTTCTTGTATTTCTAGCTTCTCCTCTAGCTGTTGTAGTGTGTATATTTCTCCATTCACTATCAGCTTGTTATAAGTAAGTTTTGCATTGTATCCCTTGTCTCGTGCCGCTATCATATGTTTTATCAATGTTCAACTCTCTTCCAGTATATGCTTCGGGTAGTCTTCGTTAATCCAGATCTTCTTTCCTTTTAAGTTTTTCGCCTTCTTCAGGATCTCCTGTTTCTTGTTCCATGTTGCCAATTCTATTAATATTGGTCTGTTCTTTTGCTGCCTTTCTTCTATCCCTCCTAATCTTTTCATTTCCAGGGTTTCCGTTTCAATGTCCACTTTGAGCCCTATATCTCTTAAAAAACTTTTATTTTCTCTTTTAGTTCAAGTTCTGGTTCATTAAATTTATCTTCAACTCCTTGTATTATAATTTTTTTCTTACATATCTCCCTTTCCAATATATTGATACGTGTACTTTGTATATTTAGTTGTGTTTTTAGTTTTTCATTTTGTTTCTTTAAACCCTCATTTTCTAATCTTGTTTGTTGCAACTCTTTACTTATTGCGTCCAGTTTAGTGCTTATATCTTGTGTTACGGTGTCTAAATCTTTTATTTTATCTAATTTGGTATTAATCTCTTCTAGAATATTCTCCATTATAATACAGGTATTTAAACAAATTCGCTTTCTCTCTGTTCAGTATTTTAAACTTCTTTAGCCTTCAACTATAACTTATCTTCAAGCAGCTCTTAAATTTAAAATGTATGTGTGTCCTGTTAAATTATCAGCTGGCGCCAAATGGTGGCTCCGCTTCATCCCCTCGGAGAGACTTCCCCCTTACCTGCTAAATATTCAGAATTATCGGGCACTTTTTCGACGATAAATTGCAAATTATTACTCAAGCCGTAATTCACACCCACTTGGCACACAATCACCAGGACCGGTATCTGTTATCCTATACCTTTTCTAAACCTATTATGTTTATTATTGTATTTTATTTCATTTCGCTGAAACTTAAATTCGCCATAATCCGACTCTGTATGCTATTTACGCTTAGTACAGATGGTACACGTCGGTGACCGTGCTTATTGCTTCGACTCGCTCGAGGCCGGCCGCCTCTTATCTTTATACCCAAATTATAAATTTACTTTCCTACTGTTAATTCTAATCTTACCTTGGTTTCTGCTAACATATAGTATCATATCGCACTTATTTTACCTATCCACTCTTCTACTTCTTCTTCCCGTGCTTTATCCGTTCCGGATGTTAGCTATCATCAATGCAATTTGTACTTTCTCTACTGCTTTCCGGAATAATTGTACCGTGGACATATCGAACCATTGCCGCAAGTTCTTTAGCCAAGATGTTCTCCTCCTTCCTGGGCCTCTTCTTCCCATCACTTTTCCTTCTAAAATGAGTTGCAAGATTCTATATCTCTTTGTGTTTCTCATTATGTGTCCTAGATATTCTAGCTTGCGAGATTTTATTGTTATTAGGATTTCTGTTTTTTTTAACAATTCGTTCCATAACTTCTTTGTTAGTGATATGCTCTGTCCATGGTATTCTCAAGATACGTCGGTAGGTCCACATTTCAAATGATTCCAGTTTCTTTTCTGATGCTTTTGTTAAAGTCCATGACTCAGCTCCGTATAGTAGCGTCGAGAAAATATAGCATCTCAGGATTCTAATCTTGGTTTGCAGGCTTAGGTCTCTACCGATCAAAACTTTTTTCATTTGAATGAATGCGGCTCTTGCTTTTTCTATTCTTGTTCTTATTTCTGTCGAGTGGTCCCATTGTTCGTTTATATTGGTTCCCAGATATGTGTATTTGCTAGTCCTTTCTATCTCAGTATTATTAATATATAATGTTGCTGGTAGCGTAATGTTCTTAGTTATTGTCATATATTTTGTCTTGCTTGTGTTGAGGGTGATTCCGTATTTCTCACATGTTATATGTATTCTTTCCATTAATAATTGTAGACCTTCTACGTTTCTTGCCAATATTACAGAGTCATCTGCGTATCTGATGTTGTTGATTAGTTCACCATTGATTAATATACCTTCATTCACATCATGTAATGCTTCTTTGAACATCTTTTCCGAGTAAATATTAAACAGAGTCGGTGAAAGCACGCATCCTTGGCGAACCCTCTAAGGATTTGAATTCCTTCGGTGGTATTATCTTCTATTTTTACATTCGCGTTTTGACTCCAGTATAGGTTGGCTATTATTCTAGTATTTTTGTCGTCTATCCCGGTTTTCTAATATTTTTAGTAGATCATGATGTTTTACTTTGTCAAATGCTTTGCTGAAGTCTATAAAACATAAGTGTACGTCACAGTTTACGTCCCTACATCTTTGGATCAATACATTTAAGGCAAATAGTGCTTCTCTTGTTCCCAACGCATTTCTAAACCCGAATTGGGTTTCGGTCAATTTTGATTCGCATTGTTGATAGATCCTGGCGTGTATAATTTTCAAGAAGATCTTAAGGGCACAGCTCATCAGACTTATCGTTCTATAGTCTTCGCATTGTCTCGGTGTTGTTTTCTTTGGTATGGTTATAAACGTCGACTTAGTCCAGTCCGTCGGAATCTCTCCAGTGTCGTATATTAGATTGAATAACCTAGTGAGTGCATTTATTCCATCTTCATTTAGGAGTTTTAAAATTTCAGTGGGTATCTCGTCTGGGCCCGTTGCTTTCCGGGTTTTTGCCTTTTCTATTGTTTTCTTAACTTCATCTTTTGTTATAGGAGGTCCGGTTTTAGCCTCTTTTATTTCGTGTTTTTCTGGACGGTCGTCTGCAAATAACTTTTCGATGTATTCTTTCCAGGTTTTTAATTTTTCGCTTATGTCCTGTATTATCTATTAGTCTGTTCGTTGTTTTTCTTCTAAATATTCCAGCAGCTTCTTTTATTTTTCTAGCTGTTCTATTTCTTGGCATTTATCTTTCAACCATTTTTCTTTTGCATTTCTTATCTCACCTCGTATCTGTCGTTGTATCTCTCTGTATTTGTTCATATCTTTATTTTTCATTAATCTCCTTTCGTCCATTAATTTTAAAATGTCTTCTGTCATCCACTCATTTTTCTTCTCTCTTCGTTTTTGTGGAACGTATTCTTTTATAATACTTTGCAGATTTTGTTTGATAGCGTTCCACCTCTCTTCTATTACTTCCTTTGTTGAGTTGTTTTTGTTACTAAATCCAGTGGTAGTATTATTTTCATTTTTAAATTTCTCCTCCAACGATTTTCGAACTTGTTCTTTAACATCTCCTTCACAAAGAGCCCTTATATTATGTTGTTTTTCATTAGTTTTTCTCGTAACCCTTTTAAGTTTTAGTTTACATTTACATATTACCGGATTGTGGTCTGATCCGACATCTGCTCCGGGATAAGTTTTTGTTGATTTTATGCAATTGCGGAAACGGTGATTAATAGTGATATAGTCAATTTGGTTTCGTATTATTTTTCTTTCGTATCACCTGGAGCCTTCCATGTATATATTCTTCTGTGTGGAGCTTGAACATGGTGTTCATCACTACAAGTTCTTCCTCTCGGCAAAACTGTATGAATCTATCTCCTCTTTCATTTCTAGATCCTAATCCGAACTGTCCAATTATGTTATCTTCTCTTTGACTTCCAACTTTCGCGTTAAAATCCCTATTATGAGAGTTATGTCATTAGATTTCGTATATTTTAAGACCTTTCTAAGCTGTTCATATAGATCTTCTATTTCTTCATCTTCGCTATTCGCAGTTGGAGCATACACTTGGATAACGTTTAAGTTAAATGGGTTAGCTTCTATTTGTATCATTATAATTCTATCTGAGTGCGCTATTACTTTTTGACAGAGTCGTTAATTTCCTTAGTTACTATTATTCCTACACCATTATAGTGGTGGTCGTCATCGTTGCCAGAGTAGTACACAACATGATTCAATATATTACAATTTCCTGAACCCGGCCATCGCATTTCGCTGATCCCCATGATGTCTACCTTTAGTCTAGTTGTTTCTTGAACAATATTATGGATTTCCTCAAAAGCGCTTCTGACATTCCAGGTACCAATTCTAATAGTATTTGATTTCCTAAGCATTTTCAGTTTGTTGGTGTCCTTGTTCACCATCACAGACCCGGAGATTCTTCGCACCCCTGCCTCACTGAAGAGGCGCCGGTACTTGGGGCCATTCTTGATTTTGTCTGTCATGATGTTTGATCATTGTTCTTGGGAATTAATGTGTTGGTTTCCTTGCCTTACACATCGCAGTTCAGTGGCCGATGGTGACATATTTTTGTCGTCGCCCATTGATGTCTACTATGAAGCAGTACTGATATTTCTTATCTCCCCCTTCATGTAGTTATGAAAGCGCTGCTGTTCACTTTCATTATCACTAAAACCATTAAATCCAATATGTGGAAGTTGCTTTCTGTGACCCCTCACTTAGTTTCGCCTGTGTGTCGACACAGTTACCAGGGTGTGGCACTTGGAGCCATAAGTGAGAGTTGGGATCGCCGGAGGACCAATGCCCTGAAATGACTCTAAAGTCCGACAATCTCAGAACTAGAGGTACTACCCCTCGGCGGCCCTACACCCCCCTATCCACTCACCGCCTTACAATTATTTCGCATTAAACACCCATTTCTACCGAAATTATGTGCGACAGACTTATTTGCTTTCACATTAAAGTTCGCCAAGACCGGCTTCAGTAATCCTTAAAACGATATAACTGCCACTAGTCATCATTTGTATTTAGTATACTCTGATAATTTACCATAGCGAAATACACATTTCGTTGTGGTCCATACATTTTATGAAAATAGACGTTCTTTTGTGAACACCCAAAGTGCTCTTCGCGAAACCTGTGGTCCAGATAATCGCCCTTCTGTCGAGCCGTTGAAAAATTTAAAAGAGGTTTTACTCTTCACTATGCGAAAATACCAATAAGATGTCGGAAATGGAAGAAATGTAGAGAACATTGCTGCCTTAAGAGATAACGTTGTAGACTTCAAATTCATCGATTCCTGTCGTACTCAAAAATTAATGCTTAGAAAAACGACAACTTGGCGTATTATGCAAAAATATTTGAGTTTATACTCGCATACGATTGTGTTTACCCAAGAACTAAAACCACTGAACCATCGTGAGCGCCGCGACTTTACTGCTTGGACTTTAGCACAACTTAAAAAGAATAATAATTTTGGGCAAAAAATTTCTGGTTAAGTAGATATGTTTACCAAACAAATCGTTTTTTGGTGGGAAAACAACCCACAAGACATTCACAAACAGCCCTTACACCTGCAAAAGGTCACTGTATGGTATAGTTTATATCAAGGTCGCATCATGAGGTCGTTCTTTTTCCAAAACGAGGTAGGAAATGCAGTTGCAGTGAACGGCACCGATTGATGTCAACAATTTTTTCGGATCAATTTAGATGAAATTGATTTGGAGGACATGTGGTTCCAACAAAATGGTGTCACGCTTCACACTGCTAATACCACTATTAACGTATTGCAAGAAAAGTACGGAGAAAGAATAATTTCAAGAAATGCAACTGTTAGTTGGCCTCGAAGAAGTTGCGATTTAACTAGCTTAGATTAACTTTTGTCGAATAATTCAAAATCTGTAGCCTATGCAAACAAACCACAAACCCTTGATGCATCAAGATTGAACAGCAAATGCAGCATTTGTGATATTAGACCAGAATTATTTGCTCGCGTGCACGAAATCTTGTGTTATTCAAAACATAATATAACAGACTATGCTTTTAAATAATATAAAAGATTTGGTTGTAACTGGAATAGTTTTTATTTTATTACATTTTAAAATAGGGAAACCCTTTATTTAGATACCACCAGTACAAAAGTTTTGTTGCAAAACTATAAAAACTCTCTTTAATACCCCTCCACGTAATTTTAGTTGTGGATTCTTAAAGAACATATTAATCACTCGATTATCGCATATAACTGTTATATGCTAGTACTAGTATTGCACATAACTTACAAATAAACATCCGGTATTAAGCGGACTGTACGATCAAACATGTTAATATTGATAAATACCGATACATGCACATTAATTAATTAAAGCACCCGCTAACGCTAATTACCTGCTACAATTATAAAAGCAGTAACAACAGGCAAATGAATATGCGTTTCTGTAATTAATAATGCGAAATTGGGGACCTCGGAAAGATAATTGTATTATACGCAAACAAGAATGGTTGTTTAATTAATTTTGATGGCTTTATTACTCTTTGATCATGAACAAAACCCGGGGCTATAACGATTGAAGATCAACGTGGGCGGATTAGACTGAAAGTTTTAATTATTATTAGATCACAATGTTGGCGACAGAGTGCGATTTCAATTAATGATAAGTTACAAAAGTACAATTAGATATGATTTGAGCTGCCAGCAGAATTATGAAAGTCAACCTATTAATTTACAATACGCAGTATTATATTTAATATGTTAAGTTCAAAATAGTTGCAGGATGAGATATTCGACGACAGGAGCTTTGATGGGCGATACTTCGTTGAAAATAGCGCTCTAGTGCGGCAAGCCAAATATATGACACGACTATATTTTCTAAAAGTACACATAAAGTTTTATTTGAACTATATTGCATTCAATTACTTAGGCAAAATTTGTAAGGGGTGCTGTGAAATAAATAAGTATTACATTTTCCATTTTATTTCTTCTTTGCAATATCTAAGGTAAGTACAGCGCCAAATCAATAATTGTTCGTGGCTTAGTGTAAGAGTGTAAGAGTGTAAGTTAGTGGCTGAAATGCAAACCAGTAGCTTATTAATAACTCTCCAAATGCACCAATAAGATTATAGTTTAAAGTATAAAAAACTCTACATAAAGTATTAACTAAATTTGATAACACGGCGTTGTTAGGAAAAATCATTTATAAGTTTGGGCGCTCTTAGGTAATAAAGGCCAGATCCTCTTCAATCATCTTCAGTTTTTGACAAGTCTCCTAATCTTATCGATAACAAGTGGAATATAGACGTCCTCATAATTTTTGCTTTATAATTGTTGAATGTTTTTAAACCTTGTTATACAATAGAAGTGCAGATTGGTTTGTTTATTGTTTTGTAAAGCAAAAACTTGTCACTTAGAAAACTTGAACTTTCTGTCAAAAAACCAATACATTTGTCTGAATTTCGAGTTAAGCTGTTGATGCTTTAAATGTGCATGGTTTACGTAAGCCCTTGATTTAACTATAAGGCCAAGTACTTTGTTTCGATCTTGATAAGTATGGGAATGTTATTCACAGTGACTGGAGGACACACGTTTCTTCTCATGGTTAAAGTTTCTTCTACTGAGTTGGTTGAATCGATGATAATTTTCCATTTATCAAGCCATTAATTTAAAAAGTTTAGGTGACGTTAAAATTTTTAAAATACGACTATATAACCCCCATGCATAGACAGAAGTTATTATAAAAGTACTTTGATCTTCTGGTAGTTCAATAAGATAAGACTGAATAATAAAGGAGAGGATCAAGAACACTGCCCTGTGGAACGACGGCTTAGATAGGATATGCAACTGAGTGGAGTTTAGCCTGGCGATCAACGAAGAAAGTCGTGTTTATGTTGGCCCGTGATATAATAACTCAATATTTGGACAATCGCGAGTAAAAAATGATAAAAGAATTGCAACAAAAATTAGTAAGATAAAATGGAAATGCTAAAAACGGGTAAACAGAAGAACAACCTTGCAGTAACATAAATCAAGCCTTTCGCTAATTTTAAGGAGGATTTGGAATTCAAATACAAAATATGGGATTTTATAAAATTAGCAATAAACACAGAAAGGAGGATATAAAGAGATTAGGAGAAATAACTTGTGATCCAAATGGAAAACTGGGAAGAAAGATTAAAATACTCAAAAAATAGTAATAATAATCGCGCAGAAAAAGAGAAAAAATATAAAAAACAAACGCAGAAAGAAGGAAAGCCAAAGGGAATAATATTAACACTGGTTTTAGAAAAACAATAATAAATGGAAAAATGTGGGGAAAGGAAGACTAAGGACAAACTCTGATATAATCAAACCACACAGAAAAGATTAAAAAACTAACGAAAGGAAAGAAACGGGCGACAAAAACTGAAGATAACTCAGCGATGAAAACGAAACTGTAGGAAAAAGGCAAAAACGAGAAAATAAAAAAATTGCACAAATAAGAAAAATAAAAAAATTGAAAACTGGCAACTTTAAATGTCCAAGGGATATGGAGCGAAAAAAGAATTGGAGCTAGCTGACATCCAGGAAGAAAGCGATATAAATTTACTTGCAACACCGGAGACAAAGAAAAAAAGAAGGAAGGACGGTTGTACCAGAGGGAGGGTCCTGGTTAATATATAAAGAAGTAAAGAGAAATCGACATACACAAGCGAAAGGATAATAAAGCAAAGGTTGAATATTAGGAGAAAATAGCAAAAAAAATTGGACTTCAAGAAAAACCATTAAAAACTATGGAAAACATTTAAAAATATAGTTAAAACTGCAGCATCGGAAATATGTAGAGAAAGCAAAAATACAAATAAGAAGAATCAACAAAACAAGACATTGCAGAGAAGATTCTTAAAGAGCAATAAAAGTAAAAAAGAGTACGAAGAAATCCAAACTTCGAGAGAAAAACTAAAAACAGTGGTTAAGAAAGCAAAGACAAAAACATGGTGAGATTTGAAGGCAAAGAAGGAAATAACACAGAAAAACACACAAAACTACTATACCATATACAAAAAAACCTAAAAAATATAAAATAAATCTAAAGATCACAAAAAAAACATAAGAAGAAACACTATCAAAGGCTGATGAGATGTAAGAAACTGTTACGAAATGAGAAAGGGGAACAACAAGCTCTAGTAGAGCACACAGATAGAGTAAAAGAACAAAAAATAGAAATTAGAAAGCCCCTTTTTTAAGAAGTAATACAAACGATGTTAAAATATATGAGAGAGAAAGTCATAATAGTAATACATACGTTAATACATCAAGTTTGGTTAACAAATATAATCCCTTTAGAATGGCGAACGGCGACAATCTCATCAATCTATAAAAAAATAAATTATGCAAACAACAATAGGAATATACCTACTATGTACTGCTTTTAAAATCTACGAAAGATTAAATGAAGTAAGACTTACAAGACAACCAAGCAGCATTTAGAACAGAGAAATTAACAATTTTTTTTATTAAATGTCTTTCCTGGACATTTTTGACATTATAATCTGATCATAACATTGATCAATGAATAATTTGTTTCTAACTTAAATTGCTACAGGTTGAAACTTAACTAAGGATCTGCTCACTAGTTCACCTTAGGTTCTGATAATTAAACTACACTAATTTTAACGTGTAACTACCGCACAAGTACTCTGCTTTTCACTCATTTCACTATACTAGTTCGAAGGGTTTAGTCCTCTTCAGTCTACTTGTCAGGTTGGTGTTGTCGAGGAGCTGGAGTGCCTCAGCATTCACGTGTTGGAGAAGTCTTTATTCGTGACGTCTTGCGATTTTGGGAATGGTTTGATTAACTGTTTCTATTTCAAGGTCCTTATGGAGGTCACAGTTGCGAAAGTACCAATGTGCATCGACCATGTCTCTCAGTACTTTGTTTTGTAGTCGTTGAATGATTTGGATATTGCTTTTGCTAGCACAGCCCCAAAGTTGTAGGCCATATGTCCATACTGGTTTTAGAACTTGCTTATAAAGAAGCAATTTATTGTGAATGGATAACTTGGAGTTCCTTCCTAGTAACCAATACGTTTTTCTATATTTTAGGTTAAACTCTTCTCTTTTCTTTTTCACGTGGGCTTTCCAGCGTAGCCTTGCATCTAAGGTCATGTCCAAATATTTCGCTGAATCAGCGTGTGAAATCTGGGCATCGTTGATTCTAATGGGTATGTGCTGCTTTAATTTATTGGTGAAGTCTACATGTACGGACTTGATACGCCAAGTTCTGGTCCAGGTGTTTATTCTGTCGATGGAGGATTGTAGCTTTTCAGCAGCCTCTTCATGATTTTTTCCTGTTGCCATGTGGGTAATGGCTGTATCATCTGCAAACGTTGCAATGGTGTTCTGTTCAAGATCAGGAATGTCGCTATTGTATAGCAGGTAGAGTACTGGACCTAGTACACTACCTTGCGGCACTCCAGCCAGCTTCTTCCTTTTTTATTCTAAAATATCTTCCTGAAAGGTTTGATTTTAACAATTGAGAGTGTTGTCGTGGCCAAGTTTTGTTCAATTTACGGAATAAGCCTTCGTGTCAGACTATCGAAAGCCTGGGCAACATCTAGGAATATTTTCGATAACATCTGTAATTCTGAGTACGTAATCTATTATAGAATGGCTTTCTCTGAACCCAAACGGATGCGAAGGGATTAGGTTATTTTCCTCTATTATCGGTTTTAATCTTTTAAGAAGTAACTTTTCAAATAGTTTCGAAGTAACCGGCAACAAGGAGATAGGCCTGTATGACGACACTTCTTGCGGCGACTTTCCTGGTTTGAGAATCATTATTACCTCCGATGCTTTCCACATCGTTGGAACATATCTTAATTTAAATGTAGCGTTAATAAGGTAAGTCAATTTTACTATTGCTTTCTTTGGAAGCTGTTTAAGAATTTCTCCTGTGATTTGATCAAATCCGGGTGCCTTCTTTGGGTTAATATTCGTTTTGATTTCTTCCAAAACTTCTTTTGGAGTGGTGAGTGGAATCTCGTCTTCTCCTGCATTTGTTTGGAAGATCTGTTCCAAGTGTTCTGCGAATATAGTTGCTTTTTGTAGGTTATTCCGGGCCCAACTTCCATCTGCCCTTCTGATTGGTGGGTTTTGAAGAGTAGGTCGTTTTAGGCGTTTGGTGGCTTTCCACAAGGAGTAGTCAGTTTTACTGTCATTAGTTAATTCTCGCAGATAGCTTTCAATTGAGTCTTCTCTGCAGCGTTGTATTTCTCTCTTTAGTTGTTGGGTGGCGCTGTTCAGGGCGGTTTTATCTACTGGTGCCCTTGTTTGGTGCCATTTTCTTCTTAATTTCTTTTTTTCAGATACAAGTTACCTAATTTCTTTAGGGTAATTATTACCCTTGACTCTAGGTTTAATCTCAGGGGTATTTTCCCATGCTGCTTGCTGGATGTTCATGACAAACAGTTCTACTTCTGCATCTAACTGTTCTTCAGTTCTTATTGGCACAGAAAGATTTATAGAGTTCTCGAATTTGATTTTGAAACTTTTCCAGTCAGTCCTATTATTAACTAGTATATCTACAGTGTCACTTAAGGTGAGAAGTATGGGAGAGTGATCTGAGCTCGTATCGCATGCTTCTTCAACCTGAAAGTAATTCGAAGAGATATTTCTGACAATGAAAAAGTCTATTAGGTCAGGAATTTTGCTCAAATCTGTTGGCCAACATGTTGGTTTACCAGTCGATAGTATTTCGCAGTTCAAGCGGTTACATGCTCTCAAAAGTTCTTTACCTTTCGTTGTTATTACCCTAGATCCCCACTGGTTGTTCTTTGCATTGAGATCACATCCCAATATGAATCTATATCCTTGTTTTTTAAGAAAGTTAAGGTAGTGGTCTTCCTTGATGTTATGTCTTGGTGGGCTATACAGTGCTGTAACCATTACTTCATACGTTTTAATTTTAACTATGATAGATGTTGCCTCTATTATGTCTGTTTGGTAACCTATATCTTGGTGATGTAGAATGGAATCTTTTACAATGATTGCACTACCACCTTTTGCGTCGTTATCAGGGTGAATGGTGTGATATACCTTGTATCCTTTAAACTTGATATGTGACTCCCTGGTAAAATGTGTTTTGGCAATGAGGCATATATCAATTTTTTCCACCACCAGGTCTATTTGTAGCTCTTGTTGATTTTTCTGTAGTCCATTGGCGTTCCATTCCATTATTCTCAGGTGGCTAGCCATTTTTATTTTTATTTTTAGGGATCGCTCCTTGACTGCTATTTTCTAATTTTCATCCATTGCATTTAGCTTTTCCAATATTTATTAGAGTTGCTTCAATTGTTGAATATAATCTAATAGTTTTTCTATTATAATTTTCTTCCGTTTTTCCATTTAGCCCTTGATTGTAGGTCATGGGTTTTGATTCATTTTTTTGCTTCGGTTTTTCCACATCTACTGGTTCGATTCTTTGGGCCTGTCGTTAATAGATTAGATTTATTACTTTGTTTGTTTTTAATTTTGTGCAATTCTTTGGCCACCAAACATCCACGATAATTAGCTAGGTGTTATTGGCCGCAGTGAACGCATTTCGGTTTTGCATCTTTAGGTTTATTACAATCTACCGTTAAATGTTTTCCGGTGCATCTAACACATCTGGGTTCCCTTGCACATTATCTTTGCGTGTGGCCGTAGGCTTGACACCTTTTACATTGTGGTATTAATCACGATTTTCTAATCGGCAGAATTTCTACCCTAATCCCCATTATATCGGTGATTGCAAAAATTTAGTTAATATCCTCGTCATGTCTAAACGCTAAGATAAACATATTCAAAGGTTGTTTGGTTTTGTATTTTAATTTGGGAATTGCTTCTAACAGCTTAAATCCTCTATTTCTGAGCTACATGACTATCTTCTCAGGTTTGCATAAGTGGTGTAACTTATTGGCTGCTACTTTAATTGGCCTGTTTTGTTTGTTCTCGTATGAGTGCCATGAGCATTGTTTTTCTTCTAATAGTGCTCTAATCGATTTAAAGCTGTCTTCGTCCTTGACGATGATTTTGATATTCTTATCATTAATTATTTTAATTTGAATATTATTATACCAGTTGTTTTGTTTCCGAGACGTTTTCATTATTTTGTGGGGGTGTAAGTGATGTATCCATTTTTCTTTTCTTCCTATTTTTCTGGCGAATCCACCCTGTCTCATAACCTAGTTCTTCTTCATCGGTGTAGTATTCAACTGTCTTTTTTTCTTCAGTGTTGTTAGACAATTTATTTTCCAGCTCTGAGTATTTTTTGCTCAGTTCTTCATACATCTTATGGATTTCATTTAACTGGAGTAACGCAAGGAAGCGTCTCAGATGCTTTACTATGTTCACTGTATATTTACCACTTAACAATAATATTACAGTGGGTACCTTTGCTGACGACATTGTCTTCCTCTCTACCAACGATGATCCACAACTAACATCAATCACTTTACAAAAATATCTAAATAAACCAGTGACCTTCTGTTTATTTAAATAATATACAAATGCCTATATCAACTAGTACAAAATACCTAAGAATGCACTTAGATAACAGGCTAACATGGAAACAACACGTAAACAGATAAATTTAAAAGCTAATAATATACAAAAAAAAAATTTAAACCAATATGGGTATATGGTATTGAGCTCTGAGGATGTATCAGCAAGTCAAATATCGCAGTAATACAAAGAAATCAATCAAAAATATTATGTATAATCCCTTCATAAAGACGTCAAAGATGTTATAAGAAAAAAAATATATTAACCATCACAACAAATTATAATACCACACCTATACGCTTCTAACCCCCCTGGAACCGCGAAATACAAGAAGGCTTAAAAGACTTGTCAGTACAGAAGACCTCACTACGTCAATGAAGAACTGCCCGGTTCTTAAGCCAACACACTGACTTAAATAATATTTTTGTAATACTGATTGTTAATTATATAATAAATTATTTGCCGTAATAAATAATAGTGAAGGCTCACCTCATTCATTGGAGTTAGTGCTTCCCCAGGTTATACAGTATGCAGCCGATGATGAATTGCATCCCATCACTAGCTGATTCTAGAATTAGCTCTCTTAGCTTATCTTCATTCTCCGTCCTTATCAAAATACCGTTGTTTCTGGAACACAAAGAATTTAAGGGCAATATTTTTAAAATTTTTGTTGATTGTAAAGACCTGGATCAGTCCTCCTATTTACGTAGAACATTCCTTGAAGAGCAGTGAGGAAAAACTGCCTTATGTTGTAAGTTCACCCGTAATCAGAGGCTTTTTCCTTCTCTGTTATTTCTGTCTTGGTCCGCTTCGAGCCACAAGTTAACAGCCTGTGCTCCTAGAGCCTTCAAGACAGTAAATTTTGTTTTTAGTCGAAAGCTTCCTCAGATATTGCGCTTTGACCTGTATGTCCTTTTTCTGGATCCGTACTGTTCCGTAGTATTCCCATGAGTTTGTATACCCTTAGTGTCATTCATTGGCGTAATAACTTGGATTAGGTTCAGTCTGCCTTTTGTACAATCTTCTGCGCAGCATTAACTTAATGGAAAAGAGGAGTGTTTCTCGACTCTCCAATCTAGATCTAGGTCGAAGATCTATTGACTCCCACTCTTGGACCTAGGCTTTTCTAAAATCACTGATCCCTCAAGTGATTTTTACCTAAACTATGTTGGGTTTAAGTATGACTACTTACTCTCTGTCTTTTGCAGGTTTTATACTGCTTAAACCTCTCTGGGTTGTTGTAAGTGGTAGGGTTATGGCTACTCTTCCCAAAATGCGTTAACTGTGTGAATAACACTAATTAGATACCTATCCGCTGGCATATGCCCGATACGTAGTTAACTCACGGGACTTAGCTATGATACTACTGTGGTGTGTAATTTTTTTTGTTTCTATTTAACCCTAGCAGATCCGCTATTAGTATGCACTAAGAAGTGCAATCCAATTTCTTTGGTCAAGAGGTGTGCCAAAGGCTAAAATGCTTCTGTGTGTAGAAGTCAAGAAATGTAAAACGCAGAATCCAAAAAGGAAAAGGTATAGAGCTGAGAAAGTGCACAAATAGTTGGATTACCAGCGAAAAACCTTTTTTTTTTTTGAGGAAGTACGCAAAGTTCTAGACCACTATCCCAAGTACATCGAACAAAAGAAATTACGTATCTGTTCAGCTTCTATACCTGCATAAATTTTAAAAACACTTTGACACTTAAAAATGCATAATATATAATATCTCAGATATGAATATTTTATTTAATGAATTGTACATAAATATTTGATGTACATCATCTATATATCATTACCCCATTTCACTTATTCCTTAGTACCCTTGTACCACCATCCAATTAATTCTATACAAATTGTAAGTGAAAATATGATTTTATATTTTTCAGTTATTTAGAGATATGTGCAAGTACCACCCTTGCAAGACGTTCCATTGGCGCAGACAGCAGTTGGAGGGGCCCCTCCGAATATTACAAAGCATTGACCTCCCGGTGCTGAAAAGTCGATTATAAAAATAGGAAATGACTACTTGGATAGGTACTCACGAATTATCGTCACGCACTGCTGACAGCAGTCGCAAAACGTCGGCCCCAATTCCTGATTAGGCAGGCACGATTCGGGAATAGTGCAACTCACGTTTTCACAAGCGTTTGGAAGGCATACTAGTTGGCATGAACTCTTCAACACCCATAGCAGTACAAGCAGCTGCGCCAACTTCCACATTGTGCAATTTTGCTTTTCGTGTGTTTGTGGAACTATTTATATACGTATATAAGGAGAATGTATAAAAATAATAAACGGCTATTTTTGGAACGTAGATAAACCGACATTGGACAAAAGATAAAACGACCTTAATTAAGTAGGTAGTATCTTATCTTTCTCAAAAGCATTAACCTTGATGCTACGTATTGTATTTTGTGGAGAAAATACGAATGAAAAGTTACATTATTTAAATGTTAAACAATATTTTATTTTTACATTTATAGCACTCATGTTATTTTTAATTAGTTATATATTATATACGGAAGCAGAAAAAATAAGTAAAAGAGTCTATAAATACGACCATGTATGCCTTTATTTACCACCGATTACAAAGTTACTTTTTGAAAACTACATCAAGCCGATGGCCTCCGTTTACATCAATGCGTTGTCGCAAACGTTTCTTAAAGTTCTCGTATACACGTCTCCGTATGTTTCTCACGGAGCATCAATGGCTGCATTAGTTCTTGAATATTCATGATATGCTTCTGGAACACACGGTCTTCAGGAACCCCCACAGGAAAAAGTCTGATACACTGTGGTCGGGCGACCGAGATAGCCAAGGCATTTTGCCGAAACGAGAGATAAAAGTTCGGAACATTTCACGAACTACAGCCATACTATTTTGCACGGTGTGGGCTGTTGCTCCATCCTGCTGGAAATATAGGTTTTTAGGGTCAATTCCAAGCTGTCGTAACTTTGTTCAACAAAGCCTCCCAACAAAGTCACATAACGTACTAAACCAACGGTCACTGGTTTTTCATTGTCATTTTCAAAGAAATACGGACCTACAGTTACCGACTCCACACCAAACCGTCACTTTAGGAGAGCGCAAGGGCTTTTGATACGGTTTCTTAGGATTCACTGATGATCAGTATCGCATGTTCTGTTTGTTTACCCAGTCAGAAACATAAAAATCTGCTTCGTCGGTCATTAGCAAGTTATTCAGAATGTTCGGGTTTTCCCGTAACAAACTACTCATGGTGGTGCAAAATCATAAAATAGCCTTTCTCCCTCTACCATTCCCCCTTCCGCCAACCACAACAAGCTATTGTGACGGCGCACTATTCAGCTTTGAAATGTATAAGTTGGCTCTGCGCCATCCTGTACGAAACAAATGTGTAATTAATGTTATTCGCATACAGATAAAACGTTCGTAAACATCGCAATCTAATGAACTGCCATGTTATGATCAAAAAGAATGCTTGTTTTACCAAGGTGATAGGGTGCAGCACGTGATTTCAAATACCTCCACAAATTAATTCCTTATCGCAAGTATAACCAAATATCGAACACAAGTCACAGCATCCGCTGGAAATACAGCCCAACAACACGCTGTAACTAATCAACAATATAATGCAAATCTCCCGCACCCAATTTTTAAAAAAATAATTCATGAAAAATAAGAAACGTGCCAGAAAAGACAAGGCTGTTGAACTGCTAAACATGTTAAGATCAGTTACTATTAATTACATAATACGACTATGGCAAACATATATGAAATCATATCCGATGATTATGACACATTTGGATGGATCCAGTGAAAATGATGCAACAGAATGTTTCCAAACCACCAACAACATTAATCTTTTACCATATAATAAAAGGACTAATGAGAAGAACACTATAATTTCGCATTTATAAACACAACAACCCATTGTTTACCTGACAAGAAAAGCATCGAAGAACTTTAACACAAAATATGCCACATAGGTAACATAGGACAAAGAGGCACCAAACAGCAACTATCATTGTTAACATTATAACATTAAACGCTCAATTCTAAGTTATAAGGCACGACAGACGACGGACATGACAAAAGTAAATATGATCTCCAGCTTGGAAGCTGGGTCCTCTAAAAAGCTAAATAAAAATGTTTTCAAAGAAGAACTCCATCTAATGAGACAGGGGCGAGATTTAAACAGCCAAAACGTCACCGAGATCATCAAAAAAGCGCAAGAGGTCGCTATAAAGACAGTAGAAGACGAGAAAAGAGAACAGCGGCCATACTGGTGGAACGAAGAGATCGTAAATCTAAGAAGCAGATGCAACCGAACCGGAAGGGAGCTAACAAGGGAAACAAACCAAACCCAGAACTGGTGGAAAACACTAAAGAAAATATAAATACGTTAGGAGATAGTACAGAAAAGCGATCGAAAAACTCTGCAGAAAACTAGAGAAGGACAAATGGGGGCAAGCCTACCAAATTGCAACCAGACACATGAAGAAAGCATTCCAACTTTACAACCTGGAGGCAAGCAAAGAAGCCAGGCTAACAAATAAACTTTTTCCTCAAAAGCAAGACAACTGCAAGAGAAGAGAGAGGGCGGAGGTAGACAAACCCTTTATAATGGAAAAACTACTGATAGGCAAAAGACCCAGGAAAGGAAAATAAAACTGGACTTGGAGTTGGTCCGCCCTATTTATGGCACTTACATTCTCATTCTCCGATAATTTCCAGCTGTTGTAGAGCTGTTGTTCATTTTGCGAACGTTGATAATTTTCTTGGAATGACGCAATATTTTGATGCATTAGTATCACTTCATTTTGTGATTGTGGTACAGTTTGTTGGGGAAACATATTTAGCGCGATAACTTTACGACCGTATTAAGGTCGCCAGATATCACTCGCGTGCAATAATACCTGTTTATTTTTAGCTTGGCGGCAGAGCTCTCGACACTTATTTATCGTTCAAAAGTCAAACGAGAAATTAACAAATAACTAGATATTTGTAGTAAGGCAAACTTACGAAAAAAAAACGAACACTAAAAGAAAAATATTCATGAGAGCTACGAACTTCGGTGGGATAAACAGAAATGAGCAATAAAGAAAAACTATAAAATACAAAAATGATTGAGGGTACTAAAGATATATATAGAAATACACAAAACATAATCAAAGTAGAAGGAAAAATGACGAATAGTTTCTTCACATACAGAGGAGTAAGACAAGAAGGTATTCTCAGTTCATTCATAATAATAATGGACGAGATAGCTAAAAGAGTAAACAAAGAAATAAAAGGGGAGTTTCTGGGTCCAGAAATATTAGACAAATCAAAATAAAAAATCTACTGTGTGCATATTACCTCATGATGTTCTCTAATAGTAAGATAGAATTGATAAATGTAATAGAAAAATCGACAAAGGAAATTAAAAAGTGCGGGGACGCAAATAACGAGATGGAAGAAAAGACATTTCAAATACCTGGGAATAACACCAGATTTTTTTAATTAGTAGTAGCTCAATATGTCTACTAAGAAAACAGCTGTACAATATTTTTTCTCCTCCAGACTAACTTGATGTCTAATTTGGTATTCTATGTATTTATCATGTTGTAGAATAACCTTCTCTAAAACCAAGCTCGAGCAGGAGTAATTGAGCTACAATTTCTGTGTCTCCCAGTAATCTTTTGACGACCAATTTTTTGAATATTTTTCAGCAATAAAGAGAGACTAATTGGCTTCTAAAGAGTTACCATTCACATTAGGTTTTCTATGCTTCAGCCCATAATTCCACAGGATGGAGTAGTAAGAAATACTTACCATTCGATTATATACGTTAGCAGTACTATGAATTTTCTTGGAAGCATCTTTATACCCTGGAGCTTTATATTCATTTAGTTCACATAGCTCCGACTGAACTTCCAGCGACCAAAAAAGATTTAATAAATAAAAACAACTTGACAAGCAATATCAAGATATTCTTCGATAACTTTTTCTGCTTGGGTTAGTTCGAAAGGTTAAAAATTATTCAATACTTCCTGTATGTTAGATCAAATGGTTCCACTCCATATTGAGCTATTGCGTACAGCGCCATCGCACGAGAGTCGCTATCCCCACCTATTTCTTGCTCATACGCAGAGGTTTATTTCCGAATTCCCCCTTTTAGGTAAATGTAATAAAGATCCGTATTGCTTCACCTAGGTCTTCAGGTATGTTTTTAATTATTATGATTATTATTTTGAAATTTACTATACTATTGAAACATTGCCGACATTTCTGAAAGCCGGTTTATTGTAGTAGAAGGCGCTGCTGTTAATTCTCTACTGATGGTCCTAGCGCTTACCTTTAATATCACCAGAACATGATCCAGTAATAAAACATTATTCGATATTATTAAGACTGTGCTTGCACAGTGGGCCAGTATGTTAGCTCACCGATGGATATTAATGATAAGTATATTTATCTAGATTTCTGCCTTTTGTTGTTATCTGAACTGCCAATGGGTGCGATTGTTATTCCTAATTGCTAGCAATCCCAAATCTGTTTTCAGAGTATGAAGAAACTAATTGTAGTTATCAGTGGATATTGTAGATCTAGATGAACTAATTAGAGCAATAAATATTCCAAAATTTTAACAAACTTTTTATCAGAGACCAAAAATAAATAAACAACGACTTAAATTTGAACCATTTTTTAGATATCTAAATAAATAGCAAACTGTCGTTTTTGCTGTTCGACGGCCTGAAGTGTTCCTAGCTAAGCGTAGTTACCAGCTCAACCGAAAAAATTCGGGGTGTGCCAGAAACTAGTTCGAACAAAAACTATTCTTTTGTCTTCTGGGTTACCCCAAGATATACCAGGGAGCCTCTCTGTTTTAATATGTTGTAGGTATTTTCAGGGAGAATATGTGCGAGTTTAATTAAAAAGTGAAGACTGGACGAGACCCAATCTGGGTTCAAAAGCATAAAAATATTTAGCTCCATATATTAGGATTTAAAAACTCTAAATAACTGAATAACATATGCATTTCTTCATCCGCTTTTCCCTACTCGAAAACAACACTAAATGCCAATTGAAATAGCAGTGGAAACCTGCGTAATTATAAATATACACAAAGATAGACTTGAAATGAGCAGTGGAACGAACCTTTACAAAATTGTTAAAAATACAAAAAAATATTAATATTGGAATGCAACTGAAACGTAATTTGTTTCTAAATTAGCTGATTTCCACACAACCCTGGAGGTACAGCTATATTGTGCGTTTTTTTTAAGTGCTATCCCCGGTAGGCCTAATGCACTTTAGGAACAGGAGTGGGTAATAAGACCAATCAGCCGAATCTTTATAGCCACTAGGCAACCATTTCAGCACTGCTTATACCTAACCCTTAGCGAACGTCGACCTCCTTTGCAGAGAGGGATTACAAACGTTCAGAGTTGATACACTCCCACGCGAGTGGTACCGATCGTGAAGCAACGGCCGATCAACCAATCAAAGTCTAAACTGGGGTGGATTGCAGGAATCGGGGTGCAGGTGGTAGGACGGTTATCAAGCAGTTATGATTGAATGAATGATAAATGTGTGATTCGAGTCTAATTCGGCATTAAGAAGTTTTAATTGCAAAGCAAAGGCTGGGCTAATCTAGTCCCCAAGAGGTTATTTCTACATTGTGTATATTCCAGCCTTAACAACTAAAAACGTTCTTTGTAAAGCGAAAGAAACTAGAAACATTTACTGTTGATACACTCCTCACGCGAGTGACACCTATCGAGGCAAAAAGGTCGACTAACCTACAGAAGGTTGAATGGGTGAATGTAAGAATAGTTTGGCAGTGAATTATTCGCGTATTATAATAAAGTTTATACCGCCCAGTTTGGGACGATTATTTAAAATTTGTAATCGCAAAACCCTAAACTACATAGGAAATATATAAAAGGGCCGATTTCTGGACTGCTTACACCTAACCCTTACCTAACATTGACTCTTTTGCAAAGGTGATTTTAAAAACGTGCCGAGGTCGACGATTACCTATTTTTCTTGACGATTCGGAAAAGGAAATATAAAACAGCTTTTGGAAGCCACAAAGGGCTTCGTTAATTCTGTGAATTCTGCGTGTAATATAGTTCGGGCCGACTGATTCGAATTTGAAGCAGGAAGCTCCTAACTAAAAGATGACAAGACCAATCGGTCGGTTCTTTTAGATCTAGTAGACCACTTTCTGCACTGCTTATACCTAACCCTTAACTGAACTTTACCTTCTTTGCAGGAAGGAACTAATAACATTTGGGGAGATGGTCTACCAATTAATCTTTTGAAATAAAAAAAAAAATGTTTGGCTAATGTAATGTCAGTTCAGGCAGATCGATTTAAATTTGGAGCTGGACGCTCCTAATCAGATAAAAAAGATAGAAAGGACCAATCAGTTGGTTCTTTAACATCCACTAGGAGACCGTACTACTGCACTGCTTATACCTAACCCTTAGCGAACATCGACCTCCTTTGTAGGGAGGAATTACGAACGTTCAGGGTTGATACACTCCCACGTAAGTGGTACCGATCGTGGAGAGACGGTCGCCCAACTGATAAGAGGTCCTAATGGCAAAATATAAAAAAACAAAATTAAAATTGAAAAAGAGTCGATAATTCAGCAAATAGCATGTATAATGGAATTGGGTTGTAAATTGCAAACGGGCCAGATTGGGAGCTATGCGATTAGAATTTGGGGCTGAAAGCCCTTAATCGCATAGAAGAAGATAACGGGACCAATCAGTTGGTTCTTTAACGTCCACTAGGAGACCGTACTACTGCACTGCTTATACCTAACCCTTAGCGAGCGCCGACCTCTTTTGTAGAGAGGGATTACGAACGTTCAGGGTTGATACACTCCCACCTAGGTGGTACCGGTCGTGCAGAGACGGTCGACCGATTGATAAAGATCCAGATGGGGGTATGCAGAAAAACTTGAGATACTGAAAAGGCGTTTTGATAATGCAGTGAATTAATTATACGCGTAGTAGAATTCGATTGTAGATAATAAATCGAGGTCGATTGATTCGAGTTTGGAGTTGGAAGCTTCTAATTACATTAAGAAAACAACGAAACCGACCGATTGGTTCTTTTACAGCTTTGCGATTCGAATTATAAAGTTAGGAACTTCCAATTACATAAAGAAGTCAATGGATGGTTCTTTCAGAACCACTGGGATACCATTTCTGTGTTGCTAACCCTCAACGAATATTGATTCTATCTCGTAGAAAGGAATTGCAAACATTCAGGGTTGATATACTTCTATGTCTAGCGGTACTAGTCTTAACGAAATGGCCGACTAACTGATAAAAGTTCAAAAAATTTAATCCGAACAGCGTTTCGACAATCCAATGAATAAATTAAATTTGGTTCTACACAATGAAACAACTAGCCGAACTATTGGGGCACCGTTTATAACCCCTTCACTGTAAGTGCTACAGTCGGCCAAATTATTCTTTCAATTAAAGCATATCTTTGGTATACACATTTTTGATATTACATTTTATAACTGCAATATGTAAGTAACCCATGCATGCCGCAATTTATGAGAAATATTTGTGTAGCGCTACACAATTACGTATCTTCAACGCAAATCATTCCCAACAACTGAATATTTCAACATTCACGATGCATGGAAATTTTGAAAAAGACTCCAATACCGTCAATTGCGAACAAACTATTCGTTCCAAAAGTGAGGGAATAATTTGCGAGCGATTTGTTCAGCTTTGTTCATTTATATCATGCATCCCCATTGTTAGTAGAAAGATGAAAAAGGACTTACCAATTGATAAAAATCGATCACTGAAGTCGAGTTGAAGGACCTAATCCATAGGAAACATTAATTTTTCTAAATAAGTCGGGGAAGGAGTGTTTACTCACCATTTCCACAACCAGGGCGCGCACGATGGCACTCGATCCGCTGGTGGTTAGAAGATTTTTCCCGGCTGGCAACGGCAACGCATTATTTTAGAGAAAAATAATTCGCGTCCGCTCGCGCGCGCGGCTACCGAGAACTGACAGGAAATCTGCTATGCAGCTATTGAATTGAAAAGTTAAGTTCGCTTTCTCGCAAGTAAAACCAAGGATATAACGAAGTAAAAACTACACCTGCCTTATCGCCCGGGCAATGATTGACTAATGGTGCTTGCTTTGATAACACGTATGCCATTTGCTATTATAAAACGTATGAAATAATTAAATTTTAACGATTTATTTGGGTAGAAAATTTGAGAAAACAGCTCCCCGAATTGTCTAGAAGTCATGATAAAATATACACACCACGGGTTATCGGTGGTTTGCTTTTCAACCCTTTTTGTCGGATTTTCATTATTCCCGGGGTTTCAAATCTGTATTTGTAGAAGTCGGTTCTGCCTTAGAGTCCAGATTGAGCTCAATGGAGGCATAGGTTTTAATTACACTTTGCCTCATGACATTTACAAACATCAAAAATGAAGAAGGGCTTTCCCACGTCTAGGGGTAGCCGAGCCAAAATCTTTTAGTCATTCGCCAATCGATTTTTCGATCACCATGTATTTTTGCTTGTGAACTGGTATAGCCGCATATTTTAAGGTCCCCAATAGTAAAAACGACATCTATCTATCTTTTGCAGTACCGGAAAGGCAAAATTTGTTTTCAATTTTTAGAGTACAACATGAATGGACCGCACCTAGCCTCATCCCAGCCGATCTTCAGCTATACCCCAGCTCCAACATTCACACAGCCGGAAGTTCGTCCAAGTAAAAAGCGAAGCCAACACACAAGTCCTGAAGATACTGAAAGACGAACCAAACTAAAAATAATTCAAACACACAATAGATATGAAGCATTAGCGACCAACACTAATAAAACTAAAGAGACTAGTAGCGATAAAAATTCAAGTACGGAAATACGGCCAGAAAGACCACCGCCCTTCATAATACATCATGTTATAAACATAGCACCTCTATTAAAGATTATCGACAGCACAATCACCAGAAAAGATTACCACTATCAAACTATGAACGGCAGCAAAATTAAATTACAGATTTACACCGTTGAAAACTACAAAAAAATAAAAACCATACTTGACCAAAATAAAGTAGCGCGTCATACTTTTAGCTTAAAAGATGAAAGAAGTTACAAAATAGTAATTAGGAACCTCCATCATACAACTGACATTGCTGAACTCCAAGCAGCACTTGTAGCAAAAGATCACAAGCCACGTAGCATAACAACATGCAGAAACAAACAGACACAAGAGCCTAAAAACCTATTCTTCGTAGAACTCGAACCTAAAGACAATAATAAAGGCATCTTCGACATACAATACCTGCTAAATGCAAAAATACAAGTCGAACCACCTCACAAGAAAAATACCCTAGTGCAGTGCAAGAGATGCCAATGCTATGGCCATACACGTAACTTCTGCACACGACCGTTCAGATGTGTAAACTGTGGGGCCAATCACGATACTAGAGTATGTAAATCTAAAAGTCCAACTGAAAATAAGTGTCCACTCTGTAAAGGCAACCATCCAGCTAACTTCAAAGGCTGCCAGGTATACACAGAAATACCGAACAGACGCTACCCTAATACGCAACCCAAACCAGCAATGCAACCCCGTACAATGCCCAACCTCACATCAACATCAATAGCGTTTCCACCATTGAGACAAAATAATAACATGCAACAACATAACACACCAATAAATACTGAACCCCACTCTGGTAACGGAACATCTGGCAACACATATGCACAAATAGCTAGAACACAAATAAACTCAGACGCAGACCACTTAAGACAAGCAATGAATTCATGCAGTCAACAATTACAAACCAAAATAATGTAATTATGGACCTACTGAGAGAAGCACGAGAAATGCGGAAAACTATAGATACATTATCTGCTGAAATCAATACTCTTAGACAACAAATTGATCCCAAAATGGCCCAATATAGAATCGTAACTTGAACGCAAATGGCTTGACAAATCATCGTCAAGAAGTAGAAGCCTTTATTAAAACTAACCAAATAGACGTATTACTTATCTCAGAGGCTCATTTTACTGAGAGAACATACTTTAAAATTTCTGGTTATATAACATATGACACAAAACATCCAAACGGAAGAGCCAGAGGAGGAACTGCATTAATTATTAAGCAAGAAATAAAGCACTACGAGCTAGATAAATTTATCAGAGATTTTCTACAAGCCACAACCGTAACAGTGGAAGACTGGCATGGACCAATAGTAATTTCAGCAGCATAGTGTCCCCCACGCTATAGAGCGAATAAACTACTTCCACGCATTAGGTGCAAGATTTATTACTGGCGGAGATTACAATGCCAAAAGTCCACTATGGGGATCGAGATTATATACCCCAAGAGGCAGAGCCCTAGAAACCAGTATCCAAACGAATAACTTAGATTTTGCATCTACCGGCAAACCAACCTATTGGCCGACTGACTTGACAAAAATCCCTGATTGCCTAGATTTCTTCGTCACCAAAGGAATTAGTCAAGCACACGTAAAAGTCGAAGACCTGCAAGACCTCTCATCTGATCACTCCCCTGTACTTCTAACCCTAAGTGCAAATATAACTGCCAAACATAGACCGCCACAACTACACAATTGCAGAACGGACTGGAACTATTTCAGAGAGATAGTGAATAGAAACATAACTGATAGCGTTCCGCTGAAAACGGCTGAAGACATTGAACAGGCAGTAGAGAATTTTCAGACCTTAGTGCAGAATGCTGCCTGGGAGTCCACTCCCTCTAACCCGCCCTACCCAATCAAACGAGGATATCCTGGCGACATTACTAATAAGATAAGGGAAAAAAGAAGGCTGAGAAGAGAGTGGCACACTAGACGATATCCTGAAGAAAAGCCAAGATTAAACAATTGTACCAGAGAACTTAAAAAGCTACTGCAAGACTATAGGAACGACTCCCTTCAAGAGTATCTGAAGGAACTATCTGCAACAGAACAAAGCGACTACTCCTTATGGAAAGCCACGAAAAGGCTTAAACAGCCCCAGAAGCCAGTACCCCCACTCCGTAAAGTAGACGGGATATGGGCTAAAAGTGATGCCGAGAAAGCTGAAGTTTATGCAAACCACCTCAAAAAAGTTTTTCAACCTGAACCTGGCATCCCTGAAATAGACGAAGACGAAATAGAACGCTACCTAGAGGCCCCGTTACAATTAACGCCACCAATTAAAAACTTCAAAATGAAGGAAGTAAAAACAGCCATCGCTAAATTGCCAGTAAAAAAATCACCGGGATACGAACTTATAACAGGGCGTATACTAAAAGAATTACCGATTAAAGGACTTAAGTTGTTAACACTTATATTTAATGCCATACTACGAACTGGACACTTTCCTGCACAGTGGAAAGTTGCAAAAATCATCTTAATTCCAAAACCCGGTAAACCCCAAACATTGCAGAGTCCTATAGGCCTATAAGTCTACTACCTGTCACCTCTAAACTGTTTGAAAGACTACTACTCAAAAGATTAATGCCCATTGTAGAAGATGAACACCTTATACCGGATCACCAGTTCGGGTTTAGGACTGAACATTCGACCGTAGAGCAGGTCCATCGTGTGGTAGATATTATAAATGCATCCTTCGAAGCAAAAAGGTACTGTAGTGCAGTATTTATCGACGTCAGTCAAGCGTTCGACAAAGTCTGGCATAAGGGGCTGCACTATAAACTAAAGAAATGGCTACCGGATAACTACTATCGCATTCTAAAATCCTATTTACACGATAGACTATTCCAAGTTAAATACGAAAATGAACTCACTAATCTTATGCCCATAAATTCTGGTGTGCCACAGGGTAGTGTCCTGGGACCGCTCTTATACCTCCTCTACACGGCTGACTTACCGACTTGTGAAACTACCACAACCGCCACGTTCGCGGATGATACTGCGCTGCTAGCTACCGACTGTGACCCAATTAGAGCATCAGCAAAACTGCAGAACAGGCTCAATACTGTTATACGATTGGTTTAAAAAGTGGCGCATTAAAATAAACGAAGCGAAATATGTGCACGTCACATTCACTAAACGACGTGGTATATGCCCGCCAATAATGCTCAATGGACAGCAAATTCCGCAGGCCGATTCGGCTAAATATCTGGGAATACATCTCGATAAGGGCCTTACGTGGAAAACACACTTGTGGAAGAAAAGACTACAATTAAATTTAAAATTCAGCAAGCATTACTGGCTACTGGGTAGAAACTCGAAACTTTCTCTCGACAACAAGCTGTTAATATATAAGGTCATATTCAAGCCCGTGTGGATGTATGGTATCCAGATATGGGGAACTGCTTGATCTTCCAATATCTCGATAATTGAAAGATTCCAGTCAAAGACACTCAGAACCATCACTAATGCACCATACTACATAACCAATGCGGACATCTACAGTGACCTAAAAATAAGTTTAGTGAAAAGTGAAATAGTTAAAAATAGTGAAAGATATATCAATAAACTAGAATTGCACCCCAATCATTTAGCTTTAAACCTACTAGATAGCAGTGAACACAACCGCAGACTTAAAAGACACTACACCTTGGACTTACCCTTCCGGATTTAGTACTAGTATTCTTACATTAAGTTACAGCAGAAGTGACGTTAATGAACGTCAACTTCCACCTAAACCCACACTTACGTAAATTATTTACTTATTGCTTTGCACCAGATTGTAAATAGTTATGTATCTGATTAATAAAAAAAAAATTTTTTTTAGAGCTTCTTTGGCCAGATAGGAGTGGGAATAGGGGGTCGATCTATTCGACGTCTCTACTCTTCTTTCGGCCAAACTGTCGAATGATAATGGGCTTGATAAAAAAAGTCGATTGAAAAAAGTTAGGCTTATTTCTATAGTTTATTATTAAGGGGGAAGGCATCTGTTACGTATTAGAAACAATTTTTATTGTTTTAGATATCCGCAGTTCAATTTTATTATAATTTTTTTACTTTATTTAAAACCAATTTATTACCTCATATTGCGGTTTGACAAATTCTATAAACAAATTACAAACAGTACAAACACGATTTACGACCAGCCACAAAGGCTGCACTGAAATATTATTAACTGCTAATTGTAATCAGCAAAAATCAGCCACTTCTATTCGATTTTTTAATGTCCAAACGGCGAATGGCGACTAAACGAATGATTACAGAAACATTTGTTATTTCAAATGCATACTTTGCTATGTGCAAACATAAAATTGTAAACACTCTGTATAAGACGAGCTTCGTTTTTGCTTTCTCAAAATTTTTCTTTTTTCCGCTTTATGTAACGATGAGGGACCGAGGACACGGAATTGTCAGACGTTCCTATCGCAATTTACGCCGTAACAGAACGTGCAGTTCGACCTTGCATTCAATTTCCAATTCGTACTAAGGCATCTGGCAGCGAAAGCAGATAGCATTATCAAGAATTTCTATTTTTATTTATTCGATAAATAATTGAGTAATTGTTTAATACCTTGGCGCTTTTGAAGCAGTTATTGTAAAGAAAAGGTTGTAGTACGAAAATTTTTAAATACCCAGTTGAAACAAAAGTGACGTCTTTTATATCTGATTGATTTTCTATAGTGTGTGGCATTGCCAGTACCTTTTCCAGGAAGTTCTGTAGTAATAAGTGCCCTACAAACTTTATGAATTAATCAGACTTCTTATATTTATGTTATAGAATATACCAAGAAGTCATCCTATAGTACCGTTCTATTGTAGTATTTTCTGTTACCATCTTGACCTTTCATTTTGTTATTGAGATTTGGAATTAATTTTAAAGAATATTTTGCAAAAGAAAATGTTTATTTCGAAGACAATTATAAAGCACAAGATATCAAAGTACTGTCCATCGTTATCTACAACTTCATTCCATCTTTCTGGCAACATCGAATTCCCGCGAAAGAATTCCTCGTCCTGTGATGCAGCCAAGAATCGACTCATTTTGTGACATCTTCGAAAGGGTTGAAGCAGTGCTTAAAGAAATGGTAATTGGCAGGGCAATGTCTGCTGAATACGCCGGGTAGATTAGGACGCCCCATCAAAGCATTTTCAAATAGTTTTTGACATGTTTTTCAACATGTGGCCTTGCATTTTCGTGCTGGAAAATCACTTTATCGTGTCTTTCGACGTATTCCGATTGTTTTTCTTTCAACTCTCGGTTCAATTTGATCAGTTATTGTCGGTAGTAATCCCCCAATGATAGTTTCGCCTTATTTCAGTAGCTCATAAAACACTACGCCCCTCTGATCCTACCAAATACGGAGCATTACCATCAAATAATGGATGTTTCGCTTTGGCGTCGATGTTAAGGTCGATCATAATGCTTAGACAGAGTTTTCTGCGCTAATAAATTAATTTTTCATCAGTCATGATATAATGCAAAAAACAAACCTTGCTTTGGTGCTTGTTCACAAGTAGAAAACGTCTTTTGACGTCTGTTGGCCTCAATTCGTGTGGCGCCTAATTTCCTTGCTTTTGAATTATGCTCATTGCCTTCAAACGTTTACCGACGGTTGATAAATCAACATTCAAGAAATCTGCAAATTCTTCAAGCGTTTGACATGGACCTTCACCGAGTAATGCCTCCAATTCTTAACCTTCAAACTTTTTCGGCAGGCGCGGGCGCTCCTTTTCTTCCATGCCAAAATCACCACTTTTGAATACTCGCAAGCTGATAAGCTTCGGACAGCAAACGCAGACCATCAGCAGCCGATTTCTTTAAATGGAAATAAAAAACAAAGCTTCCTGCAAATTGCGTTTTGATGACACGGAACTCGACAGATTCAAAATTTAAAAAAAATTATATGGTTTACACTTCACAAAATTACACATACTCAAAACTAAAGCCAAGTGACGATGCTTCTATGAGTTAATTGTAGTGTGTACTGATCGCAAAAAATATTATCGATACTAACTGTTGTAAATGCTTTAAAATTAATTCTAATCCCCATTATAATAATTTATAACTCTTCATGTGTGTATTTTCAGCCGGTTACATCACTAAAATGATTTATGGTTTACAACATGACAAAACTATGTTATTTTTAATATTCCTTGTTATTATTATAATCAATAATCTTTCTTACCCAGTAGGTATTAAGATATTACACATTAGACAAAGTACAATCTATAGTTTGTCATTTGTTATAAATAAATCTTGTCCATCCTTTTTTGTTTGTTGTCATTCTTGTTCTATCGTTCCATGTTACTTCTCTTTTGTTTAAATTTTTCACTATCACACTGTTTCATGTTTTTCTTTCTTCCTCCACGCGTACTACGTGTCCAAACCATCTTAATTGCTTCTCAGTACCTTCCAAGATAGGATATGCGTTTAGTTTTTGTCTTATCAATCCATTTCTTATTTTATCCTTTCTAGTAAATTCTTTAATCTTTCTGTATGTTTACTTCTAAATACTTGATTGTCTCTATTTGTTCCAAGTTTCTTCCCACTCTTTCAATTTACTTTCGGATCATTTTTTCTATTGTCTTGTTAATGCTGATTTACAAATTTCTCTTTTTCAATGCTTCATTTCAAATATTTATGTTTACTCGAAATCCTTTTTTGTTCTTTGCATATGTTATCAAGTCGTTAGCAAAGGACTCTCTGCTATTTCTACCATCTTCATGTTCTTATATCCTACTTGCAGTTTCTTTGTTAACACTCAATCCTTCTTTCGTCTAACTTTATGTTTCCTGTTCTCACATAGTGTCTAGTTTTCTGGTACATAACTGTTATGCCTTTTTTCAATTTTTTACTTACTGCTCTTTTTCTAAAGCTATCAAATTTCTCTATTCATTATTTCAAATCAATGCTTTCAGCTTAAATTCAAATATTTTGGAATGTCAACCGAGAAGGCCCAAATCGTTTAAACTCTAGATCTACCGATATCAACCAACGAGTACTTTACTGAATCGTCACTTTGCATATATGCTATATCAAGTCGCTAGCAAAGCCGACTCCGTGCGATTTCAATGTTCATGTTCTTACTATCCTACTTGCGAGTTTCTTTAGAACACTCAATCCTTTTTCGTGCGTACTTTGATGTTTCCTGTTCTCACATAGTGTCTAGTTTTCTGGTACATAACTGTTATGCCTTTTTCAATTTTTTACTTACTGCTCTTTTTCTAAAGCTACTCCAGACTTCTGCTCTCGATATGCTGTCGAAGGTTTTTTCTAAATCAATAAAAGCTACACATATATTATAATTTCTGTTCTTTTCTATTATTGCTTCATTATAAATATATGATCTGAAACTGTGTAGATCTTCTAGTTGTCGTTCAGTTGTTACTATTAGCCTTTTTTCAAGATTTCTTTCGTTTATTTTTAACATAACATCGAGCAGGGTAATTGCCCTGTAGTTCCTACTCTCTCTGCCGTATCCTTTTTTATACATGGGCAATAGTATTTCTATATTCCGGTTCTTTGGTGTTTTTTGTTCATTCCAGGTCTTATTAAGTAATTTTTCTAAAATTTCTATCCCGTTTTTATCCGTGTGTTTTATCATTTCCGCTGTTATGCCGTCGTGTGCTGCTGCTTTGCCTCGTTTCATTATTTCCTCGTTCTTAATCTCTTCATTTTGTGCATTCTCGATGTTTTCTATGGTCTCTTACACTTTTTCTGTTGCTTCAACCGTGGTTAGGTGCTCTGCGTTCAGTATTTATTATATCTTCCTCTTCGTCTAAGATTTTTCCATTTAATGATTTCATATATCTATGTCTTTTGCTATTTTTATTATTGAATCTTTAATTATTCTCCCCATTTCTTCTACTATCATGCTCTTTAAGCATTTTCTTCATTTCTGTTTCTATTTTTCTTTCTATTTATTGGCTATCTCTTCGTTTACATTTGCTATTTGTCATAATATTTTCTTTTGTTATCTTGTTTTTATTTCTATTTTTGTTTATTCTAGATGGTGATCGACAGTGTCCATTAGTTTCTCTTCTGCAATTCGTATTAACCGTAACGTAATTCAGTATTGATCTTTTGTTTCTACTTATTACTTCTCTGATATAGTTTTGTACATCTTTGTATTTGTAGAAGGCGTTTGGTACTATTAAATTGTTCAGTATACAAAAGTCTATACTACTATGATTGTTTTTTACTTCTTTATCTATTTTCAATATCCTTTCTGATACTCTGGTCTATATTTGGTCTTTTAATGTAGCACCCTACCTCTTCACTGGCTCTTTTTCCGCCTTTTACTCATTTATATACCAATAGGTGTCCTTTTTTTAATACATAGTTGCACTAACTTCATACTCTTTTTCAATCTTACTACGTCCGTCTAGTTTTTTAACTTTTCTGTTAATCCGGTCTTTCCTAATTTTATGTAATGTCTTTCTTTCTGTCTATTTGTGGTTTCATTTCTTTCCAAATTCATGTCCATTTCATTGCCAACGTCGCTTTCCATTTTTGGCTGTTTTTCCATTCTCTCGTTTCTTTTGTTTCATCTTCATTCTCTCTAAATGGTAATTAGTTAAAAATGAAACGGTAGTTAACGTAGTAAAAAAGAATACCAATCTTTTTAGTGGGGATTTAGCAAAAAAGTTATCTAATATCGCAAAAGGCAAAAAGCATCATAATTAAGGTATTAGAGAAACAAAATGGCCCAAAGCGTAGTGAAAACAAAATGAGGCGGCTAAAAGCTGCGCTCGCAAACTTTGTTGTCAAACTTTGAATATATGACAACTGATGACAAAAACAGACTTTCAGTAACTACCAAACTACATTACACCGCTATAAGTAAGAAAATTCAGATGATCCTGTTGGCTTAAAAATAAGTTTTATATGAACCAGTACGTACATTAAATTGTACAAAAAACTTAATTGAAGAGAAATGGTGTCACTAATTTACAAAATTCTCCATAACTGGCCCAGTGGAAACCTATTGGGCTATTATGGAACATAAGTTACAAAACACATTAAAAACCTTAGTAATTAAAAAAAAGAGTTTTAACGCCAAATTCAATTGCCTAAGAGGCTGCATAAGGCTCGGTGGGGGCACTAATTATGCAACTTTGAGGTCATTTGTTTTTGGTAAATAAAAATAATGCCGGATGGTTAATTAAAATAATGATTGAGTGTAGGCCTCTTCACCCTAAATCTTCAAAAGTCATTAAATACTCAATATATGTAGGCGATATATGCAAAGAAGCGTAAAATATTTTAAGATTTAAGAATACAATTGTCCAACAAACTCTCTATTCTTGCAAAGTTTAAAGAGTTTGAGGTAGTTTTATATAAAACTGAAAAAATACGGTTGTTTTGTTATAGATGTGCTGAAGTATTTTAAAATGGCCTATGTTTGTATATTTCTATTCGAGTAGATTGTCCTACTAAACCTAGATTTATCTTCGTTTGGCAAGTAAAAATAAAGATATTGCAGTTTATCCATTAAGGGCATAAGAAAAGGCAGTTTCTTATGCCTCGGGCTACTAAGAGATTCAATATCGGTTTGATTGTTGAATATGGTAGTGAAATTATTGTACAAACTAATGCAACCTGTGCTGGGCACTTCCTTAGTTTAACAAGCAACTTTATGATCCATTTAGTTAAGGTTATGTACTAATCTACATCGATTCAGCTAATTTATTACCTCTATTATTAAAATAATTTGCATTACAATACTTTCAGACGCTAGTAAAATTTTGACTCCGTTAGTTTTTAAACGTTGTTCTTGTTTGAACTATTTATAAAGAGTTATTACGCTGTGATCGCGTTTCACACATAATTGTCTTAACAACACGTCAAATTATATTAGTTAGTCTATTAAAACTGGCTACTTTGAGGTTGTTTAGGCTTGTACAACCTTTTCTCAAATGATAAGTGTTTATCCAAGCATCAAACCATTAATTCAAAGACTAGACGCACAGGTCTAATTAAAGCTGTAATGATGTTCAATAGCATATTTATGGTTTCCTCAGATTATCCAGTGTTAAAAGGTCTGCAGGTTCTGTTTTCTGTACCTACTTTCTAAGTGATACTTAAAAGAAAAAAGATCTTCACCGCAAAATTCAATAGAGCTCACCAGGAAATCTACTATTTTCTATTAAGTGCTGCCGCCCTCTTGTAGAACAGAACCGAATGCTAAAGTAAGGACTTAACATTCTGCTGAATATCTAATGAATCTGCACATTTATGCTATTAATACCCCCAGATAGATTTGTGAAAGCTTAAGAAAAAGAGACACATTACGAAGGCTTGATCTCACAATGTTCACCTTCTTTCAAAGTCATGATAGTTTGATTTTCTCTTTTTGTAGCACATTTTTGAATAAAAAAATAAAACATTTAAGAAAACGAGGAAAGATTAGTAAGTAGTTTTTTTTTCACAGAAAATAGTAATTGACATTGGAAAGCCGTCATATAAATGTTAAGAAGACAATAAAACTAAGATTTTTTGATAATCATGACCTGGTTACTTAAAGTTCAAAATCGTTGGTACTTTGATGCAGCATGTGTAGAATCGTCAAAACCACATTCTCCACTGGTCATTCTCTATCACCCTTGGTTCATCTAAAAATAGTTTTTCCGCCGCAGCACCTCTTCGTTCCCAACCCACAGTAGCAATTTTAGAAATGTTCCTTATGCAATCAATAATTAAAATTCTTATCCCCCTTTCTCTATTTTTAAGGTCTCAACGTTATTAGAACTTTCTAGTCCTACTGGTCTGATAAATGGATCAAAAATGCCCTATAAAGGAAAAGAAAAGGATCGCAATCACTTCCTGGTTTTGCTCCAAGTCGCATTGTAAATCATGAAAATAAAGGCGCGTTTAGCTTTGGAGTCGTGGTTGCAAGAAAATTTCAATTCATTTAAGGGAAGCTATAGTTAACTAAGGCCACGAAATCCGAATCAATACGTACAATCAAACGCACGAGTTAAAAAATAAGCCTGGGATTAGCAGCAATTCGGGAAGCTTTAAAGGATAATAAACTACCTAATAGTATAAAAAGAAAGATTTATAATCAATGCGTCTTGCCTGTATTGACTTACGGAGCAGATTCTTACGCTAATCAAAAGTAGTGCAAATAAACTGAGAATAGCCCAGAGAAATATGGAAAGGGCTATGCTAGACATTAAACTACAAGATCGTAAATAATACGAAAAAGAACAGGAGTTGAAGACATCGTAAAAGGAATTACGATTCTCTAATGAAATTTGGCAGAAAAAAATAACAAGCTGGAGAGCCCCTGCCAATAAAAGGCGCAGAGGGGAGTCCTCGACACGATGAAGCGACGACCTCAAAAGAGCAGTGTTGGAGAACGGCACAGGTAGAACGGAATGGAGATTTTCAAGGGAGCCCTACGCCCTACAGTGTACTCCAGTGACTTAACTATGTCTCAACTATTCTTGTCAAATCCCAACGCTGTTAGAACAGTAGCAGACTTGTGGTTTTTGCACCCAACACTTCCTAGCCCTACTGGTAGGGTAAAATGGACCATAATTTCCTTGAGGGTAGGCCCATGGAGTCAGAGTTCTTGTCCGCTGAAAGATAGATTCAAAATTTGCTAAAAAGTGGAAATTTTAGATAGACTCATGGTTTATCAGTTATATTCCAAATGAACCCTCTTCTCATCTACTATCACAAAACGATCATGAAAAATTTTTTGGGTGTTTGGCTGAACAGAGATAAACTTTGTAGAACAAAGGAGTAGAACGCTTTTCTCGAACGCCATTTATCTTACTAGCACCAACTGTACTAACAAACATATATTTGATGGTCAAACGATGGTAATCTTCATTTATTTCTTCTTGTTGTAAGAATTTTTAACGGCTGCTTAAACAAGGAGACATTTGGAAGACATAGCTTGTTGGCTACAGCTGCAGGTAGTCTTCGTTCTGGAGCTTAGAGTTTCCTATGTGGTTCTTCGGTCCCGCCGACAGTTGACCGCACGCGGGCAATGGATGTTCGAACCCATTCCTTGCGGTTGGTTGCCTAATGTGTCGGCGATCAGGCTGGGCCTTCGGTTCCGATGACAATCGGAAAACTGTTTGCTGTTAAGACATGAATGGAGTATACTTGATAGGGACAATATATTTTAAATTCGTCTATGACCATTAAGTAAGCCTAACATGCTGCAAATTGAATCGAACTATTCCACACAGACGAATAATTTATAATAATAAGAATAACAAGTTGGAAACTATTAAATAACTTTTCAGTTAATCGAAATCTTTACGCAAGCAAAAAATAAACCATCAAGTGTTTTGTTAAAATTAGTACGTCTTTCAAAGAAATATGGGCTGCTATTTAAAGAGAAAGAAATCATAAGCAAGCAACGATGTCTACATGAATTTTATTCTAGACGTGGCAATTATGAACCACAGTAGAAGTAGTGCACAGTTAATAAAAAAGAAACAAAGCAAACCGCCGCAGTGCATTCATTCAAAATTTAGTCCATTTAGAGTAAAACGACGCCCAGGAATTCCGCGCAACGTGACGCGGACAATTCCCATATTCCCTGTCAGCGCGCAATTTATTTGATTATATTTGTGAAGCACGCCGCACGGTTTTTCACTGCACCCTAGTAATTTGTCCTGGGCCGCGGCATGCACATGCAGCTTTATGGAGGCATTACGCGGTTGCTGCGCTACGCATACATTTACATTAATAATTAGCGTTCGGCGAGAGCGCAAAAATGCCCGCACTTAATCAGCCGAATGCGGCGACGGGGCTCGTTAGTGGATTACAATGTTTCGCGTTGTCATCTGCGTCTTACGGGGGGCGCCCTTTTTAGCATACAAATGACGGCGACGTCCTGCTGTAAATAAGGGTTGATTATTCGCGCATTTAACATTCAAATTTCGCCCGGGCCGGCGAATCCGCGCGGCTGCATGCGGCATAAATCAGGTTCGGCGCGCTTAATCCGGCTCGATATTGCAAAAAGACAATTCGCTTTCGCGGATCAGAATTTGCCGGCCAGAGCGCAAATGGGTCAATCACTGGCGTGGCGGTGGTGGAGGTGCTCGATGGGGTTATAGATTGCCTGTAAATCACACTAAATTTGCACAACGCGAAGCTACCAAATGCTCCTGTTTTAGCGCTGCTTGCTGTGCTCACATGCTTTTTTCGATGGGCTCGGCAATTCGAGAAATTGGGCAGTCATGACACCAGTTTTCCAAAACCTAAACTTCCTATAACATGTTTGTTACATCTCATTTTGTTTAATGCTGCTAATCTTACTCAACCCAAGTCTTGCTCTTGAAGACTAATCAGTTACTGTGGTACCAAAACCTGGAAAGATAAGCCAGGATCAGGATAAGCCTCTAAGACCAATTATTTTTTTGTGTCTTGCACTGAAAACTAGGAAATATTGAGAATGGTGTATTAGTCACTCGACCTCTACATCAATGCATATAAAGCATCATTGCCTAATTTCGTTACCAGATTGGAGAATGCTATAAAAAGCAAAGATAATTTTAGCTGTCTAATGATAATACATCCCCAGGCTCAATTACTAGAACGTTGAGGAGTAAAGGGAATAAGGAGACGAAACTAGCTGCAAGTGAATGGACTGTGTGCTTAAAGAAAGATTAGTACATGTATCTCTAAAGAGTGAAACAATGGTGGCTCGGGTAACAAGAGGAACTAAAAACACTCGAAGGGAACGGATGCAGAACATTGGAATATGCAAATGACTTAATCATACTAAGTATCTCAGGGAAGATTTAGCAATCTGTATTATATGTAATAGCGGCTGGTTGCCTGTCAGTTGTTCGAACATTCAGAAAAGTTTAAGTTTGATCATACGAGAGTGTACTCCATCAAAAATGAGTCGGCACGTGTTTCGTAAAAAGTTTTTAATTACATAGAGAAGTCCTCCAAACAGAGTCAAAGTTTAAAATACTAAAATTTTGTAAAGTTACGTCTTCAAAATTATGAGAGCTAGCTATCTGAAACTACAACCAATCTATAGATAATATCCAAAAAGACACTTGCCTAAAGATGGTGAACTCAAAACCGCGCTCGAACATAAGTAGCACACAGAGCGAAAGCGCATTCGAGAATACTAAGTATTTTTGTAATCATATAAAAGTTTTCGAGCCGTCGAAAGGCATTATAGTAGAAAAGATGAAAACTATTTAGAAAAATAATGTTAATATTTGAAAATGATATGGTTGTGCACTGAAGTTTGTAAAGAATGGTTGTACAGACATATTTCAATAATGAATTTAATTGTCTGATCAAATTGGCAGCGAATGACACCTGTGATCAATGTGACGAATTTGCGACAATGATAAAGAATATAAATTAGTAGGCAACAGTTGTAGGCGAACTATGAAGCACAACTGGCAGAAGCAAACTTAGATATGACGTAAAAAGGCCGGATAAACTTTCGACGAAGAAAACTGGCCCAAAAAAATTGTTATAATGATCGTCATGCAGAAGTGCTTGCCAACACTATAGTTGGCCACTCACAATAGTTTTATTTGCAACAGCTTTGGACCTTAAACTATGGAAAAGCCCATTTTGTTATGTGGGGTAAAGCGGTCGGGACACAAGATGCTTGTGAGATCTCGTTCTGTATTTTGAAGTAGACACTAAATAACGTAGTAAGTGACTATCTAAGTACAGTTAAGAAGCGTATGCAGAGGGCTCTAAACTTGATTACAAATTAGACAGATTCAGAGGGACTAAACGCAAGTACCTCAAAATCTACAACAGTAGCATTTACAAGAAGAAGAGACCTACAGCAACTGAGACCTCTTAGGCTCCCAAATGTAGAAGTAAAAATATCACCTAGACTCAATCCATTTAAAAAATTGGAAGACATGGAGTTTCAAACCAAAAGTGGTATATTACAAACACATCAAGGTGCATCCAAGGTGGACAAAGATGACTCAAACAACCGCTATAACCATACTAAGTCAGATACAAAAACTTGGTTTTCTAGATGGAACGGGTGCCATAAGTACATCACAAACGCTAGATCTTTCTCCCTTTTAATTTTGAAATCATGGGAAGAGAAAGGGGTAGCTCTTAATAGACTGAGTAATACACACGTTCGTAAATATTGTATGGAAGTGCAGCATCTTGGATATATGGATGGAGGCACACAGGGTATGAAACCAGACCATACGACGTCAAAATTTGCATTCAACATGAATATCGAGGTTAATATTATAGAACGAAATGAAAGTATAAACTAAATTTGCTGTGCTGCGAATCAACAGTACCGAAAAGAAATACAAGTTAAATCTATTGTGCGTGCCAGGGCACTGTATGATTGCAAACAACAAAAATGCTGATGAGCGGAAACAAAAAGGATCATCAACTTCATATATAGGCCCTGATGCGGCTCTGGAAGTATTTAAAAAAGAAAATGGATCAAAGAGTAACATAAAAAGACATGCAAAAACTTTATAAAAAAAACCATCTCGTAAACGAACTGAAGAATTGTTAATACAAAGCAGAAACCAACTACGAACTATTACAGGTCATCGTTTCCTTAGAGGCAACTTGTAACAATCTAATCTATTGATTCCATTTTCTTCTTTTCGTGTCGTACACAATTGGATGCAAGTTCGGGATGGTTGCTTAACTTCTTGTACCAACCACGATTAATTGTTGTTTTTATATCATTTTCGAACAGACGTTTAAACAGTTCTTTTCTGGCTTAACGTTTTTGAAAAGATACTCCAATTTCCCATTCACTGAAACAACCTCAAACATGCAGCTTAACGAAGTGTTTAATAGGAGATTCAGCTAGTTGCTTGTAAGGACTACTTTAAAGCTACCCGGCCCAAAACCATCTTCAGTAAGAACACACACATTGTTCTATGTCATGTAAGGTCTAAAGGACGTTTGATTGTCTCCCTACTTTGGCACACTTTTTAGTAAGTTTTAGACGAGCTCGAGGCAGTGTGAAACATTATCTTTCCAGTCGCCTTTGCTTTTGAACTACAGCCAGCTGCCTTTTTGGGATCAGGTTGGCTCCCTTCAGTCTTCTTCTCACTCTACAAGCGCTAGCGACCACACCTCTGGCCGCACTCAGTCTTGCTTGAGGTCAACGCCAGTCATTATATAGATTTCTGAGGGATATTTAGACGAAAAATCGATCTCTCTCTCTCCGTTGTCACGCGCCTACGGCCGCCTCCTTGCCGGCGGACGTAACCACCGGTTCCCCGGTACCGACGCCATACTCTTGACCCAGCTAATTGACTCAGATTTAGTCGATTTGCCACGGCCCTCTGACTTTTTTTTATTCAAATTTCATATTTCTACTTGATGTGTTAAATTTTTAAATCCCTAAATTTGCACTATCAACCTCGATGAACAAGAAACCGCTTTCAAATACTGACGACATGAGCGTAAAGCAAAAATCGGTCAATTGAAGATAATTAGACTGTTTTTAGTATATCATTCATTTCAGGGGTTGAGAATTTGAAACTCTGCAAAGATCTCATAATCACGAAAATGTGAATACTTAACAAAAGATCACTGAAGAAGGTATTTTTATGTGATGTAATACATGAAATGTTTGGGATATTGTAAAGTATGCAGGAACAAGAAAACGAGAAGTAGTGCATATTTTAAACCATCGCATCACTAGTCGAAATTATGTCATAAAAATTATGTATATGAATTAGTAGAAAATAATACATCGTCTACATATTGGTGTAAAGAGAAAAGTAATGACAAAAAACTTTCAGTTGGCAAACTTCAAAAAGGTAAAGTAGAGTGTTGCAGTGCAGGACAACGAGTAAGACAAACAAAACTACTAGGAAGATTTTTCAAAAAATTAGCTATTGTCACAAACTATAATCTGAAAGGAGACGTACTATAGTGCAGAAAGTTTTCTTTACTTGATGAGACGTTAGGATGATGAATGTGCACTATATCAGAAGAATGGAGAACGAAGATCATCGATCACTAATCATCAACACATCGCTCCAACTGAGAAAAAAATCTTCTAAATCCAGTATGGTGAGTTTGCCCAGTGTGCTGCAAAACAATATAGAATGCAGGTGGAGTTCCATTCCATAGAGAGAATTGATCTAAGAAGTATCACAGAGAAAATTTTAAACACCATTGAAGAATTGCCTAGAATAGATAGCAAAGGCGTAGTTCATCTAAGAGAAGTTGGATGGTGTGCCACCATTTGTTGCATCGTAGTCGCCTAAGAGGATAAACATCCGCCCATTTTTCACTGCTTTTCTCTGTTTCCATATTGCCCTAACTCGTAATGTCTCAAAAATCGGCACTCCTGCTCTTGCCGCAGTCTCTATGACCAGCTAGTCCCTACTCCTGTTCTCCGAACTCCCTTTGTGCCCCTTCGTCTGATGTAATCATATCTCAACCGACAAAGTGTTTACTTTCGTCTAGCAAATCCTGCTAAGAGCAAGTGGTGCTGACTTTCTAATCGTCATTACAGCCCATTCTGAAATGATTACTTTATGCCTGTCGAAGTAGCTTAGGCAGTTAGGCTTTAGTTTGATTTCGCCTAGCCATAACCCTGCTACAGCAAACCCTGCTCCTGCAAAATAAAATGTAAAAAAATAACGGCCCAATTCTTTGACCGCTAAACAGATTGTAGTTTTTTTGATTTTGCACCCTTCCACCCACATAGTCAGCTGTCAGCTCCCCCTTAAACGCGCTGCCGCTTTACCCAAAAAATTTCACGTTAATCGTATCACCGTCCCTATCCGGTAAAGAATGTGTTTTTTCTTTTCACAAATCCTCTGCGCATAACTTTGACATGAAAGCTAATTTTTGATTCCTACTCCCAAGTACTGAATATGATATTTTTCATTATACCAGTCCAGAGCACGAACCCTGAGAATAAGCCCTCGTCACTTAAGTATCGTACTATGTGCCACTAACTTCTAACTTAATATTTCCTATAAAGCAAGCGAAACGTATCATGGCTGAAACTATCTAAGCTCTGTTTTTGGGAAGTTTCAATACTAATATTGGTAAATACCGATACTGTTTTAAAGGAAATGTGAGCTTTACCCTCTTTTTGATCTAAATGCTGTTCAAATGCAATAAATTAAAAAGGCACACGATCCATGTATTTTATCTTAAAAAACCATAAATAGATGTCGACGTGTCAAGCTAAATTTCAATACCTCATAGCAATGAGTAACTACAGCTAATGGTAAATGGTAATGCCAACAAAAATTCTGTGTTCAATGAATGTGTCTGCCAATACACATTATTAGAACAAATAATTACAGACCACTAAACTTTAATATTTTTTGTATTACAAACATCTTTTTACTAATACAAAAACAAAATTGTTTCGTTCACTATCTTTTAGTTCAGTCCAGATACTTGAACAAAATCATAATTTATAATCTAAGAGATTAAACTCTGAATGAACTTTATTTTGTGAGGCGGTCTAGAGTTTTCCTGGAAGATTGAAAGCTCACAACAAAGAGAGTGTGATTCAGAAGCTCTATCACACATTCTAAAATATTCAGCTGCTATATAGCCGGCGTAGTTTTGCCTCCCTTTTCACAAAACTGAAAATCAGTCGCCCCATAGCAACACTCCCCATCACATCGTTATAGCAACTGAATAATGATTTTTGTAAATCATTTGGACGACCTAAGATACACCTTGTCATTTTGTTTACCGAAGAATTCATATACTGTAAAATTCATAAACGGATTATATTTGTGAGACTGCAAGAACTGGACTAAATCTTTATTTGCCAAACTTAATGGGACTTACAATTTATCACAACTTTGATTCCCCTTTTCCACGTATATTCTCTGTGATTGCCGACATTATCCTATCTTCAACATCACTACCACCAACATATATGTTACAAACATTTTAATATTCCAAATACAAGAAACTAAAAATTAAATTTAATAGTTCCATAACTTATACTCCTTTCTTTTTTTCAGCTGCAGGTTGGACTGCTGTGACCTTCCCCAAGAGGTAAGTACGTTGAATAGATCGCACAATTATTCCCGCTTTGGTCTTGACATTCACAATACACAGGTTTGTATCTCGGCTGGGTAACATGTCCATAACGTTGCTTTGGGGCAACCCAAACATTTTAAATTCTCATATAGGACGAGTAGAATATCCTTAACTTTAATCACATGTCCTCCCTTCACATTTGCAGTATGAACTAATTGATATACATAGTTCTTCCCAAAGCATATTTTCAGATAGTTTCAGCTATTAGAGTCCCTTCCAGTTTCTTTCAGATCTTTCCCAATTTCTCTTCTGGAAGGGACACCAGCTGAGTCCAACTCTCAGCACCAGTAAATCTTCTTAGCTTTAACTCCATATTTGACGAAGACATTCCGTTGTTTGTTACGCTTTATCCAAGTTAATCTCGTTCAATACTAAATACAAATACTGATGCCTAATGGCACTGAGCATAGAATCTGCCAATCAAGGGTGCTATTCATTCCTATCTTGATACGGAGACTTTCTTCTAATGTGTAACTTGTTTTTTACCATGCTCACAGTCGCAGTGTCTTCTCAATTTCTCAAATAGATTACCACTGGCATCTACAAACACACATAAAGGCCAATTCTCTCTAAAAATGCTGTTGGAAGCAATCCAGCGAGGTACATAATAAGTCATAAGTTCTAAAATTTGATCACTTCTTTAATTCATATTTAATATCTCTGGCTAATTCTTCATTCCGGTCAAACTTGAAATCCCATGTCTTTCGCAAGGAATAAAATATCATATGATAAATGGAAAGGATACTCCTCTTTGTACACACTTTCAGATAGCAAAGCATTCCAAGTAGACAGATGGAACCTGTTGAATTCGAATTCCCATTCTCGTTGACGTTGACTTTCCTGATGAAACTTGGGGTTTCTGGGTCCAGATCCTAACCCATGTCTTTTTTATTACCCTGCCGTAGATGGTAGATGGCGGTATAGTCTGCCTCCGTGCAACCTCTGTCGACCTTATAATTGTAGAGGCCGACGATAGAATTTCCGTGTCTTTGGGTGGCAATATAAAGGTTTTGAGCGCTCAGGGAGATAAACTCCTGGATGGTCGGGATTTCCACATCTCTATGAAGGTCATAGTTTCGCACAAACTACGAAGCCTTAAAGATGGCCTTTAAATCCCAATTCTGGACGACCTGTAGCTTGTGAGTGTGCATCTATGCGATACACCTCCAAACTGGAACCACATACAGCATGATAAAGCGCATGGTCGTTTTATAAATAATCAGATTGTTGAGGCCCCATTCTCGTAACTCTAACCTTCTTGGAGTAGAGCCACAGTTGTGTAGATATGCAATAAAACGACTTTTTGAACTCTTGCGTCGCATGTTTTTCTTCTTCTCCAACGGAACCGATATGGTGATTCTGGGTCCCAGCCAAAAAGAAGGGACTTTATGTGACCCCAAAAACCATTCTACAATAGCGCATCTGTTGAACTCTTTGGGTCATCGGAAAATCGTACTACAAAAATCTCAGTGCTTTGGAGTTATGCTCATCTGGAGAAAATCTTTTTATATCAGATATGGTAACGTACCCCTTCATTCGAAATCTGGTCACGATATCAGGGATGTTTTCAAGCATGTTTTGTCTTTTTTCCAACCACATATAAAGAGAGGCATTTTTCTTAGCTGATACATCAAGCTCTAGTGTAGTTAGGGTCATACTGCTATTCGTTAGGCAGAAAAGATTGAAACAACCATCGCACATGTCTTCTCAAGTATCACCTGAATTATTTCTTATTATTCTCAAGCCATAAAAATCAGATAATATGCCTTTAACGTTCCATCAATTTCTAGCTTCTATGTTAAATTTTTTATCTTATCCTTCTTTTTCCTCTTCTGAGCAGACAAGTTTCCTATTAGACTCCATCCAAGCTTAGTATATATTGCTACAGGCCGCATGTTTTAGCTCCCTTCAGTTAACAGCTTTCGCCTTCAACAGCGCCAGCGTTACATTATAAGTTTTTGATTCCTAAATCCATGGACGCTCATGATGACCGGCATATCAGATACAAGGAACTCATGATGTATTGTCTTCATCAATGTTCTTCAATCTCATCTAGTTCATTCATCCTTCAAAATGTACAACTTCTAAAATTCTATGTCGACGATTGCTCAGATTAATCATGCCCCAAGTAGTCCATACAAGTTGACAACTAGCGTTAGCAACAACACTTCAAGATTCCCTATTTAACACGCTGCCACTGTTGCTTGCGTTTTGACTCTGTCGTTAATTTTCTATTGATTTGGAATATATGAATAAAGAATTGAATGTACTTTTCCTCGCACATGGCATATTTTAGAGCGTCCTATGTCATTCAATTTCAGGCATACAAAGCACAGTCGCTTCTTCTTGATTATCTTATGTTTCTTTGGTAATAACAGGATGCTTGCGCTTTCACAGAGTTGAGTTAGATTATCCTTCTCGCAGATTCCAGATGTCCTCTTCTTATAACTAGTAAGAGCTTGATTCGTAAACGTTTTCCACATCTCTAGCACATCATTAATGTTTTTAGCGCTATCATGACGTTATTAGTGAGACACGATTCTCAAATCGAGTCTGTCGCCATACCAATGAGATCTTTGGCGTAATGGTGGACTCGAAAGATTTCTCAACCAATGCTCCAATGTCGGTAGCTTTTAACAATCTCATACGATCAGGTCTTTTCTCTTAATAGAAGAGCTGATTTGTGTCTCCGATACTCTCGTTCTGGTCGATCTTTAAAAATTGACTTTAGAAGGGCAGCCCATCGCAGATTTCTCCCGAAAATTTGGACAGCTACCACTTCAATAACTTACATCCTGATATGTGCTGGCACTGCAATATGAAGTTGGGTTTTCTGTTTCCTTTGGAAGCTTTTTGTCCAAGCTAGTCTTCATTTCCCGACGTACTTTTGCGGCGTATTCTTCAAAAGTGACATCCTTGGACTCCAATACTTCTTCAAATACTTCTAAAAGGCTGAAACGAGTTCATTATTCACTATTCAGACGTGATAAGCAAACTCTACTAAGTTTATGTCAGATTTGGTCTTCTCTTCTTCATTTATTCATCCTGAACTATCTAGCTAAGCTTTAGTTACGAGTACCACTAGAGCTGTAGTAAGATTTCCGATATTCCTTAGCAATTTTTTCCAAGGCGTAAATTTTTGCTTAAAAGGAAAATTTCGTTTTCGTTTAATACACATACACATGACGAATGTCGAGAGGTTTTAGTCTTAAAAATGACACTTTTCTATTTCACTCCTTCCAGGATAGTCTGTATCGCAATTAGTATCAATATTGATTACTGATTTATTTATAAATAAAACGCATGAGCTAAATCTTCACTCCTATTCATGAGCTACCGTAAGGCATGACAACGATAGCTAGTACCCTGCTGTTATTCGAACCGGGCGCCCAAAATGCATTAGGGCGGGTCCTAGCCAAACAGCGGAGCAATTACTCTAAATAAACTCGGGAGCGCGTAGTTTTATCTCCATTCCGTGCAGTTAACTAGACAAAGGAGTCACTTGCGATGTTTACCCGCAACTTGTGCCTTACACGGCATCCGAGACGGATTCCTTGTTTGCTCGGCTGTTCCCCATTTGTAAAATTTCACCAAAAAGCTAATTACTCTGCGTGCTCGTCGGGAATTAAACGGATTCTAGGTTTCACTTTAAATTCACTATCTACGCTGAAGTGGCACTATCTTATGAAAGTTTTAATCTCGAACCGAATAGTTCCATTTTGCGCCTAAACCATTAGCCCTGAATGGGTTATACCGGATTACTTGCATCAACAGACTACATTTACGGCTGAAAAATGACTCTCTGCAGAGATACGAATGTAGGGTGAGGCTTATTTTGTCAAGGGCAGACAAATTATATTTTGTACAGCTGCCTTTGTCGCTCTATACAATTTATGACTTTTTCGTTTGCTTTTATTATAAAATTTAAATAAAGACAAAATTATTTAAATTGTTATTTTATTCTTACATGGAATTTTTTATAATTATAAAAATTCCGAATATGGCTATGTTGCATTTATCTACATATATTTATATAAACCGTTAAAAGTTTAATATAAAAGAGTAGAAAAGGAAAATCGATAAATATGTGGATCATAAGTGACAAAATCATTTCGAAATTAATTATTTAAGTGTTCATGAGAAGTCTTACAACAATTATATATAAACATATAACTTGTAAAGTAGAAGCACGACGTTGTTTTAAATAATAACTGAAATCTTTTTTGTATTCATTTATCAAATTTACAATCGGCTCATTTGAACAATAAGTAAATTTTGTGGTTATAATACAAACATTACAAACGATAGTTTTCCAGTGAAAAGTTCCTTAATAAAAATACTTAAGTCGAATGTGTAGCTAAGAGGTAGCTACAATGGCTGAAATTTAGAAGTGATCAGTTAGGCGTATAGGATGGTACCTATTTAGTCTACGAGTCTACTGCGAGAAGGTTGGTATGGGTTTGATGTCGAGTGCGGTACTTCACCTTTAATAGTGCTCATTCGAAGGTAGAGTACTTCGTTTCTCACCATTGGAACTTTTTTTCCCCAGCCATTGAAGTCCAATGTAGGAAGTAGGCCTTTCAATGGGATCTGGCAATTAAATGTCACGCTTGCCATGCGGGTTGGCGAGTGGATATGGTAGAATGTACTTCACGACCGCCAAAAGTGTCTGTATGACGGCCGGAGAGCATTAGATGTTTGCCATTGCCGGGGTTCGAGGCCTTTACCTCGCGGCTGTCGTGCTCTCTTGGAACCTTTGCAGAATCTCCAAATTAGAGTTGCTGGTGGTGCCCAAAGTTCCAGTCGGTATGCCCAAATAGCTTTTAGTACAGTTTTATACAGTTAAACCTTGTTAGATAATCTTAATTGCCAGTAGAGTTTAGTAAGCTTTAGGCTGTCTACGTTTGCAGAAAATATGATTCCTCCAAGTTAACCTTCGATCAAGATGCATACCTAGGATTTTGCTTCGTCTGGTTGAGAAATAGATGTATTATATAATATTACCGGTGGTCTTCTTTCCCTTCGTAGGGTAAAAGTAACGGGGTTGACTTGAATTTGTTTGCCAAATTCGCATCCAGTCTTGAACTTGGTTCAAGGTTTGTAAGCTTCTCGAGGCAGCCACTGGGCTTCATGAGATGTTAGTATAGCAGTGTCACTTTCAAAAATCGCTGTCAACTTATTTTCTGAAGTGGGTAGGTCTGCCGCGTACAGTAAATACAGGATAGGCTCGAAGACGCTTCCTTGTAAACTCCCGAGTTTATAAGATATAATTCCTTAATTTTTGATAGAATTTCACCTGGAAGTACCTGTTGGTCAGACACAATTTTGTAAGATAATAACAATTTAACGGCAAGGTCCTTTGATTTTAAACAGCAATATCGTGTGCTAAACCTTGTCAAAGGCATAGGACACGTACGAAAACACAACAACAGAGTATTTTCTATCTTAAAACACCTGGTTCATTTCTTTAACTATCGTGTGTACTTGCTTTATGGTGGCATGTTCTTCCCTTAATCCAAATTGATGATCCTGGAGCAATTCGTGTTCTTCAAGGAGAGGTTTCATTCTTTTTAGCAGGAGATTTTCGAATAATTTGGAAATTAATGGAAACTAATGGGTCGGTAGAAGGAGGCTTCTTCTGGTGGCTTACGTGGTTTTGAAATAAGTACAACTGGGTTTATTTCGTGAATAATTGCGTGTCTGACCTCGGCTAGGATTATCTTTCTGATTGGTAAACAGAGCTTATCTAGAGCTTCCAGATATTGTTTTATTTCTTTGTGTTCTTCCGTACTAAACTTAGACGTGAAGGGCTAGGATGTCTTCGTGAGGTTTTTACTTCTAGCTAAATGCTGTCGGCCTTTCAGATTGGAGGTAGTTATTACTGTGGTTATTTTAGCTTTCCTGTGGCTTTCCTCAGTGTGGAGAATAGTCTGATGCTTCAATGGCAGCGAGATTTTGTAAATATGCCTGTATCACCTATTTTTTTTAGATCGTGGAGCATTGTATTCAATCTATTCTTGTCGTTTGGAGACGTAGCATTCTAACATATTCTACAAAGTCTTCTCTTTCCTACTATTGCTTCGTTAACTGTCAGAGGACAGATACTTTGTTTGTCAACCATATTTAGGAGGGAGAGTTTAAGTCCCCTTTGGATTGTATTATTTAAGTGTTCTACAGCTTCTTCAATATCATCTGCCGTTTGTCTAGGTTTATTTTTTTCATTAACTAGATTTCTAAATGCGTCCCAGTTCGTTTTATTGTTCTTGAGCCTAGGAGGTTCCTTTCTAATAAATACAGAAGAATACAATGTAATCAGGATCGCAGGGTAATCACCGGACACCTCAACGCATTTTTAATCTTGTTGTAGCTTGCATGTGTGCTTGGGCATATTTTATAGTGTTTTATGAATTTCTCAGTAATAACTGCCGTACCTCCGTAGGTCATTCCATCTGCATGTTGAGTTTCGTATATAATGTAATTGAGTAAATTTAAGTAGGACCTATTGATGATGTGAGTTTCAGCTATTAATATTATATCCAAGTTGTGACTAGTAACAAAGGTACGTAGCTCATTGAGATAATTGGACAAGTTGTTGGCGTTCCACTTCTGAGTATGCGGTTCATTAATGTAATTTCGTAATAACCGGTGTGCAAAGATTTAGCATAGTTTTCAAATTCTCTACTAAATCAAGCATCATTTTGTTTAACTTTTCAAAATTTCTGTGTTGTATTTGGATAGGGAAAGTGGGTTACCATTTGTTAGAATTATATATCCTACGCACAGCTGCATCAGGGTCGAGGTTGCCTCGAGTTGTGAGAATGTTTTTCTCCAGAACTCCTTGTAAACTTGGCATCCTTTATAATTGGCTGGATGTGAACCCGATCATAGAACATACTTGGATTATTTTTTTTTTGTTTTGGTGCAGATTTTGATTAATCGGCGTGCACCGCATTTCATCTAGATTGATGTGTGCAGTAGTTCTTAGTGTGTCCATATCTTTGACAGGTTGCACATTGCGGTGTTTTTTTTCCTGGAGAAATAATTTTATTGCTATTGGAGAAGTTTGATTCTTAGATTTTCTGTTCGTTTCGCAAGAAACCAAGTCAGTGAAGAACATGCAGAGTTATATATGTTCACGACCTTATGAATTTGGCTCTCTATTTCAGTTAACATCAACCGAGTAATAAAGATTTTTAATTGTCACACTATTACTTGCCCTCTTCTTTTAACAGATTGTCCAAACACTTTTCACAATTTAGTTGTTTTTTTTTGTTACTTCCACAACAATGTATTGCAAACAAAAATAAATTAATAGTAAAAGTAGTCTTCTTCCGAATCTATGACATCCTGCCACTCATCGGGTAGTAGGTTAGTGCCGCGACGGTAGGGATCCGGAGTGCGAAGACATCTTGGAACTTTTTGCCTCGCAGAAAAAGCTGCAATGATCGGAAGAGATGGTAATCGCCCGAGACAAAATCTGGGCGCGTGCTCGGGAATAGCTAAAGACTAAACAAATGCTAAAAAGTAAAAATGGCAGAAACTTTTTGGACAACGTATGTATTAGTTGGTAAGTGTAAAACTGTACTTTTAATACAGTTAATCTGGCTATTAACGTTTTGTAGTTATCTAAGCTTTCCGCAATTATTTTGATTTAATTCATACTAATAATTTTCAAGGTGTAACTGTCTTTGACGATAGAATTTAGGTCTACGGTTAGCGGACTAATATTTAGTACATTTGTAATTAATGTTGATGGAGGTTTTCGTGCTTTAGCTCCAAAATATTTTTCTATTTTCCTTGTTTTATGACGAAGTTTGGGGGAGCCTAAAATTGATTTGTTAGGTTCAAGTGGGGAGTCTGCTCTATGCTCTTTCCGCGACTTTTTGGAAGACGCACTTTTTTTAGAAGTGACCATAGTCCATTCCCTGTTAGGTTGGTTTGATGTAGTTGCTTGAGAACTAGGTTGCTAATGGTGTGCAGCAGGTGAAATGCACGATTTCACAATGTATGTGTTTTTATGGACATCATATAATGAGCTGATGTGGATTGGAATTGTGAGTGCATTTGCAACATATTTTCCGGAAGAGCGGGGTACTGAACCTGGTATTGTGCAAATGATTGTGCGTACGGCACAAAATAATGCTGATAATAAGTGGATGCAGTTAAAACATTATAGAAGTAATAATAATTAAATAGCTTGTGAAATAAATATGTAGATAAGTAAACACAACACTTAAATTTTCTAGCTATCAGGGCGGTAACCCGAACATCTTTATGTTGTAAAACCCAAATGCGTAATTAACTGAAATCTCTCTTGATTTCCTAAATTGAAAAAATTGCCTGTTTCTTTAACTTTTTTTCTATGGAAAGAGATTACCGATTTTTCATCAGACCAGATTGATGTAAGGATAATAATAAAAATCAATAACTCAAAATTGCTTTAATTTTTATCGTATTGTTTGATTTTGCATTTACGTCTATTTAAAAAGAAAGAATAAACGAAAAACGTCTTTATGAAAATTCAAAGAAAAAAATCTGGTCTAACCTAATGTGAAAGTGTAATGTAAGGGTATACAAGGGCCCTAAATTTGGCTAAAAATTGGACAGATGCAGAAAGACTAAATATAAGTATCTCAAAATCTACTATAGCGGCATTTACAGAAAAAAAGGACTTAAAATTCTTGGGCTCCGAAATATAGAAATAAAATTATTAGGTGATGTAAGGTATTTTAGAAACAAAACTCACCTAAGATCGGTTACGTTCAAAAAATCAAAAGGAATGTGGAGGGGAGATATTAGTGTTATCCAAGCGAGCTCATAGAAGGAACATGGGGTGTAACCAATTCTAATGTATTGAATATACAGCAAGGTGGTCAAACCCATAGTAACATATGCAGCTTTGATATTGTGGGCAAAGGTGCTAAACCTTCTTCCTCTTCGTTTTGAAATCATAAAAGAGGTAGCAGTACATCTCAATAGACAGCGTAAGGCACCTATTCGCAAATATTGTATGGAAGTGAGACATCTGATAAATTGTTCTTATGGGCGAAAGCATACTAAGCATGAGAACAGATCATATGACACTAAAATTCGCATTCAATCGAAATGAATGTATAAACGAAATAATAAACAGGGATATACATAAAAAAAAATATCTGGTATACAAACAGATCAAAGACCGAGTCCGGAACGTGAGCAGGAATATATTGTAAAAAGGAAAACGTGCAGTTAAGCTTTTCATTAGAAAAATATACCGTCAATTAAATAAGAGCATGTTAATGTAAATAAAAAATCATTTAAAAACATTTTCAAATACATGGGCACGTTATACTCCATTAGAACAAAGATGCTATTCTATCAGTAGTGTGCCCATTCACCACCGGAGTCGATAATTACCTGGCATCTTCGAGGCATGCTTTCGACTAAGTTGGTGGCGTATTCATCCGGCAAATTTCTCGTGTTAACTGCTTTAAAAAAACACTCTTCTTTCACAAATTGCTCCCCGACTACTCTTTCCACTTGATGGGGTCGTTGTCCTCCTGTAGGATCCAGTCCTCGTTTTTCTTAATAAACCAACTTTCGGCAGTCGGTAACAAATATTTCTTATAAATCTCGAGGATTTTCAGAGCATTTAGGTTATACGTAAACAGATGCAACGTTCCAAAATCCCAAATATGCACTTTTACTGGGTGTTTAATGATCCGCTATACCAACTTGTTAGTTGAGGTTGGCCAGGCTAATGAGACATATCATCAAACAGAAGCTTCGTCCGTAAAAATTACATTGCTACAATCTCGGTAGATATTGTCCTTTGTCGAAGCGAGTCGCTTTGTCGTATGATTTCAACTAATAAAGGTTTCTTCATTGAACTACAACATTTGATATTATGCGCAGGGAGATAGATTTGGATAGCTACGTACGATATATTTACACCTTTTTGATCAATTTTGTTGTTCCTTGACGCAATGGTAAGGCCGAGTTCCGCAAAAACACATTCACGATTTATTTTTCGACTTTAGGGAGCACTCTGCCTATCGAGCCACGTTCCGGCAGGTCGTCGACCATTTTTGTCTTCTTATATCGCTGCACCCTCTTGCTAAAGAATGTTTTCGAGTTGTTCATGGATTTAGGAACCGTTGCATGAGACATTTTCGGACCTTTCGAAGCGCGACGCGTACACGCCACATATGGTGCTTTACGCGTTTCTCTAGCAAGAATTCAATCTCAACTGAATCTTTTATGACAAACCATCAACGACAAAGGTTTCCTCTACCAACTCACGAAAGAATTAGGCGACAACTTTTACTTTTACTTAAATGACTGTACTTCCGGTTTTCAAGAAACGATAGTTGCTAAACTGCAGTGCGTCAAAAAAATAATTTCAAGTCTTGTAAAAATAGGTAAATCTATATATTTACGAACATATATTTACGATAAAGATATTAAAAACATGAGCGTAACACCCAGGCTGGTATGGGAATGCTGCGAAGAACTCCGTACTCTGGTAGACCACAAAATAACTCTGTTGTGAGTGCCAGGGCACTATGAAATTTCAAGCAGCGAGAAAACTGATGAGCTAGCACAAGAAGGATCATCAACTCCATATACAGGGTGTCTGGTGGCAGATTTATATTTTTAAATACGATTATTTCAAAAAGTAATAAACAGTGCGGGGTGAGGGTGGCGCCGTTGGAATCACCGATCGTGCAGATTTGTCAGTCACGATGTCGCAGTGGTCGAATGAGCATCGCGCGTTCGCTGTAGAGACATTTTTTAAGAGTAATAATTCTTACGTAATTGCCCGTCGACAATTTTGTTCAAAGTTCGGTATTCGGCGAATACGTGATGGACCGAGTGTAAATTTAATTCGTTCGTGGGTGCAGAGATTCCGCGCAACTGCCTCGGCTATGAATGCCCCACGGCCAGGGCCCAGTCGATCTTCAAGGACTCCCGAAAATATTGAACTGGTTGAAAGCAGTTTAAGTGAAAATCCGCGACTTTCAATACGGAAAAGAGCAGCCTTACTGGGATTTCCAAGAGCGATTATTCATGAAATTTCAAGAAAGGATCTGAAGTTCCATCCTTTTAAAGTTCAAAACGTTCAAGAACTGAAAGAAAGTGACTTTGATTTACGCAAAAATTTTTGTGAAACGATGTTGGAGCGTTTTCGCACTGTAAATCCCATTTTTTGGAGTGACGAGGCTCATTTTCACTTAAACGGCCACGTCAACAAGCAAAACTGCCGTTACTGGTCTCCAAAAACCCGCAACCCTCGATTGAAACATCAAAAACCATTGCATTGCTCCAGGGTAACTGTTTGGTGTGCCTTATCCACGCATGGGATAATTATCGACGCATGATTACGGATTTCTTTTTGCCAAACCTGCGAGCTCATCCATCGAACTCTTCACACACGTGGTTTCAACAGGATGGGGCGACTGCACACACAGCTTCGATGAATTTGCTTCAGGAAAATTTCCCCAAAAACTGATCAGTCGCTTTGGGGACATCCCATGGCCACCGAGGTCGCCCGATCTAACTCCCATGGATTTTTTTTATGGGGCTACCTCAAAGAGAGGGTTTATAATGACAATCCCCAATCTCTTGTGGCTTTAAAGGAAAATATTCGTCGAGAAATCAGCTCAATTGAACCAAGTTTACTGCAGCTTGTAGCGCAGAACACAAGGCTTCGTTTTGAACAGTGTCTGCAACTCGACGGAAGACATTTGGATGACATACTCTTTAAAAAATGAAATCCGCATTTTTATTCTATCGTTCAATGCTCTCAATAAAACTTTGTGTCAATTATTACGTTTTTTATTTAAGTTTGAAAATATAAATCTACCACCAGACACCCTGTATAAGGGGAATGAACCAGAAAACAATACAGAAAGTACCAAAAAAATATACAGGGACAAAGACGCAGAAAAACCTTTATAACAGGATTATCGCGTAAGTGAACTGAAGAACAACTATCTAGTAAGGGAGTTGTACAGACTGCTACAAGGTACAAGAATACCAAAAAAGTGGTGTAATAAAATGAAAGAATCACAATGAGTTTACGAAGTTGCAGTGCTACCGTAGACACAGATCAAACGGTTCTTAATAAACAAAAAAAAAGTCAAAGCGTCTAAAGTAAGTAAAATTGTAGTAAAATTTTACAACAATTTGAAAGTCAAACCAAGAAATTTGAAATAAAATCTGGAATCGTAATAACAGTTAAGTGTAAAAATACTAAATAAACATTCTAGAATTATCTTAAGCATATCCTAAAAACCGTTTCAATTATTAGTATATTTTATAGTATATTTTTCAAAGATTAAATTTGGAGGGGGGTAAAATCTTCCAAAGAAACAACGACATTAAACAGTTAACTGACTATATGATCTTAAACTGCAACTATCTTGTTGTGATTAAACTTTTTCTTTCTAATCTACAACAGATCGGATGAGCATGATGGCCATAAACTGTATGAAAGTACGTGGTTATGCCGGCATGTCATATATTGCACGTCTGTTCGTTTTGCTGAAAATATCCAATATAGAGTTCCCTGTTGTTCAAGTGATTTACACAAGTGTTGAAAATTTCTATATGATGGTTACCTTGCAAAGTCAAGGAAGTATTTAATTCCTCTGCTGTCATTGTTGTTTTGCGATTGCGGTATTTTAAAGCGTCAGATAAGTGTCCCATCTAGCTCAAATACTATAGGGTTTTCTGCTAAGAGGATCATTAAAGTTGGACACTTAAATTTCTTTGTTGCGCTATCATCAGATGAGAGCTTTGTGACATACTGCTTGAATGTTTCACTGCGGGATTCCAATAGTGTTTTAAAGGTCTTTTGAAGAAAGTTTTATCTGGAGTGGCTTGTCATGCAGCATCTCTTATCCTTATAATCAGACACTGTATTGCTACATCAAATTCTTGAAAGAGTTCCGCGCACAGTGAGCTCGAGTACGGTTATAATTGCAGATCGTGCCGTAGAATCTAGTCTCACAAGACAGCTGAACTGCAACATTCACTATAACAAAACTAATCCGAGACCCGTGTAACAATTACTAATGCGCACTTTTAAATATGAGCGATCTAAATAAATTTCTGCTAAAATTATCAAGTAATCCCCACTTCAACTGAAATGGAATGCCAAAATACTGTCGATAAAGACAATCTCAAACGACCTCTAACCTCACCGGAACATAGTGACTCCACTAAACAATATTTATTTAACACGTCCACTCTGATATCTCAAAATAAATTCTAGACTCCAAACACGATTGCAGCTATTAAATCAACCATAACAGAAGAATTTATCGCCAGATGCAAAAGTAAGCAACTTAAAATCAACTTGAATACCACAGGCTGTTACAGAAAGCTCACTAAGTTTTAGGACGAGCGCCAAGTTAATTGTTCCACATGCAGAAATCAAGGAAACTCCAACATTTCAGCAATAATACGTCATATTCCTGGCTCAATAACTGTTGAGAAGATAAGGCAAAATTAGAACACCTAAAGATCCCAGTAATCAAACTACACGACCATTGAACCGCAATAACACTCCATTACCAATAATTGCTGTTGACCTAGGCAAAAACGAGAAACCAACGATATATTCAATTTTAATAGGCCGTAGAACCTCGACGTAAAAATAGTGATATCCCTCAGTCCACCAGCTGCCAGATGTTGGGACATCTAAAAACTATTGCCACCTGTCCCCAAATTGCGTGCTGAGAATCACAATTATTCGAAATGCAATAAAAAAGAAGACGTTGTCTCTTCCAGAAGCGTAAACAAACACGAATGCCACCATAAGAGGGAAAAATGCACCAGCCCTGAGCCACAACCCCCATGCCTGCAAATATCATTAACCAAAACAATCAAACCTAACAAATCAAAACCCTTTTAGGACTAACTTCTCCTTCTATTATTGAAGTACTTACCCCCCACTCACCTCGAACAAATTAAAAATCGTATCATATTATTAATTCCAACGTTGTTACTTAATGGCAGCAAATAATCTAATTCCCGTAGGTACGTTAACCCTCCTAAACTGAAACGAAAGTGGTATTAAAAAACAACTATTAAGAACATTCACGTTATCGGAATATTACATTTATTGGAAAGATCGACCAACAGGGGGTTGATGGAGGAGTAACGCAATAATAGCCAAAAAAACTTAACTGTTTCCCCCGTCGCATTAGAGGACGTTCACTTTTTAGAAGTCGTTGCTGTTAGTATGACTCTTCACTCCGAATCATATCAACTTACAAGTCAAATCATCCCAAATGAACTCAATCAAGTCTTCGTAAGCCAATATCCCACACTTCTTGCTAGTGACCTCAACTGCAGACACACAAATGGAGATGCAGAGTGCCTAACCCTAATGGGATAAAATTTAATAATCTCACTGCTGAACTGGCACTGCAAGTAGCTGCACCCTCCTAATATACTTACTACCCATATCGGTACAGCCGGATATCCTTGGAATTATTCTATCAATAACGCAGACAGTACTCACGAAGGTCGATCCTGATCGCCTACCAGTCTGATTGTTTGCCTCACAACTGCTCACATCTTCCAAGACTAATCACACATTGACTGGGCTAAGTTCCGATCTATTATGAATAAATTATTAATTTTTCCTTTCAACTTAGAATCTCATTAAGACATTGACAAAGCGGTGGAAATGTTTAGACATATACAACAATTAATAAACGATAACCATGCAGACTGTGGCAAAGAAAATAAAAATACCCAACTCAGTAGACTTATTATTAATTAATTCAGGATGTCCTCTTACCAAAGCCACATAGAATCTTTGGTGAAGGACCACCAAAAGGATATTAAAACAACCAGTGCTAATTTCACGACACCGATGTGCTAGTCGTACGTATTCAGAAGATTCAGATAAGTATGAGATTTTCGCAAAGCAGCTGAAAAAGCATTTACCACTCCTACTAATTGAAATGACACTAACAACCCTGAAAAAATAAATTAAAGTTCCTCTCGGTACAGCAAAGATGTATATTAAAAAACTAAAATTCTTAGACTCAACGCAGTACTAAAAAAAAATTCACCAGATAAATGCATCTGTTGACGAAATCGCTTGGAAAAGAGTGGAAATTCTAATAATTTCAAAACCTGCAAAGAGCACGACAATTCTACTGTTATCCAATTAGCCTGCTATCTACATTTTGAACGAACGAACCACACACGCACGGCTAAGTAAATACTTGGGAGGCTAGTAAAGTTATTCCACAATTTCAGTTTGGATTTGGAAATTCTCATGCAACAACAGACCAGCTTCTGAGACTCACAGAGCTGGCAGACTTTGAAAGCAAAATGCACACGCTCGCCGCATTTGTAGATGTGGCACAGGTGTGTGGCCGAATCAGGACCGACAAGCTTATTCACAAAATTGTAACGACGACAATTCCACCATATTTACTGGAGGTAACAATCTCATTGAGACCTTTCGAGAACGAGTCTCTTCGATCCGTCAAGTTAACCATGGAGCTCTACAATATTTGATATATTTAAGCCTAATATTTTCTCATCATCTGGATCAAGTCTAGCTATGTACGCCGATAATGATACGATTATCACTCAATATTATGGTATTATTAACGCAATCTCCAATATTCAGGATTTCAACCAACTTAGCTTATGGTTTAACAAATGGGGAATCATCATAGACGCTAATAAATACGAAGCAAAAATTTTTACGCTACGCCAGATTTTAGATCCCCCAAATTTATTTATTTATCAAGAAATTATCCGTTTTCTCCTCTTGCTTGGTGAAACGCCCGTCAAAATTCATTGCCAATTGAGTAAGACATACGCTGAATGTGTTGTGGATGTTAAAATGTGCGTTCGTAAATGCGAAAGTTTGAAGAAGGTCAAGAGTTGTGTGGCAATGAACCGAAGCAGCTTCGACTATGAATCAGTCGGACTGAAACCATGATTGCGAGAGTGAAGCAAGTTGTTATGGAAGACCGTCGATTAGGCGTACGTAATATCGCCTCTGAACTTGGAATTTTTGTAGGATCTGTGAAGTTTATTTTGCTTGATGACCTAAAAATGCGGAAAGTTTCTTAAGGTGGTTCCCACGAATGCTGACCGAAGGACACAAGACTCCGCGGGTGACAATGTCTCAGGATGTTAACGCGTGATTCCGCCATAAATTGAAAGGCACTCTCCGCAACCGCTCATTTGCCAATGCAATGTTGCATCCACGATTTTCCAGTGGACAAAACACACCCTTAAAGAAGTGTTCTCAGGAACTATGGAATCATGGCGATAAGGCTGTGAACTATGTACTTCTAGACGGAGATTATGTTAAGAATTAACAGTCGTTTCAACTTTCTTGGATAAGTACTTTTTCAGAAAATAAAATTGGAGACCTTAGAACTTAAACGTATAGAAATGGTGTTTTCTTATGTCTCTCTTCGTACAAAAATTTGATAAGACTCAAACACTAAAAACTGCTTCGTAAGTATCGAAAATATATCTTTCATTAACAAAAATCTGCTTTTTAACGTAGCAGAGCTAGACAAAGGCAAATAAACTTTGCGTTTTGTGCGTCTAGAAAATGTAAAACACCTCATCCCACAACTTCGAAATGCTTGCGTATATAATGTTCCTATTTCTGCTGGATGGATTTTTGTTTTAGCCGCAAAGGCCTCGAAATTTCTAGCGTACAGCAATATACATAAATTATTGATCCGAAACAACAGCCCTTCAACCGAGAGTTAAATAAATACAAAAAGCTTTCGAAATTTGTTGTTTTCGATAACATTTTCATATTCAGCACGCCTTTCCAAGCTCTGGTGGCATTAACAACAGCAAGTTCAATTTCACCAGTAAATTTCGGAAGTTTAATTGCCTCATTCGCTTCAGTAGTTTTTCAAAACCAAGTACGTCATGGAAAAGGCAGAAACGGCTTGGTTATTATCGTGCCGCGTTGCGTTTTTCCCAAGTTACTAAATATTCGAAGCTTTTTCTATATTCTAAAAATTCGCTGCGTTAGGCCGCTCTGAATTAGGTATGTGTTAATTGCATTCCCAGGGAGAGTAATGCTGTTAAACCGCACGAGGTCGCGCGGCAGCCTTTAATTTGAGCGTTTGCGTTACCCGCGGCCCCATATTAAAAAATTAAATAAACTTTTGCACGAAAATTGTTAATAAATTTGGGCCGACTTACAAATTCGCTGTAAAAGCGCCCTCCGCAGTTCGGTTCGTTAATAAAACCTTTAGCGCTGCTAAACTTTGCCGGCCATTAATTAGCCGCTATTTGCTGATTAAGCATTCACGTGCAGCGAGAGGTTTTAAACGATCATGTGAATACAATGTAATGTAGCAAGTGGTGCAGTTATTGTGGTTTCGAATTTGTTTGTGTAAAGCACCTGCAATTAGTTATGTGGTAATTAAATGACGATATAGAAAGAGAAGCTAACTGTAAGGTCGTATGAAATTTATATCCGGCCACTGACTAACAGAACGTGTAAAGTAAAATTTCGTTAAATATAGGGCATAGGCTTTCTTGTCTGGCGTAGTAGGGACTTCTTAGTGGAGTCTTGGAATGGAGTTTTTCATGCTTTGCTGCTGTTGAATTGAGCGATATTCTCTGTTATTAGACTTCAGTCGATCAGTTCTCTCTTCAGCAATGACCAAAATGTCTTGATAGGTTCGTACCGTACCGAATATTATTCGATAGACATAATCACTAAATGCCTTCTCACTTCAAAATAGGGTAGGTTGCGTGACGTTCGGAGACACAATCCATGGTAGCAAAATTCTGCTGGGGCATGGTTTATTCTATTTTTTGAATCCCTGCCACTCTCTGTCTCTTTGCTGGCCATTTTTGACTAATTCATAAACAGCTACCTTGTTTTCTCCATGATCTAATGACATGCTGCTGTAGGATGTGGTCCAGATTTTCTGCTGTGCCTTACGTCAACGCTCTTCAGAAGACGTTTGATAATTCTCTTATGCCGCTAAAACCTTTAGCATAATGTACACATTTTTACTTCATTCTACCTGGTTTCGCAGCTTATCATAAAAATTAAAGTAGAAGCATTTATTATATAGGCGATGGTTAGAAAGTATGTCATATAAAGTTCTTATCCATACTTCTTCTGCTTCACAAGCTGTTGTGTGAAAAACTCTAACAGGACAGCATGTACGAAACCGTACTCCTAACCAAGTTCTAGAAATTAAGAGACTGAAAATGCAGAATTAACAGAAGGAGAAATAACAAAAATGGATAGCCATGTCAGATGTGTCATCTAAGGTCTCAAAATGAGAAAACGCAAAATGTAAACCAAATAGACAAAGAAATATAGAATTAATGGTTAGAAATGTAAGAAAATAAATATACAAAAAGGAAAATGCTTTCGTCTGTCTTCTTGAAGACTCTGGTGGCTTACATATTTTTTGAAACGTTTTGGTAAATTGATAACGGGATCTCTCATCTTCTAAAAATGCATTTTTATAAAAAAGTGCTACCTTCGTTCCGTCTGAATCAGTTAAATGACATTAGAAAGAAACCAATGATTCTTGATTGTCTTCGTTTACTTCCAAAAGCAACAAATCACAAGTGTATGTATTAGGTTGTTCCTAATGGTGGTACATTTTAAACGCAATTATCTTATCCTATAGTAGCCATATGTATTAAAAATTATCAGTAGCACACAGCTAGGATACAGTAATTCATAAAATGATCGCATTCTTTAAGTCGCCACCTGGAAGAATAAATTCTCGAACTATTTTTGTCATTTCCATCAAGTTATGGTCTAGTAGATCGCCTGAGATAGCCACAGTTTCTCGTTGAATTCTCTTTTCAGTCCCGTAGCTTGCGTGTGCTTCTAATACACGCCTTTCCCTTTAGATAGCTTAATTAATTTTGTGTTAAATTCTGAAATTTTAATGGCCAAAGGATACGCTGAATGTTAGCATTAACAGTTGTGCCGTATGGATAGTTGCAACATTTTGTTGCATCTACAAGCTTATCGTTGCAGTTCGAAAATAAATCTAATACTTAACATGTAATTGTAATACTTAGCAGCAACTACACACACACACACATGGAGTATCGCACGCCACACTACTATTTAGACTCTTCAAAAGAATTTACGTAACTCTGCACACTAATGTGACAAATGTTTTCCTTTTGAGCTAATCAATAAGTAAACTTCGTCAGGATGGTTCTTCCTTTGTTTTGCGAAACGTGTCTTGTAAATGTAGATCATCTTATCACAATAGATTGGTTTGTTTTCTTTTATTATATATATAATAATAATAATTAAACGCTTGCACTTCAAATTAAGCCTGAAATTCGTAGTCCAGCTAATAATTTACATTTTTTAGAAACCACAAAGCTTAGCTAAACGATTTTAGTTCGTTTAAACCTTAGGGGATGTATACTAATTCGCTAAGATACTCAACATTACCGAACCTTTAAAAAACTCTGAGATATTGATCTTCAGCAGAATCCCCACTTTTAGTTATGACCCCTAGAAGATAAATGATGCTGCAAAAGTCAAACTTCAAATAATGAAATTAATACAATCACCCCGAAACGCTACATAAAGATGAAGTTTTATGTCAAAGACTTACCTGCAAAAATAGTTGTTTACACCTGCTAGGATACCGCAAGATGCAAGGAAAAGAGAAAACCAAAACATTAGTCATGTCAGGAATATCCTCAGAATAATCAGTAGGTCTCAGTTCCCTCCGTTTCCAGCAGGCTTTAAGTGGTCAGCAGCGTTAACATAGCTAGTGGACCATCCAAGATCGGAATATGAAATGTGAATAAATACTAAATGTAGATGTATTTAAAATTAATACTACTAAATGAAAAGCTAGTGGAATATTTAAATTAATAGACGATGTCATAGATTACTATTCCAATTTTACTTCCATATCAGACAAATCAAGGATATTGTTGTAGCTAAAAAGCAACCATATAAATCTAAACATATAAAAATATACGAATCTGCTAATAACTAGAAATAAAATGAAAAAGATGAATTACATAATGATATAATAACGTAGAGGCAGGCACTTCTAAGCTGAAGTTCCAGCCCAAATAACTAAAAGGAAGGGTGGTATGTATTTTGCTATTGAACAAGACAAGAGCTGTCCGCATGGCAGGAAAAAGTCCCCATGGAGAAGTTTTCATTTCACTTGTGGAACATTGTCATGGTCATACTCATCCTTGTAGAAGAATAGCTTATTAATACTACCAGAGAAGGTATACAAAGAGTTAAAAACGCCAGAAACTCAAAACTTACCTAAAACTAATGTATGGATAAAATCATAGGATAATTAGAAATTACTCTAGTAGTAGTTAAACAAACTGGTAGTACATTTAACAAATGCAGCTCAAAGTTAAGCTGGAAAGCATTAAACTAAACTAAAGAAGAATCAAAGACTGATTTATTTTAGCATCCACCGCTGAAATAGAAACTCTTCTGGATCTTCCCCCTCTGTATGTTTTGATTACCTAGACTACAAAGCTTATATCATATAACTCCGAAACAGTATCGTTAATACTTTACTGAAGATTATAATACGGGTTCAAAGAGGGTGAAAAAAATCCAAGTCGGAGTTGTTCTTTGGCAGTATAATTTGGTACACAGAAGGTTCAGTATTTGAAACAACTACCGCATGAAGGCCTTATAGTAAAAAACTAAAAGAATCGTTTGCCTTTTCTTTGGGGAAATATGCGTCTCTATTTCAAACAGAATTGTACTGCGTACTATAGTGTGCACAAGAGAATAACGGAAAGGTGTATAAAAGCATACGCATTTATATTTTATCCTACAGCTGGGTGGCCCTTTTGGACCTAAAAGTCACATTTAGACTGATTTGGGAATGCTATAAAGGACTCAATCCGGAAAAGCAGGGCAAGGGAAGGCCTCTTTGGGTTACAGTTAGTTGTGGAATTGAAGGTAACGAGAAGAGAGGCAGAGATCATCTAACGACTGTTATAGGCCAGTAGCAGATCTGAGAATCAAAAGAAGCAAAATTCGCCAACATATTGGAAGCTGGGTTCGTTGGATCGGTAGACCAGGGCATAATTTTAGTAATAAGAGAGAAGTAGAGCTGCTGCTATTTATCCTTCAATAAAAACGTCTTAGAGTTGTCGCAAATCTCTTAACAGAGCACGGTCTTAGAAAAACGTGGAAAATATGAGAAATATTATGGTGATGACGGAGTTAAGCATATTAAGCATTTGTAATATTGGTTAAGACAAAACATATTTGGAAAATCCAAAACCTTTGTTATGCACCCAGTAACAAACTCGAGGCTTTTAGTAGGGAAGACAGGAAAATGTAAACAAATAAATAGACACAAATACCGAAATGTAGAAATACAAAATAAAAGAGAGAAGCAAAAACGTAAGATTTCTAGAGTGCAGAAGTACAAAAGACTTAAGCTACTTAAGCGTATTAAAGAACCGAGCGGAAAATTTAACATAATGTTACGCAATCATCAACTCAACTTTAGTCTAAGAGTGCACATTTTCAAATATTATACCTGATCAATTCTCCCTACGGCTTCGAAACGTAATTTTCAAGAAGGAAACCACAAATTGAATTTGAAATATTAATGTATAAAGGAATAATGAGAAAGTCGTGGATACAAAGATGAATCAATGAAGAAGTTCTCAGGTAGTTTAGGAAACGAGTTTTGCAGTATATAACAGAAGGAAAAATTGAAAGAAAAAGAAAGAAAAATAAAGATATCGTGGCTAAGCAGAATTAAAAATTGAAGATGAATAGAAAGACGCCTATGCACACAAAGCATGTGATAGATCGAGACATGATATGTTGCTGACCAATCTCAAAAACTGAAATGGTACCAGAAGAGCAGAGGACCTGAAAAAAGGCAAATAGTTTTGTAATTCTAAACAACTGCCTTATTAGATAAAATAGGCGACACAAGATCACCTTAATATTTGCTTTGAAGTAAATAACACCCCATTTGTCATCAATAAATAATTTCAGTTATATTTAGAGGATAAAAACATAGTTACCAGTAAATAATGAGCAAGTTTCTTCAATTCAATTATATCTAATTGTTCTTAATTTTAATGTTTAAGATGCCTTCTAACCGCAGATAAATATTTAAACTTCAAAAATAAACTCGTATAAATAAAATTGACTCATATGGCCCATATCCTGTTTGGTTCCTTGTGATATTCTTCAGATGATTAGCTTTAGACTCCCTAGGTTTTCTACTGCTTTTCCCAGAACATTTATAGTGCTGTGTTTTTAGTTCTATATTTTATATGTCCAAATCCGCCTTATAGCCTTAGAACCGGTGCATTGTCCTGTAAAAATGTCCGCACTGTTCCTGTAGTGTTAATAAATCTAGAAAAGGGCATTTTTCATCAAACTCGATTTCATACAATTTAAAAGATATGTATGAAGGGAGAAAGCACTGCTCTGCTAGGTTCTTAGGCATAACCTAGGTCTTTGATATGGTCTGGCACGATAGGATTAGGAAAACCTTCTACTGATAAAATTATACCTAACTAACAAAAATTATCAAATAAAACTCTAAGACAAAACCACAAAATTACACCCTCTAAACTGAGGTGTGGGAAGCGCACTAAAAACCATATGATCACAGCAATTCTTGCAACCCAGCCCTGCTATGGCACTACAAAATATATAGGTTTCTCTAAACAAAGACTCTTCAAGACTTATTTGGTATATAGAAGCAAATTAAATCTAGTCTACACAAGTCACCTCAACACATTTGATTAATTTAAGTAAATTTTATTATCAAGTACATACATATCACGAGTTGGGATCACAGTCAATGCTATTTTTCCAGCTAATTTTGATAGGTTAGGGAGCCATTTACACTTCAACCTTCTTGGACTCGCAGCTGGTTTGCTTTGCCAAATCGTTTTCATGTCCTGCTAACTTGTCATAACGCGTCGATCATCATTCGAAAGATCACAATCCTTGCAGTCCAAGGATTGAAAGCTCTGGAACCCCATAACTGGATCCCATAAATCCATATGAGATTTGTTTGAAAGTTATAATTGCGAGCACCTTCCAATTAGCCGGTACATTTGTTTGGTTTCAAACCTAACTGCTTTCTTTTAATTTTGATGATCACCACACCGTCTGCGAACAGGGCTGTAGAGGTTGGCGTGTCGGAAAAGTAAATCAAATATAGCAATGTCCCCAAAACACCACCCTGCGGTACATCTGACTTAATTTGTTATTAATCTGAAATTGCGTTGTTTATTGCTACTTGAAAGAGCTTCTCAATTAGGAAAGAATTTAGCGTTAGATAAATTTGGCTAAAAGTAAAATTTGACCTTGAATAACAAGCCCTTATGCCGTATTTTGTCGAAGGCTCCACTTAATTTTTTGGATTCATTCCATTATTTGGTTGATAATCTGGTGGCTTGGTAAGACGAAATCATTTGCTTGAGATTTACCGTTTATTTTATTGCTTTGAGAAAGTCTTTCGATTATTTTTGACATTAGAGGTAATCCACTTATGAGTCTAGGAAAATATGATTGATTGGATGACGTACGGAAAGTAGGTTAATCTCATTATGCTATTGTTAACGGTGGTAGCCTTTCTTGGAAAATGTGGTAAAATTTCTGCTGCAATCGGATCATACCCAGAAGCTTTTCCAATATTTCTAAGTTTTGGCGACAAACTTCGAATGGTGAGAGAAATCTAATTAGCAGCGAAAGCTGTGGTCATAGTTACCTTGCCAGTTGGGAGTTTGCGAAAGTATCTGCTTATTGTCAGGTTTTTTAATCGGTGGAATTGTTTTTGATTGCTTTCCGGATTGAATATATTTTTGAACGGTTCGTTAAGTGCATCCACAAGTGCGTTACGTAGTTGAAAAAGTTAGTCTGTCATAAAGTCGTCACTTTTCCGCGTTCTTCGTTTTTCGGTGATCAGATTTCGTGGATGAGGTTGATTAATCTAGACCAAACTGTATTTCGTACTCCAGTCTCCTGTTGTAAATTTAGTGCCTTGTGACCTGAAGAATCCTTTGTATTCATCAACGATATGGCACGCCTCGGCGGGCTGAAAATTGCTGCAATTACAAGTGAATCGGAAAGAGCTTAAATTTTTATGGTTGCACCATGGATTTTTTCAGCTTGCTAGGGTTATAATTCGTGCTAAACGCTCGTATTTCTGATTAACACAGCTGAACAGGAATTCTCGCCTCGGTGCCTCCTCACAATGAGATTGCTACTAAAATCGGTGGACAGAATACATCAAGGTGTCTGGTGTGGCGGCCTTTTCGCCCTTGAACCGCTTTATATCGACGGCGGCATGCAATTTTGATATCAGCTTTTTAGCGTCAAATATGAGAGCTTTCCACGCATATTCATGCGCGCTCGGCCACTAAGGTCGTGTCTTGCATACATTCATCATGCGCATTCCACTAAGGTCGTGTCTTACCCCATACATTACATGTCATGCAAGTCGGCCACTAAGTCGTTCTTATTTTCAAATACCCGCAGCCAGGCCATTAGGTCGTGTCTTAACCCGCATACATCAAATTCATTTCGCATCCCCGCATACATTCATATTCGCATCGCAGCTCCCAATTTGGTCGTGTCTCAACATCTCGAAGATACCAGATCCGCAACGCAGAGGTTGCCTGCTTGAATCGCCGGAAGCCGAAGCCGATTCAGGTGAGCGATTTGGCAATTCTTTGTGTTGATATCGTTTGCCGCCCCATTGCTTCGCGACGGCCGTTTAGAGACGGATTTGGCCTTATCGGCTGACCTTCCACAACAGGCCTGTACTACGTTTTCACACCGCACCACGAGAGCAATATGTACAGCCTGCCTCTCCATTTGTTGGTCCTTACGAGCCGCATCGGTATCGTATCCAAACATCCACGGCGTTTACGCCTGCTCTCCAGTGTCCAACATCTACTTAGGTCTGGTTCTCGAGTTAGTGACCGAAATATAAATTCACTTTTATAGCGTCTATAATTTATTGAGAGTTTACCCCTCAATTTGGAACGCATGCATTAAATGAGTGATAATGCAGCTATGAGATTTTCAATCATCGCACCTCCATTATATACATGTTCAAGTCAAATACTTTTATTTTGCTAAATACCTCGAGAACCAGGCACAAGTGGATAATGAAAATCATATACGTGGGACAGCTTGATGCGCTCTACCGAATTTGGTGGCAGAAGGCGCCCAGTAGGGGTTTCCTGTTGAGTCGCCGTGGGCCATTCCATCTAGTTGATTAGCATAATTTACGTTATGTCGTCGAATTTTTACTGCTGTCCTATTTGTTGCGTGAGTTTCTGAGACTAGTGATATATCAATTTGTTGCAGCTGTAGAAAAGTTAGTATTTTAGAAATTCCGTTGGCGTTCCGCAGAGCAATATGTAACGAAGCTATTTTATTGATCGCCGTGGAAAGTATGTTTAAAATCATGGCGTTTGGGCTCTCAAGTTGGGAAAACATATTTTTAAACTTTTTGGGGAAACTTGACATCATTTCATTAATGTTAAGTTGTTAGTCATGAGTTAGAGAATTACTGGTTCTTTTGCCCATGCTTAAAGACGGTTAATTACATTTTATGGCAATTGTCCCCCAACGATCTAGGGCATAAGGAGAAATAAAAGAACAAGAAGGAAATTTTGTTTCACTGTTGAGGTTATTGAATTAATTCCCAATAAGAGGAAATTAATTTATATTTAAAGAGGGTTGTCAAGGGTATTTATATGCCATTGCTTTGAATGGTGCGTTTCTGGCTCTTTGAAGGTATTGGTAAACTGTGTAACCTTTAGAATTGGACGGAGTGCTTAGCTCTAATACTGCTTTTTTTGCATATTGATATTTTGTGTCCACCGCCGCATTTAACGTAGACAAAAGTTTTGTTGCCATAGATTTTTGTGTGTCCGTAGTTTTAACATCTTAAGTATTGTGGAATGACATTTTTCTTTCTGGGAGATTTTATTGAAACAACTATGTTATCGATGTATTTAAATCCATTTTTTATTGTTTTCGCTTGACCATAAAAAGTTTAGTTACTCAATGATATATAATTATTATATTGCAAGCTTTATGATCTTGCTCAGCTAATTCGTCCTTGATCATGTTGACTGGAACGGAATAGTGTTCATTTCGGATGATTACTGCACAGGCTCTTTCTTCTTTGAGCTGGTAGGTATGATGTATTATGTTTCCCTCGTTGAGATAGTTTCCTGTATGGATCTGCGGTTAGGGTGTTGATTTTAATTATCATTTGATGTTGCTGACATATTGGTTTTCTCGATGACCATCATTTTCCCGTAATTAGTGACTCTATTAATATATATCGGTGAAAGGTTTCACATATTTAGCTCGTTAACTATCTTTGTTGTTATTGCTTCTTGCGTGCGGTAGGATTTCGTATGTGTTGGATGTAGTCAGTTGAATTGAAATTCACTGGTTGCCATTGATAAATTAAATTCATTGAGATTTCTTCCTCATTATCGTTATTCATATCATCTACAACTGATTCAGCCTCGTTGTATTCATTTGAACCTATAAGGTTATCATTGTTTATTTCTTTAAAATGTTGATTATTTTCATTGGCTTGAATTTCCTATGTAGATAGGGCTCCATAATTATTTACGGCTGATGTTCCTGTACCCGTTTCCGATTGTTTACATTTATTAAATTAAAGATTTCTTGTAAGTACAAATTTTAACAGCACTGTAGATTAAAATAAATTCGACCTCTAATTTCGCTATCTATTAATGGCACTGCACTTTCCGAGATAACAGAGGTCATGGAGCGTATGTTTAATTTTCGAAACCCAAATGCAAACTGCCTTCAGACTTACAGGGTGCGAGATAATTACCCGTGCAGTCGTGCACGCTTCAGCACGTAAATATTATCGATGGTAACGATGATGGAACAGGCGTTTATGTCGTCGTTGTTTTGTTTTTCGATGCAATGGCACCGCCTAGTAAATGGAGATCCGCGATTCTTGAGCTGTTCAAGTACAACAATTAAGAAACGCCTCGGTAACTCACGACCGCTGTGAAACACATCCGAGAGAGAATCAAGAATAGCGTCAACTCGCCCAGGACTTTGGTATGAGAGACTTTACCGTTAGATTATTTGCCAAGTTACGTCTGGGGCTTTAGGCTTTCCGTAAGATCAAGAGCTAGCGGCTGACTGACAGAAAGCAGAACATGACTAGAAGAAAATTGGCCAAGAATCTGCTGACCCGATACCATCCGCCACGACATCGTTTGGTCAGAGGAAAAGAGCTTCACTCTCCAAGCGGTGACAAGCAGTCAAAACACCAGGACACATGCCCGATACCTCGAAGATGCCAATGTCAAATGGAAAACCATTGAGCGCTCCTCTCGTTCTGTATACATCATGGTTTTCGGGGCATCGCGGCTGATGAAAAAGCCCTTCTCTTTTCACAGATCAGGGCGTCAAGATCAATGTGAAAGTATACAAGAAGGACATCCTGGAGTCACTTTGGATCTCCCTACTGGTCACCGCGCCAAGACCACGAATGGACTTCTCCACTTATCTGTGGAATATTGAAAGCGATTCCTTATCAAGGCCTGGGAAGAACTCTCCATAGGGTACTTGCGTGCCACCGTCGATGCCGTTCCCAAGAGGCTTAGATCAAATTCGAGAACTATGTGATATTATTTTAAGACCAATAAAATACTACTGTTATAGTTCGGTTGCTACTGCTTTTAAAATAAGAGAATCATTATCATCATCATTGAGCCGTACAATTCTGCTAATTATGGCTACGCCTTTCTAAGGCGTTTTCAATCCATTTATTGTTCTTGCGTTCTTTCACAGTTTGTTGTTAGTTCTGGCGGTCTCTATTAACTTCTTCCATTCCTTTCTATCTCTGCATTTCCACCTCCAATCTTCTATTCCCATTATCTTTATGTCCCCTTCCAGAGCATCTCTCCATCTCTTTCTTGGTCTTTCTCGTTTCCTGGGTCCAAAAGGTGTCCACTGCGTCACTTTCCGTATCATTTTCCTTGGTTTTCTTCTCCAGATATGCCCCTCCCATCTTAAGCGTTGTGTTTTTATGTGTCTGACTATGTTTTCTCCTCCTAGTTCTTCTTCTATTTCTTTATTCTTTTTCAACCTTCTTTCCCCATCCCTTGTTATGCTAGGCCCTAATATTGTCCTCATATATTTTCGTTCCATGATTATTAGGTCTTCTTCTTCTTTTTCAGTTACTTTTGTTGTTTCCATCGCGTCGAATCAGAGTCTTATATATTTTTATTTTGGTTGCTTTACTTAATGTTTTGTTTTTTAGTAGTGTTTTGTTTCTGCCATATGCCTGGTTTCCTTTCAGCAGTCTTTCTTTCACCTTGTTCCCCCCGTTTTGTCCTATCATAACTCCCAGATAGTTAAAGCAGTTAACTCTCTCAAACATGTGCTCTTGTGTTTTTAGACAGTCTTGTGCGTGCTCATGTTCTTTTCCTATCTTCATGTATTTTGTTTTTCCTTCGTTTATTTCCATGCCAAATTTCCGTGCTTCTTCGTCTAGTTGGTCTACGGCTCTTGCAATGTCTTCTTTCCTATTTCCTACGATTGCTATGTCATCCGCATACGCTGTTATTTGTATTTGATTGGTCATGATGTTTTTCCTATGCAGATTAGTTCTTCGTACAATGCTTTCTAGAGTTAGATTAAATATAGTTGGGGATAGGGAGTCCCCCTGCTTCACTCCTCTGTTTGTTTCAAAAGATTCTGTTACTGTTCCTTGGAATCGTACTTTGGAAAAGGTCACTTCTAACAGTGCTAGTAGTTTCCCAGGTATTCCTAGGTGTTCTAGTTCTCTTATTAGTTCTTTCCTGCTCACTGAATCGAAGGCCATTTTGAAGTCTATAAAAATAATATGTGTTACTTCATTATGTTCCCATTGTTTTTGGGTTATTTGTCCTAGGGTATGTATGGTGTTTATGGTCGATCGGCCCGGTCTAAATCCATTCTGGTAATCCCCAAGTATATTTTCGGCGTGCGTCTTTAGTCTTTTGTTCACTAGGTTTGCTAGAATTTTATAGGTGGTGTTTAAGAGCGATATTGGTCTGTAATTTTTACAGTTATTTCTTTTTTATATATTGGGATTATTATGCTGTTGTTCCAGTCCTTTGGCATCTTGTTTTGTCTCCATATTTGTTTTATTAGGTGGCATATTTGCATTTGTATTTGTTGTCCCCCATATTTTAATAGTTCTGCTTCGATACTGTCTTACCCTGGTGCTTTACCATTTTCTAGTTTTCTTAATTCTTCCTGGATTTCTTCATCATCGGGGCAGTCTTCTTCTTCCATATCCCCTCCTTGTGTATATAGCATTTCTTGAGAGTGTTGTTTCAATATGTCACTCATCCTTTGTGGGTCGTTCTCTATTTTGTCCGGTTTTGTCTTTTATTCCTTTGGTTTTTGTTGACTTTCTGTTATGTTGGAGCCTAGTTTCTTGTAGAATTGTTTTAAGTTGTTGCTTCTGCCTTCTTGTTCTATTTCGTCAAATTTCTTATGTATCCAGTCGTTCTTCTTCTTTTTGTATAGTGCGTTTGCTGCGTTTCTTTTAGCTTCGTATTCAGTTCTGTTTTGGTCATCTTTCCTTTCAATTGATTTAATTCTTGCTAATTTTTTTTGTTTTCTGGCTTCCTCGCCTTCTTGATCAAACCAATCCTTGCTTGGTCGGGAATTTGTGGGGATTTTCAGTGTTTCCTCTGCTGCTTTTGTTATGTTGTCCTTCATTTCTTTTCATATTTCCTCTATGTTTGTTTTGTCTTTTCGTGTCTTTCTTGTGATGGTTTCTTCTAGTTTTCTTTTGGTTTCGTCGTTTTGTAGTTGTTCTACATCCCATTTTTTACGGTTTTTACTTGTACTGTATTTTCTCTGTAGATCTATCTTTCTTACCTTTGCTACTACTAGATAATGATCCGTTTCAGTTTGTGCACCTCTATATGATCGTGTGTCTATTATCTTCCTGCCTATGTCTTTTGTGGTCATTATATGGTCAATTTGGTTTTCAATGTCTCCTACTGAATGTCTCCAAGTAACTTTGTGCTTTCGTGGATGCTCGAATTTAGTTGTTTGTAGGGTCATATTTAATGATCCTGCTAGTTGAGTTATTCTGTGCCCATTATCGTTTGTTTCATTGTGTATAATTCCTTTTCCATTCCCTGTTACTTCACTTAGATATGGCTCCTTCCCTATTTGCGCATTCGCATCTCCCAGTATTATCACTTCGTCTTTCCTGGATAGGTCTTCACAAATTTTACTTAGTTTTTCGTAATAGTTATCTTTTACCGTATTTTCCGCAACCTCTGTGGGTGCGTATATATTTACTATCGAAACAAAGTTGGTGTTAAACTTCAATCGGAGTACTGCTATTCTTCCATCTACCAGTTTACATTCTATTATATTATTTACTAACTTCTTTCTTATGTAGAAGCCGACACCATTGCTCCCTCTTTTTTCTTCTCCGCTATACATGAACGTGTATTTATCTTTCGTTATTTCGCCTGCTCCTTCCCATCTCGTTATGTCTATGTTGTGTTTATCTAATTCTCTCACTATTTCCTCCATTTTACCTACCCTTAACATTGTGTTTATATTCCAAGTTGCGATTTGTATTTGGTTGTTTATTTTTGTTTTTTCTTTGTTCTTCTTGTTTTTAAGTTTTATGTTTGTGTTTGCAGCCTTATTTATTTTATCCTTTCTCCATTCGTTGTCCTTGTTCGTTTCTCCGGTCGTTATCGGTAATCGTCCCCTGCCTTCGTTTACTCGTTTTTGTTATCTTGAGTAGTCTTTCCCGTAATGTTCGTCATCGTTGTTCTCTGGCTCAAAGTTCTTCCTTTTTTTGGTTATCTGAGGTTTTACTCGAATCAGCTCTAGTTGAGTCTCTTTCTTTTTCTTCTTGGTTGGTGTTCTCTGATGTTATCTGTATTGTTTCATAGTCTGTATTAGCTCCTTTCGTTGTTCTTTAATTTCCTTTGAAAAATCTTCCTCGAAATAAATTTTAGTGCCCTTTAGTTTTTTTGCTGAGTTTAGAATTTCAATCTTTTGTTCCACTTTCTTAATTCTATCACTATTGGTCTTTTCCTTCCCGCGTGCTCTCTTCCCAATCTTCTTATCTGTGTTATCTCCTCCTCAATATTTATAGATACGCCTATGTCACTTAGGATTGCCCTTACTTTTTCTTTTATTACTATGTCCATCTCTTCTTCTTGCTCCTCCACTCCTTGTATAATTATATTGTTCTTTCTAATTTCCCTCTCAAGATTTTCGATTCGTCTTTCTTGCATAGTTAGTCCTTGTTTCAGTGATTTATTCTCATTATATAATAGTATTTTAATATCCTCCTGGTATTTATCAATCTTCTTCTCCAATCTATTATTTCTGTCTTCTAGTTTATCTAATTTTCCGTTTATATCCTGTAGATGCCGTTCCTAAGAGGCTTAGATTAAATTCGAGAACTATGTTACAATATTTTAAGACCAACAAAATACTACTGTTAAAGTATATGTGAGACCACAATTAACTAATCTGGAGATTTTACAACAATTTCAGTCTAAAACTCTGAAAATAATTGAAAACTATAATCCATCGTAACCTTTCTATTGAATTAGAAAAATTATACGAGTGCAAAGTATTTTATACGTTTTGATAGTTGTATCAACTTTTGAATCTGTTGGCCAACAGAAATACAACGCTGTAAAATCTATAAATTTACTAAATTTGTTTATTTCCCGCAAGAGAAGATTGTAAATATAAATAAAATTATGCAGAAAAGTAACATTTAGAAGAAAAATGCGAGAAAAAGCTCGAAGGTGCATAATTTATTACTGTGCCTTCGTTAGACCCTTCAAAATAAACACGAGCACTCTCTATAGTTGCTGTTTGAAAGCTCGTAAGCGGATGGCAGCACTGTAATGCCAGTCAGATCAATATTACAGAGTTTTACAGGTCCCGAAAGCGTCTTTGCTATATACATAATATTAATATTTCGAGATGTTAACAGAGGGAATTTCGTGCTTCATGGAAATTTTATTTAATACGCAATGGAATTAAAAAAACGAGTTACATTTAAATGAGGTCAGATCACTGCCTAAAAACTGAATGTAACATATATTTTTCAACCCCTGCAACTGATTCATTAGCCATCCCCGCGCGTGCCGCTCTAATTGCCATCAGGCAAATATCCGTTTACATCAAACGGCTAATTGCCCGAATTCCGCATCGCGCAATTATCCGCGAGCCCGCTAATATCGCGGCGTAAATTACCGGTTAGATACGGGCCGATCGCGCGCCCCAACCGTGAAATTAAGTCCGAAGTCTGCGTGACACCCGCTCCCCAGGGCCGCGCCGCGGCTCGATGCTGAAAGTCGCGCCCGCCTTTTGCCGCGACGCGAGCTTTGATTCGGCCCTAATTAGGAAGTTGCCGTGTCACCGCGAATGCAAATGAATATAAATACCGAACGGCCGCGTTCGCGCTGCCGTAAAATTTAATTTATATGGATCCGCGCTAGTTTATAAAGCGCAATTTATGCGCGGAACGCCACAATTTATCATCCGAGGCGTATAACTCGGGCTTTGGGCTCGAAACCTGCGAAATTTGTGATTTATTCGGGAAGGACTAAGCGATACCTGGGTTTGCTCTACATGAGGAATGGAGATCGTGGGCGCAGACATTAATTGTTAACCTTTTCAGATAATAGCGAAAGATTAGATTTTGGCGAGATTTTTGCTTCTTAACAGCTTCTCTTGATTTCATCTTTGGATGCAGTATAACTTTGCCACAGGTCTCTGTAGAATAGAATCTTAGAATATTTCATCTTTCCCGCGTTTAGTCCACCGATTCCTCTGCTCATTAGCATCGAGAACAAACACCAACTCGTCAATTTGGACATCCGTAGTATCTCGATTCCACTTTGATCTCGGCGACAGAAACGACAGGTACTCCTTCAGCCAGCGATTCCAGAAGTGTACTTGGCAGCGAGTACTTGGGCACGTCTTTGTCTCTTTCTAAGGCCCAAGTTGCTGTCATCAAATACTCCGCACAGCTGTTTGATGCTGGCAGCTCCAACAAGGAAACAATTAGGCGTAATACCTTTCGGGTCGTCTTTATCAGTGGAAACAGTCGTCAGAGGGCGACAGTTCATTGATGCTTTAGCTTCCACCAGTACAAGGAGCAACAGCTGATCAATAAGTGCCTGGTTTTTCAAAATGGTAATCGTAACTGCCTCCACAGACTTCACAAGTGGTTCCCATGCTCCTCCAAAACGCGTAGCTCGTCATGGAACGAAGAATGTAACTCGATCCATGGTACATCTCCATAAGGTCCTTCCTTTTTGGTTCCGTTGACGCTCCAGATTTCTTCAGGGCCTCCACGCCGACATAAACCATTGAAATACGAACGATTTCAATACCAGGTGAACTATATAAACGGGGCTCCGTACCTTTTCCCGTCTCCTTCTGTTGATCACCTCCATAAGTCCAAAATAGTCCGCATTCACGAAAGTAAATGGTCGACTTCTTTCTGTTGATCACTTCCATAAGTCCAAAATAGTCCGCATTCACGAAAGTAAGTAGTCGACTTGGTTGTGCCACTTGTGGTTCTCGAAGATCTGCCATGGCAGGTAGAACTTGCTTTGCGTTCTCCATTTTGCACCGGAAACACCCTCTTGCAAGTTTCTTCACAGCTGATTTCCCTCCAGTGGTCCAGTAACGTCAAGCTTACTGAAGCTTACTGCAGATCAGATCCACCCAATGAAGCTTCTTGTCCAGAATAATTTTTTTCGTTTTGTAATCGATGGAGAGTTTACTAGCCCAGTATCCGAATTAATCCATCTACCACTATCTGCCACAATAAAACTACTTTGAGCGACTTGCTGACTGTACCTCTCCCGTAGATCTTCAAGTTCCTCTTCATAGTAGGCTTCTTGTAAAAAAGTGGTGGCACAACACACGTCCACAAATTGTAGTCCTCGTAAAACCCACGCTGCCACCCTGGCGGGTCGCATTCAACTCCAAAAATCGCCCACCTTAATCAATTCTCAATCTTCCACAATTATTATACACAGAACATTCTCGAATTTCGGGTCTTCCGGCTTGATTCCGGCTGATCTGCTTCTGCTGGACATTAACTTTCAGATTCCTACAAAAATTGAGGATTCTTGAACAACCTGAAATTTTGACTCACATCAGCTGCTATTGACTCTCGTGTACCATCATCTGCCACATTCCCCTTCGTTGGCACCCATCGCTAGTCTGACTTTTCTGTGAGGTCCAAAACGCCTCCAATATCGTAAGTGATGTACATTTTAAGTCGCACTGATCCAACACACGTTATTAAAATCATTCCATATGTTCAGTCTTTCACAAGTAAACTTGGACATCCTGGCACCAATTAATGCTGCGTGGAATTCACACAGCTTTGATAGAAGTTACTCTAGTTTTCGCCATCATAATATTGACATTCTTGTCAATTTTTGCTGGCTGGCGTCACATGACCTGCAGTTGCACTTGTGGTAATTTGACCCTGCAGCCGCTACACACCTTCACCATTTGTTTCAAGAAACGATGCCACTTTGCTAACTGCTCCGATTTCATCGCTTCACCCTGACTCACAGCTCTCCCTACAACCTGAAAGAAGATCCTTTGACGTATTGATAAGTTTACATAAATCTCAGGGCAAACAATGTTCGGGCTTAGCTGTTCAAATTTCAGTTTAAACTTGAACCACTCTTAGGATTCCAATAAAGTCCAAGAACTCGTTCCAACTTATCTTCTTAAAGTTTCTCGGATCAGCTGTTGACACTCCTAGTGTAATAACCTTCAACACATCTTCGATGTTACTCTGGTCTCGAATCCCGCTCTTCTGTGGGTTTCACAAACTTCCTTAATCCTTCTAATGGCTTCCTCGGGCGTTGAATAACTGTCCAAGTGGTCGTCAACATAATGACGGTTAAAAACTGCATCCCCGGCTTTGAGATTTTTTTAAAAATTCCGTACCATTCCTATTTTTAATTCATTGTGCCTGAAACGACGAAATGACTACTCCAAACACCATCACATCCATCTGATACACATCCAGAGGTAGACTCCGGTCTTTTCCCCATTTAGTCGATGCTCAGCTAGATGTTACGCAGCGTTTTCACTTAATTGATGCAGTAAATAAATAAACTAACGTAGATGAATTACAACTACAATTTGGAACAACAAAGTGTTGATGAGGTTTTTGACTTACATATCCTAGATTTTCCTCTCCTCCACTTTGACAGATAGGTAAGAGTAAGGATATTCTCCCACCTCACAAGCCCAATCCACACTTCTAGCAGCCTTACAATTAACATTTTTACGTATTAACTAAATCTTAACTCCAATTTTGGTTTTAAACTCTAACGGTTGGCCGGGACTTAATTGATAGAAAATTAAAGTTTTAAAAGGTTCCCAAAACTTTCATATAATTTAAAAAATTTTGATTTAAAAGAATTTGTTATGGAAAATTAACAAAATAGTAATGAAAGTTATAAGAAACATTTACAATTGAAAAACTAAAGTAATTTTTATTCAACCCGGGCAATAACCAGCCATCCCCGCGCCGCTTAATTGCCTTCGGGAAATTATCAACATAAAGGGTTAAAGCCAATTTCCGCAGGCCATTCTACGTTATTTCCGTTTAAATTCCTTGTTGGGCCAAACCCCCACCGTTAGATTAACCCAAAAGTTTGGTTTGAACCCGGTCCCAAAGCGCCAATTTTGAAAAAGGCTTCCGAAGGAAAAATTCCTTTAATTTGAATTTTCCGTTTCACCGCCAAATGCAAATTAATATTAAAAACCGAAAAGTTTTGAAATTATTTGATTGCTAGAAAAAATTTTGCGGGCCAAAATTTATTCGAGGCCATGTGGGTTGCGCCTTTCGATCCCTCCAAATTTTTTTTGGGAATTTGACAACATTTGGGTTTGTCTACTAAGTAAATAAAGTTGAAATTAATTGTTAAACCTTTTCGTAATGGAAAATTGTTTTTCTTTTTTGGCCTTTCTTAACTGTTTTTGGAATTTAAATTTTGGTCGATTTTGCCCTTTCTTGAAATGAATTTGAGTAAATTTTAACTTCTTTTTACTTCTTCTAGGCCAATTTATTTCTTCCTCCAGCACACTTTCAAATTTTCATCCATTAATTGGTTTCAACTTTTGACTGGCGCGAGGAGGACTTCCTTTCCAGCCACGTTCCAAATTTTTTAGAGTTGCACTTTAGTTTTGCTCAAAGGCAAGTTCGCATAAATTAGAACACTGTTTTCGGCAACTCCAAAAGGAAACAATTAGAAATGGTATCTGTTGTTCTTTACATCCCAAAATCAACACATTTTTCTTTAGCCCACCATAAAAGGGAACAGCTACAATAATCCGGAAAATGGTAATGTAATGTAAACTTCACAAGTTTCCCATTTCCAAAAGCAGCCGTAGGAACAAAATTAACCATCCATTCATCTCCTAAGGCCTTTTTTTTTTTTTGGCCCGTTTCTTCAGGGCCTAACAAAACCATTAAATGCGATTTAAACCATGAACTTATAAAGGGGTCCTATTTTCCCGTTCCTTTGTTATTCCTAAGTTATCCCATTCCAAATAAATTCATTCTTTCTGTTGTCACTTCCATAATAAAATATCCGTTACGGAATATCACTTTTTGCCATTGTTTCTAAATTCCATGGCAGGAGAATTTTTTTTCCATTTTTTTACTTTTGTTTAAATTTTTTCTTTAAGGGGTTCTTATTTATCTTCCTTTAAACTTTTTAAATGTATCGTGCATTCTTAAATTTATATTTTAACTTTGTGTTTTCCTTGAATTATTCTTTATTTTTTGTAGTTTGCTAAATTTTCTTCTGGCCGGTGTTAATTTATTTCAAAACTATAATAACTATAATATGGTGGATTCTCACGACCGGTTCAAAAGGTTCTCTATTATCGTCCGTCAAACTTTGTGTTATACTGTATCGATGAACATTATCTTCGATTATACCTCATTCCTCAAACGTTGCTGTTCACTTGAAGGTCTAGCTCTTAATTGCTTTGGGTAGCCTGTCGTAGGTTAGTCTTCTGGTCCGGCCTGGGTACTTTATATCCCCAGTACCCTTTATAACTAGCGAACATAAGTCAAAAACTTGTTGTGCCTTTACTATTTGCCCCTCTAACGCTGATTTAAGATCTGTCAGAAAGTTTCTGAAATATGCGTTATACATGTCTTCATGCCTATTTGTAATTTTATATGTACAACAAATGTTTACAGCCTAGTTTCCATTTCAATTATAAAACTGAATAACCCAACTGCAAAGTAGTTAACATTTTAGATTTTGAAAGCGTCACTCGTCTGGCGGTACATATAAAGTTTTGCCTTTTTTCCTGTGAAACATGCTCTTATCGTTACGGGGAATCAATAAAAATAAGTAAATAAATACAACTAACTTATTTGCACAAAAATGGGGATAAAAAGTAAACTGAAACAAAATCAGGTGCAATCCAAATTTACATCTTCATTGTCCGTGTTCGACATCACCTATGATCACCTACTCAGAGGTAATTGTTAATATTTTAGTGAACAATAGAGGAAAGGGGGACATCAGTACAGGTCCTTGCTTTGCGAGCAGACGAGATCTTGCTAGAATATGTACTCCCCTTCAAGGGCCACTTTCGCTCAAGGATTCACACATGTTTTAGCACATTGATGTAACTGTTGCTGATCACCTTTAGGATCTATTCTATATCCTGACAGATACGACCTCAACACTTAAACTTCCACCCTCCTGTCCATCGTGCTACGCTTAACTGCCATTTGGTAGTTTCTTAAACAAAAAACTTACAGTACAGGTCACTGTATTTCAGTTTCAGGCTAACTAGCGAAATTATCACGCCCACCTTTTGCCAGGTTATTCCGGCTCCGCCTAGGATGTTAGTCGAGCATTAGATCACTTGCTCTAAGTTGCCCTGTTAGAAGTAACATTCTCTTGGTGGCCAGACTCCAAAAATTTCTCCCCCAGTCGTATTTTCGGCTAGCTGCCATTTAATCGCACGTTGTAAACTATGCTGCTCCTTGTGAACTAATCTAATGGAAAATTGCTCACGGGCAGAAGTCAACCAGCCTTCCCTATAATTTTTTTTTAATATTTTATATTTATTTGTAGTTTGTAACTAAATTTCGACTTATTTTCCTTAATACAACAACTCGAAAAGTATTTCTTATATTTTTGTACTACAAATTCTATGTACTTTAGTGTCATACAAACTTGAATAGTTGTCATACAAACGTAAATAGTTTTTCATTTGTGCTTACTCTTCACCCATTTCCTAATAAAGTGGCCATTTTACATCGGCTGAATTGATTCGACAACAATTAGTAAATGCACTCTCTTTGTAATTTCTGATTATTCTCTAATTGCCAGCCTGCCGAGTTGCTAAAATGGCATTTTTTTCAAAACATTTGGCCTTAAATGTAATCTATGACAAAAATACTGTTTTAAAAATTATATGGCATTAAATTTATCACAAAAATTAATAATTTGAGCTCGCAGTTCCTAATGTGGATCACACGTCCCACAGGAAGGCAATTTAATTTTGAAGAAGACATTTCGAGAATAAGTTAGTAACAGCTAATGACCTTTTAGGCTCCCTTCAGGTGAATATGAGTTCACATTTTGAATAATAAGAACTATCATCAGGATTTTAGAATGCCTTAGGTAGCGCATGGCCAAAAGAAGGTTGGAAACCGTTGGCTTACACAGAAATTGTAGGTACAAAATCATACAACCAAGATTTCCAACTTTGTGTAGCACTACGTAAGTTGTCAGTTTATAAAACAAACTAAAAGTCTTTGTGATAACAGAGTGGATGAAGAGGGAATTTATAGGTTGCATTGTATACAAAATAAAGGACCAAGCCAAATAATTCACAAAGCTTTGGCTTCTACACATGTTCCTTCCACACTAAAACCAAGTGACCCTTCTTGAGATGATGGAAGAAGACTGGATGGCATTACAATGATCTATTGAAACAAAGAAGTGCGCATGGTTTGATATCTGACTTGTATTGACACCTCAGCTAGCATCTTCCTATATTTCATTAGCACAAATGACTTGTGAAAGAAACACGAAAAACACTCGCCGATTAAAACATCAAATTGTATTTTCCTTAGTTTGGCGTTTGAGACATTAGGACCAAGAAGGAATAAAACCAGATCGTTTACCGATTAATTTGGATCCCTACTGATATAAAACTAAAGAAATAACAAAACCAAACATCACCTTGTCAAAGAATATTGCACTGAATTCAAAGAAGCAACTCTAGAACTTTCGGGACAGTCAAAAATCACCCAACGTTTCTCTGTGCCTTTTCAGAAAGGGTACCAGTGAGGGTTTTTCCTTATTACCTCATTTCTAAGCTCTTTAAATGATGCTATGATATGTGCACTAGGCCATTCACTGATTTTGGGAGGTTCTTCTTTTTGCCGCTGCTTATTTTGTTCTTTTTAAGAATTCTCATCAGTTCTTAGTGTTTTAGGGAATCATTTAATTTTGTTTCTCGTTGCGAAGCATTACGATTAGCCCGGTGCATGATCAAATAACACTAAACTGCTAATAAATGTTCAAAAAGGTTATTTAACTCCAGACCATATTTTTCCACTGTAAGTGACCACCTTTCACTAAGTTGTCTATTTTCTACACTACCATAAAGCAAAGTATTTTATGTGGCACGCTTTTTACGTATATATTTCTGGGTAGAACTGAAACAACACTGAAGTGAGCCCGATTTTCCAAAAAACAAAAACTCATTATAAATCTAAATTATAATATGTAAAGTACAGCCAAATATTTCGACCTATCAATGCTGAAGTCTTTTAAAAATCTTCATTGATTAAATAATTTGTTGGATCACAAATTTGAGCCGAAATATCCAATAACAAAGTTATTTCGCCAGTTTTAACATTTCTGGGTTTCTGTTCTGTATCAGACTGCTTTTTGTGTACCGATCACTCGCCTTAAAATCGGTATAAGCATAAATAACGGGAGATTCCTTTCCGATTTGAGTATTAACAATGACATCAACGTATCCTTGAGCAGCCTTGACTATATTATGGCAGAAAATCTGCAACAATCTCCTGTAATATTAATTTCTTAAAAGGAATTGCCTCTCTGCTACTTTTTCCATTTCTTAACACTACATTTTCAAGATTACGTCACCTGCGACGGCAGGGAATTTCTTAACTTTTTGTAATCATACTCAGAGCATCGAAAACTGTAAGTACACGAAATTTCAGCCGTTATACAAATTAAAAAGGATCATCAAATTATTTTTAATAATAAATTTATTTATTTTTAAATTTGCACATTGTGTATTGGATAAAAAATAGATAATTAAATTTCCCCCCTCGACTAAAATGTAAAATCTAATCTATTAGTGCGTGCTCAGTGTTCATAATTGACAAATTTTGCCTCTAAATTGTAGATCCCTAATAAATTATTCATAATCTCCTATAAATTGATTTAAATCTGACAACAATGTAATCAAACCATAACATTGCTAGTATGGTCACGAACCAATTGTGTGTTGATTTGGTGACATACAACTTTGGGTTATCGTGTTGAATGACGAAACCTTAAAGCTTTAGAATTTTGTTAGCAACTAACAGATGACCTAAAAGTGTATTTTGGTAATTTTCAGTTGAATCTTAATCTAAATAGAACGTCGTTGTAAATTGAATTGTAAATTGAACTGATTTGTGTACTTTGTTAGGATATAGATATTGTGTTCGCAGTATTCTCAGCTTAGACACACGAATGCTCCTTTTTATAGTTCTTCAACAATATGCGGATTTCCTTCACTTAACATATTGGACGATTTGATAGTTATCAGAGAGCTTCTAGATCGTTGTGATTCCATCACCAACCCACATATGTCTGATCACATACCCTAATGATAATTAGGTCGCTTAATGTTTTGGTATTGGTCATGCTACTATTATACAAGAACAAGAATATTCCTCATCGATACTCTTCCATCATTTACTAATATGGCTTTGTAGATTAGAAGTCATATGAACGCCCATTTTGGCAATTGCGTCTTAATTTGAAGTCTCTTTTGTGCCCGTGCGACTTATCTGAAGTTAAAGTAATATTTTTCTCGATCGAGAATATGATAATTAAGCTCTAATCATTTTTCTCATATAGAAGAAAATAATTAATAGGATTTGTTTATTAGAATGCCGCAAAGTAAATATAGCGCCTCTAAAACTGCGCCGCTTAATAAAAACGTAAACACCCCGAGCTCGCTGCGAAAGCAAATACTGAAAGATTATATAGCAGGGAACAAGGAAAGCCCCGACTTTGCATGTTTCAGCCTCAAGCTTCATTAAAAGGACCAGCGACGTGATGAACGAGCCGCCATAAAGCAGGCGATTATTGCAGCCGGGAAGGCAGTACCTGGCAGCACTTCCGCGCCCGAAAATTATGAGATTCCGTCAGATTGCAGGGAGGAAACGCTTTAAACGACTAAGACTGATAACCCCAATTCGTTCTAATTAAATATCATAAATATTTGACTCCGGCCGGGCCTCCGCGAGCGCTGTCGAAGCGCATTATTCAGCGGCGCGGGATCCGAACAACTTCCTATGGCAGGCACGCGCGCTTTAAAATGGCAGCCGAACTGTGCAGAGAGGAAATGGAAAATGCTTGACGATGATGAATATCTCGGGAATGAAAGATAGCGGGATTTATTTTCGTCTCGTTTGCACAATTTGGTCGAGTTTAGAGGTGCTTTAGACAATGAGCTTGCGAAATGAGATTAAGTTTGAGGCAAACAAAGGATGCTAATAACATTTAAACCGTTTAATAAGTAATCTGCTGCGTAATCGTCTACTTTCTGTGGTATAATGGCCATTAAAATTTGATTGCTTCTAATCGAATGATTTGCCCGCTATCTGAATTGTGCGATTAGAATGAAGTATACCCTCTGTCCAATAGCCTATACGCCATTAGCCGCTATTATGCAAGATGCCCTAACAAATAATACAAATTACTACAATTTAAATGTTCCTAGCCAATGCCCAGAACAAACACTTATCCAACCAATGAGCTTACAGCAAAACCCTGCGCTCACATGCACAAGCTACTTTACCATAGTTACATCAACCACAACGAATTGTAGCAATTACAATGCTTATTAGGTAGTATAAAGTACTTCCATTCAAATGTTTTATAATTCCAATTACCTTGATGCAATAATTCCACTTTACCGATCATCTATTTCAAGGACAGCTATAAATCTAAACAGTCAATTAGTTTAATTCTGCCATTGTGTACAAAACCTTCATTTAAACCTGCAAATCACTTAAAGATAATGAGTAATTTCTTCTTTAAAGTTGCTGTTTTTCTACTCATAAAACTAGTTCTAAAAACTATTTAGTTCCTTTTAAAACCATTAAGGAGACAAGTCTGTTATGCAGTTTGTAAAATTAATATTCCCTGGTAAGATCACAGAATCTGCTAAAAGTATGTGTTTGTTTATAAATCAATTAAAGCGCAATTAGGTGAAAAAAATGTGTGAACCTAAATATTAAACTAACACTCAGATCTCAGTACAAGGTTTAGGTTTATAGATAATTTGCTAAGAAACTGATAAGACAATAGTCTTGATTGAACCAGCCTCTTTTAATGGAAAGCTTATGCAGACATCGGCTTTCTAGCGATGTCTTAAATGGGCCATCAAGATGGAATGAATATTTTAAGGTTTTGCAAGACTTAGAAGCTGGTTTAAACCAAAAGATTACTTTAGGAGATACTGATTTTTCAAATTGTTGAGCACATTAAGAGCTTTAGCATGTGCTTCTAATTTTTCCTATACAACAAAAGAAATTCCAATAACTACACTTTAATTTCTGAAATCAGTGTATTATGTCTAGCTTGGTAGTAATCGTTACAATCTTAGTTTCAACCAAGACCACTAACCTCTGAAAGACGTATATATGTAATTGAATAATAACGTTGGCATCCGACATTACATTAACACCAACATTCAACTCAAGAGTTGACATCCAATACATTTTAAGCAACGATTATAGTGCAGTATGCTTAAAAATAAACTAACAAAAATAGAAAACCTGCTCGAAACTTAACTTTAAAATATAGGAGCAAAATGTGTCTGGTTAATTTTCAACTATCGTACGCAGCAAAGCTTAGGCCAAATAAAGTGGTTAATGCATCCATCAACCAAATCACTAACAAAATTCAGTAACAGGGTGGATAAATTGAGCAAACCGTCCTTACTTCATGCTCCAAATGTCATTTGGGGAAAGGAAAAGATATCTACTGAGCAGTACCATGATACAAAAACAAAACTTTCTCTAAAATGACTTCGAAGAGATTAACAAGTAATTTTAAAGAATTTACCACTAATGATAACCAACGTAAAGCAGAAAGGGGTCCGGTCATGTTCTCTAGTTCAACCGGATGTTAGGCGTTGGTATCAGAACGTACTGGCTAATTACATAACACCACTGCGGTGCAGAAGGCAAGGGAAAATCACCGCACTACCTTTCCAAAGCATCTTATGAAAGTGGACCGAGAAAAGAGAGTGATGGGATACGATGCAGCTACCACCTAACAGTACGTTGCTGATGACAAAACAACTGGTCATCATACACAGCTTTGCAAAAAGATATGGCTGGAATCTGGAATGTTCAGGGAATGATTCAACCAGGGAAAAGGTAGATAATAGGCAAAGAGCAAGCACACTACGACCTGAAAATATTGGGGATCACCGAAACTCACCCCCACGCAAAACCATGTCGTGTTAATGTGGTAGTGGTGTATGCACCAACGTCCACCTCACCAGAATCTGATATTGAGGCATTCTACAACCAAGTAGACGATACCCTAAAAATTGACAAAAAGCGATATCACATTTCTGCTGGGAGCCTTCGATGCCAAGGTAGGGAACACGTCGAAATATGACCACCTAAAATAAGTAGTCGGCAAATATAGACTTGGTACTAGAAATGACAGAAAACTCCCTTACGATGATAAACACCTGCTTTAAAAACCACCCGAAAAGACCGTACACATGGATAATGTCAGAGGACCGAGCACGTAAAAAATGATTACATCGCTATTGAAAAATGATGGAGATCGTGTATAAGCAGCACTAAAACATATCCTGCAGCTGACTGCGGGAGTGACCACAAACTCCTAGTAGTAGGGATGTGTCTTAAACTAAAAAGATCCCAGCGATTAATTCAATCGGCACAAAGGAGACCTGAACGTGGAGAACTAACATTCTTCAGTGAGAGCTTTAAGACCAAATCAGCCAACTCTGCCATAAATTGCCACGACGACATCGACGACAACTGGAACAGAGTGAAAAGTCTTATACTCACATCACGCAAGGAGAGGCAGAGAAAGGCAGTCGATGCTCCGAGAAAAGTATGGATAACGGAAGAAACATGGAAGGCCATCAGAGAACGAAAGGAAATACTCAAAGGCAATGTTGACTCTGCCTTGCAGACTACCGGGAAGCTTCGGCAAAAGTTCAACGTCTGTGCCGCAGGAACTATAATGACTACCTGAATTCAGTCTGTCACGACATAGAAGATCATGCGCAAAAATTCCAAACAAGGGATCTCTTCCTGAAAATTAAGAGCATTACTCGAGAATTCAAGCCGAGAACATGGGCCATAGAAAATGATGAGGAAAGACTGTCGACCGAGATAGATCAAGTTACAGAAAGATGGAAATCATACTGTGAAAGCCTATACGCCGACTCTGCAACACGAGCTGAAAGTACCGCGAATTTAGACAAGCATTGTATGGAACCCGATATCCTCAAATCCGAAATCAAAGATGCACTGCGCAAACTCAAAATAAACAAATCAGCCGGTAGAGACAAAATTTTTGCTGAAGAGCTTAGACACTTAGGGGATGAAGGGGTGAAGATAGTACTTGACTTATGCGATCAAGTCTGAAAAACAGGCAGATGGTGCACTGACTGGAAAGAGTCCCTGCTAATTTCACTGCACAAGAAAGGCTTAACAAGAACATGCGGGAACTACCGGACACTTATGTGTCATGCTAGAAAGATAATGCTTTACGTAATCAACGGCCGACTACAATCGTGAAAAGTCAAGGCACAAGAGAGCAGATTGTGAATATGAGGCACATAATTGAGAAAAGCCAAGAGCTCAAAACGCCGATATTAATGTGCTTCATCGATTACTCGAAGGCGTTTGATTGTGGTACATAAAATTGCCTGTCGGCCATACTACAAAAAATGGGCTTACTTAACACCTCGTTTAGCTGATCACTAATCTGTCTCAGCAACCTGAGATACGCGGACGACACTACACTCTTTGCATCTTCAGAGAAGGAACTGACCGACCTGTTTCGTAAAGTAGAGTACGAGAGTGGACTGGTTTATTTATTTAGTCGAAGATAAAAGTCATGGTCATCGACAGAAACAGACAACTTTCTAGGTCGGGAAAACTCTCGGATCTGGAAATTTGTCGGCGGGTTTATATACCTCAGATCGTTGCTTACTGACCAGAGAGAAGCGAACGGAAAATTGAGAGGATTCATATGCTGCAATGAGCAAGCTGACACGTATTTGGCAGGAAAGGTTTCCAATGTCACCAAAATAAGACTATGGTTTTCTCGATATTCCTTTATGCTTCAGAGTCACGGACGATCGGGAAATAGAACGGAAAAAGATAAAAGCTTTCGAGTTGTGGTGTTGACAAAGGATGCTGCGGGTACCACGGACTGCCAATAGAACGAATAAATCTATCATCGACCAACTACACTTAAGAACTAGACTATCCACGATCTGTTATCCAAAGAATTCTCGTTTACTTTAGTTACACTGCCCGTCGGGAACCAGATAACCTTGACAAGTTGAGGGTGATGAGCAAGATAAAAGAGAATAGGCCTTGTGGCCGATCACCTAGACGCTGGTCGGATCAAGTAACCGCCCTCACTGGACTCTTACGACCGCCATGAGAGAAACCGAAAACCGAACGAAATGAAAGAACATACATAAATCCACAAGGGCACGACCTGCAGTAATGAAGTATGAGACCAAGAAGAATCACTAATGAGATAATGTCGTCTGACGTCCACAAATGGTCAAAAAAAGATCAGAATTAAAGTCCCCTACAAGATAATTTACTGATAATAGCAGAATAATATATTTAAAATACAAAAAAGATAAACCAAGTCAAGCCATCTTTATTAAAGAAAAATCAACGTTGGCATTATTAAATCCGCCATTAATTGCTTAAATGATAAAAAGGCCAGGTAAAAACAAATCTTGGCTATTATAATTATTATAATGTCAAACTTCAGTATGTAGTCATCAAATCAAAAGAAGCATCACTAAGGATACATTCAGAGTTCAGTGTGTGGAACTCCATCTTATAATCTGATTCTTGAAGACGAAGTTTGGCGGAAGATGCATTGGGTTGGGAAAAGTTTGTTGGTTTAAGGGTATTGCGTAATTGACGGTGCGGAGTAACGAGGGATTTCTATATGACGGGTAAACGTTGGCTGTCATCTCTTGTGTTCAAGCCTCACGTACTATCCTGCTGGCGAAGTGGGAAATGGGGGCAATGGTTTTAGCCTCCAAAAAATTAATTTTGTGGCATATTTCTTTGGTATGTTTGGTAAGTGCCGAACCATTATCGCCTTTCCGTACAGCCAGAGAATGCTCACATATTCAGCTAGATATTTTCCGATTTGTTTGATATATATATATATATATATATATATATATATATATATATATATATATATATATAATACATATATATATATATATATATATATATATATACCGAACATACTACGAGCAATGAGCGATAACAACTATGACTTTCTTAGTAGCGGTGAACCCACTCACTGGCCATGTGATTCTAGAAAACTCCCTGATCTCCTGGACTTCTTCATAACAAGAGGAATATCAAGAAATAACGGTATAACAGAATCTAACTACGATCTCGCATATGGCCACACTGCAGTTACGACCAGCATAAGTACTGTTGTTATCACAAAATCACTCCCACCTAAACTAACCTCGAAAAACACCGATTGGTCTCCCTTTTAGCAACACCTAGAAAAAGTAAATCTCAAACTGCGAATCAAATCTGCTACAGACGTTGACGAAGTAGCGCAATACTTCATTCAAGTAGTTCAAGAAGCAGCCTGGAAATCAACTACACAACATGAACAAAATACAACATATATTACGAATATACCACTACACATTCGTCAACTGATAGCCGAAAAACGCCGCGCTAGACGAATTTGGCAAAGATCACGAAATGCCGAAAACTGAAAAAAGCCCTCACGGACGTGCAAAATAACACCTTTGAACATTCTATTACCAATCTATCAGCAAATTACTACACACTATCGAAAGCTACAAAAAAGCTAAAAAGATCGCAGACACCTGTATCCCCTATCCGTCGACCAAATGGCGAGTGGGCTCGTTCTGATAAAGAAAAGGTACACGTGTTTGCCTTACATTTAACTAATGTCTTTAAAACTGAGCCAGACCATATTGACCAAGAAATAAAAAGTTTTATCGACACACCTTGCCAAATGTCTCTACCTATAAAAACCTTCTCTCCCACGGAAGTACAGGAATAAATCAAATTGCTAAACATACGCAAGGCCCCAGGATATGATCTCATCACAGGAGAAGTTCTAAAACACTTGCCTAAGAAAGCCCTTGTTCTCTTAACAACCATATTTAATGGCATGCTTCGGCTATCGTATTTCCCTACAATCTGGAAATATGCGGAAATAATAATGGTCCATAAACAAGAAGCGTCGTCTTATAGACCCATTAGCCTGCTACCCATCGCAAGCCAGGTTTTTGAAAGACTCTTGCTAAAGAGACTATATGCGGATCATGATTTCCTAACTACACTTCCCAATCACCAATTCGGGTTCCGAGAACACCATTACACAACTCAACAAGTCCACAGAATCGTTGACACAATATCCCGAAGTTTTGAAGACAAGAAATTCTGCAACACGGTTTTCCTTGACATCTCACAAGCCTTCGATAAAGTTTGGCACAGAGGCTTACTTTTTAATTTAAAAAACTCCCTATCTCAAAACTACTTCCTCCTCCTTAAATCATATCTAGCTAACAGGCACTTCTCTGTTCGACATTCAGATCAACACTCGAAGTTCTACCCTATTAACTCTAGAGTGCCTCAGGGTAGCGTATTAGGACCACTTCTTTTCCTCATTTACACCGCAGATATACCTGAAACTGCCGACACACAAATAGCTTCCTTTGCTGATGACGTGGCAGTCATTGCCACCGACGAGAATCCCATAAACGCCTCCGCGAACTTACAAAGCCACCTTAACGTACTTCAAGAATGGTACACTAGATGGCGAACAAAAATCAACTCAGCTAAATCAGTGCAAGTTACGTTTACCATGAGACGGGTAGTGTGTCCACCTGTAACGATGAACAATGAGCGAATTCCTGTAGCGACAGAGACAAAATACCTCGGCCTTCATCTTGACCAAAGGCTCACATGGAAGAAACATATCCAAGCCAAAAGAAAACAACTTGACACAAAATTCCGACAAATGCAATGGCTCATTGGCAGAAAATCAAAACTCTCACTAAATAACAAAATACTGATCTATAAAATTATACTGAAACCCATATGGACATATGGCCTCCAACTCTGGGGATGTGCGAAACCGTCATCGATCCATAGTATACAAAGATTCCAATCCAAAGCACTAAGAGTACTTGCTAACGCTCCATGGTATGTGCGCAACCAAACACTTCATACCGACCTGAAGATCCCATTTGTCACAAGTGAAATTTCGAGAATGAGTGCCTCCTACAACATGCAGATAGCTCACCACACAAACGAGCTAATAGACCAGCTCTACACCAATGGCCCACCCATACGAAGACTGCACAGAACATGGCCCCCGGACTTATTACCATAATTAAATAAAAACAGGAAAGAGAAACATTACTGAATGTTTCTCTTGCAAGCTACTAGCCTATAACATATTTACTTAATACTCTATACAGATGTAGATTGTAAATGAGCACAATGTCAAATAAAAAAAATCTTAGAGTAAACTTTGAAATAGAAGGGAATGAAGAGAATAAAACTTTCCTTTTTTATTATCAATCCATCCAACTTCAATATAGCACATCCAGTACAATTTGCACCTTTCCAAACCCAACAAGTATCGAGCTTTTGACACAACCAAGCATGTCAATCAACAGGTTTACTAGTACAGAGAGTCTCATATAATAAACAATTCCAAAACTATAGCCCCAAACAAGCGACCCTAAAGCAAACAGAACTAATAACTAGATAAATATATTGTGGTCAATACTAACAGATACGATAACTTTTATGATTGAAGCAGACAAACCCTTCAGGATGGTACTAACAATCATGCATTTTAGCACACACGCGAAGAAATGGTCGTCGCATAATCAACATTTATGCGATCTGAGCCCTCACAACTAAGGATATTCAACATTCAAATAAAAAAGTACTCAGTTGGAATGTACTCATTTAATTGGAATAACCCCACTCTAAGCGTGATATTCTTCAGTGCGCAATATGTTAAAAACTAAACTACAAAAAACAGTCGTCATTACGCCAAAAGTGCAACCAATCATTGGTGATCTACATGTTCTAAAAAGTACAAAAGTAAATTCCGATTTTAAATATAACAACTGCGACAGAAAGCACCCTCAACTACAGAGATTGTGTAAAAGAGCTACAAAGGTGAAAGTATCATGCCATAGGGAATAGTTTGAGCTATAATGCCAACATAACCCAATACATGCGGTACTCCAAAGACAACCTAAGCACCAGATGTATCATTAACTGCTAGATCCATTCAAATCTCTACCCAAAATGAGATTATACACAAGACTCGAAACAATAATAGCAGAGATCATGGAAAAACCGGCTACACTACTTAACATCCTTACTTTGTAATAATGGCGCGACCACTTCGTATAGCCATCCATGAAACGCAAAAAGACTTTCCGATATTTATAAGAAGGTAAAATATTTTTTTATTAATAATAGAACCAATACAATGTTTTTATTAGAATCTTACCTAACGAACAATACGCAACTGAAATTCTTCAATTTTATCTTAAAAAAGACGAACTTGAAATGTATTAACAAAACCGTGGAATACGGACGGAAATGCCCATCTAACAACAGCATCACAAAAACGGATTTTAAAACACCCGATTTATTATTGGGAAAAATTATAATACCGAGCACTCTGGATTAGGTCTTAGAATGATAACACCAAGAGAACGTCAGCTGTATCTCGCTCTAAACAATACAAACCTGCAATACCTCTACTGGTTGTCTGACATACTGTCCAACTAAACTGAAACAAAAATCAGATCTCACTGACTATTACATAATAAGAATCCTTTTTCTAATTCAGTTCACAATCTCACCGTTAGTAAACTTCTTCAGACCACTTATCTGTAACACTCAATTTATATTAAACGGCCTAAGTTAGCGAGATCAATTTAACGCAATCGTCTGTGGATAATCTCCCGTTTATCGCTGAAGACGTCATCAACTAAGCAAGTCATACAAGAAACACTATAAAATATACCCTCCATATGAAATACTTAACGCTTATAGTAGATAAAATCGCTACAACACCAAAACTACAGAAAATGACAGAAGGAAGTATAAATGACTCGTTTTAGACATCGGCAAAGACAAAAGACCCCGGCGACATATACGCTCTTTTTTACATTGGTCTTTCCACACTATTCAGAGAATACCAACTCCAAGAAGTCATCCTTCAGTTCCTTGTCGCCCCTTTCTAGGTTACTCTCCTCATCAAGAAAATTAAAAGTCCGGCGAACATTAAAAAATCTCGTGATTTGACAATATCTAAAAAGCCTTTTAAGAATTACTAGAGATCAGCTTAAAAACAATCACCACAATTTAAAGTGCGGTACTTTTTCTTCGCGTGGAAAATTGCTGAAATTATGGCAATACCAAAACCAGCCAAAGGTAAGACCCAAGTCACTTTCTATTGATCCATTAGTACTGCCACCAGTAACAAAAAAATATTCAACTAATAATGGATAAAAAGAGCACCCAAACACTGATTCCGAGTTCATATGTACGGTAAACTGAGAAACGATCTAGAGACTCAGTTGAATTTATAAAGAGCTCGAAGGCATTTGATAAAATTCCATCTATCCTACAACTACTGTCTTAAATATCCAGAATTCCAAACCACACGCTGGCATATAAGATTAGGTGTATCCCAAGGGATTGTCCTCAGAACCCTCTTTTGTCTTAGCTACATGGCAGGCTTGACCACTACGCTTCACATCGTCCTTACCACAATTGCTAACGATGCAGTCGTAATAGCGTCCTGTGCGGATCTGGAGATCACTTCCACAAGACTTCAAATACACCTACATAATTGGAAGAGCGATTTAAATTATGTCTTATTAAAATAAATAAGCTCGGTTGTCAGCTTCAACAGCAACATTCTGAGCAAGTAAAATACCAGGAGATTGCACTCGACAATCGACTAATTTGGAAGTCTAACATGTAAGCTAAGCGAATACAACTATAAATTAGCTACCGTCAACTGTATTGTACTAATAGTGTAAAACCTCAACTGTCACCTAAAAATAAACTGATGATATAAAAAGCCATCCGTATGGACGTAGGAAATGTAGCTGTAGAGTTCAGCAAACAAGTCTATCATTGTGAAAATCTATAGGTAATTTTGAAATTCAGTAGTACAACAATTACACCCACAATCCAAAAACGAAATAATCAAATTTAATAGCAGTTGTAAAACACACCTTAATGAGTATGGGGTGTATTTACTATCCTCCATAAGAATTAAACATGAGATTCGCTAAAATGGAATAACAAATAAATTACTTTTTTCCCACAATGCAAATTCTATCGCCATTACTATTTAATATATGTGTTGAACAATCACTGGACATTTGATATGGAAGATGCCCAGGAATAGAAGTTAAAATAGACAACTTAACCTTGTGTTCTCTACTATTTGCAAGGTAAAGAAAATATGAAAAATTTGAATTGAATTTGAAACTGAACTACAAAAAGAACGCCATGTATGTGCATAGGCAGAAAGGCACAAGAAATGAGAATAGAGAACATTTGGGCTCACTTCTAAATTCAGTAGGTCCTTGCAAGAGATATCAACGAAACAATTATATGAGAAACAATTCAACAAAAGCATGGCAAGGCGTAATAAAGTATAAGAATATCAACTAAGACACCAAAAAGACAATAATCTATAGTATGGTGAAAAACGGGGTATTATAAGCAGGAGAGATGTACTCACTTACTAGGAACATAATAAATAAAATTAGAACAGTTGAATCAAGGAAAGGTGCCTATAAGTTACAAGACGTGACATACTAAGGAGCGAGGAAGTTTGAAGAAGAATGAATCCCATCTGCTCAATCACAAAAACGTTGGTATAGACATGTGGATGAATAAGATATGATATATGACCAAAGATGTTGACGCATTGGCATTCAAAGGGCAAATAAAAACAGGCAGATCTGCATTTACTTGGGAAACCTATATAAAACATCTATGGCGAGGAGAGGTTTGTAGAAGCAGATTGGGAGGACAAACAGACAAGGATGCAGAAAACAGCAAACTTTATGGGGTGAAAGTCGAAGAAGAAAACGAAAAGTTAGACTTGTAGAAAACATAACGGAAGAATTAATCTAAATCGGTCAACTACAGTATTTATAATAGCGGTAAGGCTCGAATACCCCGTCTGGGAGCATGGCCTGTGAACTGAAAGGTTAAGGCTCTTACCATTTATTTATTCAGAAAATATACATATATTACAATTAATTGATGCTCTGCCTCACGACACTACACCGACATTTCTTCAATTGCTTTTTACATTTCTGTGGTATAACAATTATTTTGTTTTCTTTTAGTAGACGACTTTATAGAGCAAGCTGCTCTCAGTTTCCTAACACTTACAATGCTAACTTAATCTTAAACTATTCTACTTTAACAGGCGCTGATGAGTCTGCAGTCTCTCATATGCCGCACACTTTCTTTCACTTTCCGTTCGCAAGTCTGCAATTCTGAGTCTCTAGCAATTCGCAATTATTAGTTATTAGACTGTTATGCTGGCTGCCGCAATTCTGAGTCCTGGCTTGCCACCCCCCACCCCCCACTCGCAGTAGAGCCCTACCAGGCGTTAAGTTTTGTAACGCGCAAACAGAACTCTTCTAGGGCTTTCCAACATCGGAGACTTTCCTGTATCAGCATCTGCTCTGCTCGGTGGATGACTGCATGGCCTTTAGCACCTCTAATGTCGACCGTCCATTATTGATGGATGGTGGATTAAATGCCGCAGGCACTCTCTGATCGCTACGAGCTCACACTGGAACACGGTACTCCAGTCCTCTACCTTGATTTTCTTGTGGTGAATCTCTTCTTGGTCTTGATACACCACGAACGCCGCCTCTGCTTTCCTATCTTCTGTCCTGAACCCGTCTGTGTGGCATGCGAGACAGTGCCGTCCCTCCTCGGCGGTACTAAAAGAAATGCCGTCCCAACCCGCAGAATGTTCCGCAGCCGCCTATCGCCTATCTCGATATTCCTCTGCTCGACCATCCCCTGCAAAAAAATCAACCAGCAGCAACATCCTCAGGACCGAAGCGCAAACCGCTATAGGTTAAGGCTCTCATAGATTTGTTTTCTCTGTTCGGTCATGGACATAGCAAGCACCACGCCTTACAAGACCGCCTTGTTACCCTTTCTTTGAAATTATTTCAATTATTTTCAGTGACTGAATAGGCTACCCGCCAAGCTTCTGACTCCTACTGTATTTAAGTGTAACAAAAATTTTGTTACAATGAAACAGTTCCAAACAAAACAAAAATCAGATGCTCGTAAGCGCAGGTTAATTGTTACCAACTCCCCCGCACGCCTTTCAGCACAGCAACTGCACTGAATAAGTTACGTCCACTACTTTCAGCAGAGGGCCGTCCTTAATTAGCCGGGTCGAACTGTCCGCAACAAAAAATTCCATGTAAACTGGGGAAAAAAAACCGGGATCCTTTGTAAACATTGCCGGCTAATTAATTCAAGTCGTACCGTTGGCGCATAGAACGGCCAGCAAAGGCCGAACTGCGATTGATCTGACAGCGGCTGATAACAGTTGATTGATTATTTTGTTTTTTGTAGTGCCATACGGCCTGGAGGCCCCAGTTTTCGGCTCTGTTTCAAGTAGCAGCCTCTTAAACATTAGGCTAGTTATAAATGAAGTTTCACCTTACAAGCCAACACTCTAATGCGTGGAACTCTGTCTTGGTTTTTTCTTATTTTAGCTGTAAAGTCTCAAAATAAAATTAAAATTCTGTATGTTAATTACCTTTCTGTTTATTTCTTTCCATTAGTAGGCTGCATAAGTTTCATTTGCATTATTCGGAGGTGAATTGGTAGGCTCTATAATTTTATTTACGGTCTTCGTAGATGACACATTTAATGATAAAAAGGTCTTATCCTCATAAAATCCATTAATCTGTTTTAGTTATCATTCTACTTCGATGCGCACAGTATATGTATGTAGAAACGCTTATCGCGCGCGATATATGCAAGGCCACTAGCCTGCCTTTATATTAAGATGTGCAACAAAAAAATTTATTCACGAGCAAAGCTCCTCTGTCTGGGAACGCACCGCGCGGGCGAGTTTGAAACTCTGGAAACTCACTGGTGTATGTAATGTTGGAGTATTTAAGTTTAATGTTAGTACTCCCAATAATCCCGTGAGGCGGCATTGCTAGCACAATAGCAAATTCCAAGTCGTGTTCGCTAACCAACCAAACATATGTCCAATCATAGATCAAATCTAGACATCACCATGTATGTTATATTTTGTATTAGTAGCACATTACCAACTGCACAATTTGTAATTTATAACCCTACATTCGAAAGTGATATCACAACAAACGCAATCACTCATCATCCGTCAAAGTCAAAGCACTCCATATCCCTGTCGTTAACATTCCCACGCAGAGTAGCCCGAACCATTATCCAGATCCAGATAACCAAGACCAAGTCGCAAGCATTCTAATGCCTTCCTTAACAATCCTTTGATCAGAAGATCAGCCAACTGATGATGATGATTTTATTGAACCGAGACGATTACTTCATTTGCGCTTCTTTGACAAAACGCCACTGAATATCGATATGTTACAATGGTATCGGGCCCATATTTCAAGCTGCCATTAATCTTCTCAACCATATCACGTCCTTCAACGTGCGGCCATTAATTCCAATTCTATAGTCAATAAAGAGACCCATCGCTTGGCATCTTAAAGTTCAGGTTATGGTGCCGCTTGCACAATAGCATTATTCTTCTGGTAGTGAAGCAAAAGATCTGTAGTCCCTTTCAAATATTTCAATACTTGCGTAACTCCACGCTAATGCATCGACCTTGCGTTTTTTAAGAATTGATTAAGAACATTGGCACAATAAAAACTATGTTCGCTCGCAACGCTGTCAGTAAGAAATGTTTTTCGCTTCTTCTTTCTCTTCATCTATAGCCGGCGAGTCTTCTTTGGAGATTGTTATAGTTCTGTCTACTAGTGTCATTGACACCGAGCCTCGGACATCCATTCTAAAATGTTTTAACAAATTTTTATCATTGAGATATCATTTCGCACATGGAAAAGTTTCAATTTTCCCAGTTCTAAAGTGATTATCGCACGTGATATTTCTTATAAACACAACAGTATGACTGCATCATTAGACGTCCAGTGATACCACGCAAGAATCAGCATCTATTTGAATTAATCCACGTGACATCAGGTATAAATAGAACTTTTGGTTTCACAATATTGAGGCTTGCTTCACTCTATAGATCAACAAAATTTAGCAAACGCGCGCTATATACTTCTAATTGATCTATATAGAGCTCGTTTCGAGTTTACCACAAATAAAGGCAATTTTCACGTCGAACTGGTATAACACCGTGTCCATCAGTGTCGCGAGCGCTCAGAGTGAGTCACATTTTACTACCACTTCTCATAGTCGATGCCTTTTTTGTGTCCAATCGATTCGTTTGTCTCTTAGGCAATTTAAACAATCACTTGGATGACTGATCTTCTTGCTGATGGTATATCGATTGACTTCCACATTTTGTTGATTATGTCAAATTTCATTGCTTTGAATCGGTCTGGACAATCCATCGTTTGTTTTAGACTCTGAGGTCTCGTCTTACCCATATCGGTTCCATAGTGCGAGCGAAATTATTCTCACACTGTGGTGTTTTCTATTTCAGATTATATGGACACTCACGTGGAAAGAAGTATTTTCCTTGTAGATTCATTTTGTAATGGTTCTTCACAAGTGTTTGATTCTTTCGTTTCTTCAACGACAGTTTCTTGAGATTCACCACTCGCCTCTTCATTACTATCCCATTCATAATATAAGAGTTCGTGATTCCTTTTTATGAATGATGACATCACATCTGTCCAACTTATAGCTAACTCAGTTGATGGATACAGCCCAAAGCTCCCTGTGACAGACCATGCACGTATATTTAAGTTCTCGCGATCTGTACCGATTTTCTGTTTTCACGATCTGTAGTTTCGTTCTTTTGTGGAGTGCAAGCATTATATATTCGAGATATTTGTAATTTCTGAGCACATGAAGCTTTTATTCTGTTTTAGTTTCTAATTTAACCATATAATCTTTAACACAAATATTCACCTCTTCTTCAGTATACCTCCTCAAAAAGTACACTGTTAGATGATTTGGATGTGATAAAATATTGTAATCCCACTGGCGATAACACTTCTATTGGTCTGAATTGGCCTGAATATACAAGTTTTCCAGGATAAGATGACTTCTATTCGTTCGACTCATATTTGCCGTACACGTGCTTTTTGAACAGATAGTGTTCACATTTGCTGTAATCGAGTTTTAGTTTTTTTGGGTAAACCATTGCCAACGCTGAAGACATTCTTCTGTGCCATAGCATCGCAATGGCATCGCGCGCGACGTTTGCGGAACTGCAAATCGTATTTATTTGAATGTAACATAGGTTTTGGCTTTTCACCGCACATGTCTTCAGTTGGCCATTGCGTTTCAGGTCAATTATCTTCTTCATTGTGGTTACGACAAGACTACAAACACACTAACAAACACTAGTAACACAGAAAATAGATGTCTGTTTATACCTGGACATAGGAGATGTTCATTTTCATAATGCCGGTCGGTAGCCTACACTATTTGCATGGTTTGTTAACTGTGCACGTCCATGTTTCTTCAATGCCGAATCTAATTCTGTGAGAGCCTGCAGTGACGTGTGTAGGTTTTGAAAAAATCACCATCATCATCCCATTGTGCGCTGGCGTTGGTGTTAACTAATAACTGACCAAGTGTCAACTTGGTGGTTACGCATGTGCTATCTTTCTGATTCACTTCCAGCCCTAACGAATTTATTTTGTATCTTTTCCTGCTTTCGACACATACTTATAATTCAAGGCATAAATTAATAAGTCCTTCTAATTCTTGGTGCACCGGCATTGTCAGAGTTATTTATACATATTACTCCAACAATTAGGGCGCATCTTAATTGTTACTTCTTTCATCCAATACAATTTCTTCTAATTTTTGTTAAACTACAGAGCTAAGCGCTCAACAATTTTAACATCATAACTAATTCTTAAGGCCAGACTCCCACAGTCTACACGCATTCGTTCTTCGAATCAAATTTATCATTGGCCTCCCGAATCAAATCCTGTGTTGCTACCAATTTTCCACGGATGACCAATATCCAGTTTGTTGCTCCACCAAGCTTCATAGTGAAGTAAGCCATTAAGTTTTTTACTTGACCTAAGTTTCAAAATGTGGCCAGCTATCCGATAACTTTGGACCATAGCGATAGACGTTCCTGCTAATTAATTGTTAGCTCTTGATAAATTAAATTTTGCCTTAGAAGCGCTTTATTTTTTTTTGTTTCCGGTACGTTTTTTAAACACACCCGTCAATTAGTTAATTCATATAATTTTGCCACAACAAAAACGGCGATGAGGATGAAAATGCAACTTTTTTGATCGGTGAACATGAATATAAACGTTGAGCCTCCAATCCTTATATCGACAGCTTTATCATTTGGCTTAATATCGAAGAGAGTTCATTCATCCAATTCTTCGGTTCACTATTCTGAAAGCTTGAAAAAATTTTACACAAAGCGATCGGTATTACAATGTCCATGAAAGTCCTTTTCGGCTACCGGGTGCTATTCAGGACTTTCCATTGAGCAAGAAAATTTTTTTTTACTGATAGCTAAACAGGACCAGCCATCTGCCTGCTTCAATCACATGGCCATTTATACACGACCAGTACCTTCTACGAAGCGGCGATTGAATTCTTAAATTTATTGCAACTTTTTTACATTTTCTGGGCATCGCTCTATTGTTCTTTCGACTTACTGCATTTCTGACCTTTGTGTATTAGTAATGTCACGTTATCATCATTATTGTCTTTGAAAAAGAATTCGGACTTCTCCTTATTTAGCGATTCTATCTTCAGTAAGATCGGCAGCACCACATCCAAAATTTGCTTTTGTTCTAACAGCACATCGAACGATGAGATTATCTGACGATATTTCTCTATCAACGTATGGAGCGCTTTAGTGATATTTTCCGTTATTTGTTAAAAGCTAGTCAAAATGATCAAACTTGTGTATTAATTTTTCCACCTTTGTAGAACATATTCTAATTACGACCAACCGTACAGGTTTTATTCTTCTGATAGTACACGTGATTTCACAGCTCGGTCGTAGGCTGCAATTTCATATCAGGGCGCATAATTACCACTTTATGTGAGACTAAGGGTAAGGGTGCACCTAGACTTTTCAGACCACATACACCACAAACAAATATAATCACATGCAATTTTAATCGCCATACAAAACTACCAATAAAATTAACTTATTCTAATTAATCTAACCACACACTAAGTCTGTAAGCTAGTGAATTGCACAATTTGCTAAAGAGTATCCATAGATTGAACCAAACAGAAGAGTATTTATTAAAATGAAACCATGCGATAAGTTACACATTTAAAATGAATTAAATAACAAAAAGGGCTTAGCTAGTCACACAAAAAGGCATGCTCAGAAAGTAACCGGCTAGGTCCTTAGCTATCAAAGAGCTGCCAAGTTGGCTAGATTCCACATAATGTATCAGCATTGGCAATAAAGAAAAGATCAGTAAAATGCCACCAAATTTATAAATAGAAGAAAGACGGTAAAGCACATGTAAATTAAAATAATGCATCGACAAATTTTTGAGCCGTCTCTAGAATCAGCTGGAAGGAAAAACTTAAAAATGTATCTGTATGACCTATTAGCACAGAAATCGAATGTATTCTTGCAACACTCATAAAACATAGGTGTGATGTAAGTTAAGTTAATAGATTTAGACACTACTATAGATGTCAATAGACACATGTATAAATGTAAGTATTTTTGTATAAAGGTAGATATAGGTAGAAACATAAACACAAGCAGAGGCACATGCATGAATACGAGGCACGGGCACAGACAGAGGTCCCGATATGGGTACGCACAAGGGCACGTGCGCCGGCACAAGTACCAGAACGAGCACAGGCTCAGATACATTTATGGTACGGGATGGTAAAAGTCTAACGCCCCGCGTGGGAGTATGGCCCGGGAACTGAGAGGTTAAGGTTCTCATATGTTCTCTCTGTCAGCCCGGTCGACGCGCAACATCTCTGTTGCGAGGCAATGTGGCAAACACCGCGCCTCAGACGACCGCCATTGTTGCCCAATTTCAGAAAGAGATATCGTCCGAAGAATGGTTACATTATGCATGCAAACCGCATTTTAAAAAACCTTTCAAACAGTGATATGAAGGATACTGATAACTTTTGCAAAAAATTGGAAAAAACTGGAAGTGTCGGTAGTTTTGGTGGGAAAAATTACTGAGCTAGTAAAGTGTTTCACTTACAGTATATTAGGCAGGGTCTTGTCACTACGAAATACCAAAGAGAAAAAATTATTCGATCTATCACCATAACTTCTTCTGGAAAAAACTCTGTAATGTCATATTTATATTGCAAAAAGATGAGACTTGCCTCTAGAATTAAAATAGAAGTAAAAGAAGCCCCGATTCTGATGATTCATTCGCTTTCATGGCTATCAAGAAAAAATGCATTGCTCATAAAAATTAAAATTGCTGTTGTGTGGGTTTAGTTAAACTTCTAACAAGCAGTCTCTCCTTCATCCCACTTATGCAGAGAAAAAACAACATCCGTATTCCCATAGGCAAATCTATAATTGGTCTTTGTCAAGCGATAGCGGCGCTAGAGTATATGCGACAGAACTTTAATCAAAATCTTGCAATAATACAAACTTCTTTATCCTTTCTTTCTTTTTATCTTTTTTTAATGCTTTGCAGATTGTCTTAGAACCCCCTCCTCTAAACAGTTAGAGCATTTTATATTTTAGAGCTGTGCAAAGTCCCTGTTTTTTAAATATTGCAATTATTTATTTAATATTTCAAAGGAAATAAAAAATTAAAAATCAAATCGATGTCCATTGCGTCACTTAATGTCAAACCATCTATGATCCAACTTTTCCACCCCTCGTTGGCGTCACTCTTGTGGTTTGTTATCAAATACACGATTCTTCTCCTTCCTGAAAGTTGGAGACTGGAAGGCAAGGTAATCCAATGGTGCCAAGTCAGAACTATAAGCAAGGTGGAAGAACAGTTCGATTACATCGAGCTCCTCCAATTTGCGCCAACTTCTTTAGGCCTAGCGCGACCTGTCACTACACCTCTGAAGCAAAATCCGCCTTCGATTGATCATACTAGAGCCCGACGGTCATGGCCCGACCTTCAGGAAGCAGCTCAAAGTTAACTACTCCACATGCAAAGCATAACATTGCCTTCAAAACTCTTACATACTTCAAGAGATTCCGCAATCACGGCCGCAACTGTAAGAAAGTTTTCTAATCAAATTTGGGCTATCGCGTTTTCCCACTTTTTTAAATTTATTTTCTAAGAAATAGAATTCGGTATAATCTACAAAATATTTTTTTAACATCACGATTACAATCACGAAGTGGCTTTTTCCATCTATTGTTAGATGAAGGCCTTCCCCAAAATATTTCTCTGTCCACAGCTAACGTCATCCACTGTATTCCTGCAACGTCTTGTATGTCATCTCGCCATCTTTTATTTGGTCTTCCTTTTCCTCTTTTGTAACTTCGCGGTCTCCACTGTAATATAGTTTTGGTCCATTTATCTTGTCTACGTGCTAATTGCTTAGCCCATTGCCATTTTAGCTGTGCAATTCTTTCCATAATATTTTTTGTTTGTTGGCGTATCCAAGTGCTTCATTTCTTATCTATTAATTGTGTTCTCATTCTTTCTCAAGTCCTTATAAACTAAAAATATGTTTTGATTTAAATTTCTAAGACGTTTTCCAATATGTCTGACTTGACCCAAGCCTATTGTCCCATTTTATACCTTATGTATTTCATTAGGTAACTCTTCCAGTTTCTCTTCTGTGGATAATGTTCTCACTTTATATGTCGCTATGTAAGTGGTACGTTTATTTGCATTGTTCGTTTGTCCTTGACGACCAACGATCTCAAGCAGATCTCTCCTTATCCAATTGTCGTCGTAATAGGAGAATGTAAGGCTGCTGCGGACTAAGGGCCGTTGTTTTATGACTTATTTTATTTTGGGAAGTTTTTAGCCGCAATGCACCGCACCGGCAGTTTGTCTTAGTGCATAGGTTTGGGGAATGAAAAGGATGGAGTGGATGGAATAGGACAGTTTAGATTAATATACGGCTCTTCCTCGGTATGGGTGAGGGAGAATCAGCTCGCGTACGCAGGTTCGCTTCCCTAAAGTAGATCTATCACTCCCGGGATCACAAGAGAGTGTCTACCCGCTACCCTACTTATTAATATTATATATATATATATATATGTAAATAAAGGATCAAATTATTTAAAGAATTTATTTGAGTCGGTCTTTTTTCACAGTTAATTCATCCCTTAACCAATGAGGCTTAATGGGCGCTAAGAGCATTTTGCTGATCGTAAGTAAAAAGCGCCCGTAACGACCGCAAAGAATAAAAAATGTAATTGCATTAAAATCCCCAATTGCGTCGCCAGCCCGAATCAGCGCAGCTCCAGTTTCCAAAAAAGCAGTAATCCGCACAGCCAGCGCACGTGAGGGAGATAATTTGGAGTTCGTGTCTAATTTGCACAAAATCTGCAGTTGGCCCAGCAAATTCTCGCTGAAACAAATGGCCTGAAAGATTCCATTTTCTGTGTCATTAGTTTCTACTTTCGGCGCCCAAATCCGCCCTGTCGACTCGAACCGAAAGAAATTTAAAATCTGGCTTCCTGTTCTTTTTCCTTAAATGAATTTCGTGCCCCCGAGTTGTAGAAACATTAATTTGATTAGGTGTTTTAGCCCGCGCGCGGGCGCGCCTGCAGATGCCGCCGGATGGAACTCGTCACGGCTTAATGCGAATCGTTTCGCTCATTGGAACCCGGGTAATAAATTTAACGGGATAATGTCGCAATTTTCCAAAGTTTAAATGCAATTAAGGCCTGCACTCCGATGCGAGATTTTATTGGCTCGCCCTGGCGGCGCGTGGAGAAAAAGGCCCTTCATCCATTCCCTCCCTTTCCGGCGCAATCGCTTGCGAATCTGCCGCACAGGAGGGGTTATATTTGTTTGTTTTCCATTTTTCAACGACAGTGATGTCAAATATTTAAAAAGTATCCTAACAATTTTTACTTAAAAATTTATTAAACATAAATTTGTATACAGAATGGTGAATTATACAACAGCATTACAAATCCAGAAAATTCAAGGATCATTCATTAACATTTTTGTAGTTCTGCTCTAAACAATACAAAAATTTACAAATGACGTAATTCAATTTTGCAATGCACTAATACGTAACTAACGCGTAAGTAAGATTTAATGTAAACTCACAAAACTGCAGTGTAATGAGATTATATATGACTTAATTTTGCGGCGATGGTGTGGAAAATTTAATGCGGGCTGGGGAATTACGATAAAGAACAAACTAAGCGACTATTTTTTGCACGCATCATAATCCACTAAAATGTATCTGATCACATCAAGTGTGAAGAAATTTATGAGAGGGATGTTAAGCAATACTATAAATATGTCATAATATTCAATAATCTTAGCTGTTGTCCTTGAAGACGCACAGGAATAGTTTAAATCTTCAAGCCTCTAGAAAAAGAATACGCGCGTGTACTAAACTGCCCAGGGCCCATAAAATTAATTCAACAACTTGAGCTGTAACCATCAAATATGAGCGATCGTAAAGAAAAAATAAGTAAAAATTGTAATGTGTACTATATTAACTGTCCATCATGATTAGATGTCAGTACTTAACGCTTTGCATCATTATAGGTATTAATAGAGTGCTAAATAAGTAGTAAGAGAAGATATAAGAAGAAATGAGAAGAACCAAAGTGATACAGAAACATAAATTCAATTTTGGAGTGTCATTGTTTCCTAGCCCTTCTTTTATCTGTACTTGCCTGATCTCAGGCCAAAGATCCTTTCTTTTCTTTAGTTCAAGCTACATGTTTTGCAAAAATCATTTAAATATGTAAACATCCACATAAGATTAAACCAGCAACTACATCGTTACAAAGAATAATAACAACCTCGATGACGTATAGTCTCAAATAAAATTTCTTTAGTTACACCCTCTAAGTTACCTCAAATTGAAACAATAAAGCATTATAAGGCTATTAAAATTTTGTAGACATAAAAACATAATAAACTACATAATGCACACCAGAAGTATAAGATGCGTATTTTCGACTCCAATGTAATTAAAACCTCCAACTTAAATACCAAACAAACATACAAAAACCGTCTCGGGAACAGTCAAACACTCACACTCAAATCAAATTAAAATACTTATTTTCTAAAAAGGTACAAGGCAGACAAGAAGAAAAAACCTGCCAAAATATAATATTATAACCGGCTAAAGAAGTATGTGGAACAAAGGCAATCAGATAAAACTCAAACCTGAAAAGAGCAACATGGTAGCATGATAAAGTAAGAAAATAGAGACAAAGAAGAAGTCTGACAAACTCATAAAAGGATCAAGACAAGTGACAACGAAATGAATTATATAGTAAAATAAAACGAAGCTAAAAAGAAGTGTTAGCAGTAAAGAACAAAAAAGAGTTGAAAAAAGAATAGAAGAAAATTGCATATGAAATAATAAATAATTCTGGAATGTGGTTAATATAAAATGTAAAGAATATAAAAAATATAGGAAAGCTGCAAACAAATACAAACATGAAAATTCCATGCAAAGATTGCTACCTGGCTAAATTTCAGGGAAACGCTGATACAATCATACTCAATGAACAACAAACCACAGATGGAATTATAAAAGAGGAAGTAAAGGAGTCCTCGCGAAAAACCAAAAACGGAAAATCGGCGGAAAAAGACAACTTAGCTTTGGAACTTCTTAACGAAAGAGGCAATAATAACACAGTAGTTAACAAAAATCTTTAAACAGGTATAACATCAGGAAAAAATACTATAATCTGAGAAAACGACAAAACTGTCTCTATATTTCAAGATAAATATTTTCTAAAAATTGAAATTGTAGAGCAACCTGCAAAGACGTGCACTGGAATATTGGAAAGACGATCAAGAACCAAAGGACACTATGAATAAACACTCTCCCGCCCAAAAAGATAAACATGGAATAAAACATATATACGTTAAGAACTATAATAGAGAAATTCAAAAGTAAAAATAAATATTTATATTTAATCTTTATATGGTACTTCGACAACATACATGTGATGGACTTAGAAAACGTCAGGTAACTCCTAACTTGAAAAAAGTAATACAAAATATACACAAGGAAATAAGAGAAAGAGTAAGAAGATTCACAACTAGACAAGATCAAACAAGGAAACAATCCAAACTCCTTAGTATTTGTCATATATAAAGACCATATAACCAGAAACTGTAGAAACAACTTGAGAAAAAACATTATATGGTACATTATATCATAAACAGACACAAGAAAAAATCATTTGGGACTAAAAGGAATGATCATAAATAAAGGTAGATATGAATACAGGCAGAAACATTCTAGAGCAAGTAGATAACCACAAATATCTGGAAAATATATAGCAAACAGCAAGGCCGACAACATTTACTACCAATTTAACAACACCATCTACACTTCTACAATATGAAATGCGCAATATCAGACAACCATAAATCCAAATTAACACCAGCTGGAATGATAAGACAGGAAGAAATAGTATATCAAACAAAAACATAAAAGAGGGCCTACAAACAAGACCCTATAGTCCAACTCTAGAAAGAAAACAACTACAATGGTCCGAGAGACGACCAAGAGATATCCAAAGGTTAAAGAATAACAAGAAGATATCGAATAGGATAGGAGAAGAATATCAAAGACATAGCTAGAAGAAACTGGAAAACCTGTCATCAACTAAAAATATTATCTAGAAATAGATGGGAAATAGTTCAATACCATGAGGTAAATTGGGAAAAAGAAGGTAAATAAGTACATTTTCTATTAAAACATATCCATAAATTTTGCACACAGGCTTTTAATCGATTTTGGAAAACTAAGCGCTGCTTTAGTTAGTTTTAAGGACTGAAGACATAGATCTCTTCTAGACCATTCCATGTTCTCCAGAACTGATCTTATCGCATATAAAATTAGATATTTTCTTTCAACCACTAGTATCCGCCTTTGAAGCTTTTTAGAAGCTTTTGGTATGTAGCCTATCATTCTTCCATTTAAAGTGCTTTTTAACTCATCTGTAGAAGGAATGTGACGATGTTTCCGATGGGCGTACCTATGGAGCAGTCTGGATGTTTCCAACTTATGCATGTATCCCGTTCTTCTAAGATATGCTTTTAATCCTAAGTTAGTTCCGATCAGGCAAGAGATACAGAACCTGACAATATTTTTATTTGTTTTACGAGTATTTTTCTTTTAGAATCGGGTTTTGACGATTATATTCTTAAACAACAGGATTATTTTAAGTTTTGGTAATATCTTAGACTCGTGTATTTCTCCATGCAAACCGCGATGTAAAAGTATTGCAATGTAGTCTTCTTTGTCACCCAATTCCATAATTATGATCCACAGTGCTGACTCAAGCCGTGCAGGTTTATAATAAACGAGCTGTAGATACAATTTTACATATTGAACCACATCAAAGTATTAATGATTCGTTCACAAATAATGCATCAAGCTAAATAAACTTTTCTACCCAGTCTAATGCAACACCACAAACCTGAAATTAAGGACTCAAAGGGAGAATCAAATAAATCAGATTATTGTGAAGAGCTCAGATATTCTAGTGAATCAACCGATGGCCAGTTCTTGCAGCGGGCCCCTATGGTCAATATCATGCAGGGCAAGACAAGACAACGAAGTAGTTTCGCAGACCTGACTTGCAAAATATTTAAACGTGATCTAAACACTCGCGAAATTTAAAAAAACTATAGCATGCCGTTTGTCGATCCTTTACTACTACGATATATGATTGTAAATATAAATGCATGCAAAGCAAGGATTAGAGGTGAGACGCGAGGGAAACAAATGAAGCAGTTAGTGTTAGTAGGTTTGAGAGTCAAAAATTATATTTGCGGGATGGAAACGGTTTACAACGATGTCGTTTAAACGTTTTTTGCTTTCGTTGCGGCTTCTGAGATTTGATTATATGACAAACAGGGTACAAAGAAAAAACACCATCCAACAGCTCTCTCAGAATTGTTTATGTTATATTTCAAGAAACATTATTCTTTATCTGCAGGCATCATACACAGTAGCTTGTATCATGGTGGGTGAAAGAGAGACGGGTATGGTTACTGTAGTTTCGGTACATTTTCCACACAAATCCGTAAAGCATTGGTTAGATATTCAAAATATTAGAACAGCAGGACTTGACGTGCACTAGGTATAGAGATATAGATTTGTAGACAACATGTAGGTCCATATATAATTAAAATGGTCAGAAAAGACTGATTTTCTTATTCTTTACTTGTGATATTCAAACACGAATATACATGGCCTTAGAGCATTTCCATGCAAACTCACTAAGTGGCTGGGCTGTGATTAATAACCTGTTTAGCAAATTGTTCGGTTTGTTGGCGCATTCAGCTGAAAGTTGCACAAGTGACGTGATAAACACAAATTACAAGCAAATGGTTAACATTAAGTTCTAAGTTATTCATGCAATATATAATTTACCGCTGTAAATGTGGAACGTTACTACAAGAAGACCCTTGTGTTACTGTACAAATAATTTCAAAAAGCTGAAATTGGATACACATATGTGTTGCCAAATTTTGGGGAAACGAAAACTTACTGCAAAGATAATCCCTCTCACACACATTGACAGAGGAACTAAAAGAAACCAGACGAATAGTTGCTGCTGAACAGTTAGAAAGGGCTAAAACGCTACTGATGAAGATAAAATATAGGTTCTTCCAATATGACCCTCAAATGAAGTACCACAGGACTAAATAACGAGGTCGTAGTTCAGTGGCCCCCAAGAACGTGAAGCGACAACATGCGAAAACAAAGGCAATGTTGATAGCATTTTTTAATGTTAGATAGTGTCCCATAAATATTTGTCGGAAACAAGCGATGAACTAAAACTTTTACACCTCATATTCAACCGACCCGTTGACGTGTAACTTTTTTTGTTTCCCTATGTCAAACTGCTGAAAGGAAAACACCATAAAGATATTACAGGAATCCAAATGGCTGTAACGAGTGTGCTGAAAAGCATTGCTTCCATGACCCACAGGAACAACGGAAGTTATACTCAGATGACCAAGGGATCTACTTTGATGAATTTAAACCCTTAGTTGGTAAGTTGAACAACATTTGTTGTTTGTACTTAAAATATAAATTGTCCTGCTCATCCATTAAAAGTTCAGGACAAAATGTTGTAGAAGACAACTGGTTTTATGGTTTCTCATTAGCTGAATGGTTAAGTCTTCCTTTTGAAGGGACATTTCAAAAGCATCTTGTGCCATGTCAATTAGGCAGTGTAACAATGTGATATGTGTTAAGCTTAAAAATCGAGAATATTTCTAGTCCCCTATCCAATCCCCTCCATTTTTTGACTATACCTAACACAAATCAAAAGCATTACAACAGTAATTTAGTAAACTTAAACTAACCATATTAACCAGTTTTAGCGCAATTGTGCATTGGTGTTCGATGTGCTTAGCGTGATGCAAATCTCAAGCTCAATCTTGAATTCAGTGTTTACCACATCGTCCCCTATTAGAGTGCGATCGAACATATGAGGGCCTCAATCTTTCAATTCAACAGATCATGTCCCCAGCGGAGCTAAAGCCTCGCTATTATCATTTTTTATTAACCAATGTAGAAACAAACACTTTGCCTGAATTCAATTTACGGGAAGTAAACGTGAGACATAGATGAAAAATATTTCCTTACATTTTTTTATCATACTCATCTGAACATTGTATATGCGCTGCGCCAATTCTGAATATGACACTTTTGATATCACGAGGAAGAGCACAAGTTACATGGGAAAAAACAGCCCCCGAAATGAAAAGCAGAAGCTGTGAAAAGTTCAAAATAAAGAATAAACCTCTCATTGGTATAAAACAATAAGATGGGAAAATTTTACCTTCAGTGTCACTTTGCACTATCAAACATTATCAGTAAAATTTTCAACATTTATTTTTATTTTATTACCTCTATGAGTACATTCTGTTGCCCCTATGGTCAGCGAAAACACCAGGAACAACATTACGCTCTCAATTGCCTTCACTGGAACTAGAAAATCATTAAAGAAGCGCATGGACAATATAGAAGATGCATATCAAAGATGAGTTTGAAATAAATATTACTACTAATTAATTGTCTTTAATTTTTTAATTAATAATAATATATAAATCAAAGGTTCGTAAGCAATGTTTAGAAACTCCACAGCTTATCAGCTTAAATATCTGGAATTCGTATTATTTAATATTTTTCTCAACAAAATCAATAAAATGATTGTTTCTAAGTCAACTATTCTACTAATTCATTTTTCAGTAGCCTTGATCTGTGCTGATTTAGTCACATTTATCAATTTTGTTCTATGATTCTTCCTTGACCGACCGTATTCTGAGTATGTCTGGATCATACCAATATAGCATATTACTATTGTCGCGCATGTCAATAAGCTTAGTATTATCTAAACTTTTCAGTATTTTTCTACCTACAGGTAGTTCACTAATTGCATCTGCACCTGCACACATTTGCAATAACATTTTTGGGAAGAACTTCTCTGTTAATTCAATCAAAGAAAGTTATCTTCTTTAATAACTTGCATCTGACTATTTTGGTTACCATGAAGCCCAACTCACCCCCCTCCCCCTCGCCGCTTATTCCCAACAATCCTAGCGAAACGAGTCACCACTAAGTTTAAAGACTTTCAACAAGGTTCTAATTGTTTATCCTCTTTGAGCTTCTTGGCGTCAACAGAGTCTTTTTATTCTTTCAATCTTCTTGTTCGGGCAAAGTTCAATTTCATTTTAATTTTCTTTAGCTGTGCCCACTTCAATTGAGCCCTCAGACACATTCATGTAATTTTGAGTTCGCTTTCTGCGTTTAAAAGTAGAATCTCCGGATCGTAAAAATTGAACACAACGCACGTTTGTTTAATGTGAAGTTTTCTTGCTGCTTTCTTGATTTAATTATATGAGCCACCGAAACTTCCAGCGATAGTTACAGTTCCGTGAATATACTAAGTGTTATCTTCCTCTTAAGGGGTAAGAATCGCCATCGTGGCTTGTTCTGGTGGACCCGCCTTTGTAGGTTGGTAAACAAACCAGCAGAGAAATTATTTCTGATAAAAAATTATTGGGATAATGCAGACAGTTTTAGGAAACTATGTAATAAGCGCAGCACAAAGAGAGGCAAGATGCAAGCGATCTGGAGATGACGGAAATCTGAAATACCAGCAATGAGCAGAACACAGGAAAATGTTAACTTTACGAGATACAACCGACAAAGAGAGAGCTAGAAGCTTCGTTAACGGCTACTATTTCCAGAACTTTTGCTTCAGCCTGTATCAGATGGACATATGTACCTCTCAATGTTGGTAATAGGCTGCATAGATATTTTCATGTGCAGATATAGCATGATTAGCGATGACACCTTGCAACAGCTTTATCGAGTAGATTCCTATCAAAATTTCCTTGAATGCGAAGTTTTTGAGGGGTTTCATTCATTTCATTGGCACTTTAGTTAGAGCTCGGACGTTCGTACTCAACTCTTATCAATGCACTCCTTTCATTGTGGTATGTATTTATCCATGTAGAGGGCAGCAATTGCCAACCAGCATCACTTCTGTAAGGTTATACAGCACCCAGCGTGCCACAATTTCTAATGTGGAGTTTGACCCTTAGGTGCGTCACATTGATTGATGACTGCGTGTAACTTTACAGTCTATCAACCGCCAGAAATGTTGCAAGCAACCTGTCCGAATCAAACTTGTTAATCGTTCCTACCTAAACGGAAACGCATTGGCCTAGATATTCATATCATACGGCCATACAGAATTGGCACAGGCTTTACGTAAGCTTTACTAATACTTCTGTGCTAAGAAATATAAGATACAGAAATAAATTATAAAAGTATCAATAGGCAAATTTGTAAGTGTAAGACAGACCATAGCGCTACTTGAAATGAATAAATAAAATAGGAAGCGGACAAAAAAATAGAAGTAGCATTTTGAAATAAAATTAAAAAAATTAAAAGCAATGGAAATTAAATGAAAAATAATACACCAGGCAGGGTTTATAAAATGAGATATAAATTATATCGCATAGATGCTGGAAGTACGAAGGCTTTAAGGACATAAAAACAATTTAGAAGATAATTTAATTTTAGTTTCCTTTACTGTGTCTTACTAGCCTCAAACATACATCAAACGCAGCGCGGGCACGTAATTTTGATTTCGCTTTCTGCCAGCAAAAGTAAAATCTCCTGTTCCTAAAAATTGAATACAACTTAGGTGTCTATATCTTGGCACGTGTTTTCTTGCCGCTGTCTCCATGTAATTATCTTAGCCAGCGATATTTACACTTGAATGAACCTGCCGAATGTTATCACGCTTTTAAGAGGTAAGAATCGCCTTCTCTGCTTGTTCTGGTGGATTCACCTTTGTAGACCAAGAGGCAATCAAACCCCTCTTAAAGGAAAAATTATTTTCGATAACCAACTGCTTCAAAAGGGCAAACAGTGTCTGCCCACAACACAATATGGATCTGTAATGTTCTATAATTGCACAGAGGGCAATCATCTGTCAGTTAACCACCGTGCAAAATCGATGTGATTCATATTTTCTTAGTTTTTTTATTATTTATTGTATGACTTCTACGTATTGTCTTCAGAAGTAGCTGTTTGCATCATCTCTTGTTTAACTTGCCTTCTCTTTTTAATATTTTCTCTGCATACTTCCATAAACCAATTTACTCCTTTACGATTATTTCTTTGTGGGATTGTTCTTATTGCTGTATATCTCCTATTTGCCTTCATGGCTGATTTACTTTTATATATCGTATGTTAATTAGTTTTTTTCTTTAGTTCACTGCCGTCTTTTCCTCTAATAGACCCTCTACAGGTAGCCTTTTGTCCTTGGTAGTTTTGCCTTATTGTTGCAATTACCAGAAAGTAATCACAGTCTACCTGCGCTCATCTGTAAATGTATACGTCGCATTAATTGTTCATGTTTTCTTTTTGGACTAAGACATGGTAAATTTAATGGGTGTATTTTCCATTTGAGGCAAGCTACGTACCTTTGTATATTTATGCTCGAATTTGATACCAGCAATATATAGACCAGACTGTGCTGCAAAATTGATTAGATTTCTGGCGTTATTATTGCTCGTGTTATGTTTGCTATGTATACAACTGGCATATATATTCCTTATCTCCCTACTTTTGAATTGCAGACCCCTAATACAACAGTTTGTAACGTATACATCATTTATAATTTCTCTGTCAGAAATACAAGGACTGTCCTGAAAAGAATGAACCAATGTTGATGAAATGAAAACAATTTGCGCAGCTGCGATGAAGTTCGACAGCCAATGAGAGCGAACCGTAATGCGCATGCGTTAATGAGGTTAATCGCCAGTAAAGTGTATTTGCTACTAAAAGTAAAGCAGCAAAACTGAGAATCTAATTTTATACGAAGATGAAATATTCGCTCACAGATATTAATGGCACAGTTTAGTTGAGGTCTTCACCTTTCTTTTGCAAAAATAAAGTTTCGTAACACCATCATGAGAAGCTCTTCATTAAGCTGTCTTTCTTAGTCCTTTTTATTTACTTGTAGCGTTCGTCGAGAGCTCTTACAACATACTCTGTCATTTCGCTTACTGATATTTTGCTTCAAGGTAAAAATCTTTTCATCTGCAGAAATAATTCATAAATTCGTAAACGCACTTTTCCTTCAGAGACCTTATCAGCTGGTTCCGTTGTTCTATAATATACCTCCAATCATACTGAAAAACACTCATATGTGTAGTTCATTTAATACTGCACATACTCTAGTTTAGAACACACATGTTAAAAGTTTCACTCTCAGAAATACAAAGTCTGTCTCGAAAAGATCAAACCAATGTTAATAAAATAAAAACGATTTGCGTGACCGAGATGTAGCTAAACAGCTAATGCGCATGCGTGGACGAGAACGACTGTGCTCACCGGTTCAGTTGACAGTTACTCGCCGATGAGGAAGCACATGCAAGTAGTGTATTTGCAGTGAATGAATGCAACATCAAATCTGCGAATCAAATCATATGTAACACTCATTCACAGAAATTACTTAAGTGAAGCTGAAAGCTTTTGAGAAACAAAGGCATGACGCAACTGTTTTAGAGATAATTTAGAATCTGTTCCTGAAAGACTAATAACAAACAGAACACGAAAAAATATTAAACGTGTAAACGGCTCCAATCAACTACAAATATTCTGGAGATTTCCAAAGTTAAAGCGACATGTAGGCACATTCTGGACCCGTCGGTGAATAATATCTGACTCTAATGGCCGAGGTCCCAATCGAGATATTTGCGAGCAAATTCCAGTCGCCTTTGCTTTTAGCCTGCAGTCAGCTTGGAACCCGTAGCTGCCTTTTTGGGGTCAGGTTGGCTCCTTCAGCCTTCTTCTCAGTGTTCAAGCGCTGGAAACCACACCTCTGACCCCACTCAGCTCTTACTTGAGGTCAACGCCAGTCATATGGTGCTTGCCGAGAGCTACTGAGACGAGAAATCGATTGTCTCTCTCCGTTGTCACGCGCATACGGCCGCCTCCTTGCCGGCGGACGTAGCCACTGATTTCCCGGTACCGACGCCATACTCTCGATACAGCTAATTGATTCAGATTTAGTCGATTTGCCACGGCCCTCTGACTGAGGCCCTCTCTCGACATTGCGACTGCCTGGACTGCTTCGTCGGTTGTGGTATCCATTTTCTTGCGAATCACTCGAGCAGTTACGTCACCTACTTACGTCAACTTCGGATAGGTGACTGATATGAATTACCGGATTACAAGTGTACTGTAGTCCAATCACCATCGCGTCATCCGATTAATGCAATGGCAACAGTTTTTTAAAGTTGAATAGCGAGTCGATTGTTTTGCTCTCAAGTGTATATAGATGTTTCGTTATTGTAATTGTAAAACAGATCTGAACAAACTACATGACAAATAATTTGAATTATATAGTACGCTAATATAATATGGGGTGATCCAAATTGAACTTTAGGATGTTATACGTGAATAAAACACTAAATATTCTAGCAATCCCAATTCTATGACTATCAGAGCAAAGTACAGACTTAACAGTTACATATCAAATACGATAGCCAAATGACATCTGCGACTCCGACTTCCATAACGCTTTCCCGCAAATTTGGCTCTATTTCAGCAATTGCACGTCTAATGTTTCCTTTTAGCGCTGTAATCGTAGCGGGCTCGTTAACATACCGCGGTGGCCAATCGATTTCACCCCTTTGCGAGATAATATGTCCGGAAAATTTGGTTTAAAGTAAAGTGAGTTTTTCACATACTGCGTGCCATGTGGCTCCATTTTGTTAAAATCACGTGCTATTCAAGTTTGCAAACAAAGTTGTTTATCATCTCGCAATAGCGCACAGCATTGATAGCTTCAACCTCCAAAAAGTGCACACCAAACGGTGCATTTTTGTGGATGCATTGATTTTTCGTGAATATCACGTGGATTTTCAGTAGCTCAGATGCGACAATTTTGACTATTTTGAAAAATCATTTAAAAAAGCTTCATCGCTCAATAGCCTCTTTTCATTCCAAACTTGAATGGTACTGATGTATTTCTAGACGGCACACGGACCATAACGACTTTGCCACGTGTTTACATACCAACTGTACAACGCAAATGGGGCGTAATTCACATCCTAAAGTTCAGTTCAGTTTACCCTATAGTTCAAATTTTAAATTATAATTGCAAACACCATAAAATACTCGCATCATATATTTTTCTAGCGTTAAGACCTCACCAGAATTTTGTGAGTATTTAAATATGTAAACCTAGAAGTTTGAAAACAATTTCAACGGCGGTTTAATACTTATCACCTATAGTATGTCCTATGTATTTAAAATTCCATAAAATGTACGATTTTTAGCGTAATTTATTATAACTAAATACGAATATGTAGATATTGGTACATTTATACTACAAACACAAGTAGTAAAAATTAGACCCTTAAATTAAGATTCCTCTCTTATTTCTACTACTGCATCTTCCATGACGCCATCCGTTAATATTTTTTAGATAGTTCCTCACTCAACGAGTCCACATATGACCAAATATTATCTACTATTTCTTGCAACACCTGCTCTTTCGAAATTAAGGCTTTATCGGCGTTCACTGTCATTGCTAAACGCTCATCGTAGGTAGTCAGGGAAACAGACAGACCTGGAATCGTTACTACAGAAAACAATATGCCCTGCAAATCAAACTGGTACCTGTGTCTTCTCTGTGCATCAAAATAGGAAAACAATCTTCAACGGCGCACCCGTCCAAAACGGAAAATCTTGGGGGGCCCGGAATGTTGGATACAATTATCGTGATGGACATCAGCTCCATAATCAGCCTCAAAGCCACGTCGGGTAGTACACCCAATAGCTTGCTTTGTATAAAATAGTTCACCTTCGAATAAAGAGAGCAAATCATTAAGAATACTTCCTTCTGCTAGGCGCATACCATTATTTCGTCGTACTTTCTGAACAAGCTGGTTCGTTCTCTCGTCAAATTCAATTTTTGCTCCAAAGTTCTATCAGAAAGAACTGGCAATTGGAGAACGGTGAATGCTGCGGTATTTTCACAACGAACTTTTCTGTTGCTTAACATGCTTGGCGCGTTGGCGAACGCTACTATGGAATATGGTATTTCAGACACAGTTACAGTAATGTCTGCTGGACCTCTAGACTTCTAATTATGACGATAACTTACGACATATGTTATTACAATGACGGATTGATACATACCTGTTGCGCAAAATAGTTGCTTAAACTTGAGCCCACAGCTGCTAAAATGACATCGATAGTAGAGCAGTTTTGGACTTTGCCTTTGATTTTTTTTATTGTTTTCAAAAATCTAGGTTCATCCTCAACTCTAAACCACACCATTCTTTCACGTCGTAACTTAGAGCCGTGCAGACTATTTTTTTGGTCTTTAATTATTTTTGCGTGAATATTAATTTTTGAAAAACACACCCATATAAGATATAGTTGTTTTAGAAAGAGCTTCAGTTGATTAAGACAGCTTGGTTGCGCTTTTCTCGCGGCGTCAAATTTAGTATTAACGGCTGCGCTATGAGCATGCTCTTCTTTGCTTGTTTGGTCCATAAACTTCTTCATCAAAAATTGGGTGACGGCAATTCCGTCGCCAACTATATGGTTGTGCCTTATTAAAACCGGATAGTACATGCTATGGCCATCAGGGTCGTCTTTCCAACTGACGGGCTGCACACCGACCATGACGTCCCACAGGACTTGATGATTGCGCGGTAATGGTTGGCTGACGCATTCGTTTAGCACAGCAGGCAAATCATCCTTTCCGATTTTGCCATCGCTGCTCCTGGCCGTCGGCATCTTCCTGACGCACTCATCCACTGTAACGTTGTCGCTGAGGAAGAACGTATAGCCCATCCATCTTTGCAATATTCCGAACGCCTTCGGGTTGTTCTTCAAGCCACGCTGCATGTTTTCGGCAACGGCGCCCTTGACAGCGTCGTAGAAGCCTATAGGACGCCTGCTGTCGTATTTTATTATCAAGACAATGCACACCATTGCTTTGTCTGAACTTTTCGTGGCGTATAAGCCGTCGGAAACGTTAACGAGGCCTGCAAACCTCTTTCCATATGTTACTACCAGTATTGCGCGCACTATCTGGCGGTAAACCGCGAAAGCTGCAAGCGCAACCGCCGCTAGTGGTAGAGTCGCTGCGCTAATCACTAAGTAAAATATGTTCACTCTGTAGTAAGCCGTTCTCTGTAAATATAAGTAAAAACGAAATTGATATTTGATGCTGCAAATTAAAAGTTGAATACCTTCAGTATATGTTCTGCAATTGCTAGTACAGCAAAAATTGCTGCAAGCGACAAGGAAACGTTTAGGTAAAACGACAGCATCTAAAAAAAAATTATAGCTGTTAGTTTATAGTTAAATATATCACTAAAATAGATACGACAACTCTATCTCACATTTCTGAACATGACTAACTTTAGCAGTTAAATATTTTTTGTGTACTGCTAACTTTAGTTTGAATTCAATATATAAAAACATAAATAATTAATTCTCAAGTAGAATATTATAAGACTAGAAGATCCAGAAAAGATCGAGACATTAAACAAACGAAGGAGACCATGGTGGGTTATAGAAAGTTATATATAGGAATGTAAGTTACGATTACAACTAAATTCCATGAGAATCTAAAAATTAATTTAATAATAAAAAAACATAAAAAAGTTTATCAAGAAACAAATTAAACTGCGGGAGGATAACGTCTAAAACTATTTAAAAAACACCAAGATATGTACGTAAAAAAGAAAGGGAGAAAAGGGCTAAGAATAAAGAACTGCAAGTCAATTACAGGATATAACAAAAATTATATTTATTCGATGAAAATCACAGAATTAAGTGAAGCAAAAGAAACGAACAAATATAATGTTGGTGTGTTAGGACTAGGTGAAACAAAAGGAAGTAGATTAGGACAAAGTCAACGTTAATACAAATAAAGAAAAGGGACAAAAGTTATCATTGATGATCTTCACAGAACATAAAATATATCATCATGAATTATAAGAGTATGATTTAAAACAAAGATCAGAAACATTATCATCGCCAATGTACATACACGAAGCTATCACCAAAGGGATAAAATTTAAAAAAAAATACGTTGATATTGATTTTTGTAATGTACTTTTAACCGGAACACCCGCCTCGGCACCTGCGATTGCCACCAAAATCATTTAGCAGGTAGAGAACATCAAGGAGTCAACATATCATCCAGATAAATCATTCGATAGATACTACTAAATAAACAAATCGATTTATTTGTGAAAACGGAAGGCTAATTACCTTACTCTGTGTAGCAAAACAAAACAATAGCTAAAATTGTTTTAAAAAGAAGAAAGGGGCCCTTAACAGGATATTAAAAGAAAACCAAGCGAGATTTCGACTTATCAGAGCTTTTGTTAGTCATATACGCACCTTGAGGATAATATTGGACCAACCAACGAAAATGAATAAAGAAATATTTGCTAATTTTGCAAATTTGAAATAAATAAGCTATTAAGACAATAACTGATCACCAAGCAAATATATAAGAATAATAAAATTCTCTTATGACAATCCTGCAACAACTATAGAACACAAAGAACAACTCACCCCCATATAGGTAATGAAATACAAAGAAGAGTGGATCAGGATGCATTCTATCGCCACCGTTATTCCTAATAATAATGAATTGGGCATTGAAAGAAACAGAGGGTAAAAAGATGGGCATAAACGGGAATTTTAAAAGACCCAGAATTTACTCACGTTATATGTTTTGTGGCAACAAATAAAAAATATTAAACAGCAATGCAGAAATAAACACGAAGAAGACTAAGCTACTGGTTAGAAATATACCTAAAATAAAGAAGTTTAAATGTAAAAAACAAATGCCGATACCTGGTTGTATTGGTCGAAGAAACATTTGCAGGCACGATCGGGTAACGGATGCAGAGGGCCCTGAACGTGGTAACTGAATGGATTGAACGAGGAGGCCTCAAGGCCAGTCCCGGGAAAACCAAAATTATACCCTTTACTCAAAGGAAAAAACTGAAGAGGTTTACACCTCTTTCCCCTGGTAAAACGGAAATCACCATATCGGAAGAAGTAAAGTATCTAGGAGTCGTTTTCGATTCTAAGCTTACTTGGAACCGTCATATTGAGAAAGTGATCAACAAATCGGTGACAACTCTAGCAGTTGTCAGACGGATGTATGACTAGTTGTGGGGCTAAAACTAGTAATTGTGGACTGGTTGTACACTAGAATGGTTAGACTCTGTCTTACATATTCAACTTTGGTCTAGTGGCCCAAAGTTATACAAGAAACCACAAAAAAAAAACTAGACAAGGTACAAAGACTTGTCTGTTTGGGCATTACAGGGGCTATGAGAACCACGCCTACTGCAGCAATTGAGACTCTTCTAGTCCTCCCGCCTCTGCACATAGTGATTCAGAGGGAGGAAAGACTGGGTCACTACAGGCTGCTTCCATACAGAAATATACGCCACACTACAATGGGCGCGTAAAAACGGTAAGAGGGGTTGCAGGGGCAAGCGGATCTATATTATATCAGACAGCCAGGCAGCTTTAAAGGCTTTATCAAGCACTAAAGCATCATCTAGACTGGTATGAGAATGCATCAACGAATTCAATTCTCTGGCCGAACTGGGTGAAACTGCTTTGGGCATCTGGGCATTGCGGTATCTACGGCAATGAGAAAGCCAATTAATTGGCTGGACAGGGATATAATCAGACTTATATCGGCCCAGAAAAATTTCACAAAGTGGTGCCCAAAGCTTTATCAAGGAGAGTACACGCACTTATCATCGAATGTACTGGAAGAATCAACCAGGGCATAATTTTAGTAAAACCTTCAATAAGGGCTTTGCCAAAAGAGAGCTGCAGAACTTCTTAATGTAAGTAGGCCACAACTAAAGACAACCAAAGGGTTTCTCACAGGACAAGCGACTGTTAAAGAACACATCCGGAAAATTGGTAAATTCAATAGTGACTCTGTAGCAAAGAACCGGAAACAGCTTTATATATCCTATGCAAGTGCGATGCGCTGTGCAGCAAAAACCAACACACATTCGGGAGACTAATCCTGGAACCGGAAGACCTTCAGACACGCTCTGTAAAGGACCTATATCTGTTGATTCAGGGGACATCGATTACAGATTGGTTATGAGTTTGCTGTATTAGGGTAATCACAATAGGCCATAGGCTGCAGTGAACATGGGTCCATCAAGGAAGACATATCCTAAGAAGGAAAAAAACAAAGAAGTAGAAGAATTGTTGTCTGGAACATTTAATGGCCATAAAAAGTGGTACCAAAAGACTTATACAAAATGTCTTCGTATCGTTATGTTTTATGACCAAAAGTATTTGAACACCCACTGTTGCAGAATCAAAGACAAATTGGGTATGCATTAATAGAATCAATCACAGTCTACGTTCGCCTAAGAAAACTTTTTACCGTCATTTCATATATTCCTTCATAACAACTGCGTTAAACGAGCCACCAAAGATAGGTAATTTAGCCTGGCGCGTACATAGCGTTCTAATTAACTCCAAAGATGTTTAATGTGATTTAAATGGAGGTTTTGTAAAGGCCCGTTTTTCAGCAACCATCTCTTCAAACCGTAGCATAATAACCTTCTATCTGAAAATGTTTTTCACCTTCTGACGAACAGTTCCAGCAAGGATATCTATTTTTCATCACTACCCTTTTCAATAACCATATAGTTTATGTAGTTTCGCGGCTCTTTCACATCCTAGAGATTTCCATTTTGTAATATTGCAACCTACTGTCTTCCTAACCCAGCTGTATAATATATCTGTGCTACCACCTGCGCTTCTGTCTCCTATAACGTTTCAGTACAGACATCAGCCAGATCCACTTCTCCAGAGGGATGTCCGGATATTTTTGGCCACATCCCAGTCATGCGAAAAGTACATTGCTGTAATGAGCGAAAACATAGAAAGCAACTAAACAACATAAAAAATTGCAGACATTTAGGAATAGTTGCCCTCAAAATGTTTATCTGAAAAATTAGTAATGAAGATTTATGAGAACTGATAGAAGAAAAAGAAGCAGAGGAAGAAACATAAATAGAACAATTAATCAAAAAAACTACAACAAGTTAGATTAGGCTGGAATGAAGCAAAAAGAACTGCTTAAGATAGTGAAAAAATGGGCTGAAGACTTCGTCACAAATGTGCCTTCACTCCAGCGATGAGAGAATAATTATTAATATAAAATCAAGTTTAAACCAGCAATGTTTCTAATGCAGCACTTACCTTCGTTAATCAACGTGATTCTAACAACTAAATAGACCAGACGAACTACAACTGGAGCTACTTCCATTTAACAAACCCCACAAACGTGCAGCTAAAATCTGAAACGTGAAATAGAAAAATTACTTTCGCTGCAGCAAAAGATAAGCATTCAGCTACCCGTGCGATTATTTTGAGAGGTCGGTACGGTTTCCGCCAGTTCTGCCGCGTTTCAATACTGAAAGATTTATAGAGAGCTCTCTTATAAACGAACTTGCAAAATAAATGATTCAAGGTAAGTAATGGAATAAAGCGGTTCGGAAGGCGACCTTGAAGACGCTCGATACCGATGTACACAAAAACACATTTAAACGCATCGTGTTGGAGATAGTCATGCGCCTTGACCACAAGGAAAATCAAATTAGCCGGCTCGGCTTCTTGTATCGCGAAAAAGCACATTTTCGTCGAGCTAATTGCACCGGCTGATAAGGACGGCTAATTTATCTGCCACAATTATAAAAAGTTATGTAATAGGGGGAATTTGGTCACAAATTATACAGGGTTAGGCAAGGTAATAATAAGCTCTATAACATATTTCCCTAAATGTTGTCCACATTTCAGTAAAGGTGACTTCTCAATTAAAATTTCAGTTAAAGTAAAAAACAGTAGGAATCTGATTAAAAAGGTTTTCATATCATCCAAATATTTGTAGTCCTGGGTTTGGCTGGTGTGCTCAATAGAAAATATTGCCATAATATCAAGAATATCCTTATTAATCAAATCGCTGTACTTACATGCTAAGTTTTGAATATAGGCGGTAGTCACAACTTAGTAGTGACAACTAACCAAAATGCCAAACATTTACTTGCATGTAACGTATTCTTCTCCGGAATCGACACATCCTGAAGCTTGACTGGCGGCGTATCCGCTCCCGAACAGTCTAGAAGACGACCTCATTGTCCAAAAACCGCATGTCCTATAAGTAAGATTTGAGCCTGCCGAAGATATCACTTGGGTCCAAATCGGACTGTACGGCGGATGTGAAAGAAGGTTTAATTTCAATTTTCGAAGGTTTTCCATTGTTGTTTTGTCCGTACGGGGGCGTGCATTGTCTTGAAAGAAGGCTATCCGATTTCCAATTGTCTTGGATCGGATCTTTTTCTTTACGTCTGTTGCCAGGAGGTCTGAGTAATAAACTGCATTTGCTGTTCTGCATCCGTCAGAAAGTCTACATGGACAACCCCCTACTAGTCCCAGAAGAACATTACCATCACTTTTCCTGTCGAACAGCACCTCCGCGCTCTCTTGGGTTTGGGAGAACTGATATGCCGCCACTCGCGTGGTGACTGGGATTCGAAAATGAAGTAGTGCACCTACGTTTTATCGCTGGTCACTATAAACTTCAAAAATTCATCACCTTCGTCTTCAAACTGCTGTAAAAGACGACTGGGAGCTAGTACGCGCACCATTTTGTTCACGTCCGTCAAAGTGCGTGATACCCACCGTGCACTCACCTTGTGTCTTCTACGCTACCAACACTGATAAACAGCATTGTTCCAAGTTTCTTGATAGTACCGTGCCTATTCTCACGAATAAGCGCGTCCGTACGACGATCGATGTTTGGCTCGGTGACGGATGTTCGCGGCCGACGACCATGCGGTTCATTTTCCACGCACTCTATGCCCTTAAAGCACGCACACCACTCAAACACACGGGTCCGTGAGAAACACTCTTCCCCATAATGTCGTTGGAGTCTGCGGTGAATTTCAGCGGATAAGATGTTTTCTCCAATTAGGAATTTGATCGCAATGCCTTGTTCCACGCTCCGCAGAACTTTATGTTCGTCCATCACTCTATCAACTCCCAAACAGGACTGAACAGATTCCAACCCGAGCAGAAGGAAGGGTGGAGGTTGTGACTCAGTCCTGGTCATATTTGGACCACCTTGTACATGTATTTGCAACCTTAATGCTACTACAGATTTTTTATATAAATCTAATTGATCTGAGAATTGATTTCCCCGCGCGCATTATGAATTTTCCTGATTTTTAACTTCATTGACGTTCTCTCCGAGTGAATAGACTCAACGAGTATCTGTCGATTGAAATGTTATTCCCTTACAACTTAATTACATGTAGCCCTGTTGTCCCTCAGCTCGGGACTTGTATTCCTCATCGCTCCTCTGTGTAGCTGCTAGGTCTCTAAAAATTTCTCCTCGGCTTGATTTCCTCAATCCGAGAAAGAGTATGACATGGTTTTTCCCGGAGATATGCCGGATATTTGTTGAAGAGCGGCTGATGAAGGCTAGGTATTTAAACTGTCGGGATTTGCATTGGTTGTTTTAATGTTATGAATTTCTGATCGCTAAAAATGCCAAACACCGTGCTTCAACCATGTAGCAAAATATTTTACTCCCTCGTACGTTGCATACTTGCGCTCAGCAGTAATTAACTTCCTATTGAAGAACTGCTCCTGTGTTAAAATCTGAAGCGTCGCAATAAACTCCAATGAAACATTGGATTCAGGATGAGCCAGAAATGCTGCTCACAAAAAACTCTTTCTTACAGGAACTAAATGCTGCTTCTGGTATTCAGCCTTGGGTATAAATCTCCTATAGAAATGCACCATATTCAACAACTGTCGCGGTTGTTTCATTGTTTTGGGTTGTGAGATTGCGTGTATCATTTCGACCTTCTCTAGCGTAGCTCGTGTACCACGGTAGTAATTTTATAACCCAAACACTTATCAGATGACTGCCTGATGCAACATTTGGCTAGCTTGATCATCACATCATACTCTTATATTGAAAAGTAACAAAAGTCCGACCCTTAATAAATTTCTGGAGTATTTAATCTACATTGCAAAGTCCAAATGTCATAAACGGGAACTCGAACGATCCAAAGGGCGCAGTTACCGTCTTATAATAACCGTTATCTTTTATTGTTGCCCCATTTTCTAATTCTAGGTCTTCGTTTTTTGTTATATTAGCAAATATTCCGTTTTACTTATATTTACCTCCAATTTCCCATTTTTCATGCTCTTTAACTAATTTTCGTAGTGCCTTGGGTGGCTTGTTTTCTATCTTTATCCTCGGTATTTTCTTTTGTATAAGTTTTGCATTACTCAAATTACTTATCCGCTTCCTCTTCTACCCAAGGTACCAAGGTAATAATTTTTCTCTATTTTTCCTGACCCTGGTCTCTTTCTTCACCTGAGCCCAGTCCATTCCTCTTTTCTTTAGTGCATTTCCTAGTTCCACTTTCTTCTTAATCTTCCTCTTCTTCTTTTTTCCCAGACTGTGTCTCCCACATATATATTTTATTGTTGGCCATTCGCATAGTATTCCCGAACCACCTCAATTTTTTCTGTTATACTCTTTATTTTTAGAATTTCTCGTATTGTCACTTCTTATTGTATCGATTTCAATCACTCCCGCTAGTTTCCAGTACTGACTCATAAACTTTGGTCTGGGTTCCATTGTCACTTCCGTTTTATTAAAGGATGGTTTGTACAAAATTCTGTATAGAATCATTACTTCCTTTATTTTGTTTGTTATTTCTTCGTTTAATCTTCCTTACGGTTTCATGAATGTTCCAAGGTATTTTATTTATTTTTTTCACTTCCCCAACGGCCTCCTCTTTGTCTCAGTTGTCTTGCCCATATTTATATTAAGATCGTACTTCTTCATTTTCTCTGCCCAGTTTTCTATCGTGTCTTCTTTATTATTACCAAATATTATCAGGTCATCTGCGTGTAATAGGTTTTTTATCTTTATTTGTCTGAGATTTCTGAACAGCAGCTTCATCCCCTTGCTTTTTTTTCTACCACCTTTGCTATCTCGTCCATTAATATTATAAACAGTAGTAGACGTAGAGTACTTCCTTGCCTTGCCCCCCTGTATGTAAAGAAGCTGCTCGACATTTTACCTCCAAGTTGACTATATTTCCTGTATTTTTATACACATCTTTTCAGATTTCAATCATCTTTGTGCTCTTCCTTTCTTTCAAATCTCCCACTTATTTATGTTTATATAATCAAACGCTTTTTCTCCACCATCCTCCTAATTACAAATATCCACTCATTTGTGAATTTTTTTGTCCTACAAGTTTGGTAATCACTTATTGTGCTTTTAACCTTTCTTCTATTCTTCTGTAGTTATTACACTCTGCACATCTTCCTTTTTTATAAATTAGAGAGATTGTCGCCTTTTTCCATTCCTGTTGTATCTTATTTCTTCCCCATACCTGATTTATTATCCCATGTAGCCATCTTATTATACCTTCTTCTCCCATGTATTTTGTTATCTCTGGTTTTATCTCATCCATTCCAAGCGCTTTTCCTATTTTCAGTCTCTTAAATGCTTTCCTTGCCCCTTTTAGATCTATTTATTACTCCCCATCTTGCAACTCAATTCTGTCCGCGATCATTTCTGTAGTTTGTTGGTCCTCTTATTTGTTTCTTTATAATGCTCTTTCCATCTTTCAATTTTCTCCTCGTTTCCCGTTATGACCTGCCCTTTTTTATTTTTAATATTCTTGAGGGTTTTTTTTAGTTTCCTTAGCGTGCTGTATAATAATTTCGCATTTCCTGTGGCGCTTCTTTCCATCTGGATTCCAAAAGCTTCCCGTGCTTAACCATAGTTTTCATTTTTTCTCTCTGTAGCTGGTATTCTTCGTAATCTTTTTTATCTTTATTGTTCGCTATGTATTTTCTTCATATTTTTTCTTTTTCTCGACTTCTTTCTTTATCCGTTGTTTTACCACATGATCTGTTTCTTCCTGTTTATTTACTCTACATACTTCCACAGCTACTTTCTAAAAGTTTCTCTATTGCTCTTGCTTGTTTTTCTTGCACTATTAGTTCTTCTGGTATTCTCATTTTATTTTTCATCTTGCAATTTGAACGATTTTATGGTCACATATTCTATCTTTTTTTTTGTACATTATTTTCTTTTATAAACGTGTCCTTTCTGATCGTTGCCATTACCAAGTAATGGTCACTTCCTACATTATATCCCTTTCTTACTTTAACGCCCATGACCTTTCTCACACTGTCTTTTCTTGTATTAATAGATTTTTAATTGACTTTTTCCCCCTGCACAGTATCTCCCTTGTATAATTATGTATATCTTAGGTTGAACAGCGTATTTTCTACTACCATACCATTAACGTGCAACAATCTACAATTCTTTGTCGGTTTGTGTTTTTCACTTTCTCACCGTATTTTCCTACGCTGCTTCCTTTCCTGTTACCTACTCTGCCGTTCCAGTTTCCTATGTATATTATCATATTTTTCTTTTCTTCGACTTCTGTTTGTATAGTGCTCTAAAAATTGTCAGCCTCCTTGTTAACATCTCCTTCGTTTGGGCAAAATACTTTTATAATTGTGTAATTTTCTAACCCCATTTGTAGTGTGTTTACTTTTTCTATTATACATTTCCATTACATCACCTTTTGTTACATCATCTTTTGTACAACGCATCCTACTCCCGCGTTAGCTTTTTTCCTTTTTTTCTACTACTTTGTATATTAACAAATGTCCTTCTTCCAGGACCACAGTACCTTCTCTTTTTCTGTTTGTTTCCATTATGGCCACTATCTATTCCGCTCTTTTCCATTATACCTTTCAGCTCCAATTCGTTTCCCATTATTCCTCTTATATTTAGAGTTGCTAGTTTCCATGTTTGCTTTTCCTTTTTTTTTTGTCTCCTTTCAGTTTCTGCATTACCTCCTCTCTTGCCTTATTTGAGTGATTCTTTTTTGTTCCTTATTCGTCGCGTGATCATCATCATCGTTCTTTGGTACACTATTTGGTTGTTTTGCTTCTATCAAATTTTGTTCTTTGTGCTCCCATTCCCACCTCCTTCCATTTATCGTTATTTTTCTATAGCCGATCTTGATCGTCTTCCATTTTGATTTTTCTTCCTTTCCTCGTTCGCTTATACTTTTGTATTTACTTTTCTTTTTCTGTGAAGTCATTATAGATACATATCTCCTTTTGTAAGTTTCTTAATCTATTTCTCTTTTCAATTTTCCATTCCAATCATGCAAACTTTTTCCCCTATTCTTTTTAGATTCCTTATTTTCGTTTCTACGTTATTGCTTTGTAAAATTTTCCATTTTGTATTTCAACTCCCCGTTCTCCTTAGTCGCTGATTTTATTTCTGAGATAACTAGATTGTTCTTTTTTTCAGAATTTCTATTTTATCCTCCATATTTATTAATTTTTGTTGCAGTTCTCTTATTTTGTTTCCTATTCTCTTTTAAAATATCTAATATTTTTTGTTCTTCCTGGTTTTCTTTATATGTTTGATATCTTCTCTTATCACCTCTAAAATATCTCTTAGAGCCTAGATGTCTTGGCCCGTTTCCTTATTCTTATCTAAGTCCCTTGTTGTTACTTTACTCTTCTAAGTGATTGTATTCTCATTCGCGGGGCTTTCTGCGTTTCTTTTCCTCTTTATATCTTCGTTTTCTATCTTCCTTATTTCAGTTTTGCGTATGCTATTGTTCATGCCCAATTTTTTATTTTTAGACCGCTTTTTATGTAAACATATTATCGTTTTGTGCACTTTGTTTCTATTTGTTTAAGGAATTTAACTTTTGTATTTATAGTTTTCTGTCTGTTTACTACCTGGCCACGTTTCCTTTACACTATTTCCTAATCAAACCCTCATTTCCTTCCTTCTTCTACTTTTTCTGTGTATTTCGACTCGAGATTGCGTAAAAATCAGGTTAAAGTGCGAAGCCGTCACATAACGGGCTTCTTCGTTCCTTCCAGGCCCGGAGTCCACTGCTCAAATATTTGTTATTTTAATAATCGTAAATTTGAACACTTCGGAAAGTCTCTGTTATAGTAAGTAATTGTGAGGTCGACAAATACTAAGTGTAGTTTTCTTTCTATGTAAATCTTTTCTGTATGAATTGAGGCAGAGAGAATATATTGTCCGTACAAGGTCTTCCTTTTGTAAATGCACTTTGTTCTGGTTGTTGCTCTTTGCATTTCTCCTTTTTATTTCTTAATATACTCAGATTTAATTTACTTATTGTATTTTACCTATAATTCCTTTATAATTTTTCGTCTGTCGTTATAATTTGTGCTTCCTTGTTTATTATTTCAGTTATTCGTTTTGCTATTAATATAAAAATTTGATTTATGGCCTAGAGGCTTTTCCGTTTTTTATTGTTTTTGCCGCCTTTCTTATTCTTCCTCTATTATATGTACATAAGCGTTTCGTTGAATATTTGTTTATTGCTCTACTTAGCAGTGTAGCCTACTTTCCGTAAAAGTGTTTAGTAGTAGTTTCCATTATTTTATAGATATTAATGACGAAAATCACAAAGCAACAAAAATGAGCTAACTGACGACAACAATAGCTAACAGACTGTTGACGGCAATATCATCCCTTCGCAATAAAAACAGCATGGGGTATAGCCTGCGAACTGAAAGATTGAGAATTCCATATGTTTGTCCTTTCTATTCGATCGTCGCGAGCCATTTCCGATACAGGTCTATGTGGCAAATATCACGCATTAGAAAACCACATTATTACCATTTGTTTAAAATGAAGGCAGGTATTCAATTACTGCTAATAACTGAATAGGCAACCCGCCAGACTTTTTAGTCTTAGGACCGCTACGCGGTTAAGCAATTTTAAACCACATCTAAAAAGAAGATGCTGATGATAAGTGCTCTCCACAGACCTTCTTATTCATTATCTTCCTCAGCGATCCGCCTAGTCGAACAATCCAAGGGCACGAAATACTGTGTTGACAGGCTCCTCAAGTACTCGACTAATCAGGAGACAATAGATGGATTCAAAGATTATTTCTCAGCTTATAAAATCAAGGTTAACATAAAAAACACCCCCAACATGCTAAAAAGGTTAAGATCTTAGATTAGGTTCAAGATGTACACCCTTGAATAGCACAAGAGTTGGCATTCTAGTGCTCATTATGGCTTGGAGTGATAAACATCGTGTATCTGTATTGGAGACTTATTATAAATATGTAATTCTGTGATTATGACGCAGCGGCTAATTCATAGGCATTTCGGAGTAGGTCGTCACGGAAGAGTTCCAACCAAAAAGCCATAATGTTGTGGGTACATGATTTTCGGCAGACTTCTTTAGAATTTAAGCGGAAATCACCCTCGTAGTGTTCGAACACCTGAGAATATAGCAGCAGTGAGACATCCTGTTGTTACATTAGCACAACGTTTCGCCGCTAAGCATTCTACATTTCGATCTTATTTCCATCCATACAAACTAATGGTGGTTAAAGTGATTGGTGCACCCAGAACGCTACCGGCAGGGACATGTTGGCAAATGTTCCAACTAATTCTGTTGGGCTCGGTAGTGACAAAGCTCATTTTCATTTATCGGGCTGGTAAATAAGCAGAATTTTTAGTATTAGACCTCACAAGATCCTCTATAGCTTCATAAGAAAACTTTTCACAATCAATGTGTAATTGTTTGATGTATCGTTACAGAATTTTTTAAGGTAGCAGGCGTTATGTTGCGATGTTACCCAATTTCCTGAGACCCATTGCAGTTGCAACAAGATAGAGCTACCGCACACACGGTGAGAATTTTTCGAGAAGTTCTGGGACAAACGTTTCCAGGTCGCTCTATCTCATTACACAGTGACATCACATGACCGGCTAGGTTACAAGGTTCTACCCTTGCGATTTCTTTTTGTGGGGACGCCTAAAGATTTTAGGTCTTTAAACGCAGACTATGCACTGTTAAGAAAGTAAAGGGCGTGTAAAGTGAAAATGATTCAGCAAGCAACGCATAACTTTAAAGTAAGCCTGCGGGAGTGTATTACTCCTACAGGAAAACATTTAGACGATATCATCTTCAAAGTAGTTGTTGACTAAATGGTAAGCAATGTTCAGTGTAATGGTATAATAGAACATTTAATAGAACCTTATAGAAACGGATAACGCAGCCGCTTAAAAAAATTGTGGCATTATAGATACATATTTTAACGTTTTTGTTCTCCACAATAGTGAATAACGCGGAATAATTTATTTACAGGTTATAAAAGTTACTTAATAATATTTTTGTACACAACAAATAGAATTAATAAAGTAAAATTACACTCTATAACACTATTTATGTTGTACTTGTCTTGTTTCCGGCACTTCCATTCCCCGCGGCCGCCCCGCTGCGCTAGATTTATGCCTATTTAGAGATTAGCAGAAGGGTCTGAAAACACCTAGAAACGCCGGCTGAGAAACGTCTGAAATTTTTGCATTGTACTCGCATGTGCAAAAGCAGCGCAGCTGAAAGGCTTTAGGTTGGGTTCAATAAAAATTGCGGCCGCGGACGAAGAAGCTCTTGCAATAAGTGTTTGGAAATTCATTACAATATGAACACGGAATATTTCTATTTAGTTCACGTCTTCATTACAGCATTAAGACCCCTAATTACGCGTTTTACAACAATACGATCCAATATTTCTGCAGCTATTTTCAAGCATAATTCTCATATAATTCTTGAAACATTATCGTTTAATGTTTTTGTTACAGTTGGGTATACGGGGCAAATTAAGAAATTACGAAAGCTCATTTCGCGCTGAAGCCCCGCGGACGCGCGCACAAAAGCCTTTGTCGAACGCATTTCGGTTTGTCAAAGCGCTTATAGCTGGTAAAGCATTTGAAAGGCATCTGGAAGCATAGTAAGACCCGAGTCATCATGTCAACAATCAGTTTCCCTATTCATCCCTGGCTGCTCCAATTGGCGTTGTTCCGCCGTTTGTTGGCAGCTCCGGCTGCAATAACAAGTGATAGCAGCTTTTATGCTCTCTCTTCGCCCGCTTCGTTTTTATTGCCCCAGTAAATGCCATAATTTAACATAAGGCGCTCTAATAAGTCCGGGCATAATTTTTACTGCCGCCATTCCGATCCCAGCTGAGCTGAAAATTGGAATCTGCAATTAATCTTGGGGCGAATTCGAAGTTTTTAATTGTCCGCGGGAGGACGTGGGAATAACCGCGCAACTTTTACAATTAGCCGATCCGGATGATCCCTATTTACTCTTGCTTTCGCTTAATATTCAGGACCCCCGAGAGCTCCGGAGACTTCCGAGCCGCGCTGTTTGAAGTTGGCGATGTGTTTCGATGTCAATACGGCATACAGGTGCTTCCCGGCGTCCCGGGGGAGCCATCGCGCTCGCGTTACACTATAAAGTACAGCAAACCTACCTGTAATTAGCGAAGTTAACTGCCGTAACCGAAGCCCGTAAAAACTGCAGGCAATTTATTTCCTTACATAACTTCGCTCTGTATCAGCGAGCAGCCACTTCGATAGTTCGCCGGCTGCGGAGCCACTTCCGTTTTACAACCCCTTTGTCACATATTTTGAGTTTTATGTGGACCACAAAATTATTTAGAGCTACGCGGCTCTTCTCTCCGCGCTCTTGATTAAATCAGCGGGCATTCTGAATGGGCTCGTATATGGCAAATTAAATAAAACTGAAAATTGTACGTTAATCAGGCATTCTAAAGCAGGCAGTTTTTGGGCTACTGTGCTGCTCCACTTAAGTCTTGTAGAATGCAACTTAGGTGTCAAACATCTCATTAATACAAACTATACAAATATACTGGGTGGTACAAGAAGAACCTATGTTTTTTAAATGGGGAGTACTTGAGAAGGCGGAGCTCAGTGACCACCACACACTGTCCGTGAGTAGTTCAGAGGGTTCAGTTTTCCTTTTTATTCAGCGTCCTTTCCGTCGACGGTTCAATATTGTGTGTGAATCATCCGATGGGTTAAATCCTTTCGCATAACTGGATTACTTATGAAGATGTGTTGGAAGAGTAAGAAGGTCGATTCTTCATAGCTCTACCAGGCTCTAACTTTGTCTGTCTCGTCGTTCGCTACAGCTTGTCCTACAAACCAAGTTGAAATTTGATCCGTTCTAAATTATGATTGCTCAAAAGCTGCTTCAAGGTGACTTTGTTCAACGCAAACTGTGAAAGAATAATTTCTGATCATGTAACTGTGGCGACAAGTGGTAAGATACATTTTACTTTGGATCATGATGTCAATAAACAAAATTGTCAATTTTGGGCAATAGGAAATCCGTGATGATGACCTCGGTGGCCTCTACATAGTGCTAAAGTTTCCAAAGTTTGAATTGTATGACTTTACTGAAAAAAAGTGGCTACAGTAACGATGACTTCAGACCACTATGTCGACATGCTAACCTAATTTTTTGCATCCATATCGGCACTTGTTCCACCAAGATGGAGTTACAACCCAAACAGAAAGGACTTCCATGCCAGTTAAGTAACAGATATTTCCCCACGGCGTAATCTTCCGTTCGGCGCTGTCCCTTAGCCCCTACGCTCACCATATTTGTTTCCCTCCGATTTCTTTTTCTAAGGTTACCTAAAATCAAAACTTTTCGTTCGACATCCTCGTATAGTAGTCGAGCTAACAATTATAATTGTACCAAAAAAAAAGTTAGTAAGTGTGATGTACAACTTTTAAGAGAGGTTTCCAATGAATTTACAGCAAGAAGAATCTTCCATACTTAAACAGCCAATGTAAACCTATCAAAACTAAATGTATAACAAATTATTTTTGCGACATTCAAATCGCGACTAAATGAATACATACATACATAGTTCGATCCTCTTCTCCAGCTCGATCTTAATAACTTTACGCCACTCCTTCCTATTCCGCACCATTTCTTCCGCCTGCGGCCATGCTTTTCCTTTCTGCCACAGTACCTCTCCAATATCCTCATTCCACCTTTCAGTTGACCTTCCTCTTGGTTTTTTCCTATTTCTCTTGCTCTTCATATATTTTTACTTGTCGATTTTGTTTAAGTGCCCTCACCATTTCAACTGATCCTCTTCAGTTTTTTCCTGTAAAGACACCACTCATAATCTTCTTCTGATTTTTGTTTTTTGTGACCCCTTCAAATGTTCTTAGAAACTTCATTTCTGCCACCTATATTTTGCTTATTAGTCCTTAGGTTACTTTGTTTTCTTTGATATTTCTCTCTTATTAATAAATCTTCTGCTTAATGCTTGATGCAGTTTTTCTAAAGTACTAATTCTGTTGTTTATGCCTGCTTCACGCGTTTCTTTGCTATAAATTATCGATCCTAGGTGCTTAAAACTGCTCACCTATTCGATTTTTATTACAAACCTGTAGATTACTCCGTATCATCTGTATCATCTGCAAACGTACATACCTCTATCATCACCGGTTGTATATTCCTATACCCCACTTGTAACTTCTTCATCCGCGGTTTGTACTCTTTTATTATACCATCTATCAATATGATAAATATCAGTGGACTGAGGACTCATCCCTGTGTCACTCCCGTAATTACAAAACTTCTTACGTAATTTTTGCTATGTTCGTATGAGCCCTTGATTGCCGCTATTATGCCTTTATCCACATTTCTGTACTGTAGGTAGTACTCTGTCAAAGGTCTTCGTGATGTCCATATTGCATGCACCTGCTACTTATGAATCTGCTAGTTCTTTGGGTGTAAAAACGTGACCCTCGTACAGCGTCGCGGTCTAAATACACTCTGAGTATCATCTAGTTGCAATTCAATTATTTTCTTGAGTCTCCTCTCTAATACTCTTTCATATAAATTCTTGGCACATTTAGTAACAAGATCCCACTATAATTTTCACACCTTTTTCTATCCCTTTCTGTACCTATTGGCATTATTACTGTTATTGACCAGTCTTGCGGTATTTTTTTTGTATTTGATTTTGATCGTTTTAGACCTCCCTTACTTCTTCCTGTTCTTGATTTGTTGTCTCTACTTCTAGCAGCTCCCTAAATTGCTCTTCCTACCCTGCCATTATTTCTTTATATTCTGTGATAATCTTCCCATTTTTTCCTTAATTTGTTTCAACTGACAGTGTTATTCCTTTCTCGTCCTTTCAGTACTTTCTATTTCTTCTTGCTGTTTTTCTCTACCTGTATTGTAAATTCTTCCCATAATGCTTTCTTTGCATGCAATACTTCCATTACTTTAACCTGTGTATTTTACGCTTTTAATGAGTGTCCGCTTTCTTGGTTTTAAAGTACAGTTTCCATGGTCTTTTATCTCTATCTTTATCTTTCTTGATATCTTCATTCCACCATTCCGTTTGTATTAGTCCTTTCTTTTTAGTAGTTGTACCATGCGTATCTTCTGCCGCTTTTAGCATTATATCCTTGGAACAATTCCAAGCTCCTTCCAATAATTCCCTTTACTAAAACATAATCTGTTACGGATTTTTCATATTTGCTTAATTCCCCTCTTGTATACTTGTGAATATCTTTGTGGGTAAGTTATGAATTTGCCACTTTTTATTAGACTTGTTGTTACCTTGTTATATATAATTTCCTTGCAATCCTCTGTTTTGTTACCCACTCTCTACTTTCCCATTAAAGTCTCCTTTGTCCTTTCAGCTTAACGTTGATAATTCTTTCAGATACAAATTTTTAATTAATCACTCCATTAATAAATTCCTTGTTAATTATGCATCCCATGCCTGCTTCTGCCCTTTCCCATTTCTTTTCCTAATGTTCCATGTTCCTATACTCCAAATTCGTTTTCTTTTCCTTGCGCGGTTATCACTGTTCTCTTTTATTTTTGTTGCGCTGCTTAGTTTTTTGATGAGAGACCTTTAGGTCTTACTGGGTTCACTTCTTTCTTCCCATCATTCCACTTGTGCTCTTGGCCCCCTGTGTTTTTTTGAATCCCTCGTAATGTTCCTTATTTCAGCTTCTACTTTTCTTATTTATAGTTATGTCGTTTTCAGTACATACTGGCTTGTCTTTTAACTTATGCTTGTTCTTAATTTCTTGTTTTAGTTCAAATGACAGTATTTTCGCTAATACTATTATTCTCTCTCTTATTGCATTTATGTGGGGCGTCTTTTTTACTATTATTTCTATTTGTAATTCCTTGCGTATAAATTCTTTCATTCTTTTTTCCGCTTTCTATCGAGTTACACTTATTCCCTAGATGAAAATGTTGTTCCTTCTATTATTTCTTTCAAGATTCTAACATTTCTGCTTTAGTAGCTCAATCTTTGTTTAATAGTGACTGTTTTTCCTTCCCTCAATTTCCGTTTTCTGATTCAGCTCTTCTCCAAGTTCCCTTACTTGCACTGGGTCCTGTTTTATTTCTCATAATATTTCCGATATCGTGTATTTCATGCCTTTCATCCCCGTACCCTCAAAGACTTTTTCATTTTTTTGCTTTTAACTAGCAGGCGCCTCATTTCAGGAGAAGTGTAATCTTTTCACTTTTTGTTTCGTCGCTCTTAGCCCATTGCTTTTCAATTTATAAAATTTGCACTTAGTTTTAAACTGTCTATAAACTCGCTTAATTAACTATGTAATGCCACTGTGTGACTGAGCCATTTCATAAATGAATACATGGTCCAAAATGAATGTATAATACGGCCACGACCTTCTCGATCAGGAAACTCAAGCCTGCAGGCCAATTTAACTTTCGCCTTAGTCTTATGTACCGTTACTTATATAGTGGAGGGCTTTAAGCTGTTCTTGGTAATATAATGCCTGGCATTAACCTTTATCTCAACGACATCCCGCTCGTAGTAGTCAAGTAGATTGCAGTCGGGACTGGAGAATGATCAAAAATTGAGTGATCAGTTTAACACAAGTTATTGTATAGCTATGCGTTGTGAGCTGAAGAAGAGTATTGTTTAAACACTTACTCCCGTCTAGCCACTATCTTCTCTATCCAGGGCTTGACAACTGTCTCCAGTACTTACTATGGGAAGTCATTTTTAGGCCTTTCTCAAAGAAGTCGGATGCTATGACACCCCCGTAGCTCTTCACAAGCCTCAGTATCACCACAGAGGCGAAAATGATGATAAACACCTTAGAGACATCTACGTTGATCCAAATGTCAATTTAATAATTCACTGTCCTGTCTTGAATGAAGCTCTTTTACTCTAAAAGAAATCACAGAAAGCCAGAGATGTCATGTTTGATATCGTTCGGCAGTGCTTGGACCTTTAACTTCCTGGTACACTAAACCAAACGTTTACTTTACCACGCCCACTATTTTTACCAGGCATGATCAATTTTTCTTTCTCACTGTGAGTTGCTCTATCAGCAGTTACATCCTCCTAGTGATGACATTCTTTGTGCTTCTTTCTACTTTGTAAACTTAAGTTTTTTTATAGCCAAAGCCTTCAAAAATTCCTATCGGCGATTTTCTGGTGCAAAGGGATTCAAGTGTGGTAGCTTTGCGATCGTATTCTCGATTCATTTTGTTAACTATCGCTGATTGTGTAAAGCTAACTTGTATTACATATAAAGTATTGCGCATGCGCATTAAACGGGGTTTCTGCTACCTGAGCTCCTATCAGAGCCTGAAAATTCCGAATTTACCTAGAGGACCAATATGTTTTCAAGTGGTATAAAAGATGTTATTGTTGAATAAAGAAGATCATGATAACTTAGTCTTCAAGCTAGCCTTAGAGTCGTGATTCCCAAAATTGCATTACAAGTTGGAGGAGAGTTTCACAATAAAACAGAAACGCCTTACTAAAATATTTTTAGCATTTAGCAAAGCAAATAAAAAATTCGAGGCGATTTCTCACTTTTATTTTGGTGGTAGTCGCAGACGAGAAACCACTAGCATAAATGTGCATATAATATTAAAAATGGAACTAAACATTTGGTTTACCAATTCGAAATACTCTTGTATACGTTTAGTATTTATATTTTTTCACGTTCGTTGAATATAATTAACAAATAACGAATTCTACGTCAATCTGTAATTGCCATAAAGGTTTTGAAGTTCTTCAGGGAAATAATTGCAAAGCTTCTGTTTAATAGTGTAAGATAACTTGAATTTATGCAAACACTCTTAATGCCTAATTGATGATAACCCATTTAAAATTTACCTATTATCATCTGGAATGCCAATGATATATATTTCAATAATTGTGTTATACTCATCGGAAGGAGTATATATTTCGCAAATACTAAACAACTAAATAAGCATGGGAAGGTTTTGCATTAAAACAAATTTAGAAAAGTTAAAATTGAGCCTGCCTACAACAAATCTCTTTCTAAAGATATTAGAAATACCTATATTACTCATAAAGACTCTTAACAGTAAAAACACGACCTAAGGTTCTACAAAGAATCCAAATTGGATAAACTCGACAATTTTGCATCACAAAATTCATAAGTACACATACCAAACTGATCACTAGCCAAATACTGGAGACGTAATGATTGTTAAAGACTTTTCTGCACCTGTTTAACGAACACTTATCTCAAAATAAACTGTAACCATCTCTGAGAAATAATATAATCTGCTGCTACAATCACATACAGATCTTTTCCTATAATGGCAAACGACTATATCAACTGGAAAGAGTTCCAGTATAATCTGGACAACAATCTAATAATTCACTACCAATAATCAATATACTCTTGCATTTTTCCTGAATACTTTATATAAATGATCTTAAAAAATCAAATTCGAAAACAATGCATTAGAAGGAGGAATTAAACCTTCAAAAATGTAAAAAGCATTGAACTGCACGGATATAATCTCTGGAAAATTACGAAAAATATAATCTAAAAGCCTACAAATTTTCCAATAACACCTAATAGAACGCACAATTATAATACCTACCTAGAAAGTGTCTTTATGCTAACTACTTCAAGAGACAACAGGCTCAAATGGTACAAAATAATTAACCCACTAACAAACTGCTACTAATTTTAATAAACCGACACCAAGACAGATACACAAGAAATCCCCTTCATTAAGCTAGTCAGCATACACCTGGTACCATTAAGAACATCAACAATACCTGTTAAGTTTTATATTTTTAAGAAATCCACAACAAAATTAAACATGAAATAAGAAAAGCAAAAGAAGACTGGATTGGTAATAAATCTCAAGACATAGAAGATCTTCAGAAGATCTGCATAAGAAAATAAAAGAAATGCTAGCTACAAGGAAACAAAAACTGAATACACTAATTGATCTCAGTGAAAACACAACCACCGAAACTGACAAGGAACTAAAGTTATGGAGCAAATACATAAATGAACTTTTTGATGATAGACGTGCCGAAATTGACAACTTTGTGGCAAACAGTGGCTTCCAATACAAAAAGAGACAATAAAATTGATAAAAAACCACAAAGCACCTGGTCCCGACAACATGTGCAAAAATCTATAAACTGTTAATTGACTACAATGAGTTTACAGATATAGTTGTCAGACTATTCAACCAAAATACGACACTGACATTACTATACAACTAAAATAACACAGTACGAGAGGCCGTATTCTTAATTCAAGTTCCGATTGACGCACACATTCGTTTCATTAACTCCAACAAGGTTACTGACGCCATAAAGCATGATACGTTCATTGGAATCTTAAAAACAGCAACCGATGATGAGGAAGGTGTAAGAGTCACTGCTAACCTTTATTACAATCAGACTGCTAGAGTTAAAATGAAATAGAAATCCACAAAGGTATACGACATGGCTATGTCCTCTCTCCAACATTATTCAATCTTTACTCAGAGAAAATCTTTCAAGAACCATTAAATGATAGACTAAAATAAAAATTAAAGGAAAATACATCAACAACAAATGTTATGAGTATAACGCTGTCATCATGGTCCACTCATTAGAACATCTACAATCTAGATAATACGAACTAAGCCTGAATATCTCAAAAACGAAATATTAATTATATCGAAATCAAGATATAATCGGGGAGTTCTAAGTATTGGTAAACAATGGTTGAATGAGTGAGCACATATAATTACTTGAAAACTACTGTCTATGAAAACCGGGACTACAGAGTTAAGGCAGGAACAGCTTCATAAATATGAAGAAATTGTTTCTATCCAGAGATCTAACTTAACTTTTAAAATAAAAACGCTGGAGCTTTATTATTCCTTCTGTGGAAGCTTGGTCGATAAAGAAAGCAATAACAGACAGGGTGGACGACTTTGAGATGTGAATAGTCAGGATTTCGTACTTAGAACGCATAACAAACGGATAATTGCTAAGACCACTATAAAAACAAAAAGGAATTACGTTTACAATCAAAACGCGCAAAACACCGCTTGTTACAATCCTACAGAAAAAATATGAGGCAAAGAGAGGTCAGGAAGAAGACGCCATTCTTGGCTGAAGAACCTTAAGGAGTGATTCAGTCTAACATCATCAGAACTGTTTCATCTGGCTCTCAATAAAGTGACAATTGCTGTCGTTATACTCAATATCCGGGATGGATAAGGCACTTAAATAAGAAGGCTACTTTTCTATTGCATGGAAGTATCCGTATATTGTGATATTCCCCAGAAAAGGAAGAAACAATCAAGACTGCAACTGCTATAGACCCACCATCGTCCTTACTCACTCCAAGTTATTTGAAAAAGTAACTAGCAAACGCTTGAGCTCCCTATTAACTGAACATAATATAATATTATCAAGCCAATTTATATTTCGTTAAAGGTACAGCTAAGATGTCCCATACAACAATAATCTGATAACACTGTTCAGCAGTTTTTCAATTTTTGTTTCTTACAAAACTGAAAGAACCCTTAAAATTCTCTCCTGGCTCAGATTTTTTGGTAATTTCACAGTCTGCATTTTACATATAACGCTATGGGACGTTATAATTGCGAAACGTGAAATAAAAAACGAAAAAGAAATATGATAAAGCTGCTATCGACTCGACGCCATTGCTTCTAGACTTTGTTCCAGGAATCACAGGATCGAACAGTTGAAACCGGTTCCATCCAACGGCCTCGGTCTTATTTAGAGCAGCGCGTGAAGTTCATATTGCGCCGTGTGTTTCTGAATTTTTTACTAATTTGTTTAATTAGTGACTTACTGCATTAGTGACTTTGTACATTTTACATATTTTATATTAATTCTGTAGTCCACTGAATGTGCAGCATATGTATAAATTTACAGGAAAATTTTTTGCTATATATGCGCTGACGCGATTTGTGGTTCCAGGAAGCGGCCATTGATTTCTGCAGTGAAAAAGGCATATGTACTGTACGTTGGGTATCGTGTCGAAGACTAGGATAAATCGTGGGTACCCCACGTTTGCTGTATAACATGTTCGTCCACCCTGAAGGCTTGGGAAAAAAGTTTTACGCGCTTTGGTGTGAACCAACAAACCATACTACCGATTGCGATTTCTGCATGGTATCGTGTTTGTAGAAAGGAATTAAACACGAAGAAGAAGAGGGAGATTGAATATTCTGTGATATCCTGTCATTCGCCCAGTGGACCATGGAGAAAGGTTTCCAATACCCCCCCCCCCCCCCAACTACTTTAAAATTGCCCCCCCCCCCCAACTGACTGTATGGTGGATGATGGAAGTAAAGTTGCTGTGTTAGAAAGTATTCCAACCACCAGTAATGCAGATCCAAAACTTCAACCGACAAAAACTGCTCTAATATACACAGAATCACACAATATAAACTTCATGACCTGTTTAGAGATTTAGAACTGCCAAAGAATAAAGCTTAACCTCTTGAGGAATACAGTTATAGTATCTACTCTTCACGATCGTCAAAAAGAACTGTCAACATTTTTCATTTTCCAATGAGGTTAAAGGTTTTATGTTGAAACTGAATATTCCGTACAAAACTGACAATTGGAGAACTGTTTATAGACGCCTCAAAAACAAGCCTGAAGGCTGTGCTGTTGCGTAATAATAATGAAATATCATCATCAATCCCTGTTACTTATGCAGCCCTAAATTTTTTTTATTAACGATTGTAAATTTACAATCTACTCTACATGGAGTATTAAGTAAATGTGATGACAATAAATAAGCAATGTTAAGAGAAACCGCTCAGCAGCGGCACTCTTGCAGTAATCCTATTGCTGTAGGGGGTTCTCAAGTCGCAAGGCCAGGTTCTGTTTAGTCGTCTCACTGGGAGAACGTTGGTAGACAGTTGGTGTACCAGCGCACTAGGATGATTACAATTTTTTCTTGATAATTCTGAGTAAATCGGTGAATTTCTTCAGTAATAAAGGGAATGCTAAGATCTTCATGTAGTGTCTGATTTGTTACATACCATGACGCATTCACTATGACACGAAGGGTTTTTGATTGAAATTGTTGAATCGTTTTAATACGAGTAGGTTTGACACATCCCCATAGCTGAATCCCATACGTCCAAACGGCCTTCAGGATAGTTTTATAAAGCAGCAGCTTATTTGATATTGACAATTTTGACTTTCATCCTAATAACCAGTACATATGGCGAAACTTCAGGTTTAATTGCTGGCGTTTGGTTTGGAGATGTTTTTTCCATGTAAGACGCTGTTCAAGGTGTAATCCTAGGTACTTAGTTTCTGTTTTTGTCGGAATTTCTACATTATCCAAGGTGACTGGCGGACATACATTGAATCGAGTAGTAAATGTTATGTACACTGATTTAATCGGGTTGATTTTAATACGCCATTTAATAAGCCATTCGTTTATGGCGTTCAGATATTGTTGGAGATTTGCGGCTACCAGGTAGGGATCTTCATGCGTCGATAGGATGGCGGTATCATCGGCAAAAGTGGCGATAACTGTGTTTGTATCTTCAGGTAGGTTAGCTGTGTACACTAGGTATAGGAGGGGTCTGAGGATGCTACCTTGTGGGACGCCAGATTTGACAGGGAAAGAGTTGGACAATTCATTATTATATTTAACTGTGAAATATCTGTTAGTAAGATAGGACTTAAGGAGAAGATAAAAATAGCTAGGGAGAAGCCTTTTCAGTTTATGAAGTAATCCGGTATGCCAAACTTTGTCGAACGCCTAAACATCTAAAAATACAGCTCCACAGAATTTTTTTTCTTTGAGGTTCAGTGAAATTTGATTTATTATTCTGTGCACTTGCTGGATTGGAGAATGCGCTTCGCGGAATCCGAATTGATGGTAGGTGTATGTGACAATATATCTGTGTCGTTTAGCAGGCGTTTAAGGAATTCTTTCCCAAAAATTTTTCCTAAGATGGACAAAAGACTAATTGGCCTATATGAAGTAACAACATCTTCGGGTCGTTTACCAGGTTTAGGGACCATTATTATTTGCGCGGTAGTAAGATAAGCTTAGCATTCGATTATAAATAGTTGTCAATAATACTACGCATTTTTTGGGAGCATCTTTAGAACTTGGCCGGTAATGAGGTCGTAACCTGGTGCTTTATGGTGATTTGTTTTAATTATCTCGAATTGAATCTCTGCAGGTGAAAAAGGTCTGATAGGTAGCGTCATCTGACATGGAACGTCTAGATATTCTTTTACATCATCATCATCGATGTCGAAGTGATGTGGTTGAAATACAGTAGATAAGTGTTCAGCAAAGATATCAGATTTTTCTTTGTGAGATCTAGCCAAACTACCATCAGGTTTTCTTATCGGCGGTATATTGGCTTGAGGTCTTTTAAATTTTTTCGGGGTTAAGATGCATAAGATATTGGATAAAGGAGTTATTTTGGGCATCCAGAAGGACCGCCCGAAGGCGTCGAGATAATCTGTTGTAGTTTAGCTTGTCGGCGGCGTTACGAGTTCTTTGCCATTTAGTTCGAGCGCGTCTTTTTTCGGCAATTAGTTCTTTTATATAGAGTGGTATGTTATCAACGAACTTAAAAGTTCGTTACTCAATTCTATATGTCTGTCTGTCGGTCCGTCGCAAAATTTGAGATTTTTTAAAAATTGAAAATGGATTCTTATAGGAAATTCTACGCTGAATTCGAAAATGACGTCGAAAAAATTCTATGTGGAATAATTTTCGAGATATTCGATTTCGAATTTTTAAGTTCGTTCTGGGATTGCTTAGAGAGCAATCTTTTCGCCGGCCCCATGTTTTTTATGATGTACTTGCTCGTATTCAATAGGCGTAGTTTCCCAGGCGGCTTCTTGAATCTGAATAATAAAGTTCTGTACTACTTGATCTATGTTTTCAGGTTATTTTATACGCACTTTAAGATCAATTTTGTTTTGAAGAGATTGTTGGAACATAAGCCAATCAGTTTGTGTTAATCTGGGATTTCGTTTAATATTAATAGGCTTGGTACTTATGTTCAAGATTACTGGCACGTGTTCTCCAGAAAGATCGTTACTCAGTTCAGTCAGCACAGAGTTTGTAGATGTACCATGTGAAATGTAAAAATCTAACACATCGGAGAGTTTGTTTAAGTCTGCGGGACAATGTGTCGATTCTCTAGTGCTATGACAGTTATAGTTGTCTGCCATGATTGACCTGAAGAGGTTACGACCTTTTGTTGTTATGAGTCTGGAACCCCAATGAGTGTGTTTGGAGTTCTAGTCGCCTCCAGAAATAAATCTGTTTCCCAGAGTATGAAAAAATTGAGTATACTCCTCTGTAGAAGGAGCATATCTGGGAGGGGAACAAATTGCAGATGCAGTAAATGACCACTGGTATGCATTGATTTCGACGTTAGCGGCTTGGAGTTTTGCGGTTTGAAAAGAGTCGAGTTGATGATGTGATATGGAGTTTTTGACTATTACTGCTGCCTCTGCATGCGCAGTACCGTCTGGGTGATTTGTGTTATAAACGGAATAACTTGAAATAGTTGAACAGTTCTATCAGTGAAATGTGTTTCGGAAATGAGTAACACATTTTATTAAGGTCTAGGAAGGCAATAATTTCTTGTTTATGGTTCAGAAGACTGTTTGCGTTCCAAGTGGCTATGCGTATTATATTAGCCATTGGTTAATTTAGTAACTAAAGTTGACAGGAGATTAAGCATGATGTTATTTTGATTCATAAGCTGCGCGAACATATTCTTGAACTCGTTCAGGAAAGCTATTAGTTCTCTTCCGGTGTCAGTTTGATGATCGTTGCTGTTATTGATGGTATTACGAGGTTGTACAGCCATAGCATAGGTAGGGATGTAGTTTTGGGGAATCACGTTATGTGGTTGGGTTGATGGCATCTGGAGTATGTTTGGTGGTTAGTTAATATTTCTGTTTCGAATTGGATTATTAGATGTTTTGTTTCTTGCTTTTACTATATCTTGATAAACAGAACAGCCCCTGTAATTTACTGGATGATTCCCTTCGCATAATGCACACTTAGGTGGCGTAGTTTTTGGTTTTGAACACGTTTTGGAATCATGCTGTTTTCCGCATTTAACACACCAATACCGTCTGGTACAGTAGGTTTTAGAATGGCCATAATTTTGGCATCTTGTACACTGATAATACCAGTTTTTTTGTGTGATGGTTATACTTTGATTTTGCTATAGCAGAGAAATTTAATGTCGAAGATCTTTTTATTGGTTTCACTAGGTTCACGATCTACATAGAAAAGTGGAAGTGGATCTTTAGTTGTCCTGTGTAAAATGTTTATTATGTTCTGTACTTTATGTCCTGATTGTTCAAGTTCAGCTTTAATGTCCTTAGTGGGTATTGAATGTTGTAGACATCTAAGAACTACTCTATATGCGCGTTAATCTTTAGCTTGGTACATGTGGTGGATTACTTTTTCATGTTTAAGTATCTGATAAGTCGTCGGTACGTATCTGATATATGTGCGTTAATTTTAACCATATTATTTCCTAGCGTTTTTTATAGAATTGTTCAACTTCGGCAACTGCAGAAATATTTTGTAGCATTTGATTGAGGTTAGTAACACCGTATATGTAAATTGGTGGTGGCTTAGGAGTTTTTGTAGTGTTGTCATTGCTATCTATTTACATTGGATTTGTCGGGTCCTCGTTTGAGGATTGCGCAATAGGTTCGTATCTGTTATTGGTACTGGTCTAGCACAATACTTTCAGTAGATCTGTTGATTCTTCGCCTTTTTTTGACCACCTGCCATGGGTGACTACTATCTGCTATTTCCTGGGTTGCATTCTCATCAGTAGAGGCTGTGCTATATCTTTCCGTAGATGATGTTGGCTTTTTACTTTTGGGTCATGACCGGTATAAGGAGTGTTCATGACTAGATTAGGTGAGGACGTTTGGTATGTAAAGTTAGGTGGAAGGGATTGCTGACTACCTTGAGGTAATTGATAAATTTGATATTGATTTGGTGGCTGATTTGTAGGTGTCTTAGTGACATATCCATAATTGGTATTCAAATTACTCATTGGGAAAGGAAACATAACGTTCCATGTGTTGATTTAGTTTAAGTTATTTAAATATTTAAATAAACTTACACTATTTAGTAAAGCGTAAATAGGCGCGTTTAGCACTATCGTATGAATTAAATTATTAAATGAATAAATTTGCCTGACCTAAGTAAGACTGCGGCTCCGCTGCTGCGATAACACAGGTATAGCTCAGCATGAACGTCTGCTCTGCTTGAAGGCACTGGCTCAAGTCCAGCCCTAAATATAGAGAGTTATCCCATGCGTCAACACCTTCTGGATCTTATAAATTAAAATCTACATTAGTTGTTAGCATGTGGTGATTTCAAAATGATAGCATTTGTGCTCAGTCTACAACGTGGACACACAAAGAACTGTTGCTATATATGTGAGTGGAATAGCCGCACGAAGCATGCGCACTAGAAACAGAAGGAATGTGTTGTTTGGCACTAAAAACGTTTTATCTAGCGAACCCTGACAACATTGTCCTACCAGCGTTGCTCATAAAACTGGGACTTATGAAGACAATTTCGAAGGCCGCCAACAAAAATAAACGTGCATTTGAATACTTATGAAGTTATTAAAGTTTCCACGTCTAAGTACGAAAAAGGTAAAACGCAAGCTTTTTCAAGACAAGCAGTTTGAATCCAATCTTAATCCTGATGAGCTACATGCCTGGCATTGTTGTCGGAATGTTAGTACACGATTCTTGGGCAACCTTCATGCTAAAAATTGAAAAGAACTAGTGAAAAAACTTATATCTGCATACGAAAAAATTAAATGCAACATGTCACTAAAAATGTACTTCCTGCATTTACATACTGATGTCGGTGACAAAAAAAGAGCGATTCCATTTGTGCAATGGAACAGCATTACAAAAGAAAGTGGTCAGTTTCAATGTTAGCAGATGAGTGATCCAAAGGGATGCTCCGGACGTTCGCCACAAGCGACAAGCAAAAATAGGGCATATATAAAAAAGAAAGTTTGTTAAATTTTACTTGTACTATTATATTCCCATAGCGTTATATGTAAAATATGAACAGTAAAATTACTCAGAAACCTAAGCCAGGAGACAACTTTAAGTATCATTTTCAGTTCAGCGACCCGAAATCTATAAGGGACGTATATTGTCAGCTTCTGTAAAGATTTCACTGTTGAACAGTGTAATCAAAAAGTGACCGCAAATGAGAGAAAAACTGATAAGAAAATTTTGTATATGTCAAATAAAGAGTGACAAGATTAAGAGAAGCTAACTATATAATAAGTCCATGCCTTTTAACACTGTAACGCAATTGTATAAGACATGATAAACAATTATTAGTTTTAATTGTTAGAATCAATTAATGCTGCCCTAATTAAAAACGATCAAAAGACAATACTCGAAACAACGTTACATAAAATTTTATTATTCTACACTTTTTCATTGCGACTTATCAGTCGCACAATCACAGTGACAATCAAACCTCCACAACGCTGCGCAGATTTTTTTCACTTGTGGAGTAAATGGTAGAGTTAATGTTCTAAATCTAAATCGGAACTACAAACGTAACTGTAATTGTTCATTAAATTTATTTAGACAATTTAACCTACTGCAAGCTCTGCAAAGTGCAATGCAACCTTCTAATTGCCCACGTAACACAATAAGTGCATTTAAGACTTGCGTTAAGCAAGTTGCTGACGTATTGGTGTACTAATAAACAAGGCAATTTCTCCGACATTTCTTTTTTAGAATACATTAATCGGAGAATTGCCTATCCAGTATATGTCGGATAGCAAAGTTAAATTGGTTACGTGGAATGATAAAATACACAAATAATCAAATAACACCAATAAGAAGTTTTGGGAAAATCGTGACTACATATGATCTACGCATCTATGAAGTGCACCGATTGGACGAGATTTGTTAATTAAAATATTACTAGGAAAGAAGAAAAATGCTTGAAAATTATATAGAAAAACGTAAATAAAAGTACAAATGGATAAATAATAAGTATGAGTTAAAAATTAAGCACTAAAATAATAGAAAGAACATAAGAAAAATATTTATAACCATATCTACAGTTAACGAACATAATCTGTTTAATCGATTACTATAGATTTTTATAGGAATTAGATTAGTTCGTTCTAGAGATCCAAAAAAATTAATAAAAGACTACATAACTTCTTACCAAGTTTACTGATATGTAACAACAATAACACATAGTCTTGCATTTCCGTCAGTCTTGTTTTTGTCCGTTCTTGGAGTGTTAAAAAAAAGTCCAGTGTCAATCCTTGATGTGATTAACAGCATAGTCATTGTGGAAATCCCCCAGCCTATTGGCTTCAACCTGCTTTTGATGCCATTCTAAGACCCTTGCTCTGACATCCTCCTAATTTTTCTAAAGTCTTTTATAGCAGATGTTGCCATTGTTCTTCTTTCTTCTTCTTTCCTTCGTTTTTAGACAACACATTTCGTTCAGTTCCTTGATTTCTTCTTTCAAAAGTTCTTTGAGTTCTTATGCTGTCGAATCATTTTCGTGTTCATTTTCAATGCCATCTTTATTCACCTCCAACTCCAGATCTCTAGTAATTGTCCCGGTTTCATCCATAGTTTCAGGGATATCATCTCCCTCTCCTTCAAAGCATGATAGACACAGCTTTGCAAAGCAGCATTCAACTGTCGTTGATCGACTTCTAACCACGCTTTTTGAACAAGCCAAATTTTTCTTACCAAAACGTTTTTAAAGTCATCGTCGAAGAGTGCACAAATGTACAATTTCTTGAAACCCGAAATAATTAGGTAAAGTCCCCCAGCAAAGTATCTTCAAGATTTTTGGATATTCTAATGCATTGTTCAATAGCAACAATGCCTTCAGTACCAAGTCATTAGTCTGAAAGTAATCCTTAATGCTAGAAGCACAAACGTTAAACTTTCTTCCTTTAATTTTTTTATTATTTAATTGAAATGTTACAAAAAATGAACTAACAATCTGTTTTAATTTGATAATATATTAAAACTGTATTAAGCTAAGTCGTCTGGTTAGATTCCTCACATTTAGTAGCCTGGATGTTTCTTCGTTAACATAATGCTGGAGGAGATTTACATGAGAGGTAGCATATCTCGTGATGATGGATGCGAATGTTTCCACTCCGACTTCTCGATGGATGTCGCTGTTACGTGCATACCATGGTGCATTAGCTATGTATCTTAGCACTTTGTTCTGGTACCGCTGTATCACATCAGTATTGCATTTTTTCGCACATCCCCATAATTGGGCTCCATATGCCCACACTGGTCGCAGCACTTGTTTATATAAGAGCAGCTTGTTGTACATTGACAGTTCGGATCGTCGTCCGACTAAGCAATACATTTTTCGAAATTTAATTTGTAGTTCCTCTTGTTTCTTTTTGATGTGTGGTTTCCATCGGAGCTTGGCATCAAGGGTCATCCCAAGGTACTTTGCTGTATTAACCGGCTGTAGCCTTACGCCATTGAGAAAGATTTATAACTGATTAATCTTTTTATTGGTGAAGTTGATATATGTTGATTTAGTTTCATTGAGCTTAATGCGCCACATACATGTCCAGCTGCTTGTTGCAGTTTCCTTGCTGAGTCTTCGATTGAATTACCCGTTGCCATCACTGCTGAATCGTCTGCAAATGTAGCAATCGTGCAGTTCGTTGTTTTTGGCACGTCATTGATATACAACAAATACAGCACTGGACCCAAGACACTTCCTTGGGGTACACCGGCTTGAATTTCTCTTAGTTCTGAGTACGCACCTTCGTGTTTAATGCGGAATTTTCGTTCGCTTAAGTACGATTTAATAAGTTTATAATATGAATAGGGGAGTGTTGATTTTAGTTTGTGCAGCAGGCCGATCGAAGGCTTGTGCAATGTCTATAAATATTGCGGAGCATACTTTTGTATCTTCAAATGATTCTTCTACGACAGCAGTTATTCTGTGGATCTGGTCGATGGATGAATGTTTACTACGAAAGCCACACTGATGTGTTGGGATAAGTTGGTATTTTTCGATTATGGGTTTGAGACGTTTCAGTATTAGCTTTTCGAACAATTTCGACATAATCGGTAACAGTGCAATTGGCCGATATGATTTTACTTCGTTGTGGTTTTTACCAGGTTTTGGTAGCATAACTGCATGAGATACTTACCAAGATACCGGAACTTGTTTTAACCGAATTGAAGCTTTAATTAATGTAGTTAACTTGACCCGAGCTTTCCTTTGAAGTTTCTTAAGTATGGCTCCAGTTATCAGATCGAAGCCAGGTGCTTTCCTCGGATTAAAGTTTGTTCGAATTTCTTCAGCAACTTCTTTCGGTGTGACCAGTGGAATTGTGTCATTGTACTCATTTGAAGTTATTTCAGGTAAGTTGTCTGTTCCCGTGCTGGAAGAAACCTTCTTTCAAGGTGGTCCGCGAACATATTGGCTTTATCACTATCATTACGAGCCCATTGTCATTGGCTTTTCTAATAGGAGGTACTTGTGAAATGGAACGTATCAGGTGCTTTGTGGTTTTCCACTTTCTGTGCTATTATCTGCTGTGAGGATTGTTAGGAACTTGTTAATTGTGGCGTTTTTTAACGTTCTTATTTTTTGGGTTAGTTGTCGTGTCAATCTATTCAAATTTGTTTTATCTCGCGGTGCTCGGGTTTGGTGCCAGCGCCGTCTTAGTCTACGTTTTTCGGCAATCATATCTTTAATCTCTTTTGGATAGTTCAATCCCTTGAGCTTTCTCTTAATAACTGTTGTACTTTTGCATGCTACTTGCTGGATGGCTGTAAAGTTGTACACTTCATTTTCAAGTTGGTCAATTGTTTTAAGTGGGACATTGAGGTTAATAGTGTTCTCTAACATCAGGTTGAAATAGTTCCAGTCAGTGTATTTGTTTATTAGGACAGGGTTTTGGTGTTTTGTTATAATAATAAGTTCACAGATTGTTAATAGAATAGGCGAGTGGTCGGAGTTCATATCATGACCTTCATTTTGATGTAATTTGCTGAAACGTTTTTGCTGACAAAGAAGTCGATCAAATCCTGGTATCTTATTTTGGTCAGTTGGCCAGTATGTGGGCTTACCCGTAAACTCGAATTCACATCCGTATTATGTAGCAGCTTGATATAACTCTCATCCTTTTGACGTGATAAGCCTAGATCCCCAGTGGATGTGCTTCGTAATGAAGTCGCCTCCAATGATGAAACGACCGTTTAATTTTCGGAATAATTCTAAATAATGATCTACGTAGATATTGTGTCGCGGTGGACAGTATATTGCACTTACCATTAGTGATTGTTTGGTAGTCCCTATTGTCACAGTTGCTGCTTGAATATCGTGAGTCGCGTGCTTTTCTTCTTCATAGTGATTTATGTTTTCTCTAATTATAATAGCACTTCCGCCACGAGCTGTATTAGCCGGATGAAGAGTGTGGTATGTCACGTAGTTTCGAAACTTAATATGGGATTCACTTGTAAAGTGGGTTTCCGATATCAGGCAAATGTCTATGTTTTCTATACTTAGGATTGCTTGCAGTTCATCTTCGTGTTGCAGCAGTCCATTTGCATTCCATTCCATTATGCGTAGGGAATTAGCCATTAACAATATTAGCTTCGAGTTTATCGAGCCGCTGTAGTATTTGCTGTAACATCGTTTTGATTGGGTTTTGTTGTTTTCCCTTAGCCACCTGACTATATGTCGGTCTGGTTGGTTTTGAGGTTGTTGATTTGGGCTGAAGAACTGGTTTTGTCGTTTTCTTCCTGACGTGTTTGACTCGGATTTTGCTTCTTGTTAGAGTTGTTTCTGAATTTCAGAAGATCCTTGTAGACCTCGCAACCGCGGTAGTTTGCGGGATGGTTTTTCCGCAGTACGCGCATTTTGGTTCTGCTTGATGGGGTTTGCTGCATTCTTTTGTAGGATGTTGCTTGCTGCATTTTACGCACCTTGGCGTTTTGTGACAGAAGTTTTGGGTGTGGCCGTACTCTTGACAGCGTATGCATTGTGGTATCATTTTATTTTTTCGTAGTGGTTCTATTCTTACTTTAAAGTTCATAACCGTTTTGAGGCTATATATTTTGTTAATATCTGTGTCTCTGTCGAATGACACAATGAACATATCTAATGGGACCACTTCCTGTAGTCCTTCTTTTCTTCGTTCTTGTTTTTGTTTTGTACTAAATCATTTTTGTTTATTTGTTGCATTTTTTGCTTTTAATTCCTTTTGATTTAGGTGAGCGATAATGTCAATCGGATCCATAGTGTGATGCAAGTCCTTGATCATAACTTTTATATCTCGTGTTTGTTTGTCTTCGAATGAGTGCCACCGCACTTCCATATTATTCAAGAGTGCAGTGATTCCACGATACACTTCTGGTTTGGTTGCATTAATTTTGACTTTATTGTTATTGAGTAGCTTGCTTTGGTAGCAGTCTGCTGGGATTTTTGTTTTTGCGAATGCATTAAGCATTTTCGGATAATTCGTCACGTTTTCTATTATTATTGGCGGTGGTTTCCTCGTGTTTCCATTTTGTATTTGTTCTTTGTCCCCCATCTGGCTTGTAGAGGCCGGTTGATTTTGTGTCGGATACATTAGTTTTGGCGAGCTTAGGTACTTTCTCTTTTTCCTGTTTTGTTTCGCTCACAACCATTCAGTTGACGGGCGAGATCTTCTTCCTCTGTTTCATATGTAATAGTATTAACATTGTCTTTGTCGCCTTCATCTTTTAAGGTAATATTATTTATTTGTGCTTTAAGACTAAGTATTTCACTTTATAATGATTTTAATGTTATTTCAAGGTTTTTCCTTGTATTTTCTTACTGATACCACGCATTGTACAATGCTTGTTCATTCTGAGATCTCGGTGCATTTTCAGCAAAGAGATTTTGATTTTGTTGCATTAGCTGTTGCTCAACTAGGGTTGTTGGTGTTGAATACTGCGTCATTATTGCTGCATTATTGTTTTATTGCTAACGTTATCATTGTCGTAGCACGTGAGGAAAGTACGGGATATCGCTTCTATTTTTGGAATTTTAACAATTGTTTATTATTACACTATCGCGGTTGTTGGCCTATTGGCCGGCATACTTTTATTATCGCGTCGCACACAACCTCGGCTCGGAGCACGTCCGTATTCATCGAAAGTAAAACGTCGACTTCCTTTAATTATATTTTTATATTATTTTTTAAAATGGTCTATGGTTTTCAAAGTGGTAGACAAAAAGGAACTTTCAGCTTCACAACGTTAGCTCCCAAAAGTCATAGGTTTATGTCCAGGACTATTTTTCTCATCCTTCGTGATGGAGGTACGGTATGGGATGCGGCTCTAAAATACATCACAATTGAATATTAGTTGTGAAAAATATCTTACTTTATAATGAATTTTTAAAATTTGGGACAGGACTTCCAGCTTCTTCTTTATCTGCAGTAGCAGACTCATTGTGTCTCAGACGTTTAATACTAAATCTCCTTTTAAACTTTGCAACCTTTCAGTGGTAGTCTTAAATTCTACCTCCCAATCTGACGAACGTGGAGTTTGTTTTTCAGTTCTTCAAACATTTCTCTAGCTTTCTCTTGAAAGATAGTCATACTAGTTACATCTTCCTTCATTCCCCTTTCGTTTTTCTTATCTTTCTTAACTAAGATTGTGCCTACTATAGACCTCTTTAAGCCATACTGGCTCGCAACATCAGACATCTTCTGCTCACCATCTGCCTTGTCTACTAGCTCTTACTTACTTTGTATGATAAGCACACTTCTTGACATTCTACTCTTTTAAGGTCCAATAACATTAACCGATTACCCACTGTATACACGTAAGGATCTAGAAGGCTAAAAGACCTAGAGAAATACTATAATAGGAAACAATTTGCAGTTTTTAGCAATCAGTTAAATGTAACTTTTTCATTTAAACAACTCATAATTAACTAGACATTTCAAAAAACTGATTTTTTTACTTTTCGTCTTAGAATTATAAATAGTTTTGTTGTTAATAAAAGGCATAATTAGATCCATAATCTTCTATTCCTGAGATATGACAAACTTCTGTCTTTTAATGGACACCATAGTGTAGTCTTAAAAGAAAGCTTTGTATTGTCTTCCCTAACAATATAATACACATACGATACAATGACTTTCAAGAATAACAAACTTACAGCTATTTTTCCATTTTTATTGTCCAGTTAATATAGTTATTCTCTATTAGCCACGACAACACTGAAATGTTTATGGATAAATAATAAACGCCATAGTGGTCCAAACGGTTGAGGCACATACTGCCATGTGGACGGACCAGAGTTCCATTCCCGGAGCTGGTGGCCTACCCAGTTACTAAAAATAGTCGAGCACCTGCGTTCACTCGAACAAGGGGTAATAATGGGGGCGTCTAAGGTGCGGTGCTTGCCACATCGCTCCGCATCAGAGATGGTGCGCGACGACCAGGCAGAGAAGGCAAACATGTAAGGGTGCCTTAACCTCCTCGCAGTTCACATGCCCTGGAAAAAAATAAAGTTTGAGTTTTAAATAAATCAGAGGTTCAAAGAGAAGCCTTACATTTAGTATTAGACTTAGTGTTCTATTTCTCAATCTATACGGATATTCAAAACGCGCGACCACCTATGAGTTCACTTCGTGTTGGTTCTTCATAGGTATTTGAATTTTTTCTTTCTTCAATGACAGTTGCTTGGGGTTTTTCGCTCGCGCTTTTATTGTTATCCCATTCATAATACAGGGGTTCTTCCATGTGCGCACTCAACAGAATTGATTTCCTTTTGTGAACGGTGATGTCTCTTAAAGCGGTGATCTTCCCGTCCCATTCGAGTCTTTTTTGCTTCGGTATCATTATTAACGCAAGTGTTTTATACTATTCCACATCTCCGCTGAGGTCAGCTTTTGACGTCTTTCGGAATTTTGTTGAACGTTTAGATCGTACAGTTAATGGGTTCGGCACCAAGCTCCTTTGAAAGACCATGCGCTTGTGTCCCGGTACTAGCAATTTTTACCATTGTTCCGATCCGTTATGGAGTGAAATCAACACTTGTTTAATGTACAAGGGGTGCTCAGATCTCTGACATATTTAAGACTATTGTCAGTTTCAAGCACGCAAAGCGTTTGTCTTGTTCCAGTTTCTAATTTAACCATATAATCTCTAACGTGAGGATTCAACTCTTTTTGAATCTCAGTTCTCAAAAAATACACTGTTAAGTGACCATTATAGTCGTTTTTGAATGTGATGAAATATGGCGATCCCCTAGTGATAACACCTCCATTGTCCCGCGCAAGGTTGAGTGCACAAGCACTTCGGGTTTAATTAACTTGCGTTCGTCCGACCTAAATTTGATACACGCGTGCTTTCTTAACGGACAGTTTTCACAGTTGATCGGATTGGTCGAAATATGACCTAATTTTCTGTGCCCTATCATCGCACTATAATCGCGGTGCTTATGACATTTTTGGTTGGGCGTCGCATTTTCGGTGAATTATCTTCGTTGTGGTAGCGACAAGACCATGCTCCTATGCGGATGTTAGAGGAAACAGAATCTATTTATTTCTGGTATGTAGAAGACATCCATCATACTCATTTTCAGGAGCCTAAACTCTATTTGTATCGTTCCTTGTGTTCCCTTATCGAACCTAATTAAATGGCAAGTGTGAAAGTTTTAAATAAATCACTTTGGTCTGTCAAATGTGCACTGGCACTGATGTCGGCTAACCAGTAATCAGGTATCAACTTTGTAGCCATACATGCGTTACATTTGACTTCTGATCGACTTCCAGCGCGTATGGACAATGGTTTACACTAGTAATGAGTCTGAGTTCACGCTTAATTGAACTAGCAGTAAGCTTCAACAAGGTAAATTCTTCTTCTGATTCCTCATACTACGCCAGAAACAGTGTTACTTACTAGGGTAGCAAAATTGGCATCTTGACAATGGCGAACTTCATTTACACGACTTGTCCTTCCACTCCGACTATGAATTCAACCATTGTTTTGGGCATAATATAGTCTAGGCCATAAAGCTTCTGTAACAGCGTAGTTCGACTTACGTGCAACTGCTTTTCGAAGATCGCGAGTACTCTAATAGACTACGAGACCTCTATCGCTCACAGCAATGATGCAAAAGCCTTTTTATCTTCCTCTTCATCTACCTCTTTTATATACTCTTCGGCCGCTGAGTCATTACAAGGAATGTTCAACATGGAAACTCACTGGGTTGACTATTAAAAAGAAAGAGTCGCACTACTCAATCACTGACGCCTTTTCACTTCTTTCGACATTTTCTGTAACTTCTTCAGCATCTACCTTCTATCACCATGTAATTATAAAATAAAGACTAGCGTAACCATTAAGGTGTTTGATATTAATCGCAATTTATTGATGATAATTAAAAAATTATTACAGTTACTTTTGATTAAATATAAGTCAGAATTTAAGGGATTGGTTACACGCTGATAAAAAGACAAATAACACCACAACTAACGCAAGCGCTCAGAAACTGTCAGAGCCAAAGCACTCTATCTCTATCCTTAACAAATTTCAATGCGCATAACTTCGAAATACATCTTTTTTAATTTTATAAGCCCGGTCCTGGCGAGCAACAGAAAAAGTAATGTTTATGTCGACTCCTCGATTTAACTCAGTATTTGGATAATTGTGAATTAATATTTAAGTTAAACTAAAAAAGTGGAGCGAAAGGAAAAGTAATAAACGTAATCTATGCAAAATACGAGGGTAAGTTGAAAAATTCTCGGCCTGACAATCAAAGACTACGACTTTCAGTTAAAAAACGATTTTATTTTTCTACATAATCTCCCTTGACTTCAACACACTTGATCCACCGCCTCTCTAACATCAGTATTCCTTCTCGGAAGTGAGAATCTGGAAGATTGTGAAAATATTCATCGACTTCTTCATTGGATGCTAAGCGCTTACCAGAAACAATTTTTTTAAGTTTGAGAACAGATGGAAGTCTGAGGGTGCCAAGTCAGGAGAATAGGGGAGATGACCAAGCAAATCATACCCAAAATCTCGCAGTTTTCCCATCGCCAACACAGGTGCGTTGTCCTGGTGAAATATGATTTTTTCTTCTTCAAGCCAGACCTCTTCTCGCGAATTTTGAAATCCAGCTGGTCAAGAAGGTTGGAATAATATTCTCTGGTAATTGTTCTGCTGTTTGCAAGATAATCAATTAACAGGATCCCTTTCGCATCCTAAAACACGCTGGCCACCTTTCCGGCAGATGTGATCGACTTCGCTTTCTTTGGCGCTGAACCACCGGCTTCCACCCACTCCTTGAACTCCTGTTTCGTTTCTGGCGTAGTGGTAGACCCGTGTCTCATCCATGGTGACAAATCGCCGCACAAAATCGCTCGGATCCCTGTTGAATCGGTCCAAAAATTGCTGCGAAAATCATTTGCGCATTTTCTTTTGATCGGCGTTCAGCAAATGCGGCACCCATCTTGCGCAGAGATTTCGCATCCCTAATTCTTCGTGCAAGATGTTTCGCACCTTTTCATCCGATATCCCCACAGTCTCAGCTATCTCACTCACCTTCACTCGCCTATCCTCCAACACGATATCATGCACTTTTTCGATGGTTTGCGGTGTGGTTGGGGTTTTTGGCCGTCCTTCACGTGGGTCATCTTGGAGGGATGTGCGACCATGTTTAAATTCAGCTGCCCACTTTTGTCAACTTCGGATGAATTTCCTTAGGGGTTAATCCATCCAAAACGAAGAATTTTATAACCGCACGATATTCAAGTTTATCCATTTTAACAAGAAACATGCAGCATGTCTACTGAAAATATTCGTGTAAACAAACTACTTGAGCGAACAAGTTGAATCTAGTCGTAAGAACTAATGACACATGCACCCAAGCAAAAAGCATAATCGTTTGCTGATTGCAGCACCATCTCTGTGTCAGACCGAAAAGTTTTCTCTTTACCCTCGTAAATGATAAAGACAGATAATATAAAAATTTTGGAAATTTAAAAATTAGAAAAAACGTCAAGGTTGGTCACATTTAACAAACGAGAGGAGTGAAAAAAGAAGTGTAAAAATATATATTAATAAAACGGAAGTAAAGACAGAAATTAAGAGGAAGCCAAAGAAAATAACATTAAAAATGATTATAGAAAAATATAGAAATAGGAACAACAAGAATAAGCGAATTTAAAATGAAACCAAACAGGAAAAGGTTAAAAGACAAAAGATAAACATTCAATGAAAAATAAATTGAACAAAAAAATGCAAAAAGGCAAAAAAGGAAATTAAAAAAATTGCAAAAATAAGGAAAAAATAATAAAAGAATTAAAAGGATGGAAACTAGGAACCCTGTATATCCAAAGAAAAGGAAACTGAGCTAGCTGACATCATCAAGGAAAGCGCAATACACGTACATGCATTAACGGAGACAAAAAAAGGAGAAAAAACGGTTGTATGTATTGTTAATATACAAGTAGAGAAAAACCGGCATTTAAAAGTGGAGGTAGACTGCTAAGAAAAGTTATCAAAATGTGAAAAAATGGAAATACACATTGGAAAAAATAATAAGACTATAAATTCAATAGTAGTATTCCGACCAAATGAGAGTAAAGCAAAGAAGAAAATAAAAGATCTATAGAACACATTTCAAACAGAAGTTGAAGAAAAGAAAAATACGTTAATTATTATTCTCATTTTTGAAAAAGCTAAGGGGTAAAGAATTATAGACTTCTGTATGTCAAATGACATGTTGGTAGAAAAGAGACACTTTCAGCACAATGATATTCATATATATAATATACGTAGGTGATGCCGTGCAGAGGAGAAAATCAATAATAAATCTATTAATTACAAAAAGTTTAAGAAACTAAGAAGGGGATATAATGTAGACAGTAGCAACCATTTAATAATATCAGCCATAAAAAACGTATTAAAAAAGAAAACAATGTAAAAAGAGGTCAAAAAACATTTAAGCATAAAGTTGTTTAAATTACAAGATGCAAAAACAAAGGTTAAAATGCCAGGAGAAAATAGTAGAAGAAATGTATCCCTTCGTCTTTTACGTTGACGTTTTTCCTCATACTTCTGACCACGTCTGCATACGCGTTTCCTTCTGCGGGTGTTACTATTAGTGTCTCCCATCTATATTTTCTTTTTCTATTTTACATACCTCTACTTTTATTCCACTTTTGTATACCCCTCATTCTGTTATGTTTCTAAGATACTTTTGTATCCAGTCATCTGTTTCGTTGCTTGCAAGTATTATTCTAATTCTATTTTTTCCTTTCACTCTTTCCTTAATCCTCTTTACCGTTTCGTACACTTTCGTTGCTCTTTTTTCCTCTTCTAGGAATGCTAGATATATGTATCTATTGTGTGTTTTCTGTTCTGCACCTTCGTCCTCTTCCGTCACCATTGTGTTTATTATACTTATTATTTTGCCTAGTTTTACCTTGTTTTCTTTGCAGCTTTCTTCTATTATAGGGTTTCGCTTTCATAGTTTTCTAATAATTCCTTTGTCGTACTGTGTTTCTCCCTCCGTGTTCTTGTATGTTTCCTTTGGCCATGCTTCCTTGATGTATGTTTTGTGCAACTCCCAGTCAAACTCTTCTTCTATTTTTTCTTCTACTCTTTTTTGCATTTCATGTTACTCTGTACTGGTCTGCGTGGCACAATCTTTTGTGTGTTTTTGTTTCTCCTTTGTTTCACATTCCGTTTGTTCTCTGGTATTTATCTGTGTGTTATAGGGTATAATCCACCTATTCTTCCTTTCCTTTATCTTTGTTGCCAGTCTTGTTAGTTTTTCCGTTGCGTGTTTGATGTCTTTCTGCGTGTTTCTATTTGAAGCTACCGCTATTCCTAGATTGCCGATTTCTTTCTGTAGTGCTTCCAATGTGTCCCTTAATCTTTTATTTTCCTTTTTTAGTGGGTCTTCGGTTGTCGCAGTTCGTTGGCTCCTTAGTCGCCTCTCGTTCTCTTCGTGTTCCTCGATTTCGGTTTCTTCGTCGCCTTCCTTTTCCCCACCTCTTTCCCGATAGGCTTGCATCTCTGTGGGTGTTTCGATAGTGTCCGCCTTCTGGCGGGAGGTTCTATCTGTTCTGCCCTTTTTGTTCCAGTTTCTTCATCGGCCTGGTTCCCTACCGTGGGTACATTTGTTTCTGTCTTGTCTCGGTTTATAGAAAATTTTAAGAGGTAGCTAGCCTCTGTGCTTCTATAAATTCTTGATAACTTCTTTATATCCTATTTCGCTTTTTCCGGTTTTTTGGACGATCGTCCTAGAACGACCTATTTTCCCTCACAGCAGGGTCCGCACTGGTGCGAGACACGGCGTCCATAGCTTCCCCTTTCTGGTCCGGCGTCCACGCCTTCCCTTCCCACCCCATGCTTCGGGTGGCGACTCCTACTATTCCATGTTGTGATCCGGGTTTACGGCGGCATGAACACGCTTCAAGGGTGGGGAGTTCCGGCAGTTCTTCCTTTCCTTTCAAGTTTTGGCGTCTCGTCGCGGTACTGCTCCTCCACCGGGGTTGGATACCCGATCTCGGGGCAGGATTTATTTTCGAGATTTACTCCTCTAGATCCGTCGTGTTTAGCGTTACCCAGGGCTTACCTCGAGGAGGATATGGTTCTTCACCACGCATGACAGTCTTGAGCTGCAGAGAGGCTAGTGACTTGTTAGGGTTGCGCATCTGCAGCCCCTGGGTTCAGCCTAAGACGGCGTCACCCCGAGCCCCATCCTTACAGACCTAACTTGTACTATTTGTACTTGTACTTCTCCCTTCTTCTTTTGGAGCTCCTTGTCTTCATTAATTGTTGTCATTAAAATTTTTCAATTATCAAACAAGAAAAGAAGAATTGGGCTCGTCTTAAAACGCAATTTGCCAGAAGCTGCTCTTCAACTGGACGGCATGCCATTATTTCCCGCAAAGACACGGAACGAGAAAAATCCATCTTCATCAGCAATCCGAGCAACTAATAAACCCTGCTTAACAAAGTTGAATTGAAAAAGTTCCTCGGATAATCTGCGTACGATCTGATTAAGCGCGACTGTTTGATAGAAGCGTTGAACTGCAACAAGCAACGCAGGTCGCCTAATCCCGGGAGAGGTTCGGTGATTAAAGCCCTGTAATGCGATTACTGGCCAACTTTTTAACTTGCACCGGGCCGCCGCCGCCACGTTGGGAACGAACGCCCAAGTTTTATTGTCCGTCACGCGCTGAAAGGAAAGTTTGCGCTTTTTGGCTAATGCGCCGATTCAAATTGCAGCGGCGCTGGCCGAGAGTCCGGAATTCCGCACCTATGATTTAATTAGGCTCAATTAGCGGCGGAGTTGCCCATAATTTCGTTCCGAGGAGCGCAAAGTGCCGTTCTTCCCGCCGCAGCAATTATGAGGGCATTTTTTGCCTCTCGGGCGGGGGCCCGCCCTTTTCATACTTCGCCTGCCCCGATGCCCCGAAGCTCGGCTAGGGTTAGCATAGCTCGGAAGATTAACGCCTCCATTCCGGGTCTATTAATATGTAGAACTGCGATATTTCCAGGAATTATAGCTTATTAAACGCAAAGAAGGGAGCTGGAGCTCTGCGCTTGAAGCAGCCCTAGTCATTTACTAATGGAAAAGCGGAGCTCGCAGCCGAGCTTGTTGCAAACAAGCGCTGATATATCGCGAATTTTTGTTCGCCGCACAAAAACTCCGGCAGGGCCCGTTTTTACGCTCCGTATTATATCTCCAAGTGCTGTCTGCGGAAGATTGCGTCATTATGGGGAACGGCCCGGCTAAAACAAATCGCGGATGGAAATGATGTCGCGCAACCACTCACCGGATCTCCAGAGTGATCCCGGAGTCGGGCGCTTTTTGTGCGGCCCGGAATAATGCATACACTTCTGAATTCCGCTGCACGGCAAGCGCGACAGAAATGGGGCGCCGCGACTTCCCAAGGAGACATGCTGCGCTTCGAGCAGGCCAGCCATTGTGTAAATCCGGTAGATATGCTGCATTATCGCCCCGAAAATAAAAACAATCGATATGAAATTCAAATTTGCAGGAAATACATTCCAAGGATGCAATCCACTGTTTCGTTTTATGGCGCCCTTTATCAGTCGTTTCCTTGTATATCTACAAAGTGGGGTTCTGTTTTTGTTCTGAAAATAGTGTAAAAAGGCTGTGGTAAGAATGCTTTGAGTTTGTACAGGAGGCCCGTGTGCTAAACTCTGTCAAAGGCCTGACTGTCATCTAGGAAGACAGCTGTACAGTATTGTTTTTCTTCAAAGGCCTGATTAATTGTGTCTACGACCCTATGGACTTGTTGAATAGTGGAATGATTAGCACGAAAGCCGAACTAGTGATCTGCTCCTCCAAGAGCAGGGTTAGTCTTCTAGCCAATAACTTTTCTAGTAGTTTACTTAGGACGGGCAATAGACTAATGGGCCTGTAAGAAGCAACTTCATTAGGAGGGTTTCCGGGTTTGGGAATAAGTATAACCTGCGCTACCTTCCATTGTACTGGAAAGTAACCCAACCTCAAGACAGGATTATTTAACATAGTCAACATAACTACGCCTTTACGCGGTAATTCTTTGATTAATTTCCCTGTGACTAAATCATAGCCTGGGGCTTTCTTCGATTTTAGGTGGTGTTTAATTAGTTGCTGGACTTATCTAACTGTAAATAGTTCCATGGGCAGAGCGAGTTGGTGTGGAATATCCAGGAAGTCTTGTATTTCCTTTTCCTCATCGACGGTTATTTGAGGTGGAATAGGTTGGAAGACATTTACAAGATATTGAGCAAACATATCGGCCTTTTCTAAGTCAGATCGCGCCCATAAACCATTAGTTTTCCTTAGGGGGGAAATTTGTTGATTTTGGTTTTGTGTTCTTTTCGTTGCCTTCCAGAGGGAATAATTGGTATCTTCTGTCGAGCTTAAATTCGACAGAAATTCTTGAAAACTCCCATTTTTAGCTGCTTTTATGAGTGTTTTCAATTCTGCTGAAGCTTGATTATATTTACGTTTGTCCGATGGATATCTGGAGTGTTGCCAGATTTTCCTCAGTCTGCTTTTTTCTGTAATTTTTCTCTTAATTGCAATAGGGCAACGAGCTTGTAGTTGTGTGGGCGATATTACGGGAGTTGCTTCCAGAGCTGCTTCTTGAATAATTCTTATAAAATTATAGACTGCTGATTCTAGTTCTTCATCAGACTGAAGAGAAATTTGCATTTCTAGCTGATTATAGACAATATATATGTAATGGTCCCAATCAGTCTGATTGTTAAATAACTTTGGTACCCTGTCTTGTTCTAGAATTGTAGTGCTTACCGTTGTAATAACGTGGGTGTGGTCTGACGATACGTCCAGGCATGTTACGATTTTAAGGTATCCCGCAGCTAAACCTTTGGTTAGAAAGAAATCTAGTAAGTCTGGCAGTTTATTTGGGTCTGAGGACCAGTACGTAGGTTCATAGGTTGATAGGTGGCCTAAGTTAAGTTCTTGTACTACTTGATATAGCACTTTACCTCTGCCGGGTGGAGAAATACGGGAGCCCCATAATGTATGCTTAGCGTTATAATCACCCCCTGCTAAGAATCGATTACCTAAGGATCTAAAGTATTGCATAAAGCCTTGCTTATTGGTAGCGTAATTTGGGGGACAGTATACAGCAGATACAGCTAGTGGACCATGCCAGTCTTTTATCTCAATACGGGTTGCCTGTAGAAAATTTTCTTGGGATGCTGGTAGGACGTGATGTTTAATGTGTTGCTTAATTACTATGGCAGTGTCGCCTCTAGACCTTCTATCTGCATCCGGATGATTTTGTATGGTATAACTGGTAATTGTAAATTTTGAAGTAGGAACTACTGCAGAAGTGGGTTTCAGAAACAAGCAGGCTGTCTATTTCATTATGTGTAAGGAACGCTTCAACTTCATTCTTATGATTTGGAAGGCCGTTGGCATTCCACTGTGCTATTTTAAGGATTGGAGCCATTTTTATTGTTTATTTCTTCTCTGAGAAACCTGATTTGGGTAATTAATTCATTAATGATCTGTTATTGCGCTTGAATTGTTTGTTGGAGTGAGGTTATTATTGGTGTTAGGTCGCTAGCTTGCTGGCTAGGTGTATTGTTGAATGATTGAGGTGAAGTGTCAACGGTCAATTCTTTCTTTGATTTTTTACTTGATCTGAGTATAATGGTATTGTTTGGAGTTGTGCCTAGGTCATGGAGTGGGGTAAGTGTTGTTGTTGATGGTGGTGTAGTGGCCGCTGCAGTTGTGACTGTTTTTGTTGGTATTGCTGTAATTGTAGCTTTTGCTGTTGCTGAGATTGGAGGCGTATAGCGAAGCTAGAGTTAGCTTGATTTGGGTGTCTACGTTTTAGAATCTGTAGGTACACCTTACAGCCTTTATAGTTTGCGAGATGTTGACCTTGACACAACACACATTTAGCTCGGTTGCCATCACTACGATTTTTTGTGCAGGAACGGTAATCAAGTGGATCAACGCACTTGACGCAGCGTGGCGGTCTAGTACACCTATTACGTGTGTGACCATAACATTGGCCTTGCGGTATGTGAGTTTTCCGTCTTGGTTCTTCAAAGGCAACAATTGCATTATCTATGCTTTTTATTTTAAAAATGTCATTATTGTTAGTTTTACGTTTAATATCAATAAAGAACAGGTTTTCCCTCTGTTTAGTCTCCCTGTTCATTACGTTCATTACATTTAGAACTTCGTGGCCTTCACAGGCCATGGCTTCCTTTATAGTATTTTCCTCTGCCGTGTGATGCAAATTCCTCAAAACTACTCTAAATTTCTTTTCCTCTTCCAGGCTGTATGTGTGCCTAGCTACTTTATTAGTATCTAGAACGTCTCTGATCTTTTTGTAACCCTCTACATTATTTATTTGTAATTTCAACTTATTCCCATGTAAAAGTTGATAGCAGTAGTTTGCTTTAGGAATGTTGTCTTCTATTAATTTGATTAATGGATTTATAGCTTCAACATAATGGAGTATAAATGGTGGAATTTGGTTTTGTTCCTATTGGTAAGAGTATTACTGTCGATAGGCTTATTAGAGTTGGTATCAGAAAGGTTTGCTAGTGGTTGAAATGTATTTGATATTGGGATACCTAGGTTTGACCATTTGTAGCTTTTCGATTCTTGCTGTGTCTAATTACTTGAAAGTCGTTCAGCTTTGTTATTTGAGAAACATCGCATGGAGTTGACATGTTGTCGTCATTATGGTTTTCTACATTGGGATTTGTTAAAGTTTGGTTATAGTCTATTTGAACTGTCGGGATTGCATGGTGCCTTCCCGAATAGCCAGGAATCGGTTCCGAATTATACGGTTGCATTTGTGATGATGAGAGTTGAGGAAAATCAGCATTAGATTGACAGAAGTTAACATACGGTTGATTTTGCATTTGCGTTTGAGTATGCAGCGTATTGTTATGTGTTATTGTTGGCTTCATATACATTGGTATTTGATGTGTAGTTGATTGCTGTGAGTTTGTTGCTTGCTGTTGATAGCTTTGTAACTGCCATGGTTGCGTCTGTATGTAAGTAGAATTTTGTGGGTTATATTGTATTTGGTGTGTATTTATGAAGCCCCGCAGTGAAGGTTGGATGGTCGTGAATTGTGATTGTTGCAGAATATTACAATAGGAAGTGCTCGGGTTAACAGCATAACCATCGCTGTTCCCTTGCATCTTGCAGTAAATATTATTAGTTTTACAAATAAAAACTTACTTGAAAATTATTGTGCTTAACGCGACGAGGTCCTTGCACTTTTAAAGTAAAATGCGAACTGGGAAACGTAAATATGAGGTTTGTTCATTTAGTTCTGTTGATTAGAATCTTTGATTGCTTTTGGTAAATTGCTTGTCCAACACTAGTTTGGTTTTTAGGCACGGGCACTCTACTATTTAACAATGCCGTCGCTACTTCTTCTTCTTCTTTATCCTATCCCCTGTGTGCCATTACAGCGTCGGGGTTTGGGCCTCGACCAATTTTCTATAGGCGTTTCTATCTCACGGTATACCTTTCACTTTCTTAATATTTTCTTCCATCTCGGCTAGGTTGTCGTCCCAGGTTTTCCTTGGTCTTCTGCTCGGCCTTCTGTTCTCGCTTCATATGTTCGTTTCGGTAGTCTATTGTTGTCATCCGTTGAACATGTTCCAGCCATTTCAGTTAAATATTTTCTATTTCGTGCGTCAAAGGTTCTTGCTCTAGTTGTTCTCCATATTACATGATTTCTGATTCGATCTTATCATGTCTTTCCTTGTAACTTCCTCAGGTATCGCATCGCTGTTGCTATTATTTTTTATTTGTACTTATCGATCATGGTCCAGCTTTCAGTTCCATATGTAAGTGTTGGGATGTAGACTGTCTTGTAAATATGTAGTTTCGCCTTGTTACTGACTTTTCCTCTCTCTACTATCGTATGATTGATTTGACATTACATTTTGCTTGTTTTGCTTACTCTATTCAATATTTATCTCTCTAGCTTTCCGTCTCTGAAAATACTTGTTTCCAAATGTTCGTGGGTTTTCACTTGTTCTAGTGTTAATCCGTTTAGTTTTATTCTCAAATCTTCTCTTTAGTCTCCTTGTATTTTGGTTATGTTCATGACTTTGCTTATGTTTCCATTTACTCCCAGTCCTTTCCATTCGTTTAGTAGTTGCTGTAAGTCTCTTTAATTGCTGTCGAATAGAATTATATCATCGACATAGACCAGGGTTTGTATCTGTACTGGTTGCATGTTTCAGTTACTCACTTTAAGCATTTTTGTATTTCTCTTGCATTTCTTTGTTATATTGTCCATTTAGTATTTAGTATTGGACAATATAATACTCATAAATACTAACATAGAGAGGAAATCAAGTACAATATGTATTAGAAAATAACCGAGGTCTAAATATATTTAAAAGACAAAACACATACAAAAATATTAGACAAAGCGGGTAAAGATAGTAGAATCCTATTATGTGGACCTATATAAATCCAAAATAACAAACATAGAAATAAAAAGACAATAAAATAATAACTATCACTTCAGAAGAAATACCCGAGATACACGTAGAAGAGCTGAAGAAAGTGTTGTCCCAAATAAAAAAACGGTAAGGAGGCATGCAAAGACAATATAATAAACGAGATGCTCAAAGAAAGTGACACAAAAACTAAAGCAAAACTAGTAAAATTATTTAATAAGTGCATAACAGAAGAACACATCCCTAAGGATTGGCAGACTGCAGTAGTAATCCTGCATTATAAAAAAGGCGATCCCGCTGATCCCGAAAATTACAGACCGATCAGTCTGCTATCTCAGATATATAAACTATTCACTAAAATAATTACAAATAGATTAGAACGAAAACCAAAAGAACAGGCCGGTTTTCCAAGCAAATACAGTACAGTGAGACAGGTAATAGAGAAATTTACGAATATAACATGGAAGTATGGATGGCTTATGTCGATTTCCAAAAGGCATTCGATACCATAGAAATATGGGCTATAACAAAATCTCTACCAAATGCTAGGGTAGACCAACGTTACATAAATATTATCATCCACGATGACAATAAAAATATATGAGACAGCGGATAGAATAAACGTCAAAATAGAAGTTCGCCAAGGAGACAAAATCTCACCAAAATTATTCACCCTGGTACTCGAGGACATCTAAAAACCTAAAATGAGAAGATAGAGAATTAAAAATACAGGGAGAATACTTACATAATCTGAGGTTTGCTGGTGATATCGTATGGTTTGCAAAGGATAGATAGGAGACAATAGACATGCTAGAAGAATTACAAGAAGAAGTTGCAAAAGTAGGACTACAAATAAAAAATACAAAAACACACAGATATACCAAATGCAGGCGAAATCATTTCGATTTATGGACAAACAATAAACAAGACGCAATCATATATATACCTAGAACAATCTATAATACTAGGCAAACAAAATCAGAAAATGGAGTTAGGAGAATTAGATTAGGATGGGCAGCCTATGGGAAACTAAACAACATACTGAACATGAATATACCAATGGCATTAAAAACAAAAGTTTGCAACTAGTGCATATTTCCATTTGTTACATATGTTTCTGAAACTGGGCCCTGACTAAAAATATTAAGAACAAACAGTACATCAGAGGGCCGTAGAGAGAAGGATTCTAGGATATAGATATAAAAAAATCGGCTCTTTAAAATGGTAATGGACAGGCCATGTAACGAGACATACAAAAAATAGAGCGGCTACATCGCCAGATGGAGACCACAGGGAAAACGAAGAAGTGCTGGAAGACCTCAACAGCGCTGGCATGATGAGATAAAGAAAGTTGTGGAACTCAACTGGTATCAAGTTGCACAAAACAGAAACACGTGGACAAATATGAGAGAGACTTATATTCAATGGATAGGAAACGGTTGAAGAAAGAAGAAACAAATTGTCCATTGCCAAAACAAGCAAGAGTGGGCTCAGGCAATCCCCTTATTTTATTCCTTTCTTCATTTTATGAAATTCCACGTTCTTATATATGCTCTTCTCTATTACTTTCCTTAGTTCTTTCTTTATGTTTAGTGCAAAACCTTGTCTAAAAGACTTGGCTTATATCGAGGAGTACTGATAGGCAATATTATTTGCCTTTTAGAAATTTATTTATTACATTCGGTGGGTAAATATGATAACTTCTTCTTCTTAATGTGCCGTCTTCTCTTGAAGGTTGGCGATCAGTATGATATTTGCATTATGTTAACTGCTGCTCTAAAAAGTTCGTCTGTTGAGCAATTAAACCATTCTCTTAAGTTACAAAACCATGACATTCGTCTTCGCCCTATACTGCGTTTTCCTATAATTTTGCCTTGTATAATGAGTTGTAATAGCTGATATCTCTTTCCCCTCATTACATGACCTAGATATTGAAGTTGACGTTTCTTTATTTCGTCGGTTAGTTCAACTTCTTTTGATAGTCTTCTTAGAACCTCATTGTTGGAAAGTCTGTCAATGTATGATATTCTGAGTATCCTTCTATAGAGCCACATTTCAAAATATTCTACTTTTTTGTCATTGCTTTGGTCAGTGTGGCAGCTTCTTCTAATCTTAATATAATCGATTTGATTTCTTACTATTTCTCCTCCTGTATATTGGGGTCACGTCTAGATATACAACCTAAAGGATAGCTTATATAATGTGTTGGTCACAACCAGTTCCTTCTCTTGAACAAATTGGACTAATTGTTCTTTTCTTTCATTACATTCAACGAGGCCGTATTCTCCCATTAGATAGATCTTCCCATTTTCTTTACCAACTTTGGAGTTTAGATCTCTTATGATGATGGTGACCTTGTGTTTCGTCACATCCTTTAATATTTTATTTATTTGCACGTGAAATTCTCCTGCTTCCTTATCTTCACTTGTCGATGTTGGTATATTTATTTTCACATTTATTTTTTGTGTTTATAATTATAATAGTAGTACTCGTTCTGATACGGGAGTAAAGCCAACTATTTATTCAGGAAAACAATGGTCATAACCAGTGGTTCGCCTTGCGGCACTACACTGACATTTGTCCTATTTGGTTGACAACATTTAGCATTCCATGTTCCAATTTTTAGGTGCCTCCTGGAAATTCTTAGCATCCTTTGACCATCTCAGGTCTGCTGGGGACTGAGGGCCTTTACTTTGGTTCTATATAACATGATGATTCAACTGGGAATGTCCAAATTGACCTCTAATGCAGTGGTTCCCCGTTGCCTTCCGCATTCCCATGCCGTTGACCACTTTGGGATTCATCCGTCTGTAAGGACAATTTCCCATCCTCGGGGTAACAGAGTGCTCGGCCACCCCTTGGCAAAAGGTTATTGGCAATACTGAAGTCCAGTTGCTAGTTTTGGTCGTCCTGGTGTAATTGGTTTCTCCGGTACACCCATATCTAGGAGACATTCTCCTGTCCACCACCCAGGGAGGCGCCCGATAGAAAACTAGCAACCCCGCACGGAAAATGTAACCGATAAAACCTAAATTGAGGATCAGGAATTTCATTTAAGCGTATATTAATGTTTTTTGAGAAGTTTTGAAATAATAGATAATTTCAGCTATTTTAAAATGTTTTGGCAAATGTTCTCAGAACACCATTGAAAATGTAGGTTAGTCTTTGGGAGATCCTTTAGCATTTCAGAGTTATTTGACCGAATCCAGACGCCTCGTTGTTGTTTAATCGAGATATTTCGTCTCTGATTTCTTTTGGTGGGGGTGAATTTTACTGGTTTCATTGGTGTTACTCTTTAAAAAGAATCACATCAACAAGTTACGTTATATAAATTGGTTACTCGGCCTAAAATAAATAAAAAATAAAATATTCTAGGACAAATATATTCTTAAACCCATTTGGACGTATTGGATACAACTATAGGGTTGCAGCATGCCCTCAACTTCAAAAATTATACAATTTCAACGTAAAATTCCCTACATGATCTTAAATACACGTTGTTTTATAAGCAACAAAACTATCCACGACGACTTAACCATTCCCACAATTAAAGGAGAAATCCAAAAATTCAGCAATACCTATTTTCAAAGTTTTTCATAGCACCCTAATGAGGGGTTAGTCATCTATTAAATGAACTTGCAGTATACTCAAGACCGAAGAGAAAACCTCCAATAACTTACAAGCCTAATTATACTGCATTGCTTACTGTATTCTTTTATGAAATATTTAAATGTGGAAAGTAGTTAGTGGACCACTTCTCCCCCCTAGTAAAATCATTTATCCAATTTACCGAATGTTTTATAAGTACAAGTTGTAAATATCTGGCCCTGCAAAGCTCTTTATAACCGAACTTCTTAAAAAATAATCAAATAATAATTTTATCGTTGGTTCAGCCGGAATAAATGGACTGTACAGGTAATTTTGAATTTTGAATAGAGCACTTTAAACCACTCTAAAATTAAAAACACTAACCTGTGGAAACGTCGCTTCCCGCAGACATCGGTTCCCGGCTGTTGGTCCTGGGGCTTCCAGAAGAAAAGGAGAAGGATATGGATAAAAATTAGGACAAGTTACCCCAATCTTCACAGCAGACGAAACGGGGGCGTCTTCCTGATAATTTGTAGGCGAGAGAACCGCGAAAAAATTCCAAATTCAAAAGCGCGAACGAAGGCAAATGCGTAATGCCGCGAACAAAAATGCGAAATGCCGGTTTTAATAAAGCAAAAGTATAAAGTCGCGTGAACTTAACGTAATTTAAATGGCAAGTTTAAAATGAATAAGGCAAAGACTTAATGTCGCGCGAACTAAACGAAATCAACATGCCAAAGCAAGTGCTAAAAGCCAATTGAACGAGCACGGCTCGCGGCCTTAATCGTCACGCGCGCTTGCAGTCAATTGGAAAACAAATTTCACATATATGAGAGGGAATCAAATTATAGCCGGCCCTAATTTAAAATTTAAAAAATAAATATAATTATGAGATTGGCGCGACCAATCGTTATAAGTTTACAGTATGTGCAACATAAACACACTCCTTTTCAATCACATCTAATCCGATTAAAAATTAGTACCAAAATAACTTTAATTCGTAACTAATCCCTAAACAAATAGCGATAACACAAAAACACTGAAAAGGCTTGTTAAGAGGCAGCAGCTGCCTTTTAATTATATTGACTTTGCAGGGTGATATAAATTTAAATGTCATTAAGCCTACGGCGTTGTATTTCCAAAAGGTAATTTATTGATGCCATTCCTAGCAGAAAATCTTGTTTGCCAAGCCCTCGAGACCCAAGAAGGTACTTTAGAGCAACTCTATAATGATATAAAAGTTGCAAAGTTTCTGGAAGGAGATAAAATAAAATCCCACCACTTGTCGCTTAAATGGAACAGTAGCAGGAGTTTTTATTGCGAGGGCAACTAATTTTTTGCAGCTGTTCGGAAACTAAGCGTCGAATGACGTAGCCCATTGTTCAAAGAAATGTAAACTTTGTGCTACTTTCGCCGCGCAAATTTGCATTTATCTTACATTTGCAACAATTATCTTTATTTTAAGATCATTTTTTATAGCTTTATTTCTGCAACAGCAATTTAAGTAAAACTACGAGCGCAATTCGGGAAAAACTGCCATTCAATGACAGACATGCATACATACAGGACCTTTATTATATGCATTAGAAACCTGCAACAGTACATTACTTTTCGGCATAATCGCTATCATAATTGAAGTTTCTTCTGCAAAAGCCCTCCGGCCTGGGAATAAAACCACCCTGTAACATCTTAAAGCGCAACGTTTTCGTCAAAGCGGTGCGACGCAAGCAACTGTTTCATGTGCGCAAAGGACTTTTTTGTGGATTTCCTGCACGAGTTCCTTGCTGACTACAGATGGGCGATCTCTTCTTGCCCTACCGTCTTAAAACATAACGACACCTGCTGAAATTGTTTTACACACAGAAATCATAGTACTGCATGCACTTCATGTTTAACTAAGTTTTCTATGACAACGTTCATTTTTAATTGATCTAGCGAAAGTGTAAAGTACAACACAACATTCTCTTCTTCTACTCTGCATTGTCTACTAAATTATTGTGTACAGCACCACAGAGAGAGCGTCACAGTATTACACGCATGCGCAAGCAGAGTTTCCTTTTCGTTAAAACTCTTAAAAGCATTTCGTGTCCTGCAAACCTACGAATTATTAGATGTTTGCTTAATAAGTGTTTTAATTTATCAAATTACTTATCTTTTAAGGAGCAAAGACGGTAAAACAAAAATGAATTGATTCTTAATTTGCCCGAAAACAGTTCTAAGTATTTAATATGAAGTATGTTAAAAAGAATTTTAGGTGTATTTAACATAACTTTATAAGGCATTTAGACGCGCCACTGAAAGTTTTGTGTCAAAGTCAACTGGATGTCCTAAAATTGCTTCAACAGGAAAGAAGTCTACTCCCTACTGTAAGGATGCCATTGGATAAAACAAAACGCGAGCAGGGCTCTTTGGAAAACCTCCACAAAGAATTAAGAGAAGCTGACTTGACTATAAAGAAGATCATCGTATCCAAAGACAGTAAAAGTTTCAAAGAAAGTACAGGAAGACTGGGGTCTTCATTAGCAATAATCAACTATTAGTTTCAATATTTATGCGTTAATTTACGTGAATCTGCTGCCTTATGGGATCACAGAGAGATTCTTCTGATGTATTAACTATTCCTATTGTCTGCGCGTGGTATTATGAGTTAGCAAGGCGATTCCGCCAAAATATTCAATAAGGTCGCCTTCATTTAAGAAGATAATCCACATGCTGCTTCACAGCCCATATTCTTTGAGGCATCTCCATAGCCGACTTATGCGATATGACGATACAAAACCGAGACGACAAAGCTTCTTTTATAGGGAAAAACGTTGAATCGATAATCGATGAGAACTGCATGACCCCCAGAGTTCCACACCAGACAAGTGATTGGCAAATAGCTGTTCGAAAACACTTAACGTTTACGGAAGTGGTTGTGTAAGGATACCAACAAAAAAAGCTTTGTCAAATGAACCTAAAAACAAGTGGAGTATTAAACAGACATGTGAAAGCACTCCCAGGAGAAGGCTTTCGACTAAAGGTAGTTTTATACTAGCCCACTGGTGAACGTTTGAAGTGGCTACTAGAAAGAACCGACTGAGTGTGACAAGAGCTAACAAATAACAATTTAGATACTCAGCAGCACACTAATTGGCCGACAAGAACTGAAAATGAAATCTGTCCAGATTTTCATAACACTAAAAAGTATATGACAAGCCTTACGTTTAATTGTATATAGTAGTTATTGCTTATTTCGACAGTTTCTTCAGTATCGGTACGTCTGCTTTTTGGAGTGGTGAAATTTTTCATGGCTCTACAAGTAGAATAATCTTTCTTACTTAATGTCGTAATAAAGTATTAAAAAATGTATTTTATTGCTTTCACACTACTTTACTTCCAACCAGTCTCTTTGAAGAACAAGACAATTTGCGCCTGCACCTCGCTTGCCTTTTCTCAGCAACTTATACTTGTAGTAGCATATTAATATTTATTCTATGTATTATGTACAGTTGGATGTAGAGGGCCACGCAACTCTGTAGACAAATTCTGTGATATGCTATACTGTATCATATGTTTCTTGAATTTCTTTATGTGGAGTCTTCAGTTTAGTAGATAAAATGGCACTAGTGATTTGTCTAATTTGTCAATACTGAGATTAATTATGACCAGGAACTGATCTAAGGACAGATCATAGTTTTCTTCGACAATAATTCGCACAAATTCCTGCACCCATAGAAAGTCTAGTAGATCTGGGATATTTTAAGAATCAGTCGAGCAGGAAGCGAGTACACCCATTGGGAGATGTATGTGGTTGTTACTTGTTATGGCACGCCCTTTAGTGACGATTGGCTCAGCATGAAGTGTTACTAGTCCCGCAAATCTTATGATACCCTTTCCCATCCCAAAAGATCTCACAAGACCACTCCGAGGTTGACCCTTGTCTGAACTCCGTCGACATAAAAAGGGAAATAACTCAAGACTGCCTACAACGACTATGAAGCGTCGTCTCCGTGCTGCAGGACTCAATAGATGTCGCCATTTATTCACGCGAAGAAGCATCTTCACTGAACATCTGCAGAGTGGAAAAAGGTGTTGAGTAGCGATGAATCAGCATTCATCTCTTCGGATAAGATAAGATATCGTATTTGAGACGTCTGGAGAGTTAGGTATTGAATTCCCATTATCAGCTGCCCACCGTCAAGCATAGCGGTGGAAAGCTGTAGAATAAGCGGTAGAACAATGGATCGGTTCGTCTGAAAGGACGTACTACAGGACCACATTCTCCTGCTCTTGTCTCCGACAGGTTCCGCCAACGCAGAGTGAATGTTCTGGAATGGCCAACGCACTCGTCGTACTTGAATTATTTCGAGCATCTCTAGGAAGAGCTGGGCCACAAATCCCATCCATTAAAAGTTGGAAATATGGACCAGAAGTTTGCCCAAGTGGAGGATAAGTGGAAGGAAATCAGCAGATACGCTGCTGTCATTAAGTCTTAGAGCTTTCCGACAAATTATTAAGTCAATTTTGTTGATTTGGTACAAATTTGTTAAATATTGTTGTTACAGCTGTGAAATTGTTATTGTAATGTAATAAGTCCTTTTTCATGTTTTACTAATAACTTCATATTTATGAAAAAGTTGTGATTTGGGTTCTGATGCTCAGTGGTACTGTCGAAAATATCCGGTGGAAGTTTCACGCAAAATGATAACGATTGGCGAAAGCTATTCTCAAAAAAAAATGTAAAAATATTTATGGCCGCTGTTGTAATTGCTTTTTTATGCACATCATCACTTACTGGGCTCAATATTTTCACCCATTGCGTTGATAGCGAACCCTTTCTTTATCAGTAAGCATACCACCTGTTTAAAGATTTTGTACTAGGTTACAAACCTCACTTGGGTCCAAACAATGGTCAAAGTTTTCTTCGTATAATCCTAACTATACAAATTCAAAGTTTCAACGTTCCCAAAACGTCAATGGCGCGTAATTCAGGTCCAAAAGTTCAATTTGGATCACTTTATAGATATATTTTAAACCATAAAGCAAAGGGTATATATAACAATGTGCACTTTTGTGGAATAAATCTCCTAAGTGATGTTTCCAGCAGACATTCATAATTTGTACTATTATTTACTAGACTATGTGTAGTGTACCTGAGATTTTTTAACAATCTATTACAAATTTACAATCTACTCGATCAACAGAGTGATTAATAAATAGTGTGACAGAGTTGCTATTTGTTATTCAACGATGTCTTCCGGCCATTGCCTTTTTAGACGCCTATTCGTGGGCTGATGGTTGTAGAAATCGGTGATGAGATGACTGGTGTGGTTTAAAGTGCGGCCTCCGCTTCCATTCTTGATGTCATCATTGATGAACGGAATTCTGAGTTTATTATGCAAGGTCTGATTGCTGATGGACTATTGAGCATTGGCCAGGATACGCAGCGTCTTCGTCTAAAAGGGCTGCCAGGTCTTGGTGTTTAAGGGTTTACTATATCCCCGTAGTTCGATCCCGTAGGTCCACATAGGCATTAAGATGACTTTATAAGGCAGCTGTTTGTTTTCTGTATCAATTTCGATTTGCGCCCGACTAACCCGATTAACCTAATGATCTGATGGAGCCCTGCGTATTTGTCTCGGTTGTTATTAGAACAAGTTGGTTATAAGTGGTCACTTGTGGACAGATAGTGCGTTTTGTAGTGAACGTGATTTGCATGGATTGATCACTATTTACTTTTCTCCAACATTCCAGTCAGGTTTATAAAAGCTTTAGGCGTAGCTGAAGCTTTTCGGATGCTGTCGGAACTAGTATTTAAGGATATTATTGCAGTATCATCTGCAAAAGTAGTGTTTTCAGTTAAAACGTTTATAGTATAGGAGCGGTCCAATGGTACTGCCTTGTGAAACACCAGAGTTAATAGAATAGTAGTCTGATTGTGAGTTCTCTACTTAGACGTAGAAGCATCGATCAGTTAGGTAAGATTTTAGAGGTAGATTTGATGGGGTAGTTTTTTTTGTTGTTGTATACAAGTCCTCCGTGCCAGACCATCGATGGATTTGTTGTACATCTAAGAACACTGAAGCGTACATTTTTTTCCTTCAAGATTATCTTTGATATAGTCAACTATTCTGTGGTATTGATGGGTGGTTGAGTGACTCTCACGCAACCCAAACTGATGCAAAGAAATTAGTTTGTCTAATGGTGTTATTTCCTTGATGTAATAATCTTTCAAATGATAACAGGCCTATGCGAACATAAGAGCTAGTTGCCTGTAGAAGTATCGTTGGTTTGGATATCATGGTTATTTTGGCGTATTTCCGCCGAAGAGGAAATATCTAAGATGTAGATCCAGTTTAAATTTAAATAAAAAATCTACAAGCCCATTTTTGTCAAAATTTAGATTGTATGTATATTCGTTATCTTGAATTATTCTTTTCGTATAACAAAACATAAAATAATTGAATATATTGTATATCTGTGAGTTACTGCGTTATTTTCAACACTTGAATAATTGATGTTTGGTAGTGTTTTTGTTTATTGGAATTATTCAACGTTTTCATTAAATACATTTTATAATTTTTCGCCCGTGAGATAGGTTTCCGCACACATTTTTGTGATACCACTACAACGGAACATCCGAAATTCCAAATTGGAATTATTATATCTCAAAATTGTATCAAATTGTTTGCCGGATTACGGCCGCTCGAACAACATTCGCCACAATTTAATACCACCCGGGGCGCCCCCGCCCGCCCGGCGGATTAGAACCAGGTTTGTAGGCAAGGGTATTAGCCAGATTAGAGCCCTTGAAAATTGGATTACCGCCCAAGTATTTATGATCCTCGGATTTGCACGTTTGCGGGCGCGGAAGAATCGCAGCGGCATCGGAGCCGATGAGTGCGGGCCGAAGTTAAATTAAAGTTCCCTCTTCATTGTTTGCCGGGAAGTTTGGCCATTACTTTTTCGTAACAAGTTTTGGGCGCACTTCGGGCAGCCCGGAGCCACGGCCGCCGCCGCCGGTCACTCCGGTTTTTATGGTGGACGTGCGAAGTTGCAGGTTCGGCAGTAAAAATGATGCATTCGGAGTGTTGCGGATTAAAGTGGCCAGGGAAGTTGATGAAAGATGCTTTTAATTCGCTTTTTGCATGTTTTATTAAATCTGACCCCTGAAAGGACACAAGGAACCGTGAAAGAAGAAGTATGTTTTATTAGAAAACAGATACATCCTACAAGTTACTCTGATGTCCAAATAACGCAATACGGAAGCCGCCAATGATGCTATCGTAGATCCTTCTATTGAAATTAGAAGCTATTGTCCCCACTAAAAGCAGTAAATACCAGCACCACGCGCCGTTCTTGTTTTCTTAAATCTTGTGACTACGTTTGAGACGTCGATTCTGTGGATTTTTGGTATTGACTTGATTAGTTCATTTGGGCGGACTGCTATTTTCGCTTGATGTGTTATAGATCTTTTAGCTATAGCTCTATGTACGTTATTATAATGTTCTGTTTGACATGCACCAAAGAGTATTGGTAAATACCCTTAAGGCTTTTGATTGGAATCTCTGGATGATACTGACGTGTGATATGCACGAACACCCTCACAATTCTATGCTGTATATACAGATTGTCTTGTTTTAACAGTGGTGACTCTTTGCTTGCTTAAATTTGAAGTCAATTTCTTTGCGCTTCTTCTAGATATGTTTCCTTCATGTTTATTTGGAGTTTAACTTCATTGGCCTGTGGAATTATGATATTGCTGAGTGAAACTCTAGGATAAGAAGAGCGTTTTAAAAAATTCTGTTGAGTCTGTTGAGTAGCATAACATTGGTCCAGGTTAAAGTTGTGGGGTAAATTTTTGATGTTTTGTTATTACATTTGACTTGAAAGTAATTATCTGTTACATAAGACTGAAGAGGTTGAGAGTACTAATACTTTTCATTTATGTAATTTTTCGGATAAATTTTAGACAACTATGGAGACGCTGAATTAACTTTTTCATATTTTTTTTTGTATATTTCATTGCATATTTACAATCTGCTAAAACGAAGAATAAGTAAATTTCCTAATAACTGACTAAAACTACTCACAACTTGCTGAGAACAATCCAGCGATAATTCTTTTACTTGTAAAATTAGTAGTAAACTAATGGTACACTAGTAAAAATGCGCGTCCCAAAGACGGGCAACCCAAGCTGAATATTTGGCTCAGAGTTTCGCCGAAAATTGAAGAAAAATGAGCTAACAATTTTTTTATTGGCCATATCTAGGCATGACGACATTTTTCGATTTCACAGAAATCAAAGTGCCGCTTGCGCTTGCGCCTACTAACGGCAAGAATTGGCCACGTAGTGCACGAAACAATGATAGTAGTATTTTGTCGGTCTTGTAACGTTGAATTGCTTGCTCGGTGCAGCATCAGACAATCCAAGCCTGCGGCCTCCATAGATCGCTCGACAGACAGTGTTACTAAGCTCGCGTGTCTTCCCCATCTGCGAATAAATATATAAACGCAATGAAAGTCAAAAACTTGCGAAAAAATAAATCAATAAAAAATTAAAAGTTTTCTCCTTAGGAAAAATCACCATCAAATGTATAGTACTCTTGTACCACACCATAGAGTAAAAATAAAGAGTTATGAAATTCATCGCTGAGATCCGCATATCAAAAACCCTTTTGTGTAAATTTTCAAGAAGATTATTTCGTTTTGAAGAATTTAAGCTGAAAACAGAAAATACTTTTGGCCTCTACTGTGTGCCAATTCAGAAGAATCATAGGCCTCGTTAAGTGACAAGGTACTGCTATATAAAACAGTAGCTGCGCAAAATCCTCTAATGCCTAAATACCGCAATATTTCTGAAGAAGCACTCTTTGGACAATTGTTGATGTGGAGTGGCACATTAATAATCGTACTCTGCACAACTACAGCAAAACTCCCTGGGTTGAGGAAGTGATCAAGGCCTGTGCCACATAATATCATCAAATTTGCATGTCAGTCTAGAAAGCTAATGAAATCCGTCCTCAAATATAAGCTTCCCCTAGTTTGTGGTATGTTTTCTGTAATCAGTCATAACATAGATATTCTTTCTAGGGCGCCAATCTACTACTCTACGAATCCATCTATCGTCCCTTGTTCTTCCAGTGTTTCCAGCCTAATTCCATCTTAGAGCGCATATTCGTCTTGGGTATTTGACCCCGTACTGTTATGATTTGCATTATCCTTTTCATCGCTCTTTCTACAACACTCTTATTAAATTCCTCCGTTTCTATTTCATATGAGGGTCGATAACATATTGATTATTGTACTTGATATATTGTTTGTCCTACATATGTGTATAATTCAATTTTTCAATCCTTTCCTCTTGTATTATTAGTTGTTGATTGTGACTCTGCTCTACTTTGTTTTATATTCTTTGAATTATCATTGAGTTTATTGGGCATCTCCTGTAGTTCAACCCTGTCATTTGCTATCAATACTATGTCATCAGCCAACTTCAGAAGATTCAGTTCCTCACCTTCTACTATAATGTCCTTTGTTTCCCACTTTATCTGTTCAAAAATATCTTCCAATGCCACAGTGAAAAGTTTAAGAAGGATTTGTCTCCTCAACAAACTCTATGTTGAATTAAACTTATGCATCTATTATTTACTCGGCTGCTTATGCCGCTATGAAGTCGAACACTTTCTCGTAATCGACTGTAAGCCCACATTATTATGCTCATTATTTGTAGGTGGTCTAAGGTACTGAAACCTTTTATGAATCGACCTGTTCGCAGAGCTGGTAGCTGTCAAGTCTGCAAGTCTTCGTTTTATGAACTTTGTAAATATTTTGAACAGAACCTATAGCAATTCAGCGAGTTTATAGTTTGATAACTTATGCTCGTTTCCTTTTATAAATAACAGTATTAGTTGTTTAATAAAATATTCTGTGTTCTCTTCTGAAGCTTTTCTATTAAGTTTTCAATAGATTCTATTACTTTATTTGTTATTTCAGTAATTCCTTCTAACCTCACTTTCTTACTGTAGTTCTTCGGTGTTCCATTTTTCTGCTGGTGATTGTACTTACGTTATTTCTTGTTGTCTTAGACAGTCTTCTTTATTTAACATCCACTTTCACTATTTTTTTAGATAACTTTCTTTAAAATTCATTTAACTTTTTAGTTTTTGTATTCGCTGAAATCTGAGCTTATATTCTTCTCAGATGGTTTAGTTAGTTTTATTATGGTTATGTTAAGGCATGATGTTCTGCGCTACTTTCTTGTTCTCGTTCTTTGCCCTTATGAAGTAATGTGCCCATTTTTTAATACTTTACAAGACTCTTCTCTCCTCCCTGTTTCTGCAAAACCCCCTTGTGTCTATGTAATTTTCTTCAGTTCTACTAATATTTCTTTGTAGATATTTTCTTTATATGGAACATTAAGCTAATATTCGGTCCTTTTAAATTTTCTGTGACTGTAGTGCTTGTTTTTGAACGATTTTTTGGACCCCCACTGACTGATTCTTCAATACGACAGTCCGAGACTTCCTCTCCATGTACCTGGAGCAATATAATATTATAATCAGAAATCGACCTCATTTTGGGGGTTTTCGGTCTTCTAAGACTTAGAAACAAAATTTTAGCTCATGACTTGATTTACAACATCTGCTATACTTCAACAACAAGCACACCATTTGGGGTTCACGCCTTACCACAACAAAAGGCAAACGTAACACAAGCAAAAAATTATCCCTTCCTGTCAACTGGCACCCCAACATGCTGCTCCTAGATTTTTTCATTACTAAAGGCATTTGCTTGCTATATATAACAGTAGAACCCAATTATTGCCTATCTTTCGATCACTCCCCAATTACAGCGCTGATCAGCAGCCTTATACAAAAAACTGGCGTTCTGTTTACACAAACAAGAAAACCAACTGGGAAGAATACCGAGCCGAACTACACAAAAATATAAAATTAAATGTAAGACTCCAAAGCTCGAACATAGTGGACGAATTATTAACAAGCCTAGCCAACTATCTTACACAAGCAGCTCAACATGCCACACCTATCTCGCTACCATAACATTAAAATTTTAATAATATTCCAATTTAAATCAAAAGACTAATAACAATGAAAACTTAGCGCACGTCCCGCAAGACGAAACAAATCAGTTAAAAAGCAAAAATTAAAGCAGAACACGACAGAACATTCCATGACTACATTACTAGTCTAAACAGGTTTGGTAATTCAATTTGAAACACCGAAGAAAATCCAACCAACAAGTACCTCCCATACACGATAATAAGGCGTTCATTCCACATTGGACTAGAAACGATGAAGAGAAGACAGTAGTGTTTCCAGATCATCTCGCCAAAGTATTTTTTCCTACCAATGATGAAACCGATGACGAAATAGAACAGCTTTAAAACATTCATCTAACCATATCAGAACTCAAAAAAATAATCCCAGAAGAAGTACAAGCAGAAATTAATCATCTAAACGTTAGAAAATCTCTAGACGTTAATAGGATTACACCAAAAATGATAAAGGAGTTACCGCTAAAAAGTATAATAATAACTACCTATATATTTAACGCAATTCTTAAAGAAAATCATTGATCAAAACAACTAAAATTGGCAGAAATCATACTAATACCCAAACCAGGTAGATCCACGCAATGTAGAGTCGTGCCGACTAATAAGCTTCTCGAAGGAGTCCTGGTTCAAGGAATAAAAGCCAACCCCAACACTAAAGAATAGACACCGCGCCACCAATTCGGATTCCGTGCACATCACTCGACCGCTCAGCAAATCCATAGAGTATGTCACGATGTATATGACACACTCAAAAGCAAAGATTACTATAAATAGGTATTCCTAGATATTAGCCAAGCCTTCGACAAGGTTTGGCATAGAGGATTATTATGCAATATTAAACAGTTTCTTCCCATCACCTACTTCAAATTATTGAGCTCCTAGCTAAATGACAGATAATTCAGGGTCAATATGAACGAGGCAATATCCATTAACTTTCTAATAGAATATAGGGTTCGACAGAGTAGTGTAATTGGACCCTTACTATATTTATTATACACGGCAGATTTAGCACTCGGCAAGAACACCACCACTGGAAACGCATAAAGATCCAGCAACAATCACGAGAACATTACAAAGCCATCTAAATCACATACAAATGTGGCTCAATAAATGGCGAATCAAGATTAACGAGCCTAAACCGGTCCAAGTTACCTTCACACTCAGAAGGGAACGGTGTCCACAAGTACACTTAAATAACGTAAATATACTTCAGTCTCCGTGCACGAAATACCTTGGTATACCCTAGATAGCAGGCTTATCTGGAAAAGTCATATAGAAAAAAGAAAACAAATAAATCTAAAAACAAGAGACCTATACTGGCTAATTGAAGAAAGATCCAGCCTGTCCTTGAAAAACGAAATTCTTCTTCACAAAGCAGTAATCAAGCCGATATGGGGCTATATAATAAAGCTTTGGGAGTATGCAAGCAACTCAAACATATCAATAATCAAACAAGTTAGCCAAAAATAGTCCGAATAATAACAACGCACCTTGGCGTGTAAGCAATCGCACGCTACACACATCCTAAGTCATAAAATATGTTAAAGACGCCATAAAGAAAAAGTGTCGAATACCACGACAAGTTGGGATATCACCAAAATGCACACTACTGCGACTGATTAAACCACAGCTCAATAGAAGACTTAAAAAGTCTGACCTAAAAAACACTAGTGAGGACTCCTCAATGGAGAAGTGCCTCATCACGTCATTAAAGAGCTTAACAGCTCTTTTGCCAACATAATGACTTATAGCATTGTAAAAAATTCTGATTGTTAATAAATGGGAGAAAAAAATTAAAAAATAATGAAAGATCCGCCGTACTTCTTTCAGGAATTCCTAAACAATAAATACCTCCCACAGGCAATTTTTTAAGGTCAAAAGCTTGTACATGTTTCTTGTTCAAGTTTCTTTAATGTATATATTGATAGTTCTGAATCGTCCTTTCAAAATGTAACACCGCAAGAAATAAAACTGTTAAACAATGAAAACGAAAATGAAATTCTTCAAAACTGCGCCAAGGATATCTTTAAGGCTTCCTTAACAACCCATAAATTAATTGCGTCTCAGTTGTAGCTGCGCCAGTATTACATCAAATATGAATTGCCCCAAATTTGAACAATGCGGTTCATTTTCGGCATAAAGAACCCGGCGCGCTCGAGGGAGCTTTCGCGCCCACTTGCCAAGTCACGCTTAACAAGGCGTAAGACACGGCGCACAGTGAAAACCTCAATTAGCTACAAAATCAGTTGTGTAGTTATCACCTCGCATAGTTCAGGGGAGAGGCAACCCGAAGCGTATCGCTCGAGCTCGCCGAAGTGAGCAATCAAGCAGACATTTCGGCATTAATCTGCGCCAAGTTCCGCCTCGCTTCACCTGTACAATTTGCCAGTGCAACTGGGATTCGGGATTTGCTCGCCGGGAACTTCGCCAGGAAATGCATAAAACTTGAGGCTCCAGTTCTCGCTGCACCAACTCGCTCGCTAATCCATCTTGAATGAAGCGTTTCGGGATTTATTGTCGCCCTGAAACCGCTACTAATGTTTGTCGCTCGCCAGTTTGCAGTTTTCCAGGAAATCCTGATTATAATGGGGTTTCCAAAACACCAAACTTATAAAGGTAATAATCTCGATATGACGATTATGACAAGTTTTTTAAAACTCAGACTTGGGATATATTTTGATACTGAGAATCTATGTCTCAACGGTTTTGAAACTAGTAAAAATAAAAAATATAATCTTTGCTTTATAAATATAAATAAATATAAAAAGCTATTGTATTTTGACACGTCCATATATTTAGGAACATGGAATGTACACTATCTAAAAAAAAACTAGAACAAACGCACAACCAAAACGAAAAAACTAAGCCAAATTAAAGATCTAGAAAAAAACACTTATAGTGTTGTAGGACAAGATCTTGTAAATGATAAATGGACTAAAAAAATTCTGTGGATGCAAAAAAAAATTTTAGTGCAACACTCGCCGTACAGTATGACTAAGTGAGATATTTGCGCCCAAATCACCTCAGAAGCTGCAAAATGGAACGCCTTATTGCCTGGACATTTTCCAGCATTCGTGCACACTAAAGTCATCCTCTTCCCCTTCTCACTTTAGAACCAGTACTTCTGAAGCTTCAAACCCACATCAAAATCTAGTTCCGTTCGGAAACGCATGCCCAAGACCACAAATGTACCCCTCGAGTGCAAAATCTCTGTTTGTTCGTCCACGGCATGTTGGCTACTAAGGGCTAAATCGTTTCCCCCACCCTCAGACTATCCTTCGCTTCATAACCTTCTTTTGAAATTAGAGACAAAGCTTTTACTTGAACAATATAATAAATTTTTCAAAGCAAATAAAATTTGGAATTTTTTTATCTAAAATGTAGCTATTAAAACACCTTCTTGGGATCATGTATTTGATGGGTTTTGAAATATCTACGCAATAAGTTTTTCTGGATAATCGTGTGTATGTTAGATTAAACTAATTTTGTAATGCCGCCTAGTAACGGCGCGACTAATTGGATTAGACAAATTCTCTAGAGTGCACAAAGCTGATAAATAACCTACCGAAGAGCAAGTTAAATGAGAACCGTCCTAGTTTTGTCACAATCAGTTTGCCGGCAGTTTATCTCATAAATAGAATATTATAATTACTACGTTGAGAAAAAAGTTCTGCAAGACTTTTTGATACTTTTTTACGTCTATAACATCGCAGTTAGCTTCTTCCTTAATTCCATATGGACAAAGCTAAACTCCAACTCCTGACACGTTATTTCTGGAAGCAAACTCTTTCATCGAAATAGGCTGAAGAAGGTGACTTGTGACACTGGAAATGGAGGTGCAGAAAGTTACAAAACCGTGGAAAGATAGTATGAAAGTTTGATTCTCGTAAGCTCGATCTTGAAGATCAGCTTCGTTCTGGCCGATCATCTATTCTGAGCGGCGGAGACTAGAAAGCCGCTTTTGAGCAGCCGAGACTTAGTTGAAGAGTTTTGAGTCGACCAGGAGACAGTATAGTATCAACTTCAGCAGCTTGATTTTGCCCACAAGAAGCCCAGATAAGATCGGTACCATAAGCGAGTCGAAATTTGCATCCATTTTAAGAATTCCACAGGGTGGTACTTCAATCAGATCCAAATGCTTACAAATAGGTGGCAGGAAGCCATAGAGAATGGTTGCTATCTCATTTAGCACTTACTGTGCAGCATTTTCCGGTACATAAATGCTAACCTTCACCCCTACCCCCAAGAAGTCCAAATCCACTTCAAATGATATCTATATACAAACAGAAGTTAATATACAGGACAAAGCCTTGCACACTTGAACGCACAGATTCGGGCGATTCATAGCAGTATCCAAAACAACTTACTTCAAAAGATTGCGCGTTCCATCCCCAACTGTTTGAAGAAACTGGTCGACAGCACCGGTGTCTAGGTTGAAATTTCAAAATTTTCTTTTATTTTCCTATGTGATAATTTACAAATAGTTTTAGTAAATTTTAGGATACAACTGATGGGTGCAACCGCCATTTTATTGGGCTGCATATGTTAAGCTCCCAAAACGCAAGACGTTTATATGGAACGTACAGCAGTGTTTTTTTTCTTTTTCTCGTAGCTTGCAAGACTATCAACGATAAGCATGATGTCATAGTCATTTCTAATGCTTCAGGAGCCTCCTAATAGTCCTGTTATAATTTTTAGTTGTTTATTACTTACTTTTAGCATGCCCTTTGTTCCCTTACTTGACCGAGAGAACATTAGAGCTTTAAAGTACCTGCGTTTTTGATTCAGTAGGTTTCAGCTTCGAAATTTACTAGTTTTTGCTCAGAAGCCTACCTCGCAAGTTGACCAGCTCTTTCGTTACGTTTATACCCTTAGTGACTCGGGATCCATTCTAAGCAAGCTCTGTGCCCTCGGCCAGTCCCACCCGTGTTAATTAAGCCTAATTTTGTACTGTATTTGCAGAAAGTCTAAAGACTTAAAGGCACTTAGCTGTCTATTAAGATGGAGATTTGTATGTTTTCAAAACCTCTCTCCACCAAACCTTTTGAAAATAGTATTATGTGTGTTTTTCAGCTTAGAAAACTGAATTGACTCAAATTTACACAAATTTGATTCCCCGTTCTTGCCTCAAATACTCCTGCCCTACGGCCATATGTATACCAAACAGATCTTCGCCTTGGAATCACTCTGAATATTAGTAACCTGAAAGGCTTCTTTAAGTCGCAAACGCTTTCGACATTAGCTGCTGTTTTGCAGTGCACTTTCTGACGACCAGTTATTTTTAGTCTATATGCTGTTCTCAAGAAGATTTAACATTGTTTCCATCAAGACTATAGGTGTAGATGACATCGTCGCAGTCATCCCTACACAGGCAAATCTTCGTATTTATTCAATTTATTAAACCTCACTCCGTTTCTGGTTTTATGCCACCAGAGAATAGGGGTATAGGTTGGTATAATCGCTCTCGGGGTTACCCACATCAATAGTTCAAGGTACATGTTTAGCCTTCTGTTCTTCTACAAGCCCATAAGAATATTGCGGCTTTGTGAGTTTCTACAGAAAATCAACAGACAGAAAGACATGAAACAAACTAAGAGAGACCTACATCCAAGAGTGGATGGGTACAAGCTGATGATGAAGAAAAAAATGTATGGTACCAGTCGTAGAGAACATTCATGTAAGCTTATAGATGTTCTGACGTCACCATTAAGTTATTGCTTACAGATACGAGAGGCGCATCACCGACAAATAAGACAAATGTGTCATTATTGGTTTGAAGGATATCGGCGATGTACAATAAGAAAAGGAGTGGTCCAAGTAACAGTCAGATTATGAATAGTTGTATCAAACTTTTTCTTCTGTGAGGTAGGATTTGAGAAGGAGTTAGAAGCTATTGGATAGAAAATGTGTCAGCCGGGTATAGAAAAAGTGCCTTGCAATTTTTGTCCTCGTTGATTATTCTGTGTACCTGATGGATCCTTGAGTGCTGTTCGCAAAACCCAAATTGGTAGTCAAGAAATCATGTTTTACATAGATCCTTTTTAAAAACACTTTGTTTGTTAAAAGACTAGTTAAAAGGTAAAATACCAATGAGCCTATAAAATGGTTCGCGCAGAGATGTGACGCGTTTGGCTGTAATGGCAATTTCAGTATGTTTCCAAACAATCGTAAAGTAAGAGACTGGGCAGTTGTAGATGACTGTAAGTAAAACGATGGCTCTTTGAGATAAATATCGTAATATGTGCCCTGTTATTAAGTCATATACGGGGCCTTGGTACTTGACCTCTGATGGAAAGATCGGTTTTATGAGAGAAGACCATTAACATGATGCGTCCAGAAAATCTGCTAATTCTTGAGCTGGTGCTGCCTAGTCAAATTTAAATACGTCAGCAAGGTATCTGATAAAAGTGTCAGTCTGGTCCGTGCATGCTTACTCGCCATTATGTTTGCAGATTGAGAGGAGGGGGAGGTAGATAGTTAAAGCCATTTGAGCTTTTTCATGATTTGAGAAGGAGAAAAAAGATGAAAGTTAAATTCTATTGCACAGTTAGTTTGAGGAATTCAGTTGATTATGAAAAGTCCAAAAGATTTGGAAGTTTCCTGGGATCTATTAGCTGGTTAGTGAATTGCTTTTTGTCACAAGACGTAGTAAGTTTCGGCCTTCTGTGGTAACAGTTCTCAAGTGTTTGGCATTTCAGTTACCCCCACGATAAATTTAGTTCCCAGAGTCTGGGGAAAGTTTTGATCACATTCCGTGTCTTGGAGGGCTTTCAGTGTAGTTAGGGTGGTTATTTAGTAATTATATTGGAAGCGAGTATGCAGTGAAATTTGTTGTCTAGGAAGTGACGATAGCAGTGGTATAAAGTTGCATTTGCGTGCCTCAGATAAAAACTGCTGATTCAATGCTATAGAGGGAACCCTAAAAATTGGGTTTGTTGTGAATGCTATCCGCTTATTTGATATTCTAGCTTTATTTCACTTCTAAACTGACATGAAATGCAAACAACTGCCGGTTAAAATCCAGTTATCAGCAAAAGCAGAGCCGTTTATGTGAATTGACTACACACTCGAATTGCCTTACGAACACTTGAATATTACCGAGTAACAGCATATTTTTTGGGCCGCCCCTGTACCACAAATGCACATCGCAAGCCACTTCCGAAGAGCAAACATAAATAAAGCCCCTAATTTGGAAAACTTTATCGAAAGCCCGGGGGATGACAGCTACTGGAGAATCATTTTACCGCGGAGTTTCGAAGCCTACGGAGAGAAATAGACCTGAAACTCGATACCGGGGAACCGTCAAAGCGAATCCTGCCCGTGTTCTGCTCTGCCAGAACAATAAAGCCGATGTCGGTGTGATTGTTTTTGTAAACTAAAACTGAAAGCACGGATTTGAACTGGCTGAGCCCCGCGAGAAATAAGCGCGTCGCGGATCGGCACTTCGCGAAGGCTGCACCCAGAGGCCGGTTGGTAAAGTGGTGCGTTCGGAAATTCCCAGCTCCGAGCGCAACACAACAGAAAAGTTGGTGTGCGCAAAGGTTTTTGTTGTGCAGCGTTTTAGTGCTGAAGTATGCGAAGTGCCGTAGCGCGCCCTGCATTGAAATTAACAAACTTTTTTAATATGTTCTCTGATTTTCCCAGAGGGGTAGTGGGAAACTCCGATAACCAAGCGACACCGAATTCATCTAGAGCTCTAGTTCACCCTACTTCGCATCGTAAGACGTAGCATGCTTTGGGGGTTAACAACAAAAAATTAAATTTTCACTGCTGCCTTTTACTCTCTCTACTCATCTAAAATACTATGGTTTTGTAAGTCATATTTATACCATCATCAATGTTATAAATGATCCACCATCATTAAAAATTTAGTTTTTGCGCAATTTAATAATTAAAAGATACACTTTATTTTGTTAAATTAAATCATCCATGTTGAAATGATTTTGTGCCTCTCGCACTTAGACTGGAACTGCTGCCGCCAATTTTGCCAATGTTTTTAATTCTATCTCCTAGATTTCCCGATTTTTACTTTCCTTATCCTATAATAAGGAAAGTAATGTAATCGGTGGAAATTTGACCTACCCAGTTTTTCACATTTCTGGGCGAATTATAGCCTCAGGACACCAAAAAAGTTGGTTTGGGCCATTGGCTCGTGTGTGTCTGTCTGTCTGTCAGTAAACAGGATATCTCGAGAACCGTAAGAGCTAGAGATTTGAAATTTGGTATGCAAGTTACTTGTAGATAGGGGACGCAGTGCGAAGCTTTTGGTAAAAATCGGCAGAGCCGTTTGGTCACAAGGTCGCAAAATCGGTCGCAAAGCGGTCACGAATCTAAACGGTTGAAGATACAAAAAATTCATGAGTATAAAAATGATTAGTTATCACGAGATAAACATGAATTTAAAGTAAAAGTTGGTACAAGAGAAACTCGAAAAAAAATGAAAGTCCAGGATTTTTGCCAGAATTATCCAAATAATAGGATAAGGAAAGTCGTGTGATGTTCACACCAGATTTTTTCTAACAGTTCTACCAATATATACAAGACTTATAACTATAAATCTCTTTTATGAAACCATTAAATTAAAACGAACAGACAATTACGTTTAAGATTTCAGCAGATGTATTATTAAGACTAAGATTTCCAAGGTTCGCCGCCTTATGCCTACAAAGCTTCTTACTATTTATTCGTATGTGAAGTATTTTCGAATGCTATATGTAGTAACTTCGACTTTTTATCAAACCAAACCTGTATTGCAGATATAAAATAAAGGATTTGTTATATTATGAACTACTGAAGCAAATAAATTTATACAGCCCGTTAAATTCTAAAAGTAAACGTGATACTTATAGCCACGCCGTTTGCTGCGTATAAACTATGTACCACAGCTGTTCCATCAGTCTGGATGTCGGTGGTGGTTGAATAGAATCGGAAAAGCTGTCGGTTGAACGTTGTATTTTATTTATCTATGCGATTAGGGATTGCCACAATAACGCGCTTTCCGTGATTAGATTATCTATAATTTTACTCGATCGGTTTGAAACACAGAAATATATTTCTGGTGTCATAAGTGCCCGGTTTACAGCTACATGAGTTGCACTTAGCTGGCTCTCTTGTTATAATCACTGCAATGAATTGCTTTGTGCCGTAATCTTCACTAGGCTCGCCATCTTGCACAACGTAGGCTAAATTCAGTCCATCGATTCACACGGTGACTTCACCTCCTCTTAATATAGACATCACTTTTTGGTCCATCGTTCCGGATGCATATGTGGTCGCTCATTGCAAGATCCTTGAAGGCTAATGTGGTATTGCCATCGTATCTGGCAGACTCTGTATAAATTTAGTCGATTGGCGATTTATTCAAGACAAAGCGGTTTTTCATAATCATCTCCAGTACTATTACTTCCACAGCGCACGGGATCCGACCATATATTCGGCCCACCAAATATTGGCATAGTACTTGATGACTGTCTTGAGTTGCCAAGAAGCAGTTTGACCACATCCTTAGCAGCTGCATACCTATTAAGCGATTTAGTTGCCTAAATCATTCCTGGTCAATTGTAACTTATGGCAGTGCATAAAATCGGACAATTCAATAAGTGGTTCAAAACTCCTAGATGATGACAGAAAAATTCTTGATGCACTCGACAGATGCTGGCATTATAGGTAGCTATAAGCCCAATTTCGGTCAAGTCTAATATTGTGCAACCAGTTTGACGTAACGTTAACCCCTGGGTAGACGAGCTGATGAATGCTTTCGAACAGTAATTATAAATACATCACAGACTAATGACAAGTCCTCTGTGGAACCTCCTATAAATTTTAGCTAGAGCGATTCTCTCGTATCATCAACTGGGGGCGTTTTAATTATTTATCGTTTCTATGTGCAGCTGCTAGTCTTTTAAAGCTCCACTTCAACTCAATTTTGTCAATCCGTGAGAATATTGCGGCGACGTTGCTTTCCCTGCAGTCATGTGAATGTTTGTCGAAAACTGTCATGGTGTGCATTGGTTATCCTTCTTGTGAAACGCGTATTTTGTGATCATCGCTAAAAATTGTAAAATGTTTAACTAACCAGTATTTACCCACTAATTCTCGATCGTAGATACTATACTTGAGGTGGCAATGCTCAGCTTTCTAGAAAAAAGGGCAATAGGCTCGCTGGTAATATTGACGTTCTTTTGGAGAACTGCACCAATGGAAAACTCTGAAGGATTAAGTTAAATAAAAATATGCCGTAAATACTCAGAAATTTCTGAAAGGTTCATATATGAACTTTTCCTAGGATTCCTTAAAAAGAGTAAGAGATAACAGCAGTGCTTACCAGAAATTAGGTTATAGTGACAGTTTCTCTTATAAAGAAGTTTGATAACGTTGGCCTTGGGTTATCGGCTGCCGTTAGTAGCATCTTGTAGTTTCTGCCAGCCTATTACAACTGCAAGGCTATGTGCGCCGTGTCGCGCTGATGTCGGTATCTGTTTAATTGCTTGAGTTGGCACGATGGCAGTAGCAACCCCTGATTTATTGGAGGTTAACTCTATGATAAAGTACAAGACTACAAGTTTATTATTTGCCCATAAATGGTTTATAACACTAAATAAGTGAGGGTGTCTGTACATGATGAGAATGTACAGTATTTTATAAATTTATGTTCAACCCCGCCGCTCATTCGGCCAAAGTAGCCAGACATTGTATTTGGTCATTTACTTGAATACTCAAAATACAATGGGGTATCTTAAAACCTTTAACCATCGGTGGACTGTTCCCTTTTTTTGTATTTATAAACCTTAAGCAGCCAGATCGACATCTCTCAAAGAATTAAATTATTGTCCACCTAAACGGGCCTTAAACGAAATGGGTGATAATTCAATGGTGCCAAAATAAACCACATGTTTGATGCAGTTAAGTTTACTTATTTTTTCCTGAAGACTAAATCTGTACTTCAATTCATGGACACCAAACCTTTGTAATGAGGAAGGAACCCTGTTTTCAAAATGTTCATTTCTGCCCACACGATTTAGTAACTATCCTGAATTAAATCAGATTTAATAAAATGGTTTTCTATAGTACGTACCGAATTTCCTACGAAAGTTATCTCCGCGGCACAATGAAAGCAACTGACGGTAAATTGTTAAGCAACGCTAAAGTTATTTTCGATTAATTCATCAACTCAAACAAATCTCATCCAAGGCTTCAAGGCTACAATGTAGGATAACTGTGGGTAGGCCAAGAATATCTAACAATTTGCATGCACTTGTTACGGGTTGTTTTCTATCACAATCCTTCGAGCGTCACAGAATTGGTCCAGTTTTGTCCAAATTGTAAATTTGAACCCCTTAACTCTTCACTGCATTTTGTAGCATACATGATGCAGTACACATATTTCTATATATTTCTTAAGAGAATGGTTTTACCCTCTACTATATGGTGGAACATGGTATACTACGTAATTTTCAGAGCATCTACTAGATGGCACAGTTGGTCACTTACAGATTATATAACAATCAAACCAGTAGATATATCTGAGTGAATATTTATGGAATATAAGATAAGTAAAAATATTTTGTTGTCAGGCACTACAGCAATCACACGAGTGATGTTGACCTGCTTGATAGCTTGGTAGGCAAGTACAGGAACGGAATGCGTTCGAAGAAGCGGTTCTCCACATAGTTTACCATCTGTTGGACGTAAGTGTTCTAAATGCATGACTGCTGTATAGAAGAGTCCATGAAGACAGAAGGAAAAAGTGGATGAAGGTCCGTAGAAACTAAAGCACAAAAATGTTGCGAAGAAAGAAAAACCTTCTGACAACATTGAACAGCAAACGCAAGAAAAAACGAGGGTTTACTGGGATAATATTAGTTATTGGCCAGAATGGAAACCAACACTGCAACGCTGAAAATACCTTGAAGGAGGGACAGATTTTTCTAAGCTCCTACCCTCCACCAAAAGTGATGATGTGGAAGCCACTAAGAAATACATATACAAATTTTCATTAAAATTCAAAAAACCACCAATAAAATTATTTTAGTGTAATATATTTGCTGTGTTTCTGGATGTATTTTATATATTTTTGTCGTGTTTTTGAAAATACATGAAGTGAAGGGTTATACAGTAGCAACAAGCTTTCTACCAACTATTAAAAATTGGAAACAAAAAACACTGATTAGATAGATTCAGGTAGTTGGTGACTCATTTCTCTATAATAATGGTAGTCTTTAAATCCTAATCTTAAACCATAAACCCTAATATTAACTTGTAGAAAAATAATAGAAGCATTCCAAAGTTTTCGGTTTGAATATCATTCGAAAGTCCGCGATCTCCCTAAAATTTTGATACATAAGTTGCTACTATAACTGCTTATTTTAAGATGATATCCGGAGACATTCACAAGCGCGTCCTTTTGCTGCATTACAATTTAAAGGCAAGAAACTCATTGGTTGATTGATAAAATAATAAGGTCCTAATTGACAAAGCTGTTACCAAACCAATATGAACCTACGGTGTAGGGCTTTGGGGATGTATCAGCAATCATCTAAAATATTAAGAACCATCGTTGACGTCCAACAGTAAGTTACACATTGGCATAAGAAGTTATCCACGCTAGAAATCCAATAATAAGATTAAAAACGACGATGACCAACAGACTTGCAATAGATTAAGAGACCCCTTCATTGAAAAATATGTCATCATGCCAGCTGGTCCACCTCCAAAGTAGACTCCCGGCCAACCCATTAACTTATAGAATACCTCTCCGATTCCTAAATAAATAAAAAAGACATAAAACAGCATATGCAAAAGTGGCCAAATCAGGCTTCAGAAGATCGATTTCCCTTCCTTCGTATCAGCAACCTCGTTAGTGGTTTCCACCTTGTGCCCGCGGACGTGCGCGTAATTATCCGGGGCACGGGCTCCGGGCATTGGACTGTCAGTCCGCCAGGATAGCCCGCTCGCAGTGGGGCAGGGACCGGAAAATTAATGTGGCCGTTAGTAGTGTCCACATTTGTTATTTTCACAATTAAATAGGTATTACGCGAAAGGGAAAGACGCAGTTTCGGCCCTTTATTGAGATGGATGCGACGCTCCTTGCGCCGGCCGTTACAATAAAACGTAAACGCGACAAGGACGAATTCTGGAAATAAGGGAAATCCGAAGCAAAGCGACACGTTTATTTTCTCCGTCGCCCGAATGAGAAGGGCCAAGAAAAGTTTCTGGGCTTTGATTGTAAATTTAGTTTCGGGGGAGCACTTTTTCTAATTCGCTCTCCATTGCTAGTTCGTTACAAAAGTATTATAGGCTCTTAGGGGATAGATACGAAAACATTTGGTACAAACAATTTTGGAAATTTTATATTGAAGTTGCAAGGAAGGATAATATACTACACCTGAAGATAAATGAAAGTTCAAGGAGCGTCTGGATTCTGGATACAGAAAGGAGAGTAACAAAGTCAGGCGCACTTAGGCCTCAATTACACCCATCATTCAAGCCAATCCTTTGGATGAACTTCAAAATGTCTATCAGAGAGATAGCGCTGATGCTGGCCATGCTAGGCCAGAACTCCCTCAACGTGGATCTTCTAATTGAAGCATGCACAGCACATTCGCAAAAACGTGCTCTGCCGTCTCGTCCTTCATCTGGAGTTATATCTGTCATGATGGTAGGAATGATCGACCGATATATTTCATAAAGATAAATCACTCTCGTGTTTCTGTAGTGCGAAGCGACCCGTGTCAATGGATGAAATAAACCTCTAAGGTGAGCAAGTTTCCTGAAGTGGGGCAACACATAACTTCGGTTTGGATTTTACCTGGGTGGAAGGTCAAGGCCAACCCACCTTGATCGTACCGCCGACAGGGTGAGCTCCTTGGGGGTGAAAGTATTTTCGGGAGCTATATCCCTCTAGTAGCCTTGGTGTCGAAGTTCTATATCCTCTTGTTGGGCTCGTGGAGGATGAGGAGCTAAAGAGATTAAGTTTACTTACCCAACATGAGTTCCTTACAGGAATGTTTACGGATACCCCTACAATTCAGCAACAACGACAGGACATACAGTTGGATAAAAGGAAAAAGATTTTAGGGCTGAATAAAAGGGGCGTAAAAGACCCTGCCTTGCAGTAGCAGCCAACCAAATAACCCAACTTCTACTACCGCCAAGCAGGTTCTGGCTTCTATAGCTAACTCTACGAACGAGAGCAGTAGGGGAATAATTACTGCCACCACTGCATCTTCACAGGAGCTGGCTATTACAGCTACCCTTTATAAGAGGGTAGGAGAAAACAAGCACGGCCTTCTTGGAAGAAAAGAACTGCTACCCAAAGGCCGAGTGCTTTAGCTGACCTTAGGGCAGCTAGTTGTGGGGAAGCTTCCTCTTCAGATATAAATAGTAAGAAAAGGCGTTCACAGGAAAGCTCACTAGCTACCTTCAATGCAAAAAGAACAAGACAACAACAACCTCATACACGAGACTATAGAGGCTCTCAAAAGCCACCTTTGGCATACGTAGAAATAACCAGTAGTTCTGTTGAAACACTACAGTGAGCGATGCTGAAAGCCAATCCGTACCAACTTTTAAGAGATGGCAGTATTCTGAGGAAATTTTTAGAATCTCCTGTAAAGACGACCATGCTTTACAGTTGCCAACCTTCCCTCCCAGTGAAATAAAGTCCTCCTGGACGTCGTGTGGGTGGATCGGCTACCTAGATTGAGGAAGGCTCCGTAGGCTCGCAGTGCAGAACCTCTGGGCGAAGGTCTGAGAGCGGTGCATCTTCCACAATGCCGAAGAGGAGGGGCCTATGGGTAGACTCCTACTGTTTAGTACAAGCGAGGAGGCAGTGAGTGCTATTAATAACAAAGGAGGGAAAGTGTTTTATCAGTTCTCGATCTTAAATATTAAAATAAAAAAAAACAACAACCAAAGAAGGAGGGTGCGTCCTCAAACGCTAGAATAGGCACCGCAGAAACAGCAGCCTCTGTAAAATTACCAGCAAGATATGGCTGCAACAATCCCGCAAGAGATGTCTTTTATGATTCAAGGGCCGTCATTTTTTGCTTTAACGTTAATCTAAAAGTTTTCCTCTCTGTTGAGAGCCAGATTCAGAAACATTCTTAGAACGATGGCTGCATTGCGAAAAGTAGGTCCCATGACTTCAATAACCTAATGAGTCGTTTTGATTATAATGATAATTTTGTTTTGATATTCTTATCTCTTTGTGAGTGTTTTTATTTCTTCTTAAAAATGCTGTTAAATGCACACATTCCTCCCGAAATATTTTATCTACATCAGAAGCATATTATTCCAATAGGTGATTTGACGTCTGAGTATTCGATCATTTTTCATTCGATTAATTTCCCATAACAATCGGAAATTCTTATGATCACTTACTTCTCGAGACTTTACAAAAACCTTATTCTAGATACATACCATTAAGTCATTTCAAGATTCTAAAGTTTTTCCAATATCACACTTGCTTTATACTGTGCAGCCTTAGTTTCATTACTATCATGAATAATGTGCCAGCGGGTTAAGAATCTCCTGGTACGATTTATATAACCCATCGGGTTATCAATAATGTTTTTAAAAATAAGATGGAATTGCAAGATATCCCATTCTTCGTTTGAAGAACTAAATATTTTAAGGATTTGTTGTTATAAAAAAAATTCAACAGAGTACTTGTTACTCTCAGCAGCTGCAGTACCAATTAGTTGTAAAAAGTGGCTCGAGGATTTATTTCTTTTATTTCAGCCTAAAGATCTTAGTAGCACTCGGACATGTTGTAAATGTTCTGTCCTGTACGGCTATTTAGATCAGTAACCATAAAACCTACGACATTACAGCAATCGCCATCTATTTACCTCTAGGCTCACAGTTATGAATAGACGTCAAAAGAAGTTGAACATGCAGACGATAGACAAGCCGTGAAAAATGATGAACATCATCCCACTCATGATCAAGAGCCGTTCTTTTCAGTTTTTGTTACTGGGTGTGTCTGTTGATTCAATATCCTCTTGTTTATTCACCAACAATAGCATTTTCCAAAGCTCTAGATGCATATAATAGTTATGAAGCTTCTATATTCTGCGCCTCTCCTGTAAATTTTTATTCTTATTTTAGTCTTTTTAGTGTGGTTGCATTGCCGATAAGATCATCACCCCTAAAAATTTTATCTGCATGGAAAAAATATAGAAAGTTCTTCTAATAATGGAAAATCACAGGTCTAATTTTTTTAGATTATCAATAACAACCCCTACAGCGTTGCCACTAGTAGAGTGAAGAAAATAAATAAAAATTTGGGGTTCAATGCTTCTATATGTTCTAGTATAATCATTTTTTTTTGTATTCATTAAACCACTGTTTCTGCCCATGTATGGTAATCAGAAATTTAGAAACTTCCTCTAAAGGAACAAATTACAAAACCACTATGTTTAATTAGCTATAGCTAATTATTTGAAGATGGTCCCAAAAATATGTTTAATTCTTAAGAAAACTTAACCCGGGAAATACATACGTATTGGAAATGAAAACATTGCAAGTTTCAGTACTCCGCTCATTTAAGTCATTTCCAAATATTCTAGGCTCAATAAGCACAAATAGCAGTATTTCGCTTTCCTTGTTCGATACGATGCCCTACTAAGTGAACGAAGATTACAAAAAAACTAAATAATAAATTCACAAGGTATTTCATCCAGTTAGGTTTACTATTCCAGCCATAGTTCGTCTGAAAATTCTCATCCAAGATTTATGAAATCAGAAAGTTGTAGGTAATGTTTATTATATTTTTAGCTGGCGCTCCGTCAAGCGCTACCGCAAATACATTCATTAATCTTACCCCTAAGCCTGAATTTCCAAATACAAATTTACCTACCTCAAGTCAGGGCACTCAACTCGAAACCGCTGATGGCTCCGAGTCCTAAAATTTACAATTAGGCACAAAAAATATTACCTTTATCTAAACCATAGTTTGACTGTTTAGTCCTTCTTCTCGAGTTCACACTGAAAGTTGCCAAGTATGCCACTCAACCTACTCTGCCGTTTATCGCGTCGCGTCGATCGTGGGGATGCATATCCGTCTTCATTGCTAGCCATTTCTACTCCTAGCTTGCTCTCTTCCTAGTTCATAGCCGTTTTTTTACAAGCCCGAATATAACCGGCCCGAAGCTCAACAGTTCTGTTCGTACCCCTATCTTTTTCCCCAGCTGGTTTGCACCCTCGTTTCTCATAGTTCAGACTTGTGCTTTGGTCAAATGGAAATAAATTTCAGCCTTGGCTGACAGTCGACTTACCGTCAGATATTACAGTACACTTTAGGATAATTGCTTTGAGCCCTCTATTGTACCACAGAAACTCTTGGGTGGGTATTAGTTCCCAACGAAAAATAGTTCTCTAGTCTGCGAGCTTGGCGTTGTTGATCACCTGTTCTCTGTAGTGCAATTGTTTTCTACTCGCTGAATAAAATGCTACCTCGCTCGGTCGGATGCCCCGTCATCTCCATAAACTGCTTTCGCTCGATCTCGTCTAGCCACAGCCCCTCAAAACTGCTGCTTCGACTTAGTCTTCATTCGACTACGATTTGTCGTGTCTTGCAAAATAAAAAGCTAAAGCGGCAAATTAGCTTAACACTAATGTTGTGGCAGCTGTTGCGTTAGCTACGACTCTTTTTTGTACGCTCAGCAAGTCCCTAATCTCTCTGACTACGTAGCCTTCAGCCCATACTTTGGCTGCGTACAACATCATAGACTGTATTCCTTTCTCAAATACTCACAAAAACCTCATGTTAATTGCACCGCCGCCTCTGTCCGGTAAAATATTTGTTTCTCTTTGTCACAAACCATCCATATGTGACTTTCACGAAGGTCAATCGTCGATCTCGACTCCAAAGTGCCGGAGATAATCCTTGAAGTAAGTGCGCTAACAATTGTGCAAGAAACTCGACTTCTCTTAATCTGGGCACCTCCAGAAACGTACCGCCTCGGGCTTTTTTACATTAAATCTCAATTTACGTTTAGGAGCATCTAGTGCTTCGAACTGCTGCCAGGGTGTCTTCTGTATATCTCACGTATTTGCGGCAAGCAAACTATGAATACATTTTATACCAGTTTCCGGCATACCGGTCCGGAGCATCAATCTACATAGCATAGGAGCTATGAAAACAGCATAATTACATATATTTTCAAACGCCAGTCCAAAAGCTATTGCCTCAGCAGTATTTCCACACTGAGTTCATGTACAACTAAATTAAGCAAAATATTGAGTTGGGCCAGTAAAAACAGTCATCATTCCAAGACCTGAACTATTAGGACGTATTATTGAAATCTAATCAGTACATAATATTAAAACAGACATTGGAGTTCAGGAGATTTCCGTTTATTTTTGAATGGTCTCCAACAAAACACTCTAATAGGTCAAAAAATGATTCCTGGAAACATTTGCTAGAAATCAGAACAAAAAGATCTCCAACATCACAAACACAATAATCCCAACAGATTTACCGTCCATGAATGTGCAGTAAAGGAGTTGTTAACAAAGAGGCAGCGGGACAGACCAACTGGTTCTACGAAGAACAGATTTCTGAGTCGATAAGAAAATTCCAGTACGAAAGGAAGCTGCAACTCTTCCCGGAATAAACATTCGTAAAACATTTGTTTTCCAACTTAATACATACTAGAAAAATATTCTTCTAATAGCTTCGATTGTAAGATCATCATTAACCCTCATAGATAAAGCCTTCTGACCTGTTTCGGTCAATCGGTCCGTTTGCTAATTTAAAATGGGATCATCATCCGTTATTAAAATCTGCTTATGACGTTGCATTCTATATTCATCGATGTTGTCGTTTATTCCAAAGATATTAGTCTTTCTCTGACAGTCTTAAACACTTCTTTGATTCCTGGGTCTTAAGAATCAATGGAAAAAATCAGGAAACAGTTAATGTAAGATGAAAGCCTGAAGTTTGAAGAACTTAGATCAATTTGGTAGCTGAGTGAGAAAGTAAATGAAATATCTATCGAGAATCGCCATGGATAACTTGGGGTCAAAACCGAACTCTTAAAACATAAGAATATCAAAGGTTTTTAAATTATCAGTTTTGCTACTTGAGGTTCACAGATTAGTTCAGAAATCAATTACAGAAGTACCTAAAGTATATTGTCGCGCTGGAGTTGGATTCATAACGTCTACATTATGTGAGAAATTTCAGGTCTCAAGAGAAAGACAGACTATTAGAAAGATAGTAAGTTATTGTTCTAAGTGCTAAAGATTCTTGTAAAAAACAACTCTACCAAAAGTTCTAATTCGAGGAACCAAAGCATTTAATGTCGCCGACGTAAATCCCAAAAGTCCTTAAAGGTGAATTGTCATCTTTACTTGTAGAAAGTTTGACAATTGAGGTTTTCATGCTAACTATCTCTAAGTTTATTACCAGCAAAAGCTACCCATCCGCAGTTGAGACTTATAATCTCTATTATGAAACTGGAGTCAATCAATTGAAATCATAGAGTAGACTTACCATCGAAGTTCTAGTGAGCCTCCGGAAATAATAAATTATTAGAGTATATCAGGTGGAAATATAAAAAAGTTATAAGTAACATTAGTAACCATATCATTTGTTATTTTAAACAAACTTAACTAGTTATGTGTAAGTTAATAATCTATCATCCATCTGTGATTTGTTGAAAACGGACCTCTCCCACATAAATAAAATTAAACAAACAGAACATTCTAAAAAATACTACTTTTCTTTTATATCCAGTATTGTTAGTAGTAAAAGAGGGCAATTTGGGAAAAACGTTCTTAAGCGCTGTATGCAGTAGTTCAGTAAGCGCAGTAGGGAGTCCTTTCCTTCCACATTTTTCTTCCAATAAAAAGATTGTGTTGCAGTTTATTAATCCGCCAGATTAATTGAAAAGAAATACTGCTACAAAATTCCAGCCAAATGTGAAATGCGTGCAGTAATACGATTTCAAAGTGCGAAAAGCTTTCAGCAGCTATGATTCATCGCGAATTATGTAACGCTTATTAGTCAAATATGATGACTGAAGGTGTCGTACGTCAATAGAGTCGCACCTTTAAAGATGGACGCATTAACGTGCACAATGAGGCAAGAAGTGGCTTGTCTCGCAGTTTTAAAAATAACGCTGTGTTCCAAGATGTTGTTAAAGGGCGGCTTTATTCCTAGACGAGAGATATTTTTGTAGAAAAAACTTGTAAGACAAGTAAAACTTTAATATCTGACAACTGCTGGTAGATCACTAGCTTCACACTGTGTTTTTCGCACCTTTTACTATTTATTGATGTTCCACAAAAGCGAGCATAACATATTCCATGTACCGTAAATTTTGCTATAATATCCGATAATATCCGGCTGCTGCAGTAGCTTACTTAATTAAAGATACTTGTGGTGTTTGGGGTGCCTGAATGCTCCAACTTCTGGCACTTGCTTACCATTACTTTCAAAGGCGCTCTATAATATAATTATATATGTCGCGAATAAATTTATGTCGTTTCTTACAATTAAGTTTTAAAACGCCCTGCGTTGCTTTATGCAATCATCTTTAAAGCGCCAGATACATATTTACCTTCAATCGTTGTTTCAGGTTAATTATTGTTATGCGTTATTACACGTTAATCGATCGGCTCTTTACTCAATTACACATTAATTGACGCATTTGTGCATTAATACAAATTTACCCTAATTTTGTGTAATTAGTACTTTAATTAATTAATTGCACACTAATTAAGTGCCTTTTATTTGCATGCTAACAAACTTTACAAGTTACGTACGCTGCAAACTATTGGCTTTTCTTGTGTATTGAAATATGCCAACAGTTTTCACGGATGTAGTGACTTAAATTTCTAATTCTTTAATAAAGTTGTCCTGAAGTACTTCAGTACAGCTGAGGCATGGGGGCTGTAAAAGCTGTATTCGCGATGAAATCATTGAATCTAGTTTCGACGTCGCTTTTTAGGAATTCTTTGTTGTCTGGCATGACTTCGCCAGTTATATTTACGAACGTTAGTGTCCTTATTTAAAAAAATAATAGTAACCCGTTATTAAACACAGCTACGTGTTGTATAGCTTGGAGCGCTCCAGTTTAAGCAATATAACAAAGATAAACTAAGTGTAGACGAATACACTTCTAAAAGGAACTAGACATTGGAAAAAGATTACAATTGGTTATATAGTTGACTATTATCTAAGAATTGTAAATGCGAGGAAAGTTTTATCGTTCATAAATAGATAAGTTCAATCATGCAGTTCTTACCACTTCAAGATAACCTCAGCGAAAATTGCATATTAATTCATCAAACACATAATTCTATACCTTCTTTGTAGAAATTTGCTGATACTTCCAACCAATAATATTGCTACTGTATTGTCTATTCCTACAAAGATAGAGTTGCTTCATGACTTATCGACTGTACCTCATATAATGATTAATAGCCGCACAGACCACATTATAGAAAACTTGTTTCACATACACCATGTCAAATTCTGGCTCTAAATCCTTACGCTCGATAATCCGAAGTCTCCCATGCTGCCCTCTTAATTTCAGAAAAACTTAGCTCCACACTATCTAGTAAACGAAGGAGCAAAAACATCAAAAGCTTGCTCTAGCACAACTGCAACGGTTTCGGTTAAACTACATACTATGCTTAACACCAATTAGTACAAAGTTGTCTGCTACCAAAACTGTACCAAGCAACATACAAGAAGACACGGAAAATAATTTTTAAATTCAGCCAGATATTTATACCCATCCCCATATTATCCTTATACCATACCTTCAGATTATCATCTATCCTTGGCCGAGGACACCCATTCGCGAAGTCAAATATTCCGAAATTCACAAAACGTTTAAAAGAGTTGAAGTACGTTTTGGTACAAAAGAGAAAGAAATAAAAAAGTTAGGGTATTCAAGAAAAATAGTGAAAGCCGAAATTTTCAGAATTGCCTACTAAACCTGGAGAGGTAGGCAAAGAAATAGAAGATTTAAACAAATGACAATGGCGTATCTTGCAATACTATATAGTTACCAGCTATAACCAACTAACACACAGGGAAAAATAAATGAGAACCTAAGGGAAGACAATACACTATCCACTAACGTGAAATAACTTATTTCTTCTTCTGCTATCTTGCGATTTATTGTATTATTTTTTTATTCTTTGATTCTATATTATCTGTTACAACAATCAGATCGTAAAAACATATTATAAGGACTTTGAAACAAATGCTAATATGATAACATTATTGTAACCAATTTTAAACACAAATAAATAAACAAATAAAAATGCATATATATGACAAATCATTGTAAAATATTAAAATAGTAAAACAAATGCTACGAGAGCAAATTCTAAAAAAGGGCGAAAGAAAGGCGAGACAAGTATGGATGAGACGAAGACAAGGTAAGGTCGAGGCAAAAAGGAGGAAAGTACAGTCAAGAACAAGGCAAGAGCAAGATAAAAGCAAGGGCAAGGTCAGAGTAAGGCAAATGCGAGGGAAGGGGGAGACGAGACCTAAGAAAAAAGGAGGCAAGAACGAGACGAGGCCAAGGCAAGAATTAGGCGAGGGAAAGGCAATACCGAGAAAAAGTGAAAAAAGTGCGGGCAAGGCAGAAGCAAAGGCAAAGTCGGAGACACAACAAAGGGCGAGACAAAAGTGGGACAGAGACCAAACAAGGACAATGGCAGAGCGAGGCAAGGACGAGGCAACGACAGACAAAAAAAACAAGGACGTTGCAAGAACGACGCAAAGGTGAGGTAACGACAAGACAAGGACGAAGCAAAGGCGAACCGAAGGAGAAACAAGAACGAGACAAAGGCAGAATAGTAGCGATGTAGGGCGAGGCAAAGGCAAAACTAGGGAAAATAAAAGCGAGGCAAAAACAAAAAACGGTCTTCCAACAAATAACAAACTAACCCTCGACGATGGATTAACCAAATAGAGAATACAGGCATCAAATTGTTACGACAACCCTTATTAATTTAATCTCATTAATGAATTAATTGCAATAAATAAACAACTTGTAAACACCAACTAAATTTAATTAAACAGATAGCAAATGCCATTCCTTAAAGTTACCTTGTAATCACTCGCCTTCAAAACAAGGCACATAATAAATCGGATGACGAACGGACACGAATGGGTTGAAGGATGAGTAAGGAACGGATAAGGCAAGGTTGGAGCAAAGGAAAATAACAACAAAGACGAGAAAAAGGAGCAAAACAAAGGAGAGACAATAGCGAGGCAAGGGTGAGGCAAGGGCGTAGCAAGGACAAGGCAAAGGAGAACTACGAACGAGGCAAGAACAAGAGACGAGCAATAAATTAATTACGGACTGGCCGCGAACAAAGGGTTAGCCAAATAGGAGATATAGACATCAAACTACTGTGTCTCGGTAGCCCTTATTAATTTCAACTCGCTAATGAATCAGACTCTACATAAAAGGGCAATTCGCAAATGCCGGCTAAATTTGCTTTCACAAAGAGCAAATCTTATTCATTAAAGTTGTCTTAAAATCTCCTGCCTTCAAAACAAGGCGAATAATAAGTCAGATGGCAAACGGGCATGAAAGGGCCCAGGGATGAGTAAGGGGCGGACAAGGCAAAGCAAAGGTAAAGCAATGGCAAGGCAAAGATGAGGCAAAAACGAGACAACCAAGCGTGAAGTAAAGGTGAAGCAAAGGCAAACAAGGACGAGATAAAAGATAGGCAAGACCAAAAAAGAGCAATAAATAAATAGCGTATTGGCCACAGATGAAGGGTTGGCCAAATAGGGGACACAGACATCAAACCATTAAGTCTAGGCAGCCCTTATTAATTTCAAGTCCTGCCTTCGTAACAGATGTCGAATAAATTGTTATCTTCATTCTCACACAGGTGGTACTTAATAAATATCTTAAACAGCCAGCGCAGATGCAAATCTAAATGGCTCATAACGAAAATCGCACCCTCAACCACTTTAGAATCAGGTTGGTGAATTTTTTCACATACTTCCCTGACTACCAAGTCTAAAATCTGCTCATAAGGGGAAAACTCCTAATTGCACTCCCGCCGAGGACGATTGGGAAGTAGCCAACCATGTGATAAATGAAGATAAAGTAATCTGGACAACTAAGTCCTTTCAGCGCCAAGATTGGATAGCATTTTTCCAGCTCTTTTAATATATTGCTACCATACTTTTTGCGAATCTTTAGAGGCTGTATTGCCTTAAGGTACATCCCCAAGAAGTGGAAGAAAAATAAAAATTATTTTTATTCTAAGGACATTTCTCGTCCAATCGGCATTACGTCTTTTCTTCTAAAGACACTAGAAAAACTTTATGGCGGAGAAATAAGAGATAGTGCACTAGTAACTAGTCCACTACACTGATAAGCATGCATACGTCCCAGGGAGGTCTACGAAGTCTGCACTACACTTGGTGGTAGGGCGGATAGAAAGATCATTGGACAACAAAATCTCCCTCTGGCCGTATGACATGCCTTTGACAATGCGATTTTCGATAGTATTGATATAGCCCTTCGGCAATGAAGAGTAAATGACACCAAACAAAAGTAAATTCTACAACCTCTGCAACACAGAGCTGTACAAATTACCGTGGGAGATAAGACCATTAGAGGCGCAGTATCTAGAGACGTACTGATACCCCTACTATGGAATCTAGCGACTCCATGGTGAAAGATTCTACACAGTATGTTATGCTATGATATAACCATCTTACTCACTGACAAGTACGAACAAGTGTTTTGCAACTTGATGCAAACAGTGCTTAGAATTACTGAGGAGTGGTGTGTAGAACAGTCATTATAGACCAATCCTTCCAAGGCAAAAATAATATACGATAAAAGAAATCTCGAAGTCTATGGGGTGCCTAAAGTGTTCAAAACATCCCTTACCTTTTCAGATAAAAGTCAAGTATCTGAGAGTTAAGCTTGACAAAAAGCTGAATTGAAAAAGACACATAATGGTTAAAACCAAAAATGCATGCAAAGCATTTTGGCAATGGGCAAACTTTGGCGTCCTTCACCAAAAGTTGTCTTATGCCAGTACACTGCCTAGACCTGTGGTATGTTATGGTACACTGTTCTGGTGACCTAAAACCGGACAGGTCACTGCAGCAGATCTTACACGTTCGAAAACTGGAGTATCACGGGAGCAATGCTTTTCACTCCAACGACAGCTATGGAAGCATGCCTAAGTCACACTTCACTAAATGTCGATGTGGAGGAAATGGCACTAAAGTCAGCTCTCAGGATGCAGATAAAGAGACTGTAGGGAAAAAACACCATCGCATTCTGAGTCGTACAACGGATTCCTCTTTTTTAAGCAAAAACGGGTTCTCTTTCATCTAAATTTTCTGCAGAACTTTTCTGAATCCTGAAGAAGTAACCAAAACAAATATAAGCATCTTTACAGGTGGGTCTAAAATGAGTGAGGGTGCAGAATCGGGCATCTTTTCAGATGATCTGAGCCTCCAAGTAAGGACAGCATTAGGCAAACTAATCAGAACCTTTCAAGAGGAAATATTGAGCATAATGCAAGGTGCAAATGTAATTTTTGAAAGGGGCATTAAAAACAAAACAATCATAGCTAGCGGTAGCAGAGCTGCTTTACTGGCATTAAACAGCTGCAAATTTGTATCTGGAATAATCTTCAAGTGTCAGACTATTTTTGAGCAAGTCACGACAAATTTCCTGGAACGAGGCGCAGATAATATGGCAAGGCAAGGCTCGGAATAACATTTTGTGGTCCTAAGCCAGCACTCCCACTACCATCAGCCGCACTCTGCACACTAATAAACTAAAAAAACCCACAATCGGCATTGTAGTAGTCGGGTCAATATGAAGATATGGCAAGATGCAAGGTTGGCTATTCAAAATTCAACGACGAAGATGGCTAACTACTGCGACGTGTAGTAGGAATATTGTCAGGGCCCATCCTGCCGAGGCTGTAGCTTAGAATTAAAGATCCATGTTTGACGAGTTCTGGCCTATCATGGCCAACCCCTCTGACGGACATCGGCAAGTTCATCATGGATTGGTTGGTTTTACTGAGGGGCGTATCTGAATCCAATTGGTGGATTTTTCTTCAGGGGATTAGGGATAATGATTTAAAATAAAAATTTTATCTAACGTACTCTGTATATGAATTTAAACGACATAAATGCACATATGCACAAAAATCCCCAAAGAGCTGTTCTGGTGAAGATGATACATCCAAAGCTATGAAAAATCTGGTTGGGAGACTTTTACTTATGTTAGTTGCCATTAGGCAGAAGTTTGCACCCATAAAGGTTAACTTTCTATTAGTGGAGGTTAGTTAGATTTCAAAAAAGTTGCTTTTCTTTTCCTATATTGAATGTACAATGGGAAAAATCAAAAATTTATTGTTGTGGCGTACCATGTCCCCGGTTGAAACCGGTTCAAGAATTTTGGTACACACCATTCTTTGGACAACATGACTGTTATCCATTGGGCCGGTCAATATCACAATCTTAAATTTAGCAATTTTGATCTTTGATCAAAAAAAGTACCGCGCTAGTTCTCGTCTAGCGTTCCCATTGGGCCACCCTGTACAAGTGGGTATATTTGGTATTAATTTATTTTTACAATAAATCTCTACATAGTTTGGTGATTCTTCGGCCTGCTATATCGGAAAAGACAAGTTGATCGAAACCACCTATGCCCGTACTCGAAAGTTGTTCAGATCATATCTGAAAAGATTTTTTGTTTTCCTTTAATTTCTTGGCGACAAGTCGTCATTGAGCAATACCACAATCATCGGCTTCAACAGTGAAATGCAATAATTAAAATAAAAATTTAGAAAGGAACAAAAAACTGACATGATAACTATAAAAAAAACTTTCAAGTCTTCAATTTCTATTTTTTATAAAATTGTTGCAGGCAATTGACCCCGAGTGGTACGAAGAAGCCAGGTGTCTTCTAGACAGTATCAACGCCATCTGTAAACGAGTTTTCCCCACCTCCACATTTGGCACGGCGAGCGATGACCTTAGGGCGGCATGAGAAGAACGGGAGTGCGTTTCGATGGGTTGCAACATCAAAAAATGCAACCAAGATTCCGTCTCGTTCGTCACCCGCGAATTATTCCCTCCATTGGTGACCGCGACGTGATTGTGCGGAGTACATCGGGGTGAGACGTGGGCTGAAACTTTTTCGTGCACCCGCTATAGTGAAAAAAATGTCGACCGACGAGGTAGCCGCGCGGGTGTATTGCCCCCCGAAATGGGTAACGGAGGGAACGTTCTTGGGGTTCCGGCTTTGGAGGCCCACTGCCGCGAGGCAAAAATCAATTTTTTTTAATTATTCCGGTACGATATCACACCCCGAAAATAACAGACGGGGAAAACACACAGAGCAAAAATATGGATCAGATTATTTTTAGCAACCATCCGAAATGGTTGGGCCCATCTCTAACGCAGCAAACTGCAGGCTAGGTTGCAGACGCAGGTGTTCGCAGTGTTACCATGACAACAGGACCATGTGGCAACGAAAGTCGCCTAACGCGTCGCACAATCGTGTGCTCAGTTGCGAGTTCTTTGTGATTAAGGTTCGTCGGGGCATCTAACGTTTCGGTTAAAAGACTAAGTGAAGTGAAAAGTGAAAGGTGTGACAGACTTTCCCGGACAGCCAGGTCCAGCCCCGCAAGCCGCAACTTTGTCGCCAAAAAGGTAGGCTTTTCTAATTTTTATTGCTTAATTAAACTACGAAATGATTAATTAAAAAAATTTCTCAATTGCAATCTAACATAAACAATTATCGGTTTTTCTAATGCATTACGTTAATACGGATGAAATTTGCGTTGTAAAAAATCAAAGTAATAAAATTAATTCCATTTTTATAATTGCAACTTTCGGACTTTTCTCGTCACTATTCCAGTTTCCTTTTATTTTTCATTCTTTAGCCAATTTTCTGCAACAAAATATAGTCAGTACTATAGGATATTGCATGTGGCTGCCGGTTTAGCTAAAATGGGCATGAGTTTAATTAAATTAATTTAATTAAGTTGATGTTCATGCACTTTTTTACATTGTAAACGGCTGCAGAAATCCAAACGATACTCATAAATTTTGTAAATAACTGCTCTCCCCGAGTTGCTGCTGGGAAAATATTATTATAGAAAATTTGTTTAATTGAAGATATATTTTATGTATATACAAGGTGATCAATAATATCTGTCGAAAAGTGCTTGTTTATAACTTTTCACGCAACTGACCGATTTTCAGGAAGAAAACAATGTTTTATTCAGCATAGTCTGAAGTTTAGTTTAACAAGTTCTCAAAATGTGAATGGCGCAGCCATACAATCCATAAAATATACAGGGTGGTTCAAATATGACCGGGACTGATATTTTTACAAAAGGAACAAATTTCCAAACACTTACTTGCTCATGTCGCTCTTCAACGTACTCCGTTCCGGAGTCAACAAATTTTTTCCAATGTTCTGGAAGCATCCTGATGCCCTTTTCAAAAAGGCTTTTGGTTGGCGACCTATCCACTCCCGAACAGTCTGGATGACGGCGTAGTTGTCCGCAAACCGCATGCCTTGCAAGTCTGCTTTGAGTTTTCCGAACAGGTAGAAATCACTTGGGGCCAAAACGGGACTGTATGGCGGATGTCGCAGAAGATTCCATTTCGATTTCCGGAGGATTTCTATAGTTGTTTTGGCCGTATATGGGCGTGTATTGCCTTTACGCCTGTCTTCTGAAGCCCTGCCGTCCCGTTTCCATCACTTTTTCTGCGGAATGGCTCCTCCGCGCTCTCTTGGGTTTGGCAGAACTGCTATGCCGCCACTCGTGTGGACGACTGCTGGGATTCGAGAATTAAGTAGTGCACCCACGTCAGAAGTGCATGACCTTCGTCTTCAAACTGCTGTAGGAGACGACTAGCGGTTTGCATGGGCACCATTTTGTTCACGTTCGTGCTACCCACCGTGCATTTACCTTGCGATAGTTCAAGTGGTTCTTCACGATGTGCTCTACACTACCAATCCTGATGAACCGCATTACTCAAAGTCCTTGCTAGTGTTGCGCCTATTCTCGTCCGTCCGTCCAATGTTTGACTAGGTTTGTCATGATGTTCATTTTCAAACCGTGAAAACACTTTTCCCCATACTATTGTTGGAGTCTGGTAAATTTCAGCAACGGGAGCGTTTTTTCCAATAAGGAATTTGATCACAATGCGTTGTTCCACGCTCCGCGGTACCTTCTGTTTACTCGTTACTCTATCAACTCCCAAACCAGAATGAACAGGTTTTAACCCTTGCAGAAGGAAGGTGAAAGTTCTGGCCGCATCAGCAGCGTTCGCCTTCGCTTTCAGCAATGCTAAAAATGGTCAAAACTTCAACTCTCGGATTGAATATGTGGCCAAAGAATAATTCATATACTATGACTTATTGTTTGATAATTCAATTGTTTCAAAAATTTATTTATAGCCAAATTTAACTACTCAACCATTAACAGACTTTTATACTATTTTATAATTCAATGACGTTAGCTCAACAGTAGCTACAAGGGTTCTGAAGTGGGACTGCGGCTCCTCAGTACAATGAATAAAAAGGTTCGCATGGTTTTCATAATCTTATTGCTCTTCCTTATGGAGGAATCAGTTTTTCTGTCGCAACCTATAGATACCGATTTCCATTTCCCGCCAATTTCATATTGTGAAGCTAAACAAATCGGCTATGTTCTTCAAGAAAAACGTTGTTGCAAAATGCTAGTAAACTTTCTTCAAAGGACTCAGAATTGATATGGTCACTTCTGTAGGAAATACTTTATACTTTTCACGGTTACTGTCATTTTTGGATGTTTGGGGTTCCTAAAGAATTCCAAAACCCATCATTTACATACTTGAAGTCGATCTACTGAATCAAAGCAGTGGCTTGAAAATCCATTTGAATGGGTTCATTCTGTTACGAGTTTGTCACATATTTGGCATGTCCTGAACACATTACAAACAACTTTAGTAAGTCTAGTCCAACGCAAGACTTTTTGAGTGCTTGTAAGAGCTATGTGGGGTTTAGAGTATCAATGGACAAAGACTTGTTGGGATCAAGACACAGATTTAGAAGAATATGAGATTATCCTTTACAGTTAAGCTTTCGTATATCTTCACTAAATTTCTGCTTTGGGGGAAACCATTTTGAATGTGACGGAGAAACTGATATTCATAACATATTTTAGACTCCTCTTGGATTTCTTGTGGAATAAGATGGGCAATAATTTGTATGACATTGATCACATAGTAGAGAGTACTTAGAGAAGGCTAAAGTCAGTATCACAAACAAAATGGAAAACTCTACATCTGAAAACCTCATCTATCACCATGTGCCTAGTTCAGCTCGCCAAATATCATGTGGGCTAAATGATGAAAGTTTTTCCTTAAGACGCTGTCGAAATGCGTTGTTAACTTTGAATTGATGAATTAATCAAATAAATTCTTTATGAGAAAAAATACACTTTCTATTAGTGCGTACAACAGCTAGCATTATTACTTCGGTGACATTCTAATTGAATTCGCACGAGGGGGGGGGAAGGTCTACACACCGCAAGCCATTCTTGATAGAACTTCCACGTTCCATCGAGATTGTTTTTGCCCAAAAGCACTGAGCTGCGTCTATCTCCAAGCAGAGTGGTGATCAGGGCCGAAAATGGGTAAGCATTCTATGAGTAGTAAGTTAAAACGATATTTGGGACGTTGTTTCCTATATGAAACAGGCCTTTGCTGGGTTGTTCTAGCTAAGTGATTCAATGAAAACATTTTGTATAGGTGAACTAGATCAAGAAAAGAAGCAAATTTTACATTCAGAGTTATGCTTACTTACTGGCGCCTTTCAATCACTTATCTAACTCTCTGGGAGCAGATAGAGAGGTCCTTATTATATATAAAAATGTTGTCGATAATTTTTCCTGGATTTTGAATTATTTTCAGGTCTAAAATGAACCCCACTATGTTGCGCCGGTAGAGGTAAAGTAAGGGATGTTGACTACATCTTTTGACACTTTAACGAGATAGAGAGGCGTTCCACAAATTAACTGTGGTACGGAGTTTATTAATTCCTTTCTTGGAAAGGACCATCATGTGGTAACACCAATCAAGTGCTTCACTGACGGATATGGATTGTTTATAACTTTATAGCTTATAGCGTTTGCGTGAGGTGGCGGGATAAATTCAATCTTGAACTTTAGTAGGGTGGAAGTATTTGAAGAAAATTGTAGATATATAATATCCGGTTTATTTTATTGGTTCATACACTTGACCAGTTAGGATAGTTAAGATCCAGTGCGACACAGACACGTTTACTTAGCAGGAGATGGTAAACGTTCTCAAGTACTGTAGTGGTTAGATTGAAGGTGAATCCATTTAATGAGTGGCTTGGATATCACCTATCGGCCTTAAACTTTGCTTGTAGCAACTATCATATCTATGGTGTTGGATACCATGATGGCAGTAAGCATAAAGGTGCCGACCTACGTAACAGCTGTTTCCATTTAGGTTTGCACACCGAACTGAAATGAGCTTCCTTGTAGTACTTGTGAGACTTTTCCCCAGGAAGATTATTTCTTTCGGATACGTCTTTTATTTTTAAATCCTTTGCATAGAGATATCGGAGGATGTAAGGTACTCTTGTATTTTTAAAATAATTTCTTCTGATGTAAAAGCAAAAAGTTTTAATTCAGTGTCTGCTGCTGATCGGATGTTTCTTTACTGTAATTCAAGGGGTTGTTGCTGAAATTGTTAGGCTCCAGCGAAATCGTGCCATCTTTGCTTCTAATCTCGGATTTGGAGGATTGTCAAGTTATCCAGAGGAAGTAAATTAAATGTGAACAGACTCTTGACATCATACAAGAAGTTAATAACTTCGATTTTCAGATTTTGCGGTTTGTTGGGTCCAGGCTTGTGCAATGTAATTTAGAATTGTTTATTATACCAATTATCTGCAAGAGATCTCTTCCAAGCACTACACTAAAACCATACATCAGCCAAATGTTTTGCGTATTTCCTGACTTTTTTATGGTTCATTTTCAGCGACATTGTTAATTGTCTTTGGTGGCAGTAATTATGATTCGTTATCCCTTTGAAACTTACGTTGAATGTTTTCTGGTGATTGTAGGCAAAGAACCCAATTTTACAAATTCAGTAAAGTTCGCGCTTTACTTTCGAACCGCAAGGACGTGCGAGCGTTCACTTCGTGACCCGAAAGTGCGAGTACGAATTATCAACATTTGGTGCCTGCGATTACCAGCAATCGTTTATTTATTTCTGGTAACAAACTTTATTTATATTTAGCAGTAAATTCGTCAGCTTTTAACTATCACCCCCTACGAGGGTGAATTGAGTGTGCTATCATGTCTGTTCACAAGAAATTCCGAACACCTTTCTCCGCCTATCACCGATTTACAAAAGAAATACCAATGGAATCCTGAATCATTACTCGAAAGAAATAAATATTACTTACCCGAACATCTCGAGCCGTCTGCCTCAAAAGAAGCAGAGGACAATGTATCGCCTCAAATTAAAATACCACCTATCTTTCTTCACGGCCCAGTCAACCATAAAGAAGTTGTAAATGATATCAAAACTATTATCGAGGGTGAGTTTTCGACGGCTCTCAATTCATCATCACTGAAAATCACATTATCAAGCGACAGCGATTATAGAAAATTAGCGAAACATTACTTAACAAATAAGATCGAATTTCATACTTACCAAAATCCCAACAACAAACCCCTATCGGTAGTTATAAAGAATGTTCCTCCTTCGCTAACCGAAGAAGACATTCATGCTGAGCTAGCGCCTCTCAACCTCCCTATAACACGAATTACAAGGCTTTTAAATAAAGATAAAACGCCTATGCCCGTTTGTGCAGTACTCCTCACCGCAAATGCAAAGGCAAACGAAATTTTCAACGTCAAAATCTATATCACACCGTAGTAACTGTAGAGCCACGAACAATTAATCGTAAAACACCCCAGTGTCACAGATGTCAACGCATAGGGCACACCAAAAACTACTGTAGATTAGAACCACGATGTGTACGATGCCAAGGAAATCACTTGTACACTAACTGTGATAAACCTCGAAGTGATACCCCAATATGCATTAATTGCGGAGAAAACCACTCCGCTAATTTCAGGGGATGCAAATACTTCCATGAATCAATAAATCACCAAGGCAAACGACCTCAGAACGCAACTCCTACAACAAGAAAACTAGATAACAAGCCAGCACCTGCTAACAATATGAGAAACTTTCCTCCCCTTTCAAACAATACAAACAACACATCCTTACCTAACCCATCCTGGTTACCAAAAATAATTCTGCATCACCCGAAACTTCCCCCATAATCAACACTATTCTATCAACCCTCCTAAATCTCATCCAGCCCTACATAGAACAAATCAAACAATTCATATTATCAAATCTCCTTCCTTCCCTTTTCAATGGACAACAAAACTAAAACTCTCTCTCAATTAAAACTCCTTAACTGGAATGCCAATGGCATTACAAAACAAATAACCTTATTTAAGTCATTCCTTATGAGACATTCCATTGACATAGCGTGCGTTTCAGAAACTCATCTAACTAATTTAGACAAACTCAAAATTTCTGGATATCTGATCTATCGAGCTGACAGAGAGGCTACATTTGCATCTGGCGGAGTAGCCATAATCATAAAACGCAATATAATTCATCATGAATGCCAAAAAATTAATACCACTAACCTCGAGACTATCGGAGCCAAAATCAAACTTAACAGTGGTACTAATATAACCGTAGTATGTGTTTATAAACAACCAAAGAAATAACTTCTTGAAAAAGACATCTCCATCATATTCAATACCAGTGAACCCACATTCCTTATAGGAGACTTGAACGCCAAAAATACGATATGGGGATGTAGAACAACAAACCCAGCTGGAAATAAAATTTATGACTTAGCATCTACACACGCTTTCCAAATAGAAGCCCCAGATGGACCTACATACTACCCATATAGAAGCGACCATGAACCAGACATATTGGACATCGTCACCCACAACTCGATTCAGACCACATACCCGTTATAATCTCGTTTATACTATCGCCTGCTAAACACATTCCAGAGCCGAGATTAATAAATGGTCCAGTAAACTGGGACATCTTTAGTGCTACACTCGATCAACAGCTTAAGTATCCCAACGATCTTCAATTCTCAAACCAAATCGATGAAACGATCACACACATAACCGAAACCATCTCCGACAGTGTAAACGCGTTTGCACTTCTGCAAGGTCATAAAAAACCCACATTGTCATATTTTTCTTCAAATGGAGTTTGATCTTTAAGATATATCACATTATGTGATGATCGAACGTAACTTCTATAGATAATTATTAGGTAAACGCATTAACTTTATCTCATGATCTGGAATAGGCGAGAAAACTTATTGGGCCAAATATGCTGAGCTATTCTGATTCGAATAGTTTCAGAACTCTCCTATATGGCCACACGTTGTTGCTACATGTTTCAAGTACAACTTTCTGTCATTTATTCACAACTACTATTCAAGTTTTGTTGGTTAAGACAAGTTTGCAGCACCTCGTCTACTACTGTAGAGGGGAAAATAATTCATGTCTATATTCAGTTCCCAGTTTGTCCTGACTCTTATTTTTCTAAGTATTATCCACACAAAACTCTAAGTAATTTTACTTATGGGGAATTAACATTGAACAATATAACCTGAATAGTAGGTTGTACTATTCTAAGTGATAGGAATAGGTATTTCATCGAAGATCGGAAATTTTCCTCCAAAATTTCTACCTAAAATTATTGTTAGCAGTATCTTCAACTTTGATTTTCAATTTCATCTCTAGATCATCGGACACTGTGAAATTCACGAAATGTTCACTTCAAACGTTTATTTATATTTCCATACTATTCAAACTCTAATGTTCCCTTGCCCAATTTGTCTTCTTGTTTTGCACTTTTATTAGAAAAGATTTTCTCTTGAATTTATAAAGATAATAATGGAACTAGTAAAACGTTCCCAACAGTTTCCTGTCCTGGTGGATTATAATGATTTATTATAACTACCGTCCAAGTGCCTTTTATTTGATTCTTGTATAATCAACTTTTAGAAAAGCCCAGAGTGCTGGCTGCAGTTTAAACAAATTTGAGCCCCGTTAAAACTTATAGAGTCTGTGCTGTTTTGCATCTATCAATTCTAATTTCCTTTGGTGACATTATTTTTCTCTTATATCCATTGATTTAGTTGCCTCATCAACATCCTGTCTTCAGCTCCTTGTTGGACCTTCAATTTTTAATTCCATTTCCATTCTTTCCTCATTTCTTACTCTTCCGAATCTCGTCTTACAACTTCTGTTCGTATACCTCTTTCAGTAGTCAGTGACTTATTTTTATATTTACTATTAACATCACACACTCCTCCCCTACCATAAGTAACGACACTCTCTAGTATTGTTTTGTGTATTCTCCTATATGTTTACCTTGTGATGATTCTGCCCCACAGGACTGGATTTAAGAAGTTTGCAATCTTTGTCCTTTCATTATTCCGGCCTTGTCGAATGTTACTTCCAAATACTTGGAACTGATGTTACCTCCTTCATGTGGTCGTTTTTATCAGCAAATTTGCTGTAATATTAGTTCCAATTAATAATTAATCTGTTCTAATGCCATGTTGCTCATGCGTTTCCTGTAGTTTTCGGACCACGTAACTTACAACGACCATGTCTTCTCTAATATGACGACTTGTTCGTCTGCAATACAAAGAAAATATAGGAGACTCTCTAACCCATAATCCCATACTTTGTTGGATATTTAAGTTTTCCGTTTTTCCCATACTCTCCGATGATACGCTAACGTATACTTTTTCTAGGTCAATCGGACCTACACGTGATTTCGTAATTTCTTTAGGATCTTTTTAGGGTGCTTTTTACATATCAGGCTTATATATCAGTATCCCCATTCCTTTGGGGTAAGTTTTCAACTTTTTTCCACGTCTTTCTGTAGAAATGCGTGTAACATTTTATCAGTTCAGGGCTCCTTCCGCCTGGTCCTGGTGATTTCTTATTTTTGTTGTTCGAATGGCTTTCTCTATTTATGTAGCATATGATTCATTTATAGTCTTTGTATTTCCGTTTTTTTAATCGTTGTTTTCTTAAAATCTTGGTCGTCTTGCTTTGCGTAATTCTTTAAAATAAATTACTCATTCTTTAATGATATGTTTGTTAAATTTATACTGTTAAAAGTATTTACAATATTATTGTTTCCCAGGCTTTCAGGGATCTGCTTCCACTGATATATTGTTCTACATATTGATAGCGTTTGGTCGATGACTGGTTCTTTTGTCTGTTTTTTCGTATTTCACTTGCATGATTGCTTCTTTTTATTCTCTCTTTTTCGGTCTTGTAAATATTTCTAATGTAATTTTTTGCTCAATAGTCTTGTTCCATTTGTTGTCTTTTTTATACAGCCCTAATACTTCTTCCCCAATTTTAAATGCCCTCTTTAATATGTTCTTATTGTTCTTTTATAATTTTGGTATCTATTTTTAAATTCTCTTCTAATCTCCTCTCATTGCGATATGTTGTATTTTCATTTTGTTGAATCTAAATGGTACTTCTTCTCCGCGATATTGTTTATGTTTTTGTCGTCGTCGTTCTGTTGAAATTGTTGTTTCTCTAAATAGGACATATATCTTAGCTATCACCAATGGTCACTATCACAAGTTGCATCTTTTTTGTTATTAATTTTGTACTGCATCTTACAATTCGGTAATGTACTACTGATTTTCTATTCCTTGATTCCTCGTGCAATATGTGCATAGCTCGATTCGTTTTTCTCCATTGCTGCTTACTGCTTTTTCTCTATGTGGTCCCATCACCGCCTTATTTTTCTCCCATTCAAACCGCCTGCTATTATTATTCCATGAATCCTTTAAAGTACTTCTCATACATTATTTTCATATTTCTCTTTTTTCCTAATCTGGAATTTGTATTTGCTGCATATACATACCCCATCAGCTGTTATTATATGTCCTCTTATTCTCATTGCTACATGTTCGTTAATTGGTTCCCATCATAATATTTGTTTCTGTAACACCTTTGTGATTAAATATTGATACTCCATTTGTAGCTCTTTTGCTCTTTTTTACTGCATTATAACATTATATAAGTTCTTTTGCGCTTTCAGATCGTCTTTTTAATTTTCTTTACTTCCAACAGGATGGCTATATCAATGTCTTTGTTTATCATTTCGCTAATAGCTTACTGTTTAGTTTCCATTTTCGCATCCCTTGTCGGCATACGGCTTTTGTCCAGCTTTCATCCGAAGCTTTTTGCTGAGTGGTTTCGCTTTTGGTTTTTTTACGTAAGTGGAGACTTGGGCCACTGATCAACGCCCTTTTCGGAGGGCCGTTTTTTCTCTCTTTTCTGGCCTCATCCCACTTTCCAGCGACCTCCAGTGAGGTTCCCAGAGTTCTCCAACTTGCAGATGAAAGTCGAAATTTAGTAGGATTCGGAATCATATATTGCGTTTCGCTAGCTCCTTTGAACCCTCGATTCTTAAAATCATGGTGGTTTAATCTACATTGTGTTCCTATTAGGCTTAACTGCAACTTCAGCTCCGAGACCAAGCGATCGTAGCCAAAAAAATCTGAGATAAATTGTTGTGTCAAAATCCTTCATTTGAAGAATCTTTCAAATTTCATATAGCCAAGTAACGAACGTAATTATTTTTAATACTTTTCTGCCCCTCCAGAGTTTATTTACTAATTTTGTTAGTTGTAATTTCAATTCTGCTTATCCTAAAAATACAGAACCAACCTTAATAAAATAAAAGCAGCTTGTGCAGCCACAAAGTAACCTAGCGGCGTAAGACAGGAGACTATAATGCGCATGCGTAAATGAGGACGACTTTATTGGCCGGTTCAATTGGGAGTTAGACGTTGGCGAATGAATACATGTAGTGTATAATCATTGCATTTGCAATAAATGAAAGCGAGAGCAGAAAACTTGCATAAAATGTTGCGTAAAGCTTAAACATTTGGGTAATTTAGATACCTTCGGAAGCGATGTAACGTGCGGCATGATAGCACAAGAGTTTAGAAGTGGCCAAACATCTGTTGAAAATTATTTTTTCTTGTAGACCGGAAATTTTGACAATAGGTGTTGGCATTAAATTGGTCGCGCCAAAATTTGCGCGGCTACTGTTAATAGACCAGAAGAAACATCGTACTATAATTTCTAATAACTTTCTTCGGATTACTATCAATGAACAAAATTTACTTAAAAGGTTTACGATTACGATCCAAAAACAAAAATTCAGTCTAGAGTATGCCAGGATTTTGTTTCTTGTATCATTTTTATTAAATATATCGATTTTTTGTATTATGTGGCCACATACTTTCAAAATATACTACGTATGAATTATTTAATTCAACTCCAAATGTGAAAAACGTTTCTTCTTCCTTAGACTATGGAAACCTCGTCGATCATCCCCATTGACTTATAACTTGTGGTGAAGTTATAACCCATGATACAATATGCAACCAGGCACGACTCTCTTGCCACTAAAGAGCCTTAAAATTAGCGATATCTTTTTTTATACCAATAAGTCTAATTTTTTTATTATATGCATGTCTTGTATTAAGTTATCTTTCCTACAAGATGCTCAATAACTCAAATAAAAAAATTTGCGACTTATTCCAATACGATCGACGTTCAGCACAACCCGCATTACTTTACTCAAAAATTCTACACCCCTGAATAGCCAACTTCCCATCGCAAAGGGCAAAGCTAGTCAAACTTTAGCAAGCTCTGTTTAAAGCCTCCGGGAAGGGAATGTATGCAGGTGGTCTTCTCAGTCATTATTCATCAGGTATTGAAGTCTAATTTGGGAACAAAGGCGGCTAAAGCGACTTAGACCTTGTTGTAGGGGCTCAGTATAAACTTTATCATATTTGCTGCGGCAACTGCCGCCGTTATTACAACTGCGTTAAACTTAAACCGGGGCTCCCAACCGAGAGCTTTTTACGGTTATGCGTTCTTTGTAGTAACTAATATCGTTATAAATAATTACCGAAATAAAATATAATGCCGCGACTATTAGAGGGCGGCTGAATTTATCGTTAATCGTAATGCCGCGCTTTATGTGGAAACTATTACAAAGTATGGTAGTTATAGTGTTATGACTTAATATACGCCATTATCGTTTAAAAACTCAAATTACCGCACAACAACATATGCAAAGAATCGGTTCATCTTTCCCTCTGCATTCTTCAATTGCGCATTGCTGACAATTCTTCGAATGTTTTGTACTATCCTTAAATCTCGATTGAGTCCTAATAGAGTTATTTATTGCTTTATTAGAGTTGTAGCCGAGATTTTTCGGTTTTCTTCAACCTTAAATAGTCTTCTGGTAAGTTCTTTTTACTTTTCTCTAGTTATAGAGTCATCGTGGATTTTTCTTTATTATATTTATTGTGATGGAAATCAAACACACAATGAATTCCATAATTGAGAAAATACATACATAAATTGATTATGAAAATTGAGGAAAAGAACAATTACTGGATGAAAAATAAGAATCAACTGTATTGACAATATTAAAAATAGAACTAGGGAAATGTACAAACTGCAGACCAATAAGGCTACAAAATAAAGCTTATAAATTACGTGCTAAATAAATAGATCGTTGTAGTCGTCTACTTCAAGGATTAGCCCTTGTGGTCTGTTCCGGTTCAACGTTTCATCGTTTCGTATTGCTAATTTTTGGAGTCTTCCTGGGCTCAATCTGTCTATATGTTCCTTCCATCTTGTCTTGTAATTGATTATTTGGTTTCGTATTGGTTGCACTTGTAGCTCGTTTCTGATATGTTCGTTAGTATATATGTCTAATCGGCTGCGTCCATTGACTTCGCTTAGAAACCTCATTGGTGCGTACTGGATTTTCCTGTAGTTCCTTGTTGTTATTGTCCATATGATAATGTGGGTGCCACCATTACTTTGTAAAATTTTATCTGTGCCTTCTTTCTTGTTTTGTTTCTTAATGCTCTTCTTATAGTATCGCACATTCTCTGAAACTTGACTATTTTTTTGTTGATGTCTTGATCACAGTTGTATGAGACATCGAAACCTAGATATCTGAAATTTTGCATTTGTTCTAGATTGGTGTTAATAATAATTTTAGATCTTATGGGTTGTTTTCCTTGGAAGGCCATTATTTGTGTTTTAGTTGTTGATATTTGGCAGTTGTAATCTTTTGATATGTTATTTAACCTGTAGATTGCTCGTTGTAAATTTGTCTTCTGGACACAGTATTGTGTTGACGTATGTATTTGTACTTATTTGGTTTCCCTTCTTGTTTCAATGTCTATCATGTCGTCAATATAAATATTAAACAGAATGGGTAATAGGTCACATCCTTGTATTACACCTTGATTTGTGTCAGATTTTTGCCTTCGCCATTGACTTATATAATAATTTTGATCTTGCAGTAAAGTCTTTTCAATGCCTTTATCAGATGAGATGGAAATCTACTTTTCTCTAAAATTGACCACAGCTTTGTTCCTGTGACCTTGTCGAGTGCTTTAGCGAAATCGACAAATGCTATATGTGTTTCTAAATTACGCTCTCTACGTTTTTCTATGATCTACTTCAAGGCGAGGACAGCATCTATACAAGATCGCCCTTTGCAAAAGCATTTATGCCCTTTTTTAGGATCACTTCGGCTATTGCTTACGTTTTCGCTGTTATGATTTTCGATTAATAGATCGTAAGTTGAAAATATGGTTTTCGAACAAACCGAGCAACAGTAGACCGCATCATCACTATCAAACAAATAAAATAACAATTTTTGAAAAAGAAGTCTGTGTTTAGATTCGACGCAAATTCAAAAAACTGGTTGGTATTGATACAAGCTTACATCTTTATATTTTCATGGACGAAAAACGATCTAAAACGACCCTCGACGTGAAATATGTGCCCTATTCCGAAAATATTCAGCCGTGTCATACAAAAATTGTGATTACAGTAACAAATAATGTATATAATCAATAAAAATGGCACAATTTACAAGAAAGAAGCAAAGTAAGCACCTTGGGATGCCACGTACTCCTCAATGAAACTACTATTGGAACGATTGAGCTTTTGTTTCCGGATCCTAGCTGTATATCCATGTTTCATCTCCGCTCGTGGGCTGTTTGAAGAAATTTTGTTCAAGAGTAGCAATCAGAAGCAAATCTTTAGCAATTGCTCTGGTAACAAATTTAGTCATAGTATATTTGGTGCTGTTATCCTCCATCAAAATTGTATACACTTTAGTTTTTGAAACCCTGAGTTCTTATTTTAGCTATCGAGCTGTTGATTACCTAGCCTTAGTGATTGTAATCCGTGCATGTTTAATATTTTTCAGTGTTTTGCTCATTATTGATAGTCTCTGAATCGTTTAGACCATGCCTTTATATATGATGCACTCATCGTATCTTTTCCAAAAGCGCCCTGAATTATTCGAATAGTTTCTGTGCCAGCAAAGTTTGATGAAAGTTTGTTACTTGCTCAGTCATTACAAATGTGACGATCATATACTATGTACTCAATCAACACTGTTTAACTTCCACCTGATCTGGACAGTAAAGTCGCCCTCATTCACGCATGCGCATTATGGTCTACTCTCATCTACTGCCAGGTTACTTGGCAGCTGCGAAAATATTTTTATCATTTGAACATCAAAACATTCTGCAAAATCATGTGTTGGAATCGCAAACAACTGCCTTGCTATATCTGTCTGGAACATTTTCGCTTTCACATGCGACCTATGTTTTGGGAACAGCTAGAAGTCTCAGAAAGACAAATCCGAACTGTAGCATAACACATGTTCTAGTTCTCGGACTGTCAATTGCCGATCCTTGTTGATTGCAACCCAACATTTTCTGTCTTTCTGCTTGGTCTTCCAGAACGTGGATTACGTTCGATAAATTCACGACCATTTTGAATCGTTCCTAAAAACCTGAATTATTCGAATAGTTTCTGAGGCTGCAATGTACCTACTTCTCTTAAAATGTGATGCAGATGTGCTACTCTTATGTACTCAGCCGTTACAAATATCACGATCACACATGTGCTTACCCATCGGCGTCGACCTTATTAACGCATGCGCATTAAGGCCCACTCTCATTGGCGGCCGTGCAACCTGTTTTCAAACATTAACATTTGTATATTCATTACCTATGAATTGTTTGAAATAATATAATTAAATAAAATATTATAAACAACAAAAATTGTCAAGGCAATTTATAAAGTAAAACCAGAAGGAAGAAATAACAATACGCAACCTTCCCACACCATGCTGAATGTTTACTTCCTCTGTTAATTTTGTACCCACTCTCACATTAGCTTTATGATACCAATAAAGGTTTTCTACGATGGCGTATTTTGCTTACCTAGAGCCAATTCTTGCAAAATTTTAATCAGATTTTCGTGTCTAACTCGGTCAAAGGCTTTCTTGTCTTGATCTTTAGCATCTAACCCATAAGGCTAATACTGCGGTACTCCTGTAAATGCTTAAGATAGAGAACTTTAGACAAGCTAAAAACAATTCTGTTGTATAAACTGGGTTGAAAAACTTACTAATGTGTTAAGATTGTCCTGATCTATAAGCTTTATCATTTCTGCATCTATTTCATCGGGCCCCGCAGCTTTCCTTTTTTTTAGTATTTTTAATGGGGTGCATTATTTCTTCTTTCGTCTTGAAACATATTCATGATATAGTCTTTCCACTGAGACAATTGTTCCTCTATGGTTATTAAATGTTTATCATCATAATCAATTAAGTTATTGGAATGTCTCTATCTATATTGCCCAGTCATTTGTTATCTCTTATCTCTTATCTAACTCTTCTATTTCGTCACATTGTTCCTTTATTCAGTGTTCCTTGGTCTCTCTGATCTTTGTTCTGATTACTTTATCTATTTTTCTGTAGGCTATAGAGTTTTCATTTTATGTTTTCGCCTTTCCTGCATAAGATTCAATAGATCTAATTTGTCATCCATGGTTTGTTCTTTTATTATTTTTTTTTATTTATAATATTTTGATATGCATTCCTCTATAATTTTTAACTTAAATCTACGTCGTTAGTTTTAACTATTTGTTCCCCTTCTTTAGTAATTTTTTTTATTATATTTTCATTTAATTCAAAGGCTTGTAAGGTGTTATGAAGTTTACCACATTCAAACATACCTGTGACATTCCATGTTACAATTCGTTTTTTCCACCCGGGAATTCTTAGCATCCTCTGCCCATTGAAGAGCTGCCGGGAACTGAGGATTGATACTTTCTTAGCTTAAGCTATTCTCATTTTTACGAAGGAACTAGTGCGATAGTTTCCTTCAAGTCTTTCGTACCACTGTACCCTTGCCGTTCCGATGATCTTCATCTCTGCCTTAGGTATCTTCTAAACCACTCTACCCGAATCATTTTCGTTCCACTGTAGTGATTACTAGAAGTGCTGCCGCCCCCTTCTAGGCATGCTAATCCGTAGGAGGTATTTCATTTCCCTCCTACTACCCATTTCTATCATTCATGTTTATATGTGTTCTTTGTAAGGAAGTGCCATTTCTTTCACTTTTTTCCATGACAATTCGATTGGGTCTAGCTTAATTGTAAGCTCATGGAAACATTTTTCTAGTTCTGTACTTCATCTTTAGGAGTATTGTTATGGCAATGTTGGTTTTCGTAGGCCTTTCATTCTCTTAAATTTCAGTCTGAACTTACACGAATATGTTTTGGCACTTCATATGTTAATAGGAAATCTGAAGTTAATCGTAAAATAACCAGCGATTGCGTGCTATGCTGCCAAATGCGTGTTGTGGAGATGTTCGTGTATAAGAAACTTCGAGCTGGCAGATCGCAAAATATGTTTATAATTAACAGAACTGGGGTAGGGTATCTCCCCTATTTTATTTCCAGATCAAATTCATCAATTAGGCTGTCAACGCATACCTTTTTTCATAGCTTAAAATCTCCCCTAGTCATAATAATGTTGTTCTTTAGTATCGCATAGTACTTTTTCTAATTAGATTTGTAGTACTTCAACTTCGTCATTTCTCTTGACAAGTGAGTTGCACATTTTAACCCACTTACAAATTGTTGTTTTCCACTCATGGATAGTACATAGTGATATCGTCGTGTCGCGTCCATCTTGTTACTATTAACTACTAGTAAAGGGTGTGCCATAAAGGACGCTGAATTTGAATAAGGTTATCTAGTCACTCCGATTAATTTAACATCGGTGGTTTTTCCAGTACATCACATTTATTTCGTTCGTTTTCGAGATGGAGCAGTTGACGTGTTCTTATTGTTTACCATAGTGGCGAAGAACAGCACTAAAACTTCATGCGATTTTCGGGGGAAATGAAACACCAAACAAATCTGCGATTCAAAGACTGGTTCAGTGGGAACAGCGAAATAACGTGTTAGGAATCAAATAAGTCACTATTTTGCAAAGTTAGAAAATCGATTTGTCGACGTTTACAGAGGTTGGGCATTCTGACAACTTCGTTACATCGAATTTTGCATAAATATCTCCATATGCACGCACATAAATTTCAATGACGAAACCCACTATCACTTGAGTGGGTTCGTCAACAAACAGAACTGCCGAACGTGGAAAAATCCTCGAATAATCCAAGAGCGTAAAATGCATTCCCTAAGAATGGCTGTGTGGGATGATTTCTGGGCAGGTGGAGTAATAGGGCCGCCTTTTAAGATGATGAGAGGACTGTAGTTACCGTGAAAGAAGAATGTTAGCATAACATGATATGCAAATGATTGTACCCACCTTTGAAGATATAATGATTGACGATCTGTGGTTTTAGCAGAGTGGAGCGACTTGCCACACTTCATATGAGACGTGATTTCTTTGGACGGTGACCAGGATTGGCCCACAAGATCCTGCGATCTTACTTAATGGGGGTTTGTAAAATCAGGTAATCGCTAACAAACTACACATAATTCTGCCAAACATCTGCGAGAGAGTTATCAGTAATTCTGAGGAATGCATAAATGCACCCAGACTCGGTGCGGGTGGACATATGCTTGACATACGCAAATGGAGATTTTACTGATTACAAGTACGTCATGAAAATTTTACCGATTTATTGAATTTTAAAATTCAGCGCCCTTTATGGGGCACCCTTTATACTTAAAGCCAGTCTTATTTATTCCGCCGCATTAGCTACCTTCTCACGTTCAAGGAAAGTTCTATCGTTCCACATAGTTGTTATGATATTCTCTATTGATCTCGAGATTCTTCGTACTCCATCCTACAAGATCGATAATCCTAAAAATAGAGCCGCCACCTTCCTACGTCTCCCCACACCCCATATACATACAAGTTTATACAAATCTGTTTAAACGCCCTTAATTCCTCGAAATCTTAATATTATTCTTTTTTTTCGCCAAAACAATTTGTATATTTAAAAATGTTAAAGGCTGAATGCAAATTTGATGGCGATTTGCTGTGCGGTACGAAACTTTGCTTGTATATATGAGAAAGGTAGACAAATTGTTGTTAACCCGCTACGGTATGCATATGCATAAGCCGAATGTGGCAGCGGCTGGCGGCTGAAACACCGAGCCCCACAAGCCCGGGCGGCCCGAGGAACGTGGGAAATATCAGAAAAGATTCTGCCGGCGGCTCGCCCGCCCGCTAGTCTAATGGAAGAAAGCGCTAATTCAAAAAAGACAAATTGCCTCTATTTCGCTCCGGATAATAAAATCCCACACACGTAATTCTCTCCCGGATGACTTGCAGGTCCGCGAGTCCTCAGCGCCGCCCGGGACGCAGCCCGGCTTTCCGGGGAAATTAAAACCGGAAGAATCAAAGCCGCTGCAAATGTAGCGCGAGCTCGGCCGCAGACGCGGTCAAGGACGACGCATCGATTCGGCTCTGCAGCGGTGCGTGTGAAATTTTAATCAGACTTTTATTTGCTATTAATCAACACTCGGAACGTTTGTATCGATATTTCTTTTAATACAGCTCGACGCTTGCATTAAAATGAGCTATTGCGTGGAAAAATGCACGCAGTATACGCAAATTGTAAAGAAATATGTAAACATGGCGTCTGACCAAGAAATATTTTGTCATCCATTCCAACGTTCTGTAGTAATACCACCTACAGGAATCAGCAAGGCATTAATGCAATTAAAACCCATTATCTATCTATACATTTGAAGAGAAAGTAAACAAAGTCAGGGCCGCTCGATCCGCAGTGCATCTGGAGCCGGGCGGCTGCGGTTTACTCATCGGACCGCTGCTTTGATCATTGCCCATTAGATAAGAAACGCGTATTAAATATTAGAAGGGCTCAGCTGGGTACACATTTTTTTGGTTCGCGCAACACGATTGCGCGGCCTGCAAATTGGGAACGCACACGCAGTCATTGCTGAACGCTAAAAGCGCGTCTGCCACGGCCATTTGGTTAGCTTCCGCCGAGCGGAGCTTCGATTGTAAGTTCCTGATCGAAGGAAAAAAGCCGACCCAGTTAAAAATTTATACGTTCCGACTAAAAATTTGAGGAAAGGCGGATGAAAAATGTCAGCCTAGGTGCAAAAGACACATTTTTGCGCACAAACCCCTTGTAGAATATATTAAACTACTATCATGTAAAGTATCACATTATTAGCCTGCTCCGTAAAGTCTGGGGATACCCCCAAATTAGTCCTTCTTTTTGATTTCATTAACTGAACATATTGTCACTACAAAATCAGAAAAACTTGCATTGTTGTAAAATATTTTCTTACAGCCTGAAACACACACCCCTTCGCATTTCGAACGACTAGAGTTTTGAGGTTTGGTCAGAAATCACATTGCAATACACAATTCTGGTATTATTTGGTGTTGTTTATCAGCGTTGTGTAACTCTTCATAATTTTCTGAGCACAATAGAGAACCAACATGGGATATTTGCAGAAAATGCAACAGATTGATAAACTACTAAAAATCCTGAACAGGTTTTTTAAACACAGATATACATAAATACGCGTGGCATCAAGAAACCAAACAACTTAAATTTGTATGTATTGTAATGTCCTTCAACTCTTTGGTTGCCTATTGCTTGCCAGCGCTTTTGGTTCTCTCCATTATTTCCCTGTTGTCTTGGTTTCACTGGTGATCGTTCTTCACCACGTGGTTTTTAATCGGTCTGGTCTTCGAGATCCTGCAGGTTCCAGTCTAAGACCGTCTTCGATATATTGTTGTCCTCTCTGCGGAGCGTGTGTCCTATTCAGTTCCATGTTCTTCTTTTTATTTGTATATGTACTGCTTTTCCCTTAGCAAATATCCACAGATCTACATTGGATATTCCTTCTGACCATCTAATACCCTGAATATGTCTTGAGCATTTGTTTATAAAGGTCTGTATTTTATTGTTTAGGGCTTTGGTACTTAACCAGGACTTAACGTTTGAGTTGAAAATTCAAAGTATTAAGCAGAATTCCATACCGAAACTAATGTGAGCTCTGTTTATTCAGGTCTATATCTGTTTTGCATCCACTGTCTGGTGTTACCATAGAGCCTAAGTAACAAAACTACTCTTCCGTGTTTAGTGTTTTATTTCTCATATCGACTGTTTTATTTGTATTTATTGTTAGCCCTACCTTTTCGGCTCCAAATTTGTTTTACCAAATTTCTAACAGTATCATTATAAGTTTGATTGTTTAGGATTATATCTAAGTGGCTTAATCGCCAGCTTAAGTCTCATTGTATTCCAAAGTGAGTTCCGTTTGTGATATTTCTCATAATATCGTCCATTACCAAATGAAAAATAGAGGAGATAGTAAGCATCCCTGCTTGATCCCAACATTTTACCTCTGTGGTTCTGTTAAAAGAGTCTATTATGTTCAACTCTGCAGTTATACGATTCATAAAGTTGTTTAATTTTTGATGGCGCTCCTCTTTTTTCTAAAATTATCCATACGTTGCTTTTTAAACGGCCAAAGGCTTTATTAAAATCGATAAACAGTAGATATGCGTTTGTTCCCCACTCTAAGCTTTGTACTACGATAATTCTCAAAGCATTGGTCTGATCTATGCTGATCTATTTGGCCTAAAACCCGCTAGTCCAGGCATTATGTTTTATAATTCGGTTTAGTAATATCCTTGTAAATATCTTTAATGCGACTGTCAGCATGGTTATTCCCCTCAAGTTATTACATTCGCTCTGGTTGCCTTTCTTTGGCACTTTGACTAAAATTCCTTGATTCCACTAGTCTGGTATAATTTAATTTTCCCATACCTTAACTTGTAGATGATAAAGTGTGTTTGCTATTGTCTGAAGGTCTAACTTAAATACTTCAGCTGGGAAATTATCTTTCTTTAATTTCTTTAATTTTTTCTTGAGGAGGGGGTAGCATGTATTCTAACCAAGTCTTATATTCTGTGATTCATCTTCTTTACTGTTGTCATTATCACCACTAATATCATTATCTTCAACATTTTTATTGTTTCCATTTTGAATCACCTCTTTGATAATCTGCAGCTATTATTTACGTCAACTTTTGTGTTCAAAGTTTCACAATTTTCTCTTAGGCTAGTTAAGAAATTGTCTCTTCTTTTTCTAAACCTGGGCGTTTCGTTAATATTTCTTCTAGACCTGGCTATTTGTAGCCTTATTTCTCACATCCAGAAGTGATTTTTTCCATTTTCTGCTGACAGTTATGTGATCTATCTGGTTTTTATCTTGTTATCTTGTAAGGTCCACGTATATTTATGACATTCCTTACGGAGAGAAAGTATTCTTCCCACGACTAGATTTTGTTGGTCACAGAAATCAATAAGGATCTCCCCACTATCATATTCGGATCCCGAATCCATGGGTACCCAAGAGTTTCTCTGTTCATTTATTGACGTTAATCACAATAATAACTTAAATTTACTACATAATCACAAGACAAAAAAATAACTTAAAATTATCGATACACGCGTATTCAAAAAGACATGATGTAGCTCAAACAATCATTTTCTAACCTCAAACGTATACTCTTCAACCAACTACAAATGCGACTCCAGTCAAAAAGACTCTGTCACTAGAACAGATCAAATAGATCAAGTTAAATTTAAATCAACTTTATTAAATGAAGACAGCATACGAGAACGATATAGGACCAGATCAGAACAGAAATTAGATGGTTACCTTAAAACCTACTAACGCTAACGATCCCCACAAGTACATAGTTTCCAGTAGCTTATAAGCAGCTGAAGAAGCCCTTGGAAGGGAAGTAACATTAAATAAAACACAAAGACAAAAGGACTTCAATTGGACCAATAAATTAGAAATGCAGAAAACACTTAAAGAAAGACTTTGCATTAATTGTACTGTAATAAATTATAAAATATAACTGGGTAAAATTTAAGAAAATGGTTATAAAGAAAAAAACAGAAAGTGGAAAAAATACTTAGAAATACTTCGAAAGCTTGGGAGTTCATGAGAAACACGAAGGTCGAAACCTACACAGACTGAGTTTACCGCTGACCGATATAGACGAATGGAAAATGCATAAACAAGAACTAACTGAACAAATACAAGAATAACTAGCACAACCACCACTTACACACCAAGTACAAAAAAACCCAGTCACTCTCTCTAGAGAAGTAGTAAAAAAGCAATACTATCTATAAGAGATAGAAAAGCGCCTGGACCTGAAGGTATACCAATAAAACTAATCAAAGAAGTATCCGAGAAATTAACAAAAATGTTGATACACCTCTATCAAAGATAGACTAATAATATTTTCTATATAACTCAGGTAATTGAGAAGAAGTTAGCCGCCAACAGAAAACTTCATTTGCTTTTCATTGACTTAACGAAAGCTTACCACAACATACCTATTCGTAAACTTTGGCTAATATTAGAATAGACAACGATTAATAATACAATAATCCAAGCTATTAAACATCGGTTCGTAAATTGGGTGGCAAGAATAAAAATTGGAAATTCACTATCTCGAGTATGGGTATCAAACTAACCCATAACGTATCCCTATACACCCTCCACTTTTCTGATGACCAACTAATAATAGCTCCAAGTAAAGATGATTTGAAATATATAAGTCGAAAATTAATAGAAGAATGCTGCAACTCGAATTTAAGTGTAAATTTTACTAACACTGGGCACATCTGCACAGTAAATTTAGTTTGAAACCACGGTCAAACCATACAATTATGCAATGAATTGACTTATTTAGGAACTAAGATAACTTAGAAAAAACAGAAAATGAGATTTAAACTAGGATTCCTAAGGTAAGAAAGGTAATAGGTGCTTTCACTCGATTTTATAGGATAGATATACCATATATCCAAAACAGGAAAAGCAAACTTACTACTGAATCTTTAAAAGTATTGTCCTATACAGATATGAAGTATGTAAAATGAATTCAGCTACAGAAAATAAAAGTAATAGGACTTCTAGAGACGATAGGGTGGTACCTCACGTCTGGACAGAGTTCGGAACGAACGAATTAAAAATATAATGGACATTGAAGAGCAAAAATGGAGGATATAAAACAGAAACAATTGTGCTGGTATGGTCACTTGCAATGAACGATTGAAGACAAAACTCCCAAAAAGGTACTTCTATGGGCACCGTCAGAACGTGGAAAAATAGATCGACCTAAAACTATATGGATAATAGGTTTCCTCAGAGTAATGTCTGAGCGAAATTTATGAAAACAACAATGAATGCTTAAAGGTTTGATATAAAACTGCCCTTTTATTAATTAAACTTTATGAAGTGCATCTAACTCTCTTTTTTCACTGGTAGTACCATTTTTAAGCATCAGCTTAAAAAATTCACCAAAATAGAGTCGTTAGAGTAAATTTCAAATTATTATAATCAAATGTATATTTAAACCATGTTGATCTTCTGCTTGTCCACGCAAGTCAACATGCCAATAAAGGAGACATTTAGAGCATACAATGTTATGGTGTTTCTTGTTATCCTAGACTCGACTACGCCCCAAACGTAGTAATCAGCAGAAATACAGTTAAAATAGAAAGAAGCTACAAGTCGGGAAACCCCTAATGTGTAAATTGTTGCAAAGCCATATCTAGTTCTGTTACAACACATACTCCCCCCCCCCTCCCAACCCTCACTTCTTTTATTTATTAATTCATCACTTTGATATAAATATTAACAGTCCTCTCCAAGCTGTTCCAAAAAAGCGGAGCACCCAAGTGGGTTCACAAAAAAGTGTAGAAATGTAAGCAGTCCTCTCTTCTGAGCTTCCCAACTTTTGGTGGACCCAGAGCAGATCAGTTGGATAACTTTGTCTTTCCTCTAAAAGTTTTCTACTCTTTCCAATTTCCTGCTGAAGTCCTCTAGAGCTAACATCAACCGCTTTTGTCATATTTAATCGTGTCCAACCAGTGGGTCCTGAGGCTCCCCTTTTCTCTCCTTTCCTAGAAGTTTCCTCGTAAAATTCTTTTTTCTTCCATCCCTTGCATGTGACCTAACCAACCTACTTTATTACTCTTGATCTCAATCATCACATTTGATGAATTATACTTTTCCCTTCGGCGGTATTTATATTTTTTTCCCCGTATACCATTTTTATTTACCAACTCAAAAATATGCCTCAGTACTTTTCGTTCGTAGGTATTCAATATTTCAATTAATTTATCATTCATAAAATATTTGTATAAATAATTAACCTGGTGTTTGACAGGGTACGGACATTCTTAAATTTAAATAGGTCTGATATTAAAATAACACCTCTTATTTGGTGCCAACCTTGCTGCTACATCGTCTGTGATTTCATTCCTTTTAAAACTACTACTTGTTTGAATGTACGTAGATTTATTTCTTAGCGTGATCACATGCTTGGAGTTCGTTTCATTTATTTTGCTGTTCCAGACGTCCGTATAATTCCTTTAAATCACTTTTCTCGATATTATGATTGCGTAAGATAAAATCTGAACCATTCTGTCTATTAATGTGTAACCGTCCTATTGCCGACACCAGTACAAAATAAATGATACAGTCGAAAGAGGATCACCCTGTCTTAGGCCTACAAATAAATAAACAGACTAATCTACATGATCCTATAATGCAGACTATCTGCTTAGCCTAACGATCTTTGAGTTCGCAACGCGCATCAGCACAAATTTACCCAACCCCGAGCTCATAGCGTTCATAGCCATATCTGTTCGCTAGTATAAACTACCTCTCCATTTTGACTTCGATCTTTTCTTCCATATTTCAGATCAGCAGGATGTACATGGTGCCATTGACATCCCCACATGCATATCTGTCTTAGTCGTTCACTAACTTTCGGATTCTAATGAGATACTACCGGAAGTCTTGCCCAGTGTATCGATTAGGATACTCAGCCGCTTGTCGCGTCATATCGATTGTGGTAATGAGTATTTACATTTCTACTGCTTGCCATCTTTGCTTCCATCTTGCTCTCATCCTAAATCGTAACCGGTTCTTTACAAACCCCACAAAACCGTCTCGAAAATCGGCGACAGTGGTGCTGCCGCTGCCTTTTCGATTAGCTGGTCCCCATACTCAATCTCGGCGGACAGAGTTGACTGAGCCGTACATATCGATATATCTGAGGCATTTCTCGGTGTCTATTCGCATTGGAAAATAGTGTTCCAGTTTGAGAGTTTGGCTCATCCTTGGAAAACCTTTTCTCCTTGTTTAATCACGAACATCATCTGCCCGTGATCCGTTCGCAAGACAGCATAGTAGTCGCGCCTCAGACTCCTTGCCGAACGGTACGTCACGTCACTCGACTAGTGCCCCGTCTCCTTCATGGACTATTTTCGCTCGGCTTCGGCTGGTCGCAGCTCCAAATCCTCTCAGCGTTAGTACTGCGACCCCGCTGTCAACCGCCTCTAGTCTGATACCTACTATAAAATAAAGTGGACAGGCTCAATACTAATGCAGCAGTGAGTCGCTAGCTTTTCTCGCATTACACCATTTCATCCAATGTTTCGTAGCATAAATCGCAGAACGGTATAGCTGCCACTGCCTCATACATACGCGCTACCACTTGTTTGCAAAACCAAAAATTTGCCCTTGCGGTATCTAACGCTATTAATATGCAATATCTTTGAAGCTCTTCGTGTCTTTAAGCTATGGTCGGACCTTCTTTCAATAATTTTGGTAACTCGAAAGGTACATGAGTACAAACTCGCATTGAAGATGCTTTTAAAAATTTCCCCTAAAAGTGAAGACTGTTGCCGGCGAATACTCTGCGGCAGTTTGAATAGATTGGAGACAATAGCTAAGAAAAAATTCCTGGAATGGTCAAAAAGTGTTATTCAGCTGCGATGACACCGACTCATTAAAGAAGTTTGTTCATATATCTCGCATGGGTAGGCATCTATTCTAGAAACTGGTAAAAAATTTGCTCCAAACCAACTATAAGAGAAACGCTAACCTCAAGAATTTTTAGGGACAAGTACGTTGATCTGTGGACAAACTCAAATTGTTATTCTTAATATTAAACCCAGTTACCCTCATAACCATAAGCCGGAAAGTAAACTTTAAGACTAGATCTATATTCGCATAAAAAAAAGCTTAATGATAATTGTAGCATAAGATCTTTAATTAATTACTAACTGAAACGACACTAACGATGTCTAGTAAACAAAGTTTGCTCTAAAGAGCAACAGAGATCGATTTAGAGCTCTGTAAGGAAATTACAGAGGAAAAAAACTCGCAAGCTTTGATGTTTCTGCATTCATTGGTTAGACAATGTCGAGTTGATCAACTAGTCAGTCAACCAGGACGCTGCCATTAACTTTGTTTTAAAAAAAATGCTTTTAAAGACAAACCTATTCAAATTTGTCTCGAACGTTAGATTGATTTAAGAATTGAATATCAAAAATAAAAAATACGGCATAAGAAATAATCATAAAAATCCCTGGGTAGTAAGAACTGCAAAATTTAACTTGTTTTATTTTAATTGTATTTGGGACGTATGCCAACTTTTTCGACTTTATCGTGACTGATATTTTAGTTTGATACTTGTGATATTCAAACACAAGAAATGGATATTATTCAGTCACTTGATGTATGTTCTAAATAGGTATGGAGTGTTTCCATATAAGCTCACTAGGTGGAAGGGCTAAATTTAGCAACCCCCTGTTTAGTTTATTGGCGCATTGAGTTTTAAGTTATACGAGTGACCTGATGGGCGCACATTGAGAGCAGAGTTAATATTACGTTTTAGGTCAAGTTAGGGAAAATCCCCATTAAAATGGAGTATAATATAAAAAAATATGGTGGCGAAGTATTATCGAGAAGCCGAGTCTTTAAATGGCACAAAAGTTTCAGGGGGTAGAGGTTCAATCCACAACTATTACGGAAACTTATACAAAAATAGGAGCTTAATAGATACCGCATTGTCGTGTTAATAGAGTCTCTGTTCGTGTTTCCTTGATGTATTCTGGATTTCTTCAGCCACAACTTCTACTTGGAGATCTCTGTGTAAATCACTGTTTCTAATATACCATGGAGCTCAACAATATTCCGCAGTACTTTGTTTTAAAATATTTACAATATATCTAAGTTGCTTTATTTGTTAAAACCTCAAAGATGACAACCATATGTTTCGAATTTCTTTACAAATTAAGAGCTTATATATTGACAAAGAGCAGTTCCCTCAAGTTAGATAATACATTTTACTATATTTTAGATCCAACTCTTGTTTTTTTTTCTTTTTGGCATGAGTTGTGCTTGGTGTCGAGAGTCATGCCAAGATATTTAGCTAATTGGCATATGGTACAATCTGATTATTGTTACTGATAAACTTCCTACTCGTCTGTTGGTAAAATTAGAGTGTAGTAACTCAGACTCATTTAATTTTTAGTCCAGGATTCTACTTGAGCAAGAGAACTTTGCAAGTTTAGAGTTGCTTCCTCAATACTATCACCCACTGCTAAAATAGCAGCGCTATCCTACTTCCGTACAGAAGCGGTCCTAGTAAGCTCCGTTGATGTATTCCGGCTTTAATTTTCTTAATTCGGGAAGAAGTATCTTCATGCATTTTAAACAGTAGTTTCTTAAAGAGTTTTGGCAATGTAAAATAGGACTTCGTGTTCAGATTTTCCAAGTTTTGCTATCATAATTATTTCCGCTACATTCCATAACTCGGGAACATACTGTAGTCTGGATGCTGCATTGGTAAAATTAGCGATGTTTGTTATGGCGCCCGCAGGAAATTGCTGTTGAGTTTTTCCAGTGATTAGGTCGAAACCTGGAGCTTTTTGGAAATTTACATTTTTTTGGATTACAACTTAATCTCTGTTTTCGTTGTGAGAGTGATCTTCTCGCTGTCTTGGATAATTTCTTCAAATATTGTTTGTTAATTTTCGTCTGAAATATTTGAAATTTGGCTCGTTGCTTCGAGCCTAGTCACCATATGCTTGTCTAATAGGAATGCTTGATAGGCCCTTTTATTTTTAGCCTGCCTTCCAAAGGGAATAGTCAGTTTTTTATTCTGTTTTTCTGTTTGATTTGTAGTCTTATTTGAGCATCTATATCTTTATTTTTGAGTTTTTATAGTAAACTGCTATGCTACACCCACGGTAATTCGTAGAAAGTTCACCACTCCAGTGTACATACTTCGGTTTGATGTTAGGAGCTTTTCAGCAACATTTGGTGTAGTGTTTGCCAATACACTTGATGCATCTCAGATCTCGAATTTCTGCACTGGGACACTAGTTTAGATTCCTTAAGCTTGTATGTGAACTTTACAGTTTAATATATTTTTATAATTTCATGTATGGGGTGGCGGCCTTTTCGCCCTTGAACCGCTTTATATCGCGGCGGCATGCGGACCTTTGATATCAGCTACGTTTTGCCGTCGTACACAAACGGCATGGGTTTTTGCTCAGCCGAAGCATTCACGCCCCGCAGCGCGGCCAGTTCGGTCGTGTCTTAGTCCGCATAAATTCGCATTCACGCCCCGCAGCGCAGCCAGTACGGTCGTGTCTTCACTCGCAAGAAACATTTCGCATCCCCGCAAGCATTCACGCCCCGCAGCGCCGCCAATACGGTCGTGTCTTAACCCTCATACATTCACGCATATTCAACACCCCGCAAATATTCACGCATCGCAGCTCGGCCAATTTGGCCGTGTCTCAACATCCCGCAGATACCAGATCCGCAACGCAGAGGTGGCCACCTTGGAATCGCCGACGAAGCCGAAGCCGAAGCCGATTCAGGTGAGCGATTTGGCAATTCATTGGTTGATATCGGTAGCCGCCCCCATCCGCTAACGTGACGGCCGTTTAAGGGACGATTTTGGCCTTATCGGCTGACCTTCCACTACGGGCCGTACTACGTTTCCACACCGCATCACGAGAGCGGCTATTTACACGCCTGCCTCTCCAATGTACTTTAGCAATATTTTCTTCCGCTTGAAATGACAGACGGACAAATCTAAAAGATCCTTGATTTTCCACTTTAATTTATTTACAGATTCCGCTGTGTTCCAACTTTTAGCAATTTTTGCAGGACTGCCCGAATGATACAAGTTTTTAACCAAAACTCTGATAGGTCTCCCTTGTTTTTTCATGAGTGTCAAATATAGTTTCCGTTTTGTAAAAATTTTGTGGTTGGCCTACTGGCTTCAGCACCACTTGCATTTACTTTCATACTATCGCCACTTAATAATCTGATTCTGAATTTATCTATGGGCAATCATAAAAAGCTTTATAATGTTCGATACCATCCATCACAATCGGTGGTGGTGGAGGAAAATTTTTAAATTTTTTGGTGGAATATATTAGAGTTGGGTATAGAGTTATCCCGTTGTTGTTCAAGCGGGGTAAGTGAAGTATTTATTTTGCGTTTTTTATTGTTTTTATGCCGTACTTTTAACCATTCAGATTCCTTGCCAAATTCTTCTTGTTGTTGGGGACTTTTAATGCGGCGATGTTGTTGGCACTTGTAAATTCGCAGTTTTCCTAAAGAGCCAGAATTGATCTCACGGAGAGGGTATCAGTATGACACACAAAGCGCCAGAGTGCCACATGGCACAAACCGCACTGATCGCATTTTTGATGCTAGAAGTTTGGTGCGCCGTGAATATTTGCTGAAACTTTTGCGTCCAGCTATTCAATTCAGAAATATCTGACTAAACATCATATCCCTGCTCCACCACATATCCCACATTCAGCAGAGCTGTCACCGTGTGACTTTCACGGCTGAAATTGTCACTGAAAAGGATGCAATCCAAACGGCTATGACAGATGTGCTGGAAAGTATCCCGAATGCTTACTTCCATAACCTTTAGAAATGGTGGCAGCTGTGTATACATAGCCGATGGGACAGTAATTGGGAAATCGAATAAAATATTTTTTATACTAGTCCTGGAACTTTTCCGGTGCATTTTTCATTTGTTTATTAATATAAAGCTTCTTTGAAAATTTTCAAAACCAAATAAAGCTTAGATATAAAAAAATCAAATTGCCTACATTAATCATTACAAATTTTTGTTTATATGATTCATATTCCTTTTGAAGGTAATTTTTCTATACAATTATGTTCGGAGGTAATTTTTCGAACGTATCCAAGAGCAAAGCTCACAGAAACGGAACGATTTCTTCTCAGATTGAAGAACATGTCCAGAATATCTCGGCAATAAGCAGAGTTTGGCGGCGAAGCTTTCAGCGGTGCATTAGACATAAAGGCAAGCATCGGGGCGAGCCTACGCGACGCCCCGATTCGCCGTAAGCCCCCGCAGATCCATAAATTAAAAATTTACCGATTCTGGAGTAAGCTGCCGGGCTGAAACGTGTGTTGACCTGCTCCAAGGCAAATTTACGGGATCGCAAGGCAGCGACACAAAGCTCGGGCGGCCGGCGCATGCCCGGCCGCGAGTCCTGAAAGCGCGGCCAAGTCGCGCGGCTTCAGTCCTCCGCAGGAAACGGGACGTGCAGGAAACGCGAGTGCGGCGCCTTTGTCCAAAACCACGCAGACGCTCGCATGCAAATGAGCGCCCCATGAATCACGCGATGCCGCCTCTGTGATGTTCTTTCCTGAGCCTCGCATCCGAATTTTGTAAGATAAATGTTTCCTTGTCCCCACGGCGGCCGCCAGCGCGCAATTAAAAGTTAAAGTCGGGCCCGTTTTCCGCAGAATAACGGCGGAATTAATTTCCCGAAAGCATCGCGTCAAAGCCCCGAAATGCGCTTGTTAGTAAACAAAAATAATTAAAAAGTTGCTGCGAAGTTCGGGGCCTTCAATTTCGCCCCTTGGCGAGTCGCTTTTCCGGCTCGGGACGGCCGCAATTTCGAGGTTGAGCGTAAGCTCCCGCCGACGCCTGAAACCTGATCCGCCCTTTCAGTTCGCGCTTCACTTTCTTCCAGTAATCGAATTAATTACCGGGCCAGCGGGACCGGCGGGCGAAAGGTCAGTGCTGCTGTTTAATCTGCCCTAAGTGAGGTTTAATTAGATCTTCCTCGCGATCTGCCCCAACCCCCGGGCTGCTTGTCGCCGCCGCTTGGCCTGTAACTTGCAAATTGCCTGAGAGTTGTTCTGTGATTGTCGCTCGTCTCAATTGGCGGCCAGCGGCAACACACAGTCCCCACTGAAGATCATGATTACAAATAGAGTTCGCGGTTTTCACTACTAAATATTTATTAACTTAGTAAGGCAAACAAAAATATTTAACTTTTAATTCAAAATTTGTAAAGCAATAATAATAAGGGTTAGCTGACAGCAATAATAATAATAATAATAATAATATTTATATAAAAATTCCTTTTCGCGACTAAAACGCAAAAAGTAAAAATAGTTGCTCTTTTTATGGGTTGTTAATGATGCACAGGAAAAACTAAACCGAAATGCCTAGTTCGCAATATGAAAAATTTTCAGCTCATTACATTAAGGGTTTTATAATTTAGTTGTTTTCCCCATTATGCTTTAGCTCATAGCCTATTCATGAGACGAAACATCCCTTAAATATTTAAGAGCAGGAATAATGCAGCAAGCAAATTTTGTGTACAGAACTGAGCTTTTTTAATTAAATTAGTCAGTTCGAAACGCTTGCTTCAATTTTCTTATAAAAATGTGTAAGTAAATTAGTAAATTTGGACACAAAAATTGTTAATCGGAAATAAGGTATATACAGTTTTAGAATTTGGTAGGGATAATTTTGGAAAGTTGCCAATAATTCTAAAGCTACTTAAGAATAATGAATAATAATGCAAATTAAGTGATCCGGTTGGCTTTTGTGTGAGCTCAACTCATGTCTTTTAAATTTTCACAAGAAATTCGCGAAATTGGGACTCTTTTCATCCCCATTTTGACTTGCAGACATGAGGCTACTTTAGCCCACTGAAGGCGAGGCACTTAAATTGTTTAAGTGCATGTTCTCGGGGTTTAATTTTCATACTGCGCTTCTTCAAAAATTTATAACAAATTCGCTAACTAAATTTCGGGAAATGCTTACCAAAACTCTAGCAGTGCATAAGGGTCTAATACTTCTGGGAACATTCCCCCTTGTGGAGTGGCACTAAGCAGAACTTGTAGATGTACTGAGTTTCACTTCTTTTTTATGGGCTCTGTAAGCTAGCAATTTTTTCAACAATTTTCTGTAGCACATAAGGTACAAGGGGTTTGGGTTGATCTTCCTGGGCGTAACGCATCTGTGCCATGTCTCCATTTTCTCTGTAGACTTTTGCCACTCGTGACATATATTCTTTGACTCTCATTTTTTATGTTAAATTTAGTTTTAGATCTGAAAAGAATAAAAAAATGCACAATTCATAAGTCAAAACGCAACTTGCTTTCACCATTTTACTAGTTCTCTCAAGAGAGAATAATAAGACAAATATTGATCACCCCTATCAACACCCTTCATGAATATTTTACACCGAAAAATAACAATAGGTTTTTTCTTTACTTCTTCATTCCTCCACGGAACATCAACAGTTGCATAATCATGAATTGTAGAAATCATATTGACAACACGAATACTCTTCCCAGATTGAAGAAGAATTTCACCGTTTCTCCCGAATGTGGCTTCGCCACGTTTCACATACTATGATTTGTTTTTAATTTTTTGGGGAAGACTGCTTGTTCCTCGTAATCTAATTTTCTTTGAAAGGAGAGTTTTAGCAATTGCCACATGATTATAATTGTGATTATGATTGTAATATGGTAGACAGGGTAATTTTGAACAAGAAGAGGTTTCAAAACAGTTTCCTGTAATTTTTTCACCAGCATAAAACTTGAAATTCGAGACATAGCCTGAAGTGGCGATACGTTATACGTTTCCCCTGATTATATATTCGCCTATCCTTTCAAGGAAAAATCCATTAAGAGTTGAATTTTCAAAAACATGTCAGGTGATTGCTGCTGAAGATTGTTATTATTGAAATGTATACAAATCTATTACGACCCATAAGTTTCCTAAAGATGGGAGTATTTGTGGGTCCGCAGACCAATAATTCTTTAATCTATCTTTGCTCCCTTACTTCATTAGAATGGTTATTGAAGTTTTTATTCACTTTTGCTATAATGAAATCTGACAATTTGACCCCCTTAGAACCTGTAACGTACTGCTCCAAATATTATAAGTAATATATATTCGTTTCCTTACACACCATCTTAAAGAATGTTTCCAAGGAAGCGTCCGGTCAGAGGGAATTTATTTCAGCTCTGGATTTCTTTTATCTGTTTTTATCCACCTGATAACGTCATCATCATTTTCGTTTACGCTACCTTCACTGCCACTGAAACTCGGAAAAGGATGCACAATTTTGTTTTGCCTATTTCGCAATAACAGAAGATCAACGCTGAACTTTTATCTTCTGCAAGATATTTCTGCCCGTAAGAACTACATATTTCTGTCATGGGTATGAAGTGATTGAAATTTGAATGCTGACTAAATACAGGAGAAAACACAGATCTGTTTGCTCTCTACACTTATCGCAGACCACTGACTCGGAGTGAGATCACTTTGTACAAACATTTCAAAGAAATACTCTACGTGTTGTGTTAAAAACGCTTGGCGCCATCCGTCTTGCACCAGTCCACATTGGGTTAAATTGAAAAATTCAAGCAGCCCCATTTTGGCCGATTGTCGTTTCTTCGTGAATTTCTATTTCACAAGAGTGATCGTGTTGTCGGCGTGTGGCACGTAACGCCGTCTTGTTGAAACCAGATGCCATTTTACGATCATATTATTGAATTGTAGTCAAAAAGCTCCAGCTGCGCCCGAAAATCGTTCTACCAATTCGAAATTCGCACCGAAAAATGAATTTTTGCGAATGAACTGCTCGTGATGATTTTGGTTGCTTATTTCAGAATGATTTTCCTCCCGAAATATACCTGAGCCTTTCCGAAAAATCTGCAGTTGAACTTTGAATTCCTAAAAAATTCGATTTTGCAACAAAAAGCTCACATCTTCTACAATTATATTTCCCCAAACAACTAATTTATGTTTTCATTAAGCGATAATGAGCCGGGTTCAAAAGCACTAATTAGTGGCTTTCAATTTATAAAGACCGTACCAGAACTCTCGAGGATTTAAGTGACTATCTCCCATAAGAAATTTAGTGCGCGTTCCTCTATAGCCCCAATCAGTAACTTTGTTCCTATTTTCTATTTTCATGTCCTACTAAATTTCATAATACAAATTACGGGAGTAATCGCGTCAATTCCCCACTGATGTGTGTGAAGTTTTGAAACGCTTTAAGTTTTATTTCCCCAATTTTTAAATATCCTGGTTTGCCAGAGCAGCCATCGTACAATTACCGCAGCACTAAAAACCTGTCGCCTTTTCATGTATTACCTTTTTTACTTCCGCTAGAATCGCACCTTTGCGGCTCTTCTGCTCTACAATATGTGACTCAACTCCTGCTCTTGTAAATGTATTTAGTTCTGCTCAACCCTGTTGAGGACTACCACGTCAAGGAGCTCTTCATGTAGTTTAACGCCAAGACCGGCGAAAGATGGATCGTACGTGCGCAGATCTTGAAAGGATATTTACGTAATCAAACTAGGAGCATTCGCCGCCAGAGTTTGCAGTTCACGCGTTCGTCAAATGCAATAATGAGCATCTGGCCCCGCTTGAACGTTGATCCAGTATTTCAAACTTTACCTGCGCCACCTGCTGGAAACTATTTATTATTTCGCGCAAACTACTGCTGCGAGCGCTTACAAGGCGTTCGTTACATTGTAGGGCTGCCTTAATAATTTATGTTTATTGATGGCTGGAGTCGCTTTGAAAGCTCCAACGTTCAATTTCGCCCGCAGCTCTGAGGACTTGCAAGAAATCCTCTTTGTAGTGGCCTGCGAACCACTCTCGGCGGGCTTATTGCTAATCCGCTAAGTGGCATGTCGTAAATTTATATAAAAAGATTATAGGGACCGCGCGGATTAATTAGCATATGAGTGATTAATTACCGTCTGTCACAACATTTCAAGCAACTTCCTACATTAATCACTACACAACGGTTCATAAAATAAATTGCGAACTTTTGTAATTAGCCGGCTCTGCAAATATGTCACCGGAGTGCGGTAATTACTCTGAATTTAACTGCAACATTTACTCTTCGCGGCGCACTAATGAAAAAATAAAGCATTCTCTCGATCTTTAATTAGATATTTAAAAAAATTGAGTTCTTTAACTTTCTGTTAACTTAATTTTTGTAACAGCAGTAATTTACGGCCAACGATTTTATAGAAGATATGCTTTCAGCATGGATCAATTTTAGCGTCCTCTTCACTTGTGCAGATCAATAAGTTCAGCTAGTTACCTGCTATTTTTAACTAAATTTATTTGCTTTAATATTTTGACCATAATTTCCTTTTCATGCGTAGAGTAAATAAAAATAAAATTTCGATACGATGAAAAATTAAGTTAAGCAACAATCATTTTTTAATGAGCAATGTGCATCTATATTTATATTATACAAGACAGCGGTTATACCAAGAGTCACATATGTCTCTACACTCTGGGGACATAAAACCAGAAACAGGATAGTAATAAAAAAATTGGATAAACCTCAAAGGCTTGCCTGCATAGGGATAACTAAGGCACTGTTCTCCCCCATTTCACTTTGTGGTTGTATTTCAAGCATTGGACTAATGATAAATAATCATGGAAAAGTGCCCCATACGAAAAGGGCCAACGTCAAGATCTGCAACGTACTGCAAAGAACTGCATACTTCAGATACAATCTGAAAGACAGTCCAAAGTCGTGCTTTATTGTACAGGAACACAGAGTTTGCTTAGAATGGGGCCCAGAACACCAAGGTTATGAAGGTAACGAAATAGCTGACCAACTTGCAAAATCTGCTCCTGAGAAAAGGCTAATAGATCCCAAACCTACATGAGGGGTTCCTTATCTAACCGCAAAAAACATAAAACCCACTGAGAACAGGTACAAAGAGACAGGCACCACAAAACTTTAATGATGTCCCCGTGGAGTAAGAGAACAAACTGTTAACAGGGTTTTGTATTTTTAGAAAGCATCTTAACCTAGTGCTTATTGGTCATGATCCAACTTGCAAACTACGCAAAGAAAAAAGGGACAATACTACATGTTCTATGCGCGCACAAAATTTTCTCTCCTGCATTATAGATATCCACCAACATATCCGTTGTAAACAGAATAAATAAGGCTTTGATAAAAAAGTCAGACATGCCCAAAACCTATTAAAAGTGAGGTTTTTGTCTTTAAAATACTAAAGCCTTCCTTTGTCTTTTATAGCTCACAACGTACAATCGTAGGATGTATCATCTATATCCGTTAGGCAAGCAGTGATGTCGTTAACGAAAAATTCAAACGCCTTTCTGTAAGCAATCCTTGTATCTAATCCGCGTGCAATTTCAAACGGCCCATTCAGACACTTTCTTTCGGAAGGACGTGGATAGTGCAATCTTAAGACAAGCTGTATGATATTCTAGGAATATTTCTGATTCGTAATTTTTTCAAAAAATAGAGACAATGGAAAGTTCGTTAAATTTAGAAATCCATATTAAATTATTGGTGTCATTAATATCAATAATAATTATTATAGACTTGTGGCCATTAAAGCACTCCCCATACAACGTAACGAGAATTCTATATTTTTCGGGGGTTTCATGCGCAATCAAGATCTGGACTATATCTATGACCTTCTGCAGTTGCACAGGCTTCATGATTGCCATTCGAAATCACCTACATAATTGCCACAGAAATAGCACACAATGGAGGTACATGACGATCATTTCTTCCTACGCAATGGAAAAATCCATCCACTTGCCCAAATTCAGAAATTATGCGGCAGCGATATGTCATCAATAACGACCTGACACCCCGCGGAAATACTATTTCGTTGCGACGACCAATGATGCAATCAAAATACCTTCATCTAAATAGGCACACCATCACCATACGAAAGAGAAATGAGAAGCACGAAACTAACAACCAAAGTATACTTTATTAATTTGCACCGGAGAAAAAAATAGAGTCTGCTTCCGTTCGTTTTATTGTAGCTTCTTCAATGATCACTTCTTTTCAAAATTGAAAACCACCTGTTTCACTCTCAAGCCGTCCTATTTTGTTGTTCCATTGCAAGCTCAAGTCTTTAGTGGGAGTTGAAAAGCTTCGGCCATCTATGCCTTGAACTGGCCCACAGTATGGGACAAAAGTAATTGAATTTGATGGAAATCGCTCTAGCTTTCTAATCAAAAACCGCCCGCAAGGTCCTCTGGAGTGATGAAAGCAAATTCTGCTTGTTTGGATCCGACGGCTTCCAGTGGGTTCGACGTCCCGTGGGCGAAAGAATAATCGGAAGTACCAGAAGCCGACTGTGAAACATGGAAGTGGGTCTGTAATGGTTTGGGGTTGTCTCAGTGCAAAAAGAGTTGGTCCACTTGTTCGGATCCACGGCACCATGGACCGCCTCGTTTACGGCAAGTTGTTGCAAGACCATATGCTCCCATATACACGTGAAAACATACCTCGCGACTGTGTATTTCAACACGACAACGACCCGAAGCACATGTTGGCCCGTGTGACGGAAATCCTGGCAAAAAAGGAAGTGCGCGTTTTGCCCTGGTCTTCACAGTCCCCTGACTTGAATTCGGTTGAGCATTTTTGGGATGAGCTAGGACGTCGTTTGGAAGGTAAAGGAGCCGAAACGCCGACGAACGATCCCACAACTTCAACAAAAATGGCAGAAGATTGACCGATTGATGGCTTACATACCCAAACGTTGTGCGGAGACGATCAAAAGTAATAGCTATGCTACCAAATTTTAGTCTGTTGTTTTTGTTATTTGTCTTGATTTATTGGTTATTTTTTAGAGTTGATGGTAATGTTCAGTTACTTTTGTCGTGGTCAAAATCGTCCACCTGGCACTTGCTCTTCTTGTGTGGGTTGTTGCCTAGAGAGGTCTTGTTATTTGCAACTTGGCACCGGTTGCGGGCGGTTCTTGATTAGCAAGATAGAGCAATTTCCAAAAAATGCAATTAGTTTTGTCCGATACTGAATAAATTACATATCAAATCGTTTTTGTTGATAACTTTAGAAACCTAACTGAATAACGAAACTTGTCTAGAACAAACGCCACACCAAGGACCATCATATATTGGTATAAATCCTTACAAAATTGTCTGTTTAGCCTGAATTTTTAGATATCCTTCTACACAAATATAGGGCTGACAATATTCCCCTTTAAAGTGTCTCATTTTTGCGCCTGATCCTAAGAGGGCCATCAAATGGCATTCGCCCCTATCTTTGTGTCACATTGCAAAAGGCTAGATACCTCTATATTATGCAGAACTAAGCATGCTGTTAAGCATTTTTATACTCAGATTAAGGTTGCATTATTATATGAAGAATGAAATTCTGCACCAAATATACCAAAGCAAACTTAACGTACCGAAGTATTATAAAAATGCAAACAATAGTCATTTTTTACATAATCTCTTAAGATAGTATTTGATCTAATTATCGTACAATAAAGGTGGTTGTGATGCTTCTTCAGCACCTTCGTTGGATTTTTGGCCTATAAGTGCTTCTATTAGTGGCCCGAACAAATAATATTCGCAGAGCGGTATGTTTGGATTATTTAAAGGGTGTTCCAGTGATCCAGATGACCTTTGACATAGAAAGGAATCCATTTTATAGATACTTCTCGAAACCCAAGATCGCTAGTAAGAATTTCCTGAGCACTGCTTATTCCGACTTCAGCAACAGCTAATTGGCGGTCATCTTTGGAAAGGCGGTGAACATGCAAACATTCTGTTCAGCCGCGCTGGTCCTCGGGCGACGTCGATGACATTCGCACACTTGAGTCTCTTTATGCGCTCTACCTTACCAGTACTACCGCATATACGTTCAAAATTTTTACTATCTAAACCTAAATTTTACAGTGCTCAATTTCCCATAATTTCTGATGACTCGTATCATTTGTAATTTTACGCAAATGAACAGATTAATCTAGCTTAATCTACTCTGTCTGTTCAGTCTTCAAAATCTCCCCTCGCGTTCATGGTCACCTCAACCCACTCATAATTAAGATCTTCTCTGCTCTGGCCCTGGCCTCCTCGCGTTGTACGTCAGCAGGACGTACTTCGCGTCGTCAACTTACCCACATGCGAAGTTAGTTCCCATGCCAATTTTCGGGTTCTGATTAAGCAGGACTGAAAGTTGCCATGTCTTCGGATGCTTTTTCGGTAAAGGCATTCCATCGCCTGTGAGGATGAATATCTGCATATGTCGCCCCACCAATGCCATTTGCTATCTTTATTCCCATCTTGCTCTAGTTGTAGCTCGTAATTGATTCTTTACAAGCCCCTTTGGAATCATCTCGAAAATCGGCAGTCCTGTAATCAAATTGTGTGCTTTATTTAGTCTAATGAAGTCAAGTCACTTGAAGACGCCAAAGCTCTATTTACAAATCTGTCGACCCATTCATGCTTCTTAGAGCAAGTAGCGTTGACTTGCTACTACAGAGCATCTTGGTATGATGAATCTGTGCCTAAAGCACTTTCTAATGGCTATTGGTGCTATTGGACGATGGTGCTCCAGTCTGGTAGCTTAGCTTGTCTACGTGAATTTTTATTGCAGATCCGTCCGTAATAGCACCGTGTTGCGCCTCAGTTTGCTTCTCACTGAATGGAATGACATCTGGCTCGGCCAGGCCGTTCCACAACAGTGAAACATACCCCTTGCTATAAAATCGCGATGCTGACTAAAGAAAATGTACTAAGAGCTACTTCATAGAGAAAATCCCCTTTAAGGATACCTATCTACAACGGTCAGAAGTCGCGCCACTCTCTGTTCAACTCACGACGCATAAAAAAGGATTTCCGGTTTCTATTAGATTCACCTACGTTAACTAAGAAATAAATTGATGAAACTTTAGTAACCAGGAAAATTTTATTAGACTTGCATTTGGTATAAGTGAAAGCAAGAAGTGTGACACTAAAACATTCATATTCCTCTCGATATAAGTTTGGACAACCCTCGAATCTCACGATCTACTTAACCCATTTGAGCGATATTAGTAATTTATATCCTCTTTATGGCTTAGTATTTGTTGTTATATTAGGTTTTGTTTTCAAACTGTGCTAGTCATATACTTTCAATGACAATTACAATTCTCAATTAAGTTCCAATCTGGACTACGGCCTTACCAATCGTTTGTGTTCACTCCTTAGCCACCAAAACAATCGGTGACCTTACGAACGGTGTGCGCGGAAGAGTTGTTTTATTACCAAACCTAAGGTTTTCGACCCATTTTACGTTTTGGCCAACGAAGTAATGTGTGAGAGAAATCCAAAATGTAGTCGACTGTCTTGTATTTTCCACAACTTTCTAAGAATGGCAGGTTTTAATAGATGAAAAGTAGATTCAATCATTCTTTTACCAGCAGGTTGCCTTTACTTAAAACTGTACCCAAACTCACACCCCCGCCGCCAATTTGACGTTCCAAACTTGTGTTTTCTGTTGCGCAGAACTCAAATTAAAGCACTCATCAGTAAAAATCCAACGGCAAAAATCAGCTGTCGACATGCAAAGTTGAGTCTCTATTTTTATGATTGGCTGAATGCGAATTAATCCTATAATTAGATTGGACCCCAGCGACAATAAGGTGTTTGATTTGGCAGCGCTTGCAAACGAACACCTTTTTAAGACAACCCATACGTTATTCGTCCTTCTATTCTCGTTGTGACTCACGCGATCAACAGCACGGCTGCCAGCTCGCATTTTTTAGCAACCTTAGCATTGCTTCTTTTGTTCGGGAATAGCATAAGTAAGAAACATGCAATAAGGAAACCCAGTCATGATTTGTCAGTTCATCCCAACTTTTGTTGTGGTAATTTTCTGGCTTTTTTGTTGAGCAACGTTTTCGGTGGGTTTTCCTAATAGTCATAAGGAGGGTGCAAACCTAAGAATGTCAGCGGAATGGGTCAAGTAGATCATAAAATTCGAGGGTCGTCCAGGTATAGCTAGCTCGAAGTATTTTTTTAGAATTATGACTGTTATTTAGTGGGAAAGCTTTTTTAATGTCACTAAATACGCTAAAGGGCGCTTTAGTAATTTCACCGTCTTTATCGCATAATACCAAAATGCCGAAATTTATTTTTGAATCTAATCGTAAGTTTTTTTATATAATTCTCAATAACTTTCCAACTATCGGAAGCAAATTTTCCATTACTCGTGTAAATATAGCTAGGGGGTAATTATCTAACGTAGATTATTGCATTTTTTAAAACTGTGGCCCAGCACTACCTTTACATAAACAAATTTCTACATAGCCTAACCAAAAAGGTCTCTCTATCCACTATTGTCGTTTGCTTTATTTCAACATTACCAAAATATGTCAGTACCAATTTCTTTTATCAATTTTTTTTATTCGGTAGACATAACTATGTCCACTCTATTAAGACTCTTAGTTGGAAAATGCCATATTATAATTTTTAGTAGAAATTAGTAGCTTTACCATCCCCATTTGCTAATATTTAATCTACAAGACCTTAAAACAATAAGAAATTATGAATCCGGGAGAATTATACATTTTAGCAGGTTCAGGAACATCAACTACAAAAACATATCCTAGCTCTACTAAGAAAGTTTTCTTTTTCTTTGTGTAGGAAAGCTGTACTTAGATCAATTCCTGTCGTTTTCATCTAAAGCATACCTAAAATGCTATTTAGCTGACCTTGACCTTTAAAATCTTTCCCCACGATATTAAAGAAATAGAAAATTGATGCCACGCTCTTCAAAATGTCACCCAATTGCATAAACGTCCCTTAATTAATGAAAATAATTATGGAACAACAATTAAAGAGGAAAAATATCAATTCTTAAAACTAGAAACATACTACACGTTTCTAGAGATTCATTAAAGTGGAAATGTCCACGCGTATTAGGTATAATACAGCAATGCCCACAAGGCTGTTATCTAAATTTAGTTAATACTGTTAACCGTTTTTATTATATTAATAAGTTACTACAATCCAAAAAAGAAAAATAAAGAAAAAAAGAAGAAGAAGATAGCGAGAAAAGACTAAGTACTAACAGAAAACTCAAAAATTATAAATAATATTCGAGTAGCGTATTTCAAAGGTCATCCGTCTATGTGGAAACGATTGGTCTCCATTTTGTCTGTTCTTGTCTGACTATATGTCCTGGCTAACTCCACTTTGCCCTCGCAACTCTCTCTATGACATCTTCTACTGTAGTTCGTCTTATAATTTCTTCATATTCCTTTCATGACACGTTATATTTCCCGTTAAGTTGTTCTTAGTTTCCACCAATTTTATAGTTAGCCGGCATAACGTCAACGTTGAAAGTACACACGTGTCAAATACTTCCCTCTTCAAGTTGATTAGTACTTTCAAGTCTAGTTTTCATCAGTGACTGTCCATGTCATTCGAATTCGTCTTCTAACTTTCTGCAGTTTGACTTTTTTATATGTACAACCTAAATAGACGCACTCTACATTTCTTAAGATGTCACTACTAACTCTGAATATTGTATTTTCATGCTTCAGATACTGTTCTAAGTTTACTTAAGACCTCTTGTAGTTCTTCGGAGTTGGTAGTGATCAGGACAAAGTCGTTTTCCAACCGCAAGTATTTGGGTATCAGCTCTTGCTAAATTTACGCATTTTCTACCCCAACTCAATTTTTAAAGGCATTTTTGAGGGCAAAGATAAATAGTGAATGTAACTTAAATTGTAGCGTTATCGTATATACGCTTCAACATGTTGCTCTGTCTGGAGTTTATAGCCTTTAATATTTCCCAAAGTTGTATCAAATCAACTGTTTTGTCGCCTGATTAGAGGGCTGATATTTACTGAAATTATTCGTTGATCTGTTGATAACGATTTTCGTAAATAACTTGTATTGTTCATACAACAGACTTTAGAGCCTCAATTGTTCGGTTTTAGCATATCCTTTTTCTTATACCGCAAGGCAACTTGCGCGTTGTGTTTGCTTTTTAGGTATTTTATTTTGTCTAAGGAACCTGCAAAAAAAATTCATTGTTTCATTGTGATTCAAATTTAAGATCATTTTCAGTTGGTGGGCTCTAACTTTTTCTTTTACCCTCCCCCTTCTTCAAAACTACGTTTTTGTTATTATTGACGACTTTTTATTCTTTGCGTATTGCAATTTCTGACTTCTTCTCTTGTTTTTTCTTTTTAATCTATCAGATTAATTTTTGTATTTCTCTCTCTTGGCGCGTTTCTTTTTTTTTGACTGTTTTTATGTCGTTCTTTATTTTTACTTGGTATGTTAATTTCCATTTCTGTTCATTTCTCTTTTTATGACGGTACTGACATTTTCTTTTAATTGTTCTTTAGTGGAAAATCTGTATGACCTTCTGAATTCGTTCCTTTCTAAGCTCTACTTTTGGGGACGCAGTAGCTCAGGTGGTTCAAGCAGTTGCCGCTGTCCTATAGCTGGCGCGCGCGAGTTCGAGTCTCGCTCGACCCATGAGTGTGTGTGAATGTCCTAGAATAAGTGCATGTTAGAAGGCACAATAAGCCCTTGAGGCTGCAGTGCCTGTAAGTGCGTCAAAAAAAGCTCTACTTTTTGCCCTTAAAGACTAGGATCACAGTCATTATTGAATTTGTTCAAAACTGTGGCATCTTTTATTATATATGCATTGTCTGATACGGTATAATCGATATCCTTTCCGATTCGACCATCAGAGCTTGTCCATATCCATTTCCTCTGTGGCGGTTTTCGGAAAAGAGTATTCGTATAATGTAGGTTTTCATTTTGCTTTCCCTTTTAGTATGTTGTTTTCGTTTGGGCTTCTTACTTTAGCATTAAACTCGCTTTTTACCTCACAGAATTTTCTCTGATCTTACATGCAAGTCAAATATTCTCATACGCCTTTTTTAATTCTTCCCGTTCTAATGTGCTAATAGGATCGTATAGTTGCATCATTTGGAAATTTGCATTTCTTATTTATCTGCGGAACGTCACAAGTCACACAGAGTGATATCAATTTCATTTTAACAAAACTCCGTATACACTACAATTATCACTTATTTAATATCCCAGTTGTGACAACTAGAAAGAGAACATAAAAAATTATATGGGCAAAAGATACTTCTGTTATAACACTTTATTGGAAGTAGATATGACACATAAAGTGAATTTTCGGAATATTGCACACAAACTGCTTTATTTAATTACTGCTTCTAAATTACTTAAGACATATTTTAGAAGCTCGAACAAGTAATTTGCAAAGACTCAAGTCTAGATTTTAAGGAGAGTAGACTGTTATCGTCTGCATTTCATCTAAGTTGGCTCAAATTACCTCAAAAATACACCTCTGATAGGAACGACGTGTTTTTATTAGACTTCCAGCATCAAAACACAATGACATTGAGGGTTTTTTGTATTTTATTCGATTAAAGGTCAGTGTAAACTGCACACTTCGAGATGGCTTTCTTCTAGCTTTGAAGGGTGCACATTAACCAGATATAATAATGGACACAAGTTCCATCCCATGTCGGTATTTGATTCAAAAATTAGCGTCACTCTGCTTGCAGGCGAATAAAATGTTACCACTCGCCTATTTTTGTGAAAATTGGAAAAGAATTAACTAAAAAAGTATTTTTCCGAAGCGTACATGTGCTACATTTTTTGTTTCTTTGAATCTTAAATCTTAATGTCCAGTAATTTCATTGGTATTATTCCAGTCGACACGTGCATGGCTGCCGTTGAAACAGTTCTATATGTGCGGGCTCCCCGCAGCAAAATGAGTCTTTGTACACTATTAAGCAGTTTTCTACATGTCTCACACTAGAGTAGTCTAGATTATCATTGATACGACCACTCCTGCTCATTTCGCTGATATTTGGCATAATCCTTGACAGTGCTGCTATCTGTCTTTTCGACTATCTTCTTCATATGTTCATTAAAAATACATTTATTGCCCAGACAGCTCCCAAGTATTTTATGAATTTACTGTATGATACATGTAAGTCCCAGTCGAAAACAAATGTTTGCTCTTGATTATAATAGCTTCTGTTTTACCACCGCGATTATTTTTTTTTAACATCCAAGGCCATTAAGTCGTCTTCTTTTTCTGCTGTGATAACTAATGCAAGATCGTCTGCATGCGCTAAAGGGTGGCTACCTTCCGGCAATGGTATTCTCAGGACTCCGTCATAACGGATGTTTCACAATATGGGGCCCAGGACAGCTCTGCAGGACCCCCTGAGTCATCTTGATTCTATTGCTTCCTACCCGTATCTCCCACTGCCTTAGACAATTGGTGGCAAGATTGATATGGTACCGACTGATACTTTTCGCTCCATGTTCCTAACGATATGACTCCATTTGGCAGTATGAAAGGCGTGTTGTTTATCGACTGCTATCAAAGCACCCTATCTCTTCTCGTGGTTTGTTGCAAGTTTTAGTACCCTTTCGATGGCATCAATTGTAAATGTAATCTTTCTAAATCCATTTTGTATTTCAGCAAGACCCCTTTATGTTCTAAGTCATTGCTCATTGCTCATTGAGTTCAAAAGGCAAACCGATCACCTGATTTCACCTGAGCCTCACTGCCACGTTATGGGATGAGCACAATTTTTGCTGATTACCATTTTTTTTTGGAAAATCTTCTAACATATTTAAAGGTATAGAATTTAGCTGCCATTGCAACAGACTTTGGAAAATTCTATTAGGTTCAGAAGCTTGTTGAAGTTTAATCTTGTTTTTAGCATAGTTCAGCTCTTTGCATGCAGCTTTTTGCCATCATATTGATCCCTAGTCTCCGGGAAGAGACCAGAGACGATCTCCAGCATCTTCTTTATATCCAAATTATAGGGAGTGACCACTTGTTTCAGTTCCCTGGAGACCAACTGGTATCCTTGTCCCAGCCTATCATATAAATTATATTATAAAATATGTAGGTTCTTTTTTAGTATTCAATATTTCGCCCAGTCACATTTTCCTCATGTCCTTTTTTTCGCTCGTATTAGCTTTCTTCTATACCTACTGAATCAGTCCCATTAGTAAGGCTGTAGGGTCTGTGGTATCCTTCGCCGATTTTCAGTATGCCTATTACACGGTAAGACTATATGCCTGCTCACCTATATAACTCTATCCAAACTGATAAAGATTATTATATGTGTTATATCTTAAAAAATATTTTTCATATTGATCTATCTCTGTTTTTTAAACAATGTAGCACTACAATTGATACAGTGACAACCATCCCCATTTACTAATCTTTAATCTACTAGTAGGGCCTTAAAACGATAAGAAATTATGAAGCAAGAAAAACGTGCAAAATTGGTTTCTATCAGCTTGGAATTTGAGACTGTTAAAGTTTGGGAAGCATTGCTACTATGGGTTTAGGAAGGCTACCATTGAATGTCGAATCCAACAAGAGTAACAGTAAACATTACTGTGGGTGATTTAAAATAATGCACTGATTGATAAGCTAAAGCGTCAAAAATAGTAAAACAGATAAAAATTTAAAGAAAAATATTAAACTTTACATATATCATCTGTCTATAAAGTTCAATGATTGGTATCAAAAAACAAAAACATACTTTTGGTAACGTCCTCGAAACTTCTGGAAACTTTCCATAAAAACTTCTTTCCGAATCGATCTCAGGACCGCTGTCACGCGTCCTTAGCTTTGGTCAACAACTAGCGCAGTGACTTAGACACAAAATTGAAAGGTGACACAAATTTAATTTTAAGATGTTTTTTCTGAATAAAACACAAACTATCAGCCATTAGCGTAAAATATAAACTTGCTAGTTACATATAAATAAAAATAGCCAAATGCCCTCCACAACTGTACTAACGTACAACCATTTTAAGGGGAAATTTTCCATAGCGCCTTTTCATAAATGTGGCTTTTTTCCATCAATTACACGTCTAATGATCTGTTTCAATCCCTGCGATCGTGCCACGTTTATTGGCATAAACTCTTTTCTTCAAATAGCTCCAGAGGAGAAAGTCTAATGGCGTTAGACCGCAAGAATGCAGTGGCCAATCAAGCTATCACCCCTCTACGATATAACACGATTTAGTTTATTTGTGGAGATTACAAATTTATAGCCCTTTTAGTTTAGATTATCTTAGTTATTTTTAGCTACCAGAAGTTTCTTCTAAGAGTCGCTCACCGTTCAAATCAAAGGCTCATCTCACATTTGCAGTCACTTTCGTTCTGGCCCACTTGGTTTCCTCCTACGCGTTGTAGGTCAGCAGAACGTGCGGGGAACCGTCGACTTCCCCACACGTGCACCTGTCTTGGTCGTCTGTCAGCTTCTGGATTCCGATGAGATAGGATCTAAAGTTCGCAGGTTCAGTGACAAGCTGTGGGGTGTGCCGGTTAAGGTATTTCGTTGCTTATCGGGCTGTGTCGAATGCGAGCGTTTCCACTGCTCTCGGTTCTTTACGAACCCCATTGGAACTCCATCTTCTATCGTAGCCTGTGTGTCTTCTGCTTTTGATAGTCTGCTCCTGTTCTCTTGACGTGAGTACAAACATGGCTGCCGCTCTCCCGTTGTGAAGCAGCACAGTTGTTGCGCCTCGGGCTGCTTTTCGCCAAATGATAAGCCATTTTACTTGACCAGATACCTCGTTCTTCCATGGAACACTTTTCTTCAATTTAGTTGCAGCTCCAGCTCCAACTCTTCCCAAAGTTGCTGTTTCAGCTTGATTGACAGACACCTCCAATTTGCCACCTCCTGCAAAATAATATACAAAGAAGATAACTGGTTCAATACTAATGCCGTCTCGGCTGCTACAGTGTCGTAAACACCTACTATCTTAATCGAAAGCGTTCTCTGCATATCAAACAAGTCCTTAACTTGTTTGACCTTGCGCCCATATTTCGATAATATACAATATAGTCGGCTGTACAGCCGATAGTAAAGGCATTTTCTACTCATGGCTTACATCCTCTACACAACATTTCACGCGTCTGCGCCGCCATATTCGCTCGTTCGTCTGTTGCACTGCGACCTTTCACATTGACTACGTTCGACGCCCGAAGCGGGTTTACCATAACAGTCACGTGTATTCCGCCCTAGATGGCGCCTCTCAAAATGTCTCTGGATAGCTAGATGCATGCGTACGAAGCATATTTCAATCAATTGGCAATGAGCGTTTCATTACGCAAGAGGGGAAAACAGATAATTACACGTTGTTCTTGAACACCAATCGTCATTTTAAATATACAGAACAACACTCACTGCAATGGCGGTAATTCGACCTGTGTACATGGCATGGTGCTGCCTTCTATATTACAAATTCAGAAATATTTCCCGCGTGTATTACATAAAATTAACTGCATCTTTCTGGTTACATACTCTCACTGCTGAGAAAATTTTTTAGAAACATTAGAACTTGAACGCACCTCCGTATTAACACAAGACTAATAAAGCCTCTAGAAAGTTGACTTAATGGGCACACCGTGTATATTAAATCTAATCCTCCCGTTTATTTACTTGCCGGGGCATTTGCAGGCGATTTATTAATTTTAATGGAATTCGAACAATTACAAGCAGATTACTCCTGTTGAAGACGGCGTTCACCGCTCATAATTAGGCGCGCTTCCCAGATTCGCCCGTAATTAGGCAACTCAGCGCGCCCTGCCGTGCCGTGCGCCGAGTAAACCCCGCGTTCCGGCCGCGTAAATAAATAAATAGCGCCGGAGCACTTTGACTCCAGCCGGAGCGTGAATTCTGAATCAACCCGTCCTTTCTATCAATTACCGGCGCCATTGCATGCGAGCGGCGGACAAAAGGCGCCCTCACTCCGCCGCTTGGTTTAGGCGTGATCGCGAGCACATCAAAGACCACTTGTTACTGTGATTTACGCGGCGGCCGCAGCAAACGGTGGAAAGCGAGCGAAAAGCGCGCCGAGTGCGGCTCTGCGGTGGCTGACGCGCGCCGGGAGATGTGACATGGTGCAGCTGCAGGTGGCGCGCAGAGATAAGGAAAATGCAGCTCTTAAGGAGAGGAGGATTGCCCGCGAGGATGCTCGCCCTGCTGCTGATGAACTCCATCCTGGCCTATCAAGGTAAGCAGATTTTCTCGGCGAGACTTTTGCTCCTCGAATGCCGGCTGATGTGGCCCCGCCGCTTCCCCCAATTAATCAGATTTGTTGGCTCAGCTGCAGAGGCTAAGTAAGTGAAAAAAGTAAAACTGCGGAAATTATGGTCTATATGTTTCATTTTAATTTACAGCTTTCAAGCAACATTCAGACCTTCTTAGATTTTTTCACGTATAATCGTGTCATAAATTGAAAAGCAGCTTTTTGAAAACTTCCTTAGTTTGTAAATATGCCCGAAATTACGAAATTCTTAGTGTTGTTCTGCGAAGAAAAGCTTTCACGGCGAATTCATCTAGCACCATGTCCATCTGTGTCGCAAGCGCTAATAATGTTTGGACTAAATCGTATTTGACTACTGGTGAAATTGTTTGCTCATTTGCATGACATAGATTGTTTGCTAATAGAAAACTGACTGACACCCACGTTCTGTTGATCTCGTGAAATTTAATCTCTTCTTTCAAGGCTTTACGATAGTCTTCTGCTTTTAGAGAATCTATCGCTACCATAGCGCAAGCGAAATTATTCTCGCACTATGATGTTCTACTTCTCAGATTGTATAGTTTGTGTAGGTTCTTCATTGGTATCTGAATCTTCTAGTTCTTTAACAACAGTTTCTTGGAATTCTTCGGTATCATCTTCGTTGTTATCCCATTCATAATACAAGGGTTTGCCAACGCCCAGCACAACCAAATTGTCATGAATGATGACAACCCTTCAAGTGGTGTGCTTCATCACGAGCAGATACCAAAGTATGCTTTTTGTCTATGTATGAATAGTCAACAGACACATTCATTCTTTTGACGCGGAAGAACTACTTAAGTGTTTTATTTCCAATCGTCTTGTAAGTAACGTTTAATCTCTTCTTTCAAGGCTCTGCCATAGTGTTTTGCTTTTGGAAAATTTATCGCTACCATAGCGCAAGCGAAATTATTCTCGCACTATGATGTTCTACTTCTCAGATTATATAGTTTGTATAGCTTCTTCATCGGTATGTGAATGTTCTAGTTTTCTTTCAACTCTGGTGTCTAAACTCTTAAAGTTTCTTGTTGTTTTCTATTTATTTTCCATATACAAACAAATGTTCCTATTGCCATATGGTGGATCTGGATCTGCACTACGGCTGTCTATACATCCTTATATCCTTTGTTTTTATCTTTCGGTCTCTTCTAACAATTGTTAAGTCGATAATCGATAGGATTCTGAGTTAAATGTATCCATGCACACTTGTAGTTAGAAGAGAGTATTGACATCAACCTTTCCATTTTCACTCAGCACTTCTTCTACATACATTTCCACTTTTCTATCATTTTCCTTCCTTCCAACTCGACAGTTTAAGTCTCCAGTTATTGTTAGTTCGCTTTGTTTGTACTGTACACATATAGTTGTCACTTTTGTCTTTGTAATTTTATTTAAATTTTAGCATCCATTGAGTGACGCCTTCTATCTATTTTTATGAATATTGAAACTGGGCTCTTTGCTCCTTCACTTCGTCCCACTCCGCTCTATATGCAGATATAATTGTCATTTATTTTCTGACTTATGTTTTTTTTTTTTTTAGTTGTCAGTACAGCTATATCAGTATTCGTCTTTTCCGTTTTTGGTGGTAATTCTTTTCCAAATCTTGAACATTCCACTTCCCTGTCTTTAGTGTATTTGTCGTTATTTTATTGTTCCGTTTTATTACTCGTTTGCGGTTGAGATTTGAAATTGGGCCCTGAAAACTCTGAGCAGAATTCCCCTCTCGGACTCACTCTATGTAAAATGTAAATTTCCATCCAAGAATTCTTTCCTGTCAGATTTTACTTTTAACCCTTAAAATTTTACATACGTTAAGGGGCTAAAACCTAACGCTATAACCCTCGCACGTTGGAGGATCTTGTTGCTCAACCGCCCACTGTCGGTCAGACGCTATTAGTTTTTTTGCCTTTCTGCTATTGAAGAAACGCTCATTCTCCTTCCGAGCTATTGACCAGTTACAGTGACCTTTATGATACTATCAACCAGGACATCTGCACGATGATGATTAAAATAAAGTATTATTCCTCTATTTAAATTTAACTTGGAAAAGCTTTAGTAGATCTACCTGCACTTTCTTCAATAAACATTGAGTAACGTTAAGACAGTGTTTAGAAAGTCTGACTCGGGGCCATTGAAACGAACTTTGTTTAGCAAAATTACCAGTCACGTTTTCAATAACCGGTGGATACAAGCTTACCATTACTGCATCGAGGATTAATTCAACCGGCACAATCGATTTACTAAAATTGCCTGAGGCGGCCGCTTTTTGATCAACGAATGTGTACAGTGCAAATAAAGGTGTACCTACAGTTGATGCCACAAAACAACACGTCATTATCGACATCTCCCAACACGAGCTTCCTGTTTCAATGAGACGCCAGTTGTAACGCGTATAGCTCGTATATTTGGAAGAATATAATATCGTACATTAATAACACAGGCATAGAAAAAAATTATCTGGCATCTCAGATGCGTCCATGCCGCCGCGAACGAACAAAACCCGTTCCTCTATAATAGCGTAGCTTCAGCATTTTCGTTGGAGCGGGCACAAAATTACATCGGCAGCAGCGGCAGCCAACGGTTGGTTACAGTATGAAAAATATGGGACCTTGTGAATGGCAATAGGGGCCTTTGAAATACATATCTATTATACTTGCAGGAATAACAGCTTTTCTCTAAATCATAATATTTATTGAGAACGTTCGCTTTCCTTCAAATTTATGCGCACAAATGAAATATTTTTGACAAGAAACGTATGGTTAATTACCATGCATGCAAATTTAATTGAAAATTTGTAGTCTTGCTTTTAATTTCGATTACCGCCTTTTTTACATAAAATAATGGAATGTTACCAGGCCATCGAGCCCAGGAATCATCCAATGTGCTGCTTTTTATTCCAAAAATTTCCATTTTTAAAATAGTACGCTGATGTATTATATTAGTTGATTTTGTAAAAATTCTAAAACCTAATTGGGGTCGCTGCACAGTTGCATTATTTTCCTTATACGAGGACAATTAGGAAAGAAGCTTTGTTTGCATGTGCAACAAATAGACACGGATAGCGGCGCCTGTCCTGTAGCGCTGTACCTAGTAGTTCAGTAGGCAGTGCGGAATGGAAGAAGAAGGTTGTGTTGCATCTTGCCCATTCGCTGAATTATTTTAAAAAAGAAAATGCTATCATAGATAATTCCACCAAAAAGTAAAGCGCGTGCAGTAATGTGATTTCTATGTACCAAAAAGCTTTCGAAAACTACTGTTCATCGCGAACAGTTCAATATTTACGGGCCAAACGAGATGAGTGAAGGTGTTGTACGTCTGTGGTGTCTTATGTTAAAAGATGGGCGCATTAACGTGCACAGTGAGGCAAAACGTGGTCGTCCATCTGCAGTTAGCGACAAACTTGTGCAGAAAATTGACACAAAGGTCCGTCATGCACTTGACCTAGTGGTTGCGTCGCGCCACCTTGACGATGACAAGGAGACTTTTTTCAAACCTTGTAAGACGTTATGACAAGTGTCTTAATTTGTATGGCGACTATATTGAAAAGTAATGCACAAGCTGGTTCAAATATGATCGGGATTGATCTGACACTTACTTGCACATGTCAGTCTTCAGCGTACTCCCTTCCAGAGTCAACACATTTTTCCAACGTCCTGGAAGCATCCTGATGGCATTTTCAAAAAAAGCTTTTGGTTAACGACGTATCCACCCCGAACAGTCTAGATGACAGCGTCGTTGTTCGCAAACCGCATGTCTTGCAAGTTTGATTTGAGTCTTCCGAACAGGTAGAGATCACGGGTGCAAATCGGGACTGTAGGGCGTACGTGGCCGAAGGTTCCATTATAATTTGTGGAGAATTCTCATTGTTCTTTTGCCTGTATGGGGGCATGCATTGTCTTGAAAAAGACTATCCGCTTTCCAACTGCCTTCTGCTTGGATCTGATATTTTCCTGCAAATCTGTTGCCACGAGGTCTGAGTAAAAAGCTGCATTGAATGTTCTGGCATCCGTCAGAAAGTCTACATGATAACCCCTTACCAGTCCCAGAAGAACTTTGCCATCACTTTTTCTGTCAAACGGCTCCTCCGCACTCTCTTGGGTTTGAAAAAACTGGTATGCCTCCACTCGCGTAGATAACTTTTTGGATTCGAACTGCTGTAGCAGACGACCGACAGCTTTCATGCAGACCATTTGGTTCGCGTCCGTCAAAGTGCGTGGTACTCGCCTTGCGTCAGTGCAGGTGGTTTTTCACAATGTCTTTGATACTACCAACACTGATGGACAGCATTGCTTCAAGTTTCTTGATAGTGCCGCACCTATCGATGTTTGGCTCGGTGACGGATGTTCGCGAACGACAATCATGCGGTTCATTTTCCAAGCGCTCCCTGCCCTCTAAAGCATTTACACCGCTCAAACTCATGGGTCCGTAAGAGACACTGTTCTTAATACGGTTGTTGGTTTCATTGGACGCGACGTTTTTTCCAACTAGGAATTTGATCTCAATGCGTTGTTCTACGCTCCTCGGTGCCTTCTGTTTGCTCATCATTCTAGCAACTCACAAACACGACTGAACAGGTTTTAACCAGAAGGGGGGAGGTTATGACTCCATTCTTTCAAGGTCGCACAGCTGCTGCGCAATGCGACTTGTTTACACACAAATCAGTTTCGGTCATATTTGAACCACATTGTACATTTGTAGGTTACCAATATGCATAACAAAGGATCTGTTATTCATAACCAAAGTAATATTCGAAGCAAAATGAGTCCTTCACATATACATCTAATCAAGCAGCATAGCACAAGGCAACAACAATTTAAATTTGAGCTGCATAAATATAATATGCATGTTGTACAAATTGAAAAAATGTAATTGGTGTTTCTTTATAAATTATGGGTTTTTATCATGTTTTAAGGGTTTTTCCCTATTAATATTAGAATAAAAGTTTCAAAACTGGTCTCACGTAAATATACATTACATTTTGCGCATTGATTTGTTGATTTTTTGTGAACGGCACCACGCAGTGACTTACACTATCGTATTTAATTTCATAGAGCATTCTAGTTCGTACTTCTTTATAACATTTTTATATTTTTGACAATAAACTTCCACAATGCTGATTTTCAAATAATCAATAGGCATATTTCCGTACTTTACCCTCGTTTGGTTGGATTTTGGGACTTAACCTCTTGGTTCAATTGTATTGTCATTCCAATGTAACAGCACTAGGTGTGGTTTTACCTCTGCGACAGTCAGTAGTAGCTCCACTTTTCTTTTCCATTACATTACCATATAGGAGAGGGCATTTTGTATCCGATTTACCATTATTATGCTACTATAAACATATCCTAATTAAAAAAGGTACAACATTAGGTGATTTTGCATATACGAAAGATGTATATACTAATTGCAGTTCTCTTTATTCGCTAATAGGTTGTCATTTGAGAAAAGACAGTTGAGAAATGTCAGCGGTGATCGCTGTGTTATACTCGGGAGCGGCTTCTCTAGTCTCCAATAAATTAATTTGCAATTAACGACAGAACATTCTTCTCTTCCAAGTAGACTTCTCAGCACTTTGTACTGGTACTGACCTGAATCCTTTGTTATTACACATAAATATTGATGTGTATATCTGTAGCTTCGAAGAATTGTAGCAATTTTTGAAAGTCTTCGTTAAACATGGAAGCAGAGATGTGTTTAAGGATAATTTGTGGTCTGATTTTCTCCATAAATCGATTGTAGCTTTTATTACTATTTTGATTAAAATCGCCTTCACGTCTTCCCAATCTTTTTTTAGTAAGGTTCTCGTATATTGGCTTAAAAGCATCTAAAACAACCTAAGATAAAGGATTATAATGTTGGAAAGATTTTAGTTCTGTCGCAGATGTCCTCTACCACGAGCACCAGTAGAGAATTTGGTGCGGTTATAATTAACAGTTGGGCTGAAAAGTTCGTAGGCTGACACATAAGCGCGCTAGTAGTATTAAATCCAATGTGCTTTTAGTTAAACCTAACCTTCAAAAGACTCGTGTATAAATTTGACAACTGTCGGACTATTAGTTTAGGAGATATCGTATTTTGAGTGAAGCAACTATTGTTAATTTTAAAATGGATAAAAGGAATTTCAGTATTAATAAAACACTGCTTTTGAAAATACCGTTGAAACCAAGCTGGCTTGATAAGCATTATTTAGACTGTGCACCAGGAAAATCAACCGTTGAGAAGTTTCAAGTTTAAACGAGGCGAGATGAGCACTGATGACGATGCACGCAGTGGACGCCCAAGCAGGCTGTAACGGACGAAAACATAAAAGTTCACAAAATGATTATGAATGACCGTAAATTGAAGTTAAGCAGATAGCTGAGACTCTGAAGATATCAAAATACAGTGTTGGACATATCTTGCATGAATATTTGGACATGCAAACACTGTGTGCAAAGTGAGTGCCGCGAGCTCACAATCAGCAAAGTTTCAACGTGTCGTTGATTCAGAACAATGTTCAGCGATATTCAACGGTAATAACCAGACGATTTTTGCGTTGATATGTGACAACGGATGAAACATGGCTTCATCACTACACTCCAGAGTCAAATCGACAGTCAGCCGAGTGGACTGCACGCGATGAACCGAACAAGAGTGGAAAGACGCAATAATCGGCTAGCAAGGTTTATGGCATCAGTATTTATTGATCACCTTGAAAAGGGCCAGACCATCAATAGCGATTATTACAAAGCGTTGTTGGAGCGTTTGAAGGACGAAATCACGAAAAACGGCCCCATTTGAAGAAGAAAAGTGCTGTTTCATCAAGACAATGCAACGTGCCACAAGTCAATGAAAATGATGGCAAAATTGCATGAATTAGGCTACGAATTGCTTCCGCATCCACCGTATTCTCCATATCTGGCCACCAGCGACTTTTTCCTGTTCTCAGACCTCAAGAGAATGCTCGCTGGAAAGAAATTTAGCGCCGATGAAGAGGTAATTGCCGAAACAGAAGCTTATTTTGAGGCTAAAGACAAAATATATTTTAAAAATGGTATAGAAAAATTGTATGATCGCTATAATCGGTGTATCGCCCTCGAAGGCAATTATATTGAATAATAAAATCCAATTTTATCAAAAAAAAATTTTTTTCTATGTTAGCCTACGAACTTTTCAGCCCAACTGTTATAATGATACGACAAGGCAACCACTGTGGCATTTTTGTTTTTACCTTAATCACAATGTCTCCGTATGATTAAACCACAGCAAAGAATCAGTTTATGAATCATCTTAGCTATAAATTTTCCTTTTCCATAAGACCTCTTTATTCTTGCATACACGCAATAAAGTTGTCATTCTGTTCCACACGTGGCCTATGCACAATTTTCATAATACACGGTCCCCAAGGTAAATTCAGAAAATAAATAACGACAAGAAAATTTATTACTCACCACGACCTCCTCAAGCCAGAATCCAAACTTGCTGCACACCAACACAACTTCCTCCTTATCCGTACGTGTCATCATCTCCATGATGGAGACCCCTGAGCTGTCCTTAGTGTTATGATTTCTCTCAGCGACCTTCGCCTCGACCACATCTCACACGTAGTAGCCAAAGAGATTACAGTCGGGGCTGGAGGGTAGCTATAAGTCGGAGAACCAGTGGTAATGCATATTCTTGAATAACCAGACCTGGATCTTCCTTGCCTTGCGAGTTGGAGTAGAGTTGTGTAGAGTTATCCAGGACTTGAAAAGTTAACGTCACCCTTTCCTCAAAGAAATGGGACGCCATGATATCCGCTTTACTGCTCACAAGCATCAATATCATCACAGAGGCGGGAACTTTTATATACAGAGCAATAAGCACTTCAGGGACCGCTCAGCTGATCCAGCAGTGATCATTTATGTTACATTCCTGTCATGGAAGAAGTTCTTTTGTCCGAGAAGAATCTGGGGAAACTAACTCTGTCGTGTATGATGTGGTTTAGTAGTACTTGGCTGTTTAACGCTCTGTCCACCTTGTCTTTCTCGATAACAGTTGGGGATTTCTCGGAACGAAAGGCTTGTAGTACCAGTCCTGATACACTGCTAGACTGACCGTCGACCTCGTCACGCCCATTCTTTTACCAAGTCCTTCATGCTCTGCACAAGATGATCCCGATCGAATTGCTCTTACGATTCGATCACTTGGTATCAGAAATTACCTCCTTTTGTACTTCCATCTGTTCACTTCCATCTTTCCGTAGATTTAATCAGCAATCTTTACTGTGTTTCGAATCACTCGTCTTTTATTTCAAAATGTTCACTAAAAATTGCGCTAAGAACTTTTGACGACCATATTGAGCATCTTCCTAAAGCAATTCTAATTTAAAAAAACCTACTGAAAGCAATTTTTTAACGTTACGACTTAGCGTGACACCTAAAGACCGAAAGATGGTCCAGAAGGAGGTCATTCGTGCAAAATTATCATTTTGAAATGTGCTCCAACATCTGTCCACGTCTTCAGAACAAGACTACACTCCAAATAAAAGATTTGAATGTTTTATGTTGCCGATTCAAAGCAACTCGAATAAAATTCAACTGAAAAGTGTCTCGCGTGCAAATTAATGGTACCATTATCGCTAAGACACGGCCGTATAAATATTTTCGTAATCTATCTGGCATAGGCTTTGCAATAATTTACTACATTTAGTACAAAAAATAACTACGGGCCCTCTAAACAAATTTGTACCCCAATACACCTATAAAGGACAATTCCCTTTAAATTACATATAAAGATTTGGCAAAACTTCCTAAAATTGTTTTCTGTTCAACTGAACAAAGTTTTCCATTGTATGACACTTTTTCTTATAAATTTCCTAAAGGGAATAAAACTGGTCACACGAGTGGAATAGCTAATTTAACGAGTGATCATGTATATATTATACATTTGTCTTCAATAGCACCACTGTTAAATTGTTCGAGCTTAGAGCCCTCTAATGCACAACGCTCAGTAAAATCCACGATATAATCCGACCTCCTTTATCAAATAGTTGCTGAAGGCTCAAGAGAGATCTGTTGTGGTTTCAAGTGTAGTGTAAAGGGAACTTTGCTTAACACTCTCATATAAGCATTCTGAGATAAGGTTATATATAACGTGTTTAGGCAACCTCTATTTTATTATTAATCAGAACTACAAGCCTATAGAACGTTGGCATTTTCTACTATTCATTTCCATTTATTTCGAACTAATGCTAATGATTCCCGGTTAGCAACATTTAATTTCCTCAAGTGTTGTTCTGCTTGATTTTTTCATGTTTGTCTATGTCGTTCCTTCAGGTTCTTCTTTGTAAATTTCCTTGACAATTCTTATTTTTTGTAATCTAGTTAGGCATCCTAATCGTCTTGTTCTGTTTTATTTAATTATGTTTCTTATCTTAGAGTCTTGAAACAATTCTTCAAATTTGTATAATCAAATTATATATTTTCTCACTTAAGAAGGGTTCTCTATATTTCAAGATATTGTATATTTGATCTCCACCAGCTGCCATCTTTCAATTATGTGATTTCATTTTGTGTTTCTTCTAGAATGGGCATTACTACATCACCATACACTTTAGTTGTTACTTCTTTTTCTATATCCCCTTATGTGTCTTAAAGACTTGCTCAAAATACTCGAGCCATGGTTTTTTTAATATCCTTGGTTTTTTCTCTCTCTTTCCATTAAACTACTTTCTTCAGTTTTTTTGTGTAGAACAATCTTAGTCGGTTGCATTAGAAGTCTTCTTCTTTCTAATTAATTTATTTGTATATTGTCTTTTTCGTTTCTAAGAGTGGTTTTGGTATTTTCCTAGTGTCCTAGTATTTGATCTTAGCTTCTTTAGTATCACGTTTTAAATATTCAAGTCTCGCCACTCTTTGTTGTCTTATAACTCTTTTACGTTGGTGCTCAAACCATTCACTCCTTTTCTTCTTCTTTTTTCCTTCTTTCTAATTTGACTACATACTTCCATCTTCGTTAATATTTTTTTCTTGTCATATGTCTCTAATACTGTTTCAATAGCTTTAACATACTTTGCTACAACTTCTTCGTCTTTTAAAGTCTCTGTAGTTAACCTTTTTTATCCATTCTTTTTCACCTTTATTATTTTTCTTTTAGTAAAATGTTGGCCATAAACAGCCACTATTTATGTCAGCCCCACTTCAAATATTTATGCCCGTCACATTTTTTTGTTGATGGTTTGTTTGTTTGGAGTAATCCATGTCCCTTCGTGAATGTCTTTATGCTGCATATAAGTAGCTTTAATTATTTTTCTTTCTGCGGCAAAAGTTTTTGTGTTTGCCTATTACTCCATCATAAACTTCTTCTTCCCTATTTTATAGTTGTAGTTTATAGTTCTGATAAATTCTTTCCAATTCTGTATAAAATTGAACTTTCTCATTTTTCGGGATTTCCTCTCTACGTTTATATCCACCATTTATGTTTACTCTTTCATTTATATCTTTTATATCAAAAATTGTATCAATTGATTGTTGAACTGGGAACCGTTTTCGAATCCGTTCACCGAAATTGAAAAGAGTGTAGTCTTTAAGTGTGGTTGTTGAATTGTCTTATGCTCAGTTGTATTTTATACTTTCCTGCTTCTCTTACGAGATTTTTCGCAGCTCCCTCTTTATTAATTCATTGTGAATTATAAGTCGCGAAATAAATTTTTTTGTTTTCTTTATATTCTAACTCATTTTCCGGTTAGATTTTCGTGTTTTTTCTTGTTCTTTACTTCATTTAGTGTTTATTGTATTTTTCTTTTCCTCCTTTCTTATTGTTTCCAGCTTATTCTTGCTTAATAATTTTTTGTAGTTTTATATTTAGAACTTGTTTCCTTGTTGATCTTCATTAGCTTTTCTTCTTTCTCTACCCACTTCCATAGTTGTCCCAGTTGTGGCTGTTTTCTCTGATTTCCTTACCTTTGTTGCTATCTGCCTTATTCTAACTTGTATTTCTCTTTCCTTTAGCGTAAGGTCGATGTCTATCAGTAAGTGTTTCTGGTTCTCCAACTTTGATAACTTATTTTTGCTCTTTAATATATCCCTTTTATCTGCCATGTTTTCAGTGGTGATTATATAGCGTTTGTCACTAATTATAGTGGTCTTTTGAAGCCTTATTTCTACATTTAGTTTTTTTATCGGTTCCACTTTTCTTTTGCCTTTAAAACAATTATTTTTGTTTCATTCATTAATAGTTATATTCTATGTTGTTGTTCCTAGTTTTTCATTGCCTTTCCTCTAATGTAATTTTTAGCTCAGCATCTTTTTTTTGTTTTCATGGTATGGCTGTTGCCCTTTTTTCCTGTATTTCGTGCATTCCTCCGTTATTTTTTATCTAGTTGCATTCCTTTATTATAGTTTGCTGTTCTCTTTTTCTAATTTTGCTAATTTGCCCAACGTTCTCTCCAAAATATCTTTGCGTTTTATTGTAATAAGCCAATACAGTACGCCTGTACATTACACTACTTTAGCTGTTGTTTTTGTTGCTTATCAAAGGGAGGTTGAAGGATCTATTTATGGAAGGTTTCAGTCATTTTTACCAGTCTTGTCTAATTTATATTTAAGGTTAGAAGACAAACTGGCTGACATGTTAGATTTTTTCTGAATTTATTTCTTATATTTAGTCAAATCGTTCTGCTTCCTACGCATCAGTTCTTGTGAATTGAGTTTACTAGAGATGATCCAATATTTGGATGTAATGTGGGAGTCTCAACGCAGATGTATACACGTAGGCAACGCCAAAAACCCTAAAATTTACTTTTTGCATTTCGTATCGTGCTTAAGATATGTATTTCTCAGCCATGCGTCAAGGTAGGTTAGGATAGTTACTCCCATTATATTATGCAATTTTAATTTAAATTTAAACTTTTTTGTATATTCCGCCCATTTAAAAATAGCATGTTCGTTTGTTGCCGCAAGTCCTTAGTTTGTCGTTATACGTTAATCGCGATTTTTGAATCGCAACGCATTGTAGGTACAAATTTCCATAATTTCCACAGCACAAATTTGCTCAACGTGTCGTGGGTAATTATTTGGCCACCGGACAACAAAAACACACTTTGCGCGGTGTGCAAATTTCAATGTGCTCATTAACTGAAACCATATTATAGGCTTGTAGCCACTATAAAATGGCCGCAACATGTTATGGATATTCGTGTTTTACGGCGCTTTATGGGTGCTTATGTTTTATCTGCAACGTGCAATCGAAGTTTCTTTTTCATTTTTTCATCGAAATCATTGTTATATTTAACCGCATTTTTAACACAGCCACTAATTTGGAAATAAATTAAAAAAGTAAACGACACAAAACGCTTATAGTTTCTTAGGCATATTATTTAATGTTTGTTTATTCCTATATGCGTCATCATTATCCCACTACTGCGTTTCATTTTTTAACACCAACGTACTTAGACAAAGTTGTGTTCATAGTACAGCAACAGCGGTGCAACACGTAAAGTTGCTCTGATTCCAATGGTGAAAAAATGCTTTTTAAGGATACTTTGAAATGCATCAGTCACAAATTTGGGATAGAAAAGTTTTTTTGGACACACGAGCGTGCATAGACATCAGAATTGTAATGAGGCAAATTAATTGTGGAAAAAGAGACTTAAGTATCCTCAAAAAGTCCTGGATTCCTCACAGACAAGCATAAGTTCATGATGCTGATCATCGCATTGAGGTATTGTTCTTTCCTCTTTGACAAGAAGGCAATTATTCACATGAAATACAGATGGGAGGATTAAAGGACCTGCAACTGCAGTCTTTAGTTTTATTCTATTTATAAATTTAATGATACGTCTACAACAATTGTATTCACGCAAATTTTTATTGTGAACAAGCTTTCCAGCCATATTTCGATAGCAATGGTCCAAACGTACGAAATTTCTCATATTGCCTCTAAAAGGATTTTTTACATGCCTAAGTTTAAAAAAAACGTTGGAGTATTCTTCTGAAGAATAATTTCTTTATTTTCTAAAAGTTCTAAAACAGTCTGTCAATGTATCTACAGCATTCAGGGCAACTGATAATCATCGTACAGTGCCTTGAAACTTTCCAGAGACCTGCTTCTATTGGTGATTTAGGAAAAGCTAGGAACTGTGTACCTCTGATAAATACTTAACAAAACTTCTGTATTCCAGGACAAGCAATCAATGCCGCAAGTGAAATAAGAATGACTGTGATCTCTAAACGGAATCTTATTGAATCAAATTTGCTTATGGACATAAAAAAACTAAGACGAATAAATTCTCTTGAACATGGAGACTGAACTAAAAAAAGCAAGACATATCTGAACCTTCAGAACCAGCAACTCTTAATAATTTGACACAACCCTTATGGATCAAACAACCATATCTTTATGGAGGACGTTCTCAATATTATTGATAGAGACGAAAAAGGCGACCAAGCTAATTACATGATAAAGAAAAACAAGAGCGTTCTAGATGTTATCTAGAAAATTACCAAAAGGTCAAGGGTTGCTCTATTTGTAGAAAAACAATTTATTCAACTACAAAAGTTGAAGAAGCACAAATCAATTTTAAATATTTATTTTTGCCAGTTGAGCTAATGCTTATTTCGAATTAAAGTTATACGACTTCATCCGGAAAGAAACCTGAAAGTAAACATTTTCCAACTTAAATATATGCGCTGTCTGAAAATGGTTTCACCTGACCTTCAGTTGCTTACCTCAAATCATTTTCATCCTACCATTCGCACATTATTAATAACTGTCTCTGGGCTTTGGCTTGGCGAATCTAAAAATCTTATTCGGTGATGTCGAAACGGGTTTGAGGATTCTATAGGCGTGTTTGTGATCATTAGGGATGCTTTAAGAAGATGATGACACAACATTCTTTATTACCACTTTTGTGTAAAATTACCTAACATTTCATTGTCGGGCTAGATAATGGGAACTAAAGTATTGAAGAGTAAAGTGGCATAAAACCATCATGTTTCATCCATTCTTTATGAAGGTTACCAGAAGCGCCTACTAATGCATCACCATCTTCGGAATGATTATTATTTACTTCCAACAATAACGAAAAGTTCGTCTAGTCATATTTAATTTTGTCAAAGTGACGTAGCAAAAAATAAGGGTGATTCCTAATATTGTCCAGCAACATCTAGACAACCAGAAATAGTGTTGGAGCTTACTTTAATCCCAGAAAAAGTTTATATTTGGGCGGTGCGGCGTGAACTACAATAGAACATCCGAATGATACAAAAATTGGAACTAAGAGACATCAGGAACCATCATTTTATTGTGAATCGAATGATTGCGTTGGGTGGCAGTCGATCGAGAACTTTTGTGGTGAAAATGATTAGTTCCCGCTTAAATCGATGAACTCAATTGATCTTTTATTAAATGCCCTATATTAGCTCTTCTTTAAAAGAAATCGGAGCCTTCGAAGTCAAATGAATGTGAATACAGACTCCATCTAAGCAACACCGGCGAGCCTTCTATCGAAATTAAGATATGGCACTACTGCAGAGCTACGAGTGGAACGTTTTTTAACTAAATCGTTGGTACTTCCCCAATGAGAAGAAATCAACAAGCTTGTACATTATTTGTATTCATTCGAAAAGGTCAAGAAGTGTCGCATTGTTTGCATTTTATTCTTTAGCTTAACCATTCGTAGATTTCTTCATTATATTTTTTATATCAAGATTAAGCTATAGGTTGTGTAGTTCTGAAAGAATGGTTACTTCACCATCAAATATATTACTCTCAGTTTTGTGAAGTCGCCAAAATTAAACCTTCGTTTTCTTCTCGAGGAAAATTTTGTATAACTAGCCACAAATATGACGATTCGATGAATGACTTAACCTCATCAATTCACATCTCTCTCTAGGGAACTACAAGTACAATCTGATGGAGGTCTTCAGCTAGTAGTACAGTGACACCTCCATCACTTCATTGTTTATTTTACCAGATCCTGTATCAATAACATTAAGGGTCTGCTTGTAACCATCCATTTGCAAATCATACTTGTAATGAACTTCGTTATTCTAAATTTAACATCTCATCCCCGATCACCAACAGGCACCTTTAGCGCGATTCCATCTAACTTTCTATATTTCCTGTGTAGTAATCTCAATCGAATTGTTATTATACTTCTTTTAAAGACAGTTTTGAGGTACCATGCACTTAATACAACAATAGATAACCAAAGGAGGAACATGTCAGAGGTGGATTCCCCTTTACTTTTGGGACCCGCGCTCAAAATCGTTGAGTTACGTTTGCTTCTGCCTCAAAATTTCCATTTCGTTGGAATGAAATTACAGAGGGTAGAGGGGTGCCCGAATTTGACTAGAAACAAGCAATACACCGCTCACGCTATCAAGCTACTAATAAAGGGAACCTCCGGTATCGGGCATTTGAAGAGAATAATGAACAAAAGGACCCAGAACCAGCAGCCGATTCTCCCAACCATATTACGGACCCGCGTGTTTAGACACCCGCGCGCTTCTGAATTGATTTTCGGATCTGAGTAACGCGTAAACAATATGAGTTTTCCACTTTTTTCGAACCTGCTACACTTCCACACAAAACATAATGGAACTACAGGCTATCGCGTTTTCATAGTTCGGAAAAGCTAGAAATATTATTGATCCTGTAAACTATGGAAATACACATAGTAACTATTCTCCAAGAACACAGTTGGGTACCTATGATGAATGGAAAAGGCCTTTAGTCGCTACCCTTGTTCACGTAGTTTTTACAAACTCAATATAGTTGCAGTAATGCGTAAGCACAGAACTACAGTTGCTTCAGCTTCCTGCTTTATTGCGTGACGACTTGTAGTTTTTACTCCCTCAAGGCTCATGTGTAAGACTTAACGATGTTTTAGAAGAGAAGGTTCTTCTTAAGCACTAATGAAATTGTTAATCCACCAAGGATATAAAAGAAAACTTCTACTTAATAGAACGCCCTACAACTATTGTGGTTTCATTGCACTGGAGGGTTAGAACGACTATTATGGTAAAGTATCTCATATCGTTCTGAGTTATCACGTACGTAAAACAGAATCCCCTGGTAAATAAAAATGGTAGTACAGCGTCCTACCTTCTCACATCATATCAAAGCTAAACCTAACTGTCTGGAACGAGAGGTACTTAATTACCTTTTAATAGAATTTAACTTCTCGTTCTTTATTTTAACGGCGCAGAATGCTAACATGGTTCTACAAAATAATATGTTGCTGTTAAAACTAGTGTCCTGGCGATAGCAAAGTTACTTTATTAGCTGCTGATATGTTAGAGCGACCTCCTTACCCATTAACAAGTTTCATGTCGACATAACGTACTAACCTCTACTATACACGAGGAAACTTGTTGTACCTCAAACGCACCTTTTCTTTGTCCTCACTAACGAAAAAAATAGTAGAAATCGAGATTTTTTGTAAAAAAAGCAGTGGACTTTTGACTGTACCATAAATGTTGATATGATACGATGCTATCTGAAAACGGCCATTGTGTTTCAGAATACGATTAATAAAATGAGTGGTCAGGATGGAAGCAGACAGTGCAGTGGTTCAATCAGAAATTCTAATGATTGAAGCTGAACCTTCACCATTGCAGCATATACTAGAAGCTTTTCTCTTCCGTTTGAGAACATTACAATAAAAATATTTGATCTTCCATTGATTATTTTGAGTACAAAATGTTGCATAAAGTTCAACATCTAGTTGCCACTAGCTTGTATGACTCATTACAAGTATGAGGTCGAGACATAACGGAGAAGTACTCCTTGAGGTTGGCGTGCTTGCTCCCATCGTTAACTACGAAAAGGGCATAAAACAAATAATAAGAAGTGTAAATGCTTAATTGTGAAAAAACTTTGGTTAACTAAGACCGATAAGTTATAAGATAAAGAAACGTAAAATGCGCTAATACGAAATGTAATATTAAGCATTCCCCAAAATCTTACGCAGGAAAGATTTGATTACGTTACATTTATGGAACATTCTCGCTGCCACTTCACATTCCGCGAACAGAGCTCTATCAATTATGAGAACCGTGGCGTTCCAAATTAGGCGAGCGCTCTGAAAGACGCCGAACATGAATAGAGGCACTCGCTCGGCATGTGTGTTACCACGTGCACGCAGGGAGGATCTTCGAGAGGGTAATTGTATCACGTTATACAACGAACACGCGCTGCCATCAATTATGTACCGCTACCTTACTAAATCTTGCCGCGCTAAATGGAGGAGGCCTTACAGAGCTTAAAGGAGAGCGGCGAAAATGCACATCAATCTAGCCAGTGATTGAAAAATATTGATACTCGCGCCTCGACGTGATGTTCGAATGAATCCTACGTGGGCGTTCGCCGAGATGGACGAAACAATTATCGTCCGAGATGGAAATCCCTTTGTTTAAAGGTGTTGTCGTTAGTCTGTGTCAACGTATTTGTTCTATACTCATATAATCTGTAGTACATACCTAAAAGGTTTCCAATTTATCTATAAGGTATAACCACAACCTGCTGTTTTGGTTAGTAAGCGCTCTGAAACTAATGTCTTTTACGTTTATTCATTGATATTGTAAAAGGCAAAGTGCGTTGTAACATTTTGATTGAACACATTTTCAAATAAAGGTAATATTATTGTGTGGCTGTCGCCATTGTAATTTGGCCATCGATCAACAAGACTCACATTTCAGCCTATTGTACGTTTTATGAGTATCAATACACTCGCCTGTGGTGTTATTTTGATCCTGTATGACACCCACCTGGAGCAAGCTTTGCAATACTCCACCATTGCCGCCACCAGCTCCGACCATAATTTTATACTCACAATATGAACAAACTAACAGAGACGTTCTTCATTTGTAAACCAATAGTTATGCATGAGCAACTGGAGCGTGAGTTGTCCTTCATAGCGCTATCGCCCCTGCGATAAGATTCAGTGTTTGGTCTCCGTCGAGTTCAAAAACTACCAATAAACATCAATCGATGAAGTATTTTCACTTAGACGGTTGCAATTGCACATATTTGCTTTATGATCCAAATAATGATTTGCGTGTGTAGTATGAACTTAAATTGTAATACATAGATAGCATTCTTAGGCCGTACTGCATCAACGGTCAACCAAAAAGCAAGCTAAACAAGCCAAATTATTTGAGTAGATATCACAATCTGCTTTTATAGTCCCTAGGATACCAATTAAAGCGTTAAAAAAGACAACGAATCAAACAAATTACCGGAAAAACTAAAACTCGAAAATATGGTCAAGAACAATGTAAGCGCACACTATAACAGAATTACGTAAAGAAAGAACAAGACGAGACGCAGATCATGGAAAATAAAGAGTTAAGACGAAAACAAGAAACAGACATAATAGCAAATAGAATCGAAACAGAAATAAATGAAAGAAAGGGGAGTATCATAATACTAAGGATAATTTCATTGAATAAAAGACACAAGAAGTAAAATATTTGTTATTTAAATAAATTAAGGATGCCGTGATCACGCTTAAATTTGAAAGCTAAGACGATAAGCATAGAAATAATGAAAAATGAAAGTAAACTAAAAGGGAAGATTTTGTATCAAGGATCGCGTAGTAGAAGAAGAAAGGGGAATGTGGAAAATATTAGGTGTTTATGTACAACACTGAACCTGTGCAATAAATTAGCAAGAAGGAAAAATCAGAGAAATCATAAAAGTATATAAAAGAGAAAGAGATTAAATTTTATAGATCAAACCCAGAAAACAACACTCCTCAACCCCCATCAAACAAGCCGCATTAATAGACAAAGAGATGTCCTATACAAGTTTTCAAAAAATTCCAGAAAAATGTAATATTGAACAAGACATGCATAAAGAACTAAATGTAAGTGCAACAGTGCGAATATATATGACAAGACATGGATCAACAAAAAATATACGATGGTGTAGATAAAAGAAGATAAACAAAAAGCAGAGGATAAGAAAGCTGAGAAACAGTATAAGCATAACAATTTGTGTCAATACATAAAAAAATAAATACAAAGAGAAATAAGAAACGATAAAGATAAATTAAAAATTTACGTAAACATTTTAACAGATTACTGAATCAAGAAAGTGAAATGATGAGCCAAGAAAAGGAGAAACAATGACAAGACACGGGCCAAGGGCGCAAACTAATTTAAAAAACCTACCGAAATTGTTCTTACCAATTTTAAAAATAACAATTAAAATGAAGAGAACCAAAAAATTACAGTTAATCTATTGCCAAATAAATTTTGAAGGAATGTAGGAATGGTAGTGATCAAGAGCAATATATACAGTATATAACAAAACCACCGAAGCACGAAAGAATATTCATTCTAGGACACAGCGTTTGCCAATTATAAATGAAACTGTGATAATCACAAGGAACAAAAAGAAAGTGCAAAAAGTGATGAGACCAAAACTCGATAAAGAGAATAAGGAAAATAGCAGTTTCAACCGAACATAATAAAATAGAAGCAATAAAAGTGATAATAACATACTCTTGAATGGATCGAGGAATTCTTTTAGACTAACATTTCTAGTGGACGAAGGGCTGCTTTTGTACCATTCCTGTATAGCAGGGACGTAGATGCAATGCCTGATTGGGGATAGGTTGATCATTTCGATGTTTCAAAGGTGGAAAATTTTGGCTTGTTCGGATTGAAGGTGTTCTACTTGTACATTGCGTATTGGGCTGATATTTCCTTCAAAATTTTTGATAAATTGTGCATCCTCTAAGTTTGCTAGATGTGAACCTTTGCATAAAGTACACATGACTGGAGTTGTTCGTGATTTTTAACAGCACTTTGTATCATGTCATCCTGCACATTTTAAACACGCGTATGACCTTTGTGTGCCTATCATTTTGACATACAATATATTGCACAATTTCCTTGTTTAGCTTTGGTGGTTCAACAAGAACATGTTTATTTTGTATTTAGTGGTCTTGTATACCTTTTTATTATTTGTAGCTGGTTTAAGGTTTTCATATAATAGTAGTAGGGGATCCTTGGTCTGCTTATATTTTAAGTTCATAGTATTATATACTCTATGACTTAGTTTTGAAGGTCCCTTTATTTCATCTATTAGAAAAGTATGATTTAATGTTTCAGAATAACCATATGACCTATCTACATTTCTTATCTGGTATCCATGATGTATAATCTTGTTTGCCTGCATATACTTGATTATCATACAATGTGTAGAAGGCGACTATACCAATTGTAACAACGTTATTGTAAAGGATGTGGTTGATTGTTAACGACTGCTGGAAAATTTTTGTCATTTTCTTGTAATTCATAACGCCATCTGAAAAGATTTTTTTATTCAGTTGCATGTTTACAATGTACTCAGAGTAGGCGAGTAATAAGTAAATTTTATAATGGTTTACATGTGGCCAATTCCGCTGAAGTCTGCGTGCGACTAGCGATGATTGGATAGCTGCTCTACAAGATCATTTCCATGTCCTACTAGCTTATGGGTGTATGCGCTTACAAATCTTTGTACTTCACTGGCAACATATGTTAAATATTATAGTTAAATTCTATATGCCCAGATGCATTTCAGTATTACTTTCTATAGGACGAGCTTATTGAATAGCGAGAGTTGTGAGCAAGGTCCAAGTAGCCAATACGCTCAAGGTGGTACTGTAGATGTTCTCCTGCAATTTGTGGTGTTTGGCTAGCCGTATTATCCACAAATGTAGCGATCATAGTGTTATCAGATCGGAAGAGCAAATCAGATAGGGGAGTGGTCCCAGTACGCTGCCCTGTGGAGCTCCGGACGCTCTCCGGGATACGATTTTAGTAGTAAATCCGACTTGAAGAGTAGTCTGATTCTGTATAACAATCCGTTATGGGGAGCCTAATCTAAAGCCTGCTTTTTGTCCAGAAACGTAGCTGCACAGACTTTTCTGGGTTCAGGACACTTCATAATTTGATTCACAATCCGGTGGTTTTGATGTATCGTCGAAGGCCGAATTGCTACGGTGGTATTAACTGGTCAGGGTCTACCGTCTCCTTGGTTCTTGTGAGCACCAATTTTTCGAAGATCTTGAACATGAGAGGCTTATTAGTATGTAGAACGTGGGTTAGTTGGGAGGGTTTCCAGGTTTAGCAATCATAATGATCTGAGCAAACTTCTATTGAATCGGAAAACTGGCGAATCTTAGAATACTAGTGTAGATTTCTCCCCTCAGATCATAACCTGAAGCTTTTCAGGGATTTGCGTGTTGAATTTGCTGACAGGCTATTCAGTTAGAGAGAACGGGACAAGTGGTAGGTGTGGCTAACCCGGAACGTCCAGGAATATTTCGATTTCAGTGTCATCGTTATGTCAGGAATACACATTGGCAAGATATTTCTCAAAAGTATTTGCTGTCTCTTAATCTGTCCTAGCCCAACTGTTATAAAGTTTTCAAATTGGTGGGATTGCTACTACTAGCTTTGTTGCCTTCCATGTAGTGTGATCAGAAGGACAGAGTTGTGGAATATAATCCTTGAAGGATCCATTGCGTGCTTCTAGTAACGCGGCATGCAGTTAACGAACGAGTCTATTATAGGACGCTTTATCTTGCCTGGATTTCGTTCGCTGTCACTTTTTCAAAGCTCTACGTTTTTCTACAATGAGGTCTTATACGTAGTGAGGGATGTTAGTTACTTCGGGAGTGATGTTCGTAGGAGTAGGAGTGATTTGTCATGCAGCTGCCTGGCGGTTAAGTATTGTATGGAAGCATCAAAATCTCAACTGTCTTTAATTCTAATAGCTAGGCTGAGGTTTTCGTCCAGAGAGTTTCTGAACTGATCCTAATCTCTATATTTAGTACAAATTATTAGGGGTCTGTCTTTTATGATTATACTTGTACTTATAGTAATGGTGACTGGGGAGTGATCAGTGCAAATGTCTTGGTTCGATTCTGCTATAATATATTTATTTGCTATACTGTTGGTAACTGCATAGTCCAAAGGGTCCGAAATTTTGTGTGGATCACTCCAGTGAGTAGGTTCTCCAGTCTATAGATAGTTGTAGTATTCTTATGGTTTTCTTATTGCTCTTAAGAGGTTGCGCCCTTCTGAATTGATTAGTCTTGACCTTCAAGCTGTGTTTTTTGCGATTCAGTCGTCTCCTGCTAAGAATCTGGGACCTAGGGATCTGAATAAATCTTTGTATTCGTCACTAGAAATGGCATGCCTCGGAAGGCTGCATATTAGTGCAACTACAAGCGGGTATGGGAGAGTGTAAACTTGTATACTTGCACTTTGTATTTTTTCTGTTCGATAGTGCGGGCTTCGTGATGGAGAATTGCATTTTTAACAATCACGGCTGAGCCACCATGGACTGGTCCATCTTGTAACGTGATATTTTCAGTGCCATCCTGTGCGTTGCATGAGTTTAAAAATAAGCAGTATATTTGTTGTAGTTGTAGGAAAGTTACAACTTCGGGAACGTGATCAGCAATTCCGTTAATGTTCCATAATGCGATACGCAGTGAAGTTGTTATTTTGGGGCTAAATTGTTAATAACGGTGGAAAGCATGTTTAATATAGTCATATTTTGGCTTAACAATTGTGATAACATTGTTTTGAATTCGAGAAAATGTGATAGCGCATCATGGTTATTCATCTGGTGAGCAAGGTTTGGCGGGTTGTTACTTCTTTGAACTCAGGTTGGATGATAAGCAGGTACTTTTTGTGTGAATCGTTGGTGGTCATTATGGGAGTTATTACGTTGATTTAGAAGAGGAGTAAATTTATGTTTATAGCAAGAGGTGGTTGCTGCGGATGAGTTATGTTTGTTGTTCCTCTGGTTCTTTGCAGCCTTTGCAGTCATTCGAATAGCCTCCGCCACAGAAGGCACACTTACCTAGGGTGTTGGGATGTTTCTTGCATGCTGAAGTATTGTGTCCACCACCGCTTTTGACGCAGGTAAAAAGTTTATTGTAATATGTTTTCGTGTGTCCGTAGTCTTGGCATCTCAAGCATCGGGGAATAATATTTTCCCTTCTGGGCGCTGCGATCGTAACAATTATGTTACTGATATGTTTCATATCAAATATTTTTTTATTGTTTTCGCTGGGTTCCAAGTCTACCATAAAGAGGAGGAAAGGCTATTTAGTTACTCGGTGGCGAATGTTTATAATGTTGAGGACTTTATATAACCTTGTTTGGCTAGTACGTCTTTGATGACATCCACGAAAGTAGAATAATGTAAATGTCGGATGGCCACTCTATAGGTTCTGTTCTCTTCCAGCTGGTATGTGTGGTAAACAGCCTCATCTTTAAGATGTCGCGTTAGTTTTCTATTGAAGTCTACAGTTAGAGGATTAATTTTGATAGTTCAGTTGGACGTTGCTGATGCATAGTATTGTTCTCTTTCAAGAACCTGAGTGAGGTGTTTTATAATTTTCTCGTAATTAGTAACACCATGAATGTAGACGGGTAGGAGTTTTTACACTTTGCTTGGGTTTTTATCTTGTACATGTGAAGGGGTGTCGTATCTGTTAGATGTGGTTGATGAATTTAATTGAGTCGTAGTGGAGTTCAGTTGGTGCGAGTTCATTTTCCTTTTTTTGAGTGTCTGCCATTCGTGTTTGGGATTCGGTGATCTTTCTTCATCGTTATTATTGTTCATTTGGGAACTCAAATAATCTAAGTGATTGTCGGCGGATGCTTCTATAACATTTTGTTGGCTTAAATTGGATTGCATTGGTTGTGAAAAAGAGGGAGGGGGACTGTGTTTGTATATAGTGCAAAAGAGGGTGAGATTAGTGCTTCGTTATGGGGTTATTTAAAATAGCTATTCTGTTGTTCCTTGTAACTTCCTCACTCGGTCTTTCTTAGTTGCATCGATTATTTTGTACAATTTGCAACTCTTTATCATTTCTGGACGTTTGCTTGATAAGCTTCAGTAATTGTTTGCATTTGTTACTTTTGACTTTTTGACAGCTAATATGGCAGTTAACTTTCGTTTCCTGTTAATATTCATTGAAAGTTCTTGTATTGTGCACCAATTGTGTGGCTGGCATATTATCTTGTTATGGTAGATAAGGTTATGGTTGAGTTAGTGTTAAATTCTGGTTGAAAATTTGTAGAAAAGTACGGTGTGTTAGGAAAAGACTAGAATGCATATTGGTTTCGTTGATAGTAATATGAACGTTATACGAGGTGCTTTCAAGTTCTAAGGTCTTCAATTCTTTCTTCTGGAAAAGTACTTACCCAAGAAAGTTCAACGCAATCCCCATCTAGACATACACATTTTTCACAACGTTATAGCCATTATTCCATGGCTGCTAGCAAGATTTCTTTAAGGGTGTTCTGCACACTAGAAAATCGCTGATGCAACAGCGGTCACGGAGAGTGTCCTCCATGGTCAAACATTCATAGCAGCATTTCGTGTCAACATGTCCTGAGACACTACCACTCGCGCAGCCTTGTGTTGGTCGATCAGCATTCAGGTCATCATGCAAAGTGGACTCCACAGATCCTACGGAAATGCTAAGTTTAGAGGCGACTTCACGAATACCTAGTCAACGATCTTCCGTAACAACTTGCTCCACTCGCGCAATCGTGGTTTCGGTCGGACTGGTTCGTGGTCGAGGCTGCTTGAGTACATTGTCACACAACTCTCGACCTTCTTTAAACTTACGCGCCGTTGAACGCACATTTTTAACATCCATGACGCCTTTACCGCATGTCTTGCTCAATTGGCGATGCATTTTGATGAGCGACTTGTGTATATTTCTCACGTCATTTGAAATTAAACGCTTTTTACTTACTCCCACTGCCTAGAAAAAATCTGAAGACCTTAGAACTCGAACACACCTCATACATTTGATAAAAGCGATAATTGTTGTGAACACAGGATTTTCATTCATTAACGGCCGGGTATCAGTATTGAACGCACCGTCAGCAGCATTTTAGTTTAAACGCTTGGACTCGAATAATTTTCATGGAAGGAACGAAAAACTATCAAGCACCCCATCCTACCACTGAAGCCGATGTGAATATTGTACTATTCCATATTTATTAGCAGAAAATGCATAAATACATATATTAAGTTTTATTTCTTGTTTTTAGATAATCATCAAGCATTTTTATATCTAATAGACATTTTAATTTAGTATTAGTATCAAACCATATTTAGGTTGTGTTGCCAGGAAACGTATGCTTGAAGAAACCAAAATATTAGCACTGATTACAAAACTGTAAAAAATTACCTTCTTTGATATGCTGGATAAGTGAGAAGTAAAATTTCAGAATTTTTCAAACCCCTTCTAGATATTACATAAAATTCATAGGCCAACTCAAGTAAATCCCACAAATTGGAATGCGTAAGTCTATAAATTCTGAAGATCTTATTTTTCGTATTTAGGAGTTAGGCCAACATTGGCATGCTTCACCAATAAAATGCAGCTATTGCTGCGTTAATAGCTCTTTCAACAATTTTATGGCTGTGCATTGTGGACTGGGAGCAATTTTCCAAACTTAGGCGAAGAAGCCTTCATTTGTATTCTGAGCAAATCCGTCCAAATATCTTTCTGATAAATTATTCTCGCTCAATCCTCCGTATATTGGCTTTTGCTCTATTTTGAATAAGAAATGCTTATGTTAATATTTATCAAAATATCCTTCGAAATTTGCTTTCTGCCAATCACACCAACTATCTTCGCTGAATAGGAGTACTAGGGTTGTCCATCAGTAGACAGAAAATGGCCTTATTGATATTAATAACCAACCCGCAATAAAATATTTCGTGCTGTTTAAGTTTTTTTAATGTTCTTGTAGCTCAATTCTTTTACAATCTTCCACAACTTCTTCGGAACCGTAAACCCATACACTTCTGATAATTTTTGATTGGAAGAAATGTTTACAAATCTTCACCACAACCACAATGCTTATACTTCACAGCACTGGCAAGCTTCATTACTAAAATGCGGGAGCAAATCCTGCATAGGTATTCTGAGCGAATCCGCTCACGGTCTGCTGTTGCCGAAAATCACATTGTTCTCAACTTAAGACAACCTCAAAGAACTGCAAAAAAATTCCATCTGATATAGAAGGTAAAGCATCAAAATCCAAAGGACTGAGATAATGTCATGTGTAAATAAAATCCTAATACAGGGTGATAGATGGGAGTTGGGCGGTGTTAGAAAAAAAGTTCTCTGCAGATTTTTAAATAAAAATTTGTACAAAAGCAGAACTCAAGATATGCCACTTTAGTTATTTATTCGGTTACGAAAAATAATGTTACTTAAACTTTTAAATGCACCTCAATCCTTTGTTTGAAGTAGCTGTTGACAAATCTTGAGCACTTGTTATCAGAAGTCATCCTTTACTTCGTTTAAATTGCGGAGTTTGTGAGTGTATACGTGGCTCTTCAAGTACTCCCTGAAGAAGAAATTAATCTGTGGCAAGTCAAAAGATTTTGGAGGTCATGACACATGGTCAAGTTTCGAAGAACTACAGTTGGTGTATTCGTAGTAACTGAAAATGGGCATTTATTAAGTTCATTCATCATCCTAAGAAGTTGTTCAGCATATGAATGTAATGTTCAGAGTTAAAAATCACTGCTTCGTCGTTTTCCTGAAAAAATACAGGCCGATAACAGCAAAAGGGACAATTCCATACCACTCTGCATTTTGTGTGGATGCAACCTTAAATATTTCTATAAAATGGTTTTCAGCGATTCAGGACTCGCTTGCATGCTTTCCAGCAGACCGTCCAAGACTCCTAATCCTCAACTTTGCACAGTGTGGGGGGCCTGGTGGCTTCTCATTCATAATGTTTCCGGCTATTCTGACTTTCCATTTTTCAACGAAATAACCGCTACGTTGTAATGGACTCACAACTTCGAATAAAGTTATAAACACACAAACGATGTTGTAACGTTCACTATTTAATTGTAACTAAATCGCCATTTCGTTGAAGAAGGAAAGTCACCTAATTCGCTTCCTCCTATTACCATACACTAAATGCTCTAGAAACGTTGGACCGCCTTCGGCCATCCTGTATAATGAACAACGCAGAATTGGCGAATATGGGGATTGTGTATATCTTGGTTACAAAAACGAAAAACAATCTTTTAACGTATGCTCAGGTCCGGACTAGTGCAAAGCATTTGATCAGTTAATTAGAGATAAGACGACGTACTATAAAGCGACAAATGCTAGACACATTGTTAAAAATGTCCACATAAAAGCTATTAAAATAGTTAAAGAGAAAAATGAGTTCCTGTACTTCAATGATGACATTCTTTGATGTAAGGTGGAGAAACACTATTTTACAATTGTTACCAAATTCAAGGATACCCACTCATGCTGTGAATCGATGATTTTAAAATAACTGCAAAATTAGGATGGATAAGAAAGGTACAAAACAAGAGTGATAGTGAGGAAAATAACGCCCTGCTATACTTGTTATGTTAATCGTTTCTCTCGCCTTCGTACTAATCGCCATTCCCAAAGATTCCAGTACCTAAATATTTAAATTTCATTTCCTATTATACAATTTTTCATCAACGTCTTTATTTTTTTCAAATATTTCTCTGCGTAAGTAAAAAAATTGGCTAACAAATTTGTTGGAGAATTCTCGGTTGACTTTCGTGTTGATTGCCGCTTTTCTATTTGAGGGTAGGCCGACAACAGCTTATATTTTAACAATTGATAAGACGGTTATTGTGGCACAGATTAAATTCAAATTTTAATTAATTCAACCTTCTGAGATGTGTCCAACCGGGAAGTTATACCAAACTTACCAACAAAAAAAAACTTTGGAAGACAACTAAGTCAAACACATCCAAATCCTGGACTATCTCAAATACCGCAATTTTATCAACAATTTAATTCAAATTTCACCTCTAAACATATCAAACTTCGGTAACAAGCACACAGCAGACTTCTCCGAACTCATTCGAATTAGCCAAGACAAAAGGAACGAAGATGAAATTATGTCCTCGATGAACACAACAAACAAATTCCAGTTATCGAATCTGAGCATAATGTTCAAATTGAAAATGTTGCATGCGCTCTGGAAGATCTAGCCTTCCACTAATATATATTTAGTGAGTTGACGATTTCAGAGCTATAACTAACTGTGAGTAAAGTAAATGAAAAGCCCTGTATAGTGGCCATTTGCGATCTATACCGCTCAGTCTCTCTCTCAAGACATTACAGATAAGTTACACAGCGTAGATCATTCTCCAAGAAACATAGTAAACATCAGGAGTAAGCAAACAGTCATTATCAATCCAATTCAATAATGAAGAAGTCCATAAAGTAGAGTTTGTACAATAAACAAAAATTAAAATAAAAGCAGATCGAATCAAGAACAACATAATTCAGTCTACATGCTGCCAAGCCTATGGCCACTCCACGACCTACCGCACAAAGCCCTACAAATATATCAGATTCCTAGAATCACACGTCAATAAAACCTACAGAATGGCTGGGAGCACTCTCGCCATAACTATCAGTATCGCCATTCACTAAAATTAAACGTTAATTTTCGAAAGATCCCTCCCAAATCTCTACACGCTAGCTACAAATCGCAGCGAAATAAACAAATTTATCACTTCATTAATTAATTTAGAAGTACAGTTTCTCCGAAAAGCATAATTTTAACTATACAAAAACAATTAATAAATGAACTCGATGGAAATCGAACTGGTCCAAAAGCCCTATTAAGAAAGCCGCCATGTTTTTAGACTACAACAAAACAGACTACGCTTATTCGAAAACCACGATACATCAAATCCAACAATAAAAATTCCATGCTACAACTCCTATGCAAATCACCGTTCGGGTAGAACTGCTCGCGCAGGTTCAACAATAATAATCAAATCAGTGAAAGATCACTAATAATCTACTATAACCAATAAAATCTAAAACGCATTAACTATCGGAGCCATCTACTGTCCGCCTAGACATGGCATTAGAGCCGATGAATATCAAGAATTTGTTCTTTGTAGCAGAAGACTGGAACCCCAAGCATGCTGTTGTATATTCTAGACTACCACACCCGAAGGAACATTAAGTTCTAATCAATTGATGAGCCGACCTAGTGGCCGTAAAACGTCGAATTTGCCGAACTTTGCAGCCATAAGAATTTTTGACTTATGCAACAAATGTGAAAGCAACTACTAGTATTTGAGTACAACATCACCACAATTTTGTGCAGCTAAAACGAACTGAAAGCAATTCTAACATCACATCAACGACGATGTCAGTCTAGCACACCTAACGAAATTGACAGATCTGTAGAGTTCCTCGCGAAGCTCATTCAAGCTGCTTCGATTGATCACAAAAATGCACCTGAGATCCTCAATACACCGCCAACTATAAAGCAACTGGCAATACAAAGAGGTCCAAAACCCCTCAATCCTAAGCTGTCGTATCACATCGACTTCCAAATGCCATTCAAGGAAACAAAAATGCAATAATCAGCTCCCATATTTCTCAGCCTTCTCCATTTGGAAAGCCACAAAAATATTTAAAAGGCCCACTCCCACAAATCTTCATCCTATAACCATCCAAAGAGATAGAGGAATATCTCAGACCACCGGGCCAATTATTTCTACCCTTGAGATCACTCTCACCTGCGGAAGTACCCCTAGCTACAATGTCGTGAGAAATGGCAATATACATACATTCATGTGTTCGCTATTTCTCAATTGAAATTTGTACTGATAGCTATGATCGGCAAGCCTGGAAAACCTCCACGCGAAACCGGCTTATATAAAGCAATGCGTCTATTACCTGTTCTATTCAAGATTCTTGAACGTTCACTGCTATACAGAATAACACCACTGATACTCCTGTACACCAGTTTGACTTTTGCGACAAACATTACAGCGTCCAGCAATACCATAGAATAGGAATTTTTAGATATCCTCAAGTATTCGACAAGGTTTGGCTTTGCAGGTCGTTATATAAAATAAAAAGAAAGCTATCTCACCAAGTTTTCGTCCTTTTAAGCGAAGAGCACTTTTAGGTCCAGTTCTAATGTACGCAGTGAAACTGCCACCTCAACTTTGGTGTTCTATAAGGAAGTGTCCTCGGTTCTTTCTCTATATTGAAGACAGCCAAACCACAAGCAATACTTTAATTGCTACTTCCGCAGATGACACTGCAACAGTGTCATACCAACCCTAATAACGCATCTGAAGAGTTTCAGTTATATCAAAACCTTATAGAATCAATACATCCCAATGAAAACTGAAGCGAAATAACGAAGATTCAACCTTGATCAAAGATTGACTTGGAAAGCCCACATAAAAGGCAAACTATAGCCACTCAATTTAAGTACAAAAGATTTGCATTCGTCAATTGGACGTAAATCCTAATTGACCTTAAAAAGCAAGCTGTTGCTCTATAAAATTAGTGCTTTAAATCATCGAATACTAAAGTATTGCGCTCCTTCCAATCAAACACAGTGCGTGTTCTAGGCAGCAATCACATTCTCTATTACGACGTCAAAGTTTTCGTCAACCTTCAAAATCAACATGAATGATGCTGCCAAAAGCAGAAGTCGCGCTTTAAATCGCACCAATCAAATCATAGCCGACCTCTACTTGCACCGGTCTGATTAGAAGATTAAATCGGTCGGAGAATTTTGCTTAATGAATCCTTAAGATCCATCAGTGGACGATACCTCGTTCGTGTCATATAGGAACCATGACATACCATTTACTTATTCCTCTATTATTTGAGTAACTTGGAAATATTAAATGGAAAAATAAAATATTTCCACATTCATAGAGTATTCTCAGTGTGACAAGGAGGAAATTTAATGTTTTACATTAACACATTTAGCTATATATTGCGTCTTCATTTCAAAACTTCTATTAGTTACATGGGACAGAAATCAAAATTTTTCGTTTGATATAGACAGATGTTTTCCCGCATTGAATTTGTGTGATCACTACCAAACACTACCTATGTAATATGTTTAGCTTTCCATGTAAACATTACAAGGTGAATATTGGATTCACGATTAAAAGAGTCTTTAGATATACAAATAGGAGCAAACTCGACCAAAAGTGGCCGTGTAATGCGGACTCATCGGCCCATATCATGTGCAATGACACCATGCGAGCCGCTGCTTGAAGATTATATGGACCCATAGGTAGCATAACATTGATGATCTTATTTCCATTCGGGATGGTGCACCACTCACTTTGGTCTTACTGTACTGTTTGGTCAGACCAACATTTTCGAGAACATTGGCTGGGATGACTTTCTAGAAGTCCAAATCTCACGCGTTGTGATTTTGACCTACGAGTTTAGGCAAGGAAGGTGTAAAGGAGAAAGTTTCACAAACTGCAGGACTTGGAAAGCACAAATTCAGGAGGTTCTCAGCAATGCGGCTGTCTTTGGAAGACTGTGGATTCCATCTCCAGCTGTTTGAGGAAACTAGTTGACGCCACCGGTTCCTACCTTGATATTTGAAGATTTGCTTTCTTCTTCCTACGTAATAAAATACATGCAGAATTTTTTTCAATACATTTGTGTTAGAAATGTGGACTTTATTTTGATGTCTAGTTACTACTTTTCGCCGACTCCAACACAAAGAAACGGAAATTTGCCAAAAACAATTTTCTAGAAATAGTGGGATGGGAAAACGAATATCACAAAGAATATCTGGATCTTGTCAAAGCCAGTTCCTCACACGCGAGCAGCTCCATCGGCGGCGCCCTTATTTCTCCAAATATAAGGTGCCGATTCGTTATTCGCGCTCCAGCGCTGACGTATCGCGCTCATGTCTCCGTGAAAACTTCCACTTCTGGCCATCTACAAATGTCACCGATAATCGGAAAATCTCCCCGAGCCGCCTAGAAATAAAACGTCCGATTTGAACCGGCAGCCGGAAGAAAGAGATCCGCTCGCAGAGCCGTGTGATATAAACGCGAAATCCATCAGGAGCAATGCCACTCCAACGCCCGCCGATGGCCACCGAGCCCGTTTTCGAATTTCCACTCGCCGTCCGAGCAGCCACACGTCCAGGGCTCCGCCGATTATTCCGGTTCGAGTAACTTTATTTTCCGAATAAGATTGCCGTAATTACCTCCCACGGCCCAGTTAAATTGAATTTCTGTTCTATAAATTTCAGCCCCGATGGCGAGGAAATCAACTATTGTTTGCCAGAAATGGCCTATACGTGTGCCGTTTTATCCAAACAAAGTTGTATCTGATTTATTAAAAATTTTGGGTGAAACAATGTTGTGCCTTCTACAGCTTAATGAAATTCTTGTAATTGAAGTGTGCTACCATACGCCCAGCGTGTGTTTGAGATTAATCTAGATGTGTAAAATCACGGAATTATTTTCAGAGCAATGCTCGCTGCTTTGTTTACTTGTGCTCGTGCAATTATGCTAATTACAGTTTTCGCCCTCCTAGAAGCATATTCGGAATTCGATTAGACTAAACTCCATTCCATTCCAACTTTTGGCCATTACATTAAACTCCCTGGAGCAGAAACCGTGCCCAGACCGAGACCTCCGAAATTTTCCGTTAGGACTTCTGGCACTTCTGGCGCAATTCGCGCGAAAAGGGAGCCTAACCTTCGCTAAATCGCCCTTCCGAGAGTCTATCATCAATATTAAGTTACGTCCGGCGGGTAAAGTTATATCTGGTTATATCTTTCCTCCCCGTTCCTTTTGTGGCGCGAAACTTCGGGCGGCGCTGCTCCCTGATACTTGAGAACTCCGGGGATGCGCGTCCGGCCAGATGCGGCATTTTCCTGGGGATTCCGCGACCCGCAGACGATTCACCGCCGAAGCCCAATCGAAGGCCCCCGTGCGAAGGAAATCGAAGATTCGCAGTCACGCGGGAAATTCCGCTGCAGGGATTCCGGCGGGGCAGCCGTGCATGCAAATGCCTTCATCGTTCCGGTCGGCAGCTATATTTTCGCCGTTTTTTGCGCGCCGCATTAATTTAATTAAATTCCCCAAAGCGCGGCGAGAATATCGCTAATCTTCAAAAAAGCAACCGCGCTCGCCGGGCTGTGGTCGCTTTTAATTGCAGCTTTATGCTTATAACGCTGTAACTGCTAGTTTGGCTGCCGGCACGTACTTTTAATTGGGGTGGAGTTTTAATAACTCGACGCCAAGACGCGCACCCCTACACGCAATCCTGATGCCGTTTATCTTAATAATACGCTGGAAGAATGCGCGGGCACCGGTGCATTTCAGGAGAATGAGACAAATTTTTTTATTGACTAGCTTAATTTACCATCTACTTCTACAGAAAGTGTTTAGTAAATTTAATAATATAAAAGGCATTGGTAGAAGAAACCATCCATCGATGACACTCCTAGGGAGATCTGTGCGCGACGATTGGATTACAGCAGGTTATTGGGCCATGTCTTCTTCAGTCGCCTTAGGGGGAGGCGGGTGCTTGGTAGGCATTTGCAGAATTAATTAATTGCTATGCCCGTCTAATTTTTGAGAGTAATTCGTTGCGAATCTATTAATTTCATTAACAACGAATGCTAGCTGAAGGTCTTCGTGAATTGTTTTATTGGTATCGAACCAAGGCCCTTCAACTATTACGCGAAGTGTTTTATACTGGAATTGTTGCAGAATTTTAATTCTGGTCGGCTTTGCACATCCTCAAAGTTGTATACCAAATGTCCAAATTGTCTTTAACATTGCTTTGCAAAGTAATAGTTTGTCTCTGATTTATAGTTGTTTCCCACCAAGAAGCCAATAAATTTTACTTAATTTGAGGTGTAATTGCCTGTGCTTAATTTATATGAGTTTGTTCCACCTAACTCGTTGGCCAAGATGTAGTCCTAAATACTTAAGGTTGATTTTGATTAGTTAACTTCTATCGGCCATTTGTCGAACCATGTGCTAATTTTATTGCAATTAACGGGATTGCGTGGATGGACAACATTGCGATAACGTCGATCAAGGTGAGAGTCACAGCATTATCAGTTTCTGGCAAGTCAGCTGTGTAAATAAGGTAAAGGAGATGGCTCAAAACACTACCCTGGGGACACCGGATTTAAGTTGATATGAGGATAGTTCCTTTGACGGAAAAATGTTCGGCAGTTAGATAGGATTTAAGGAATACATAGTAGCTTGCTAATACCGTTTTTAATTTAAGGAGAAGTCATGCTTACCACACTTCATCAAACACTTGAGATATGCTCAAAGACATAGCGGTATAGCATTTCTTTTCTTCCAGGGAAGATAATACCTAATTTACTATCCTGGGCGTTTGATGTGTATTTGATTGATCTTTTCGGTTCCCAAATTGGTGGCAAGACAGGTGTCTAAATATATCTATATTTTCTCGTACTATCAAGAAAAATTTTTTCAAACAATTAACTCATCATGGGCAAGAAGATAAATGGCCGATATGAGGTCACATTTTCTGGTTCATTTCTAGGCTTAGGTATCATCATTATGTGTGCATATTTCCAGATGACTAGGTAGTTAGAGAGACTTGGCATACAGCTGTAAATTATCCTGCGCTATCGCTGAGCCAAAAGTCACGAAATCGTGTGGTAAGTGTGTGATAACCAGGCCAAGTTCAGCTGTAATTCCGGTAAAACTCGAAACTTTTCCAAACCAATAATAATAAATCAACATGTATAACATAAATGCTCCGATAACAACAAATACAACATATGTAAACCCACAATCATTTATTCCAACAAAACCAATGGATTTTTTACTAAACACCACAACTTCACAAACGCTTGTTAATAATACCAATCCCAATGAAGACAATATGCCGATCAGAAGTGACAAATCAGAAATTAAAATCTTGAACGACTTCCAAGTAGTTAGATCACGTAATAAGAAAAGGAAAATTACAGATCCACCTTCATGAAAAACAAAGCAAACAAATTCAGTAACAGTAATCACAACCAAATATAAGATTCTCGCGAATACAAACGAAGAGGCCCAATCAAGTAGCAAACCAACCAACAAAGAAATACTCTTCAAGTTCATCCCTTTATTTTACAGTACGTAAAAGCAATAAACCCATTATTAAATCTAGTGAATAGTCACACCGATAAAAGAACTACCTCTATCAGATAATGCTGGGAAAGGGAGGCAAATTACAAATCAAAACCGAGGAAGATTATAACTAGCATAATTGAGTTAACAAAGCAAATGAGACTCTTAAGAGAAGAACCGATTAAAAATAAATGGCTCCAATATATAAAATATCCTTTTGAAATGCCAATGGTCTTATAAACCACAAGCAAAAGTAGAGATCTTCCTTAAACATCATAACGTAGATATTTTACTAATCTCAGAAACCCACTTAAGTCACTTAAAATTCAAAATTATTGAATCTATTCCACTCAGACGCTGACAGACAAGCGAATGATGGTACGGCAATACTGATCAAGCATCAAAAATTTCTTTAAGGAACAAACAGTAACTGAAGATTAGCACGATTAGTGTACTGCCCCCCAAACTACCCTACTAGCAAAGAGGGATTCATCGAACACTTCCGATCCTTAGATAACTGATTATTAGCTTAGTCGGGGACTTATAATGCGAAATATGTACTCTGGGGCTCACGTATCACTGCACCAGGACGTGGCAAAGTGCTTAGTCAAGTTATACAAGACTTACAGGTTCACTACCTATCAAAATATGAGCCGAAGTACTAGCCCATGGATGTTAATAAAATTCCCGATCTGTTGGCACTGCCAGGCCATATCAGGGCATCATGTCATGCTCGGATCTATCTGCAGATCATGCTTTATTTATAGCTAGAGTAAGTGCTATCTAATAAAAGAACAGACTGGTGCTACTTTAGATTCTTGATTCATGTTAAATTCAATATGAAAATTCCGCTCAAAACCAATGAAGATATTGAGCCAGCAGTATCCTACCTTAGGCAAGTAATTCAAGAAGTGGCTTGGAAAGCTACACCTGATGTCCTTAAACAAACACAAGAATGCTGTTCTCTTGCTGTGAAAAGAAAAATTACACAAAAAAGAAATTTATGGAAAACAAGGCAAATGGCTAGGTGCCCATCTGACAGAATGCTTTATAATAAGGCCACAGGTTAAGTAAAAACAATAATTAAAGACCTTAAGAACAAAAGCTTCTAAGAATACCTAGAAAATCTAAGTCCGACGGAAGACACATACTATGCTTTATGGAAAGCGACAAAAGGAATAAGCCAATGCCTCCACTGCGTAAAGCAAACAGTAATTGAGCACGTACTGACCCGGAAGGAGCTGAAGTATTCGCACAACATTTAGGGAAAGTGTTCCAGCCTCCGCCTTCATCTGTAACACCGAAAGAATGTTCTGAAATTCAGACATATCTAGACACCCCACATCAAATGTCACCGATGCCAAAACTTCTCACTGTAAAAAAAGTTAACGAAATTATTATAATGATTAAAACAAATCTGCATTCAAACAAGGTGCCTGGATTTGATTTATATTATCAAAAAAGTTCCTCGCAAAGATAGAGTTATGTTAACGATTATGCCCGGGCGCAATAGAAAAGTTACCCAAATAATAACAGTTCCTAAGCTTGGAAAATTGTCAAACGAAGCAGCTTACTATAGACCCACCAGCCTACTTGCTAAAAGACCAACACCTATCATAGAAGGGCTAAACTTTATACCTACTAAGTTTCGCTTCAGAAAGGAGAAATCCACTCTCCAGTAGGTTCACCGCGTGGCTGATTGCATCAACCAATTTTTTGAAATGAAACTACACTGCACGGCACTGTTCCTGCATGATGGTCTCCTTTATAAAATAAAAAACACACCCCCTCATTCATATTTCATCATGTTGAAATCCTACCTCGAAGGAAGGTTCTTTCAGATCAAATATGAGCATCAAACTGATCTATATCCGGCACGGTCTGGGGTCCCCCAAGGCAGTGTTTTAGGGCCTTTGTTATACCTACTTTATACGGCTGATTTACCCACCAATACACAATCACTGAGAGCCAGCTTTGCAAATGATAAGGCCATCCTGGTTAAACCCAAAGATCCCGTAACAGCTGCCAGGATGCTGCAAGATCATCTACAACGTGGTTAAATGGACCAAAAAGTGGAGAATTAAATTAAGCGAAGCCAAATCGCTCCACATCACTTTTTCAAAGTATAGAGGGAGCACATCACACGTTTACATTAATAATGTACAATTGCCTCAAGTTTCGGAGGTGAAATACCGCTGCATACATTTGGAGAACGCACTTAAAAGAAAACAACTGGAGATCAAGCTTAGAAAACACTACTGGATTCTCGGAAAAAGATCCAAATTGTTATTCCAAAACAAGCTCTTGGTCTATAATGTAGCATTTAAACCAATCTGGACCTGGTGCTCAGCAGCAAACACCATCATACAAATTATTGAAAGATTCCAGGCAAAAGTGCTACGAGCGATGCACCGTACCATTTAAACAAGTGAAAGAAACCATTACCAAATATAGTGAAAAGTATTTAAGCCAATTGGAACTTTATAGTAATCCTCTTGCATTTAGACTTCTTGTTAGTAGTTCAGGCATTCAAAGACAAAACCGAGCTAAATCACTAGACCTACCGTATAGGTTTACCTAGCAATTAAGGTTATAGTTTTTTTATAGTTTTTGTTACCATTGTATAGAACTAATCTACAAGTCCACATTTTTTTAAATAATCTCTAGGTTTAAGTCATTAATCCTCACCCCAACTCATATTATGTTTAATCATTTACCTATTAGATTTGCTCGTTGTGTATACAGATACAAATAGTTTTTTTTTTTTATCACAAGCATAACTTCAGCTGTCGAAGTCTCTTAGGGTTGTCATTACTTCTAAGGAAGGGAAGATTTCAGATAAATGTTTTGCAAAAGTTTCAGTCTTATCCAAGCTAGTCCGTTCTTTCTAGTGGCTCGTTTGGGCATTTGAGGCCCCTCAATTTTCTTCGTGGCTCTCCAAATTGAGTGATCATCTTGCTTAAGGTTCTTGATGTATGCAGCAAAAGCATCATTTTATGTTTCCCTTAACAGAGTACGCGTCAGACAACTGTAGGCAATTTTATCTGCAGAGTTGTGTTTCTTCCGGATTCCCCTTTTTTCACAAATCAGATCTCTAACTATTAAAGGTACACGAGCTGTAGGTTTCTCTCGTTTGAAGACAATCATTATCGGGGTAGCTTAGTGCGGGGTAAAATTTTTATTAAAAATCTACAAGCGGAATTATTCTAGAAACCATTTAGGCATCATAATACAACATGTGAAATAAATAGAAATTAAGAATTAAGCAACGTCCATTTTGTGTTTTACGACCGTAAAATTAGTTCTGTCCGGAGAGAAAAGAAAGTTCTCTTGGTAAACCAAAAGAATCGAAGAAAAATTCAAAAATTTGCAAAATGAGACGTTCTAAAGAAAGAAGGTCCAGCAAACTAGGTCATCCAGGAAACTGTGTAATTTTCTTTAACCACGTTCAGAACCAAGTTAATAAGTTAGTTTTTGAGTAACCTTTTAGAAGAATACGAAAATTCGGTTTTGAGAAAAACGCATTTAATGTTTTCAGGGGGTAGAAAGTGAAGAGAATTTAAATTCTGCCTTTTTTCAATAAAACCTACAATTTTTTATAATTCAGCTAGCCCAGGACCAAACAGGACTCCTTCATCTTCTTCAAAAATTCATTCTCCCTCAGTCGTTCTTCTTTTCGAGCAGACCAAGACCCTTAGGTGCTATCCAAGCTTCGACACTCCTGCTTATTTGTGCGACCCTTGTCTATTTGTTCGGCAAAAGATCGACATTGACTCCCAAGAATGATGTTGTCCATTATATGCATAATGTATAAAATAGCCCCATATCCTTCGTTGAGCATTCCCCCAAAAATATAATTTGCACTACCTTTGTACTGGGCTCAAGATGTTTTGGAACCAATTTCCAAATAGTGCTCTTAAAGCGTTCATTGACATTTCAGATCGAGCGAGCTAAGCAACTTTCCAATAAATTTCTCTGAGACAGATCTTTGTATATTGTAAAATATTCTCGACAACGTCGGCCAAACAATTATAACCTATTCCTGAAGCAAAAACTACCCGTGTACCTGGAATTCGCTTTCGTGGAAATGCAAGTAGCCATGATATACCAACTACAGAATCTAAATTTCTCCTTATAACAAGGCCTTAGTAAGAGGATAATTCTTTAACCAAAGTTTCCGACAATTTTTCTTTTCCTTTAAGGTTTTTGTCTTTACCGATTTTACGTAACCGGTTTCTCATTTATTCTTCAATATGACGTATATAGTCTCTCTTCATAACTTTAAGCTCATCACCATACGGATTTAGACCTAAAGCTGCCTAAGGGTTTTCGGATCGCCATCACCGTTGTAGTTGCCGTATTTGACACCACATTTTTCTTCCGAATGACTAAACATCTCGATTTTGCCTACTAAACCTTTATAACTACAATTACAGTTTTCTTCATAATGTTATTGTATTTATCATTCCATCCAGAACCCAATTTACAAACTACTCTTCGCGACCAACTCAATCATCATTTCCTTGTAATAGCCGATCAACGAAGTTACTGCAAATAATGAAACTTTGAAAGCAGTTGAAGATCTTTCCTGTTTTTCATGCACTTCTTTCTATTCATTTATTTCCTTTGTACACAAAGCATCAAGTACCGTTTTTTAGGCACCATGCAGGCAGGGGTGTCTATAAGATGGTATGCGCTTTTGCTAAAACCCTCTCTGATATCCATTACTCCACACAGTAAGTTGATCCCATCTTGTCCAACGCCTAAATATTTCATCACAAATACTATGCACCCATTTATTTCACATCCATTAATCAAATATAATTTTGAGACCTCCGCACGTACAAATCACAGTTTTTAGGATTCATCGAGCAGCTGCCCAAATAAATGGAATAAGAGACTTCAGCGCAATTGCTACCTCCTAACAAAGCGAATCGGTAGACCAGCTGAAAATTCGAATTAAAATAAAAACGATTGAGAGCTGTATTTTTTTTTCTTCAAACAAGCTTTAGTATATGTAAAATACAGCTTTCAATCGTTTTTCTTTTAATTCGAATTTTCAGCTAGTCTACCGATTGGCTGCGTTAGCAGATAGTAATAGCGCTAAAGCCTTTTTTTAATTCTGCGCCAAGCTACTCCCTTATCACAATATTAATCTAATTCAATTTTGTTTTATTGTATTCATTATTTTCTTAGTAAACGTTGGTATAAGAAAAAATGTCTCATGCACCATGCATAATGAAAAATATAATTTTGGATATAAAGAAAAAGCAAAAATGTAGTAACAGAATTAGCAATATATTTAACGATGACAGGCTGAGATAAAAGATACGAAAGCAATGGTTTAGCAGAATTAAACCAATCCAAAACTTGAAAAGCAGTAGGCGCTGGTAAGTCTTCATAGAAGCGATTAAAATGCTTGATGAGGAAAATATAGGCAAAATAGATGCATCTTTTAAATAAATTAAACCTCTTTATAATTATTTACTTGCCAGATCAACACTACAATTGTATTATACATGGCATTGTTAATATATTTAAAATGATTATTCTAACTTATGAGGTGACTTTACCTAGGTTATAGTGAACTGCTCCTTCGCACGTCGTGATATTTTTGAGAAATTTATTAGTGGTTGTTTTAATGTAGTCTTCGATTGTTGGTACACCTAGCTCATCGTGTAGTTGTTTATTTCTAATAAACCATGGCGCGTCCACTGAGATTCTTAGGACTTTGTTCTGTAGTCTTTGTAGCTTGGTTATATTAGTTTTTGATGTTGTACTCCAGATAGGTACCGCATAGAGTGCTAAAGGTCTTATGAGGGAAGTGTACATCATAATTGCACATTTGGTTTTTAACTTTGACTTTCGATTTAATAACGGATATAGTTGTGCTAATCTTGCGTAGCTCTGGTTGAGTTTGGAGTTGATATGCTGGTTCCACGATAATTTTGTGTCTAGAAGTACTCCTAGGTATTTTACTGGTTCATCGAGGGTATTCCATAGGACGATTTCATTGTTGACATGAATGCTTGGTGGATTGCGTATTCTCCTGAGTGTGAATATTTTAGCTTGGCATTTGCTCGAGTTGATTTGGATGTTCCAGTTGTTAAACCATTTACATACTTTGTTTATTGCTGTCTGAAGTAATTGAGTTGCTTGTGTTAAGTCGTTGCTTAGGATGATAATGACCGTGTCGTCAGCAAAGGTTGCTAAGGTAGCGTTGAGATTTGGTATGTCAGATGTGTATATATTAAATAATAGAGGTCCCAATATACTGCCCTGAGGGACTCCGGCTCGTATACGTTTGGTTTCTGAGACTTCGGTATTAATTTTAACTGCAAAGCTTCTGCTCTCAAGGAAAGAGAATAGTATTGCTGTAAGGTAGTTAGGTATTCTTAGTTTTAATAACTTTCTTTTCAGCCCCTCTAGCCAAACCTTGTCGAAGGCTTGAGCTACGTCTAGGAAAATGGCTGTTGCAAACTGTTTGTTTTCATATCCGGTTTCGAATACTTCTACTATTCTCTGGAGCTGATGTGTAGTTGAGTGATCTTTTCTGAAGCCAAACTGATGTGGCGGGAGTATGTTAAGTGAAGTCACTTCATTGTTGAGACGAGTGTAGATTATTTTTCTAACAGCTTGGATAAGGATGTCAGAAGACTTATAGGTCTATAGTTTTTAAGTGGTTTTGTCTTTTCTTGGCTTGGGAATAACAGTATTATAGCATGTTTCCACTGTTTTGGAAAGTAACCCATCCTCAGGCAACCGTTAAATATTGATGCAAGGTAAGCTAGGATTTAGTTGTTAAATGAGTTAGCACAATGTTGGGTATAAGATCGTAGCCGGAGTCTTCCGTTTGGGGAGCCTGGCAATTAGGGATTGTAGTTCGTGAGGCGAAGTTGGTTCGATATGTTCAGTGACGACAGGTAAGTTTCTTTCGATGTAGTCAATTGTTGCTGCTACTTCTGTTGGGCTGCAAGTTATTTTGGTGTAAATACGCGTTCCAAGTGATTGGCGAACGCTACGGCTTTTCTGCGTCAGTGTAGTAGCTGTTGTTGTCATCTGTTATTGTTGGAATTTCGTTATTCTGTTTTAGGATTCGCTTGGTTGCTCTCCACATACCTGGGTCACTGGGTTCAAGCTCTTCAATGTATCTTTGGTAGGTGGTTATTCTTATCTCATCTAGTTCTTTTTTGAGTTGGTGTGTTAAATGGTTGAGCGTTTGCTTGTCCAGTGGGTTTCTGCTTCGTTGCCATTTGCGTCTCGTTTGGCTCTTTTTTTTATGAGCTCTGTTATGTGGCTTGAGTGGTAATAGTGTCTCGCTTTGCTATATACTTTAGGTTTTTTAGATGTTGCATCGCGAACGCTGCTTACGATGGCTGTTGTGAAGTTAGTTGTTGCTTCGTCAATATCTTCAAGTGATTTTAACTTGGATGGTTGTTGCAGATGGTTATTTAGAGCTATTTGGAATTTGTCCCAATTTATTGCTCCATTTATTAGACGAGGAGCCTGTGGGTTTATGTGTGGAATGGCTATAAAGGTTATTAGTACCGGAAGGTGATCTGAGTCAAGCTCATCGATGACCTCTTGGTGAATTTCCTTGAGAGGTTTTTATGAAAGACCATATCCAGAATGTCAGGCTGATGGTCGTTACGATTGGGGTAGTAAGTGTAGTTGGATGAGGTTTGTATTAGGAATCCAAGCTCGGAGGAGAGTTGTTCAAGTTTGATGCCTTCCGGGTTGGTCGCTCTACAGCCCCATAGCGTGTTCTTGCAGTTTGGATCACCAATTGCAAGGGTATGATCAGTCGAGTTAAATATTGCAAGTAGATCTGAAGGATTTAGCTTTCTTTTTGGTTGCTTATACATGCTAACTATTGTGTGACTCTGATTATTTAGAGTTATTCTGATACCGACGGCTTCCATGTTTGGTGTAGTTGGATCAGGTATGGGGTTGTGCTTGATCTGCTTTTTAACTAGTATGGCTACTCCTCCTGCCGCTTTATCTGATATTCGGTCATTTCTGTAGACCTGATAACCTGGTATTTTGAGATTGTCTTCTGATGAGAGATGAGTTTCAGTGAGACAAGCTATGTCCACATTATGTCTTGCTATGAAGGAAATTAATAATGATCGTTGGGTTTTGATACCATTCGAGTTCCAATTTAGGATTGTTAGCTTCTCTATTGTTTTCGGTCTTTATGGGCCATTGAAAAGGAGAGGAATTAGTGTATTTGTGATAAAAGCTTTAATTTGAGGGATGTATGGGGTTAGGAAGTCTATTAGAATTTTGATTAAATTGTTTGGTTCTGTATTGTTGGTTTGTTGTTGTGACGTAGGATAGGGTGTATTGGTTGTGTTGTGATTTATATTTGGAGGATTAGTACGTAGCGCCTGCGTCTGCGATAAATTAAGCGGGGTGTTCCATGCATTTTCTGTATGTAGACGTCTGATGAGGTTGGGTCGGTTTGCTGTTCGTTTTTGAAGTAATTCTAGGTGATGTTTACAGCCACGATAACTTGCTGCGTGGTTTTCCCCGCAGTTTGCACATGTTGGCGGTTCTTTTGGCTCTTTAGGACACTGATTATGTAGGTGTTTTCCTGCGCATTTCACGCAGCGGGGTTCAAGGGTGCAGTAATTTTTAGTGTGGAAATATTGCTGGCAGCGGTGACATTGGGGAATGTTAGTTGGTTTTTTTTCTTATTTCAACTGTTACTATTGAATAAAGTATGGATTTTAATTTGAATATTTTTTTGCGCCTTCGTTATCTGTTAGATCTACCGCGCAAACGGGCAGTGGTTGTTTATCTTTGGTAAGTAATCGCGTTATTTTAATTACTGGTAACGTTTTAAGTTCGTGTTCGAGTTCTTGGATTGTGAGCGAAATTGGGACATTTTTAATTACAACACAAAGTGGCTTGCTACTGGGGTTTTGAAAGGTGTGAAACTTGATTTGATTTACTCTAAAGTGTTCGGAAACTTTTCTGTAATCTTCTGGTTTGGTTAAATTTATTCTTATCGAATTTGTGTTGCAGAGTGTGGCGAACTCGCCTGTTGCTATCTTTTCGAGGTCAGCGGTCAGCTCTTTGTGATTAATATTGCTTTGTAGGTAGATGGGCGGAATTTTGATTGTTGGTGCAACAGTTTCAGGTTTCTTGTTAGATGCGTGTGCCTGATTGTCGTTTAATTTGTCTTCTAAACTAGGTGGCAAATAAAACTTCTTTTGTGTTAGTTTTGGAGGTACCCAGGTGTAGCGTTTCCGAACTTCATTTATCGGCGGTGATATGGCGTCTGCTTTGCGTTTGTTTAGCGTTTGAACTTCCATTGGTAGATCATTGTTGATTGCGAGAGTATGAATTTTAGCAATTTAAAGGCAACTTACTGGTTTAGCTGCGATGGTATCAAAATGTTAAATAAATAAATACGCCTGACCTTAAGACTGCGGCTCGGCGCGGCGATATCGCAGGTAAAATTAGCCCGCACACGTCTACTCTGCTTCAATGTACGGACTGGAATCAAATTAAACCAAGAAGGAAGAGTACCTCAAGAATGCCTAAGATTAATCTATTTCTCTCTACCTACGAAAAACAGCTCTAAGATATTCAACGACTGCAGATTAATTGATTTAATGAGCCACATGACGAAAGTAATGTTGTGGATAATTAAAAACAGAATTTACAATAAGTGCAAGCAAACATTACACAACTCACAGTTTGGATTCAAAAATTTCATTCGGGGTGAACGTTTCACTGCGGAAATGCAAAGAGTGCAATTAGCTAGTACACATATGTTTTGTGGATGATCAAAGGCCTTTTATCAAGTACAACACGAAAAACTAATAAGTGAACTAACACGGTCCCCAAGTGCGTATTCTACATGCAAAGCAACAAACGCTAGAGACAAATACTAATAAAAATAAGTTAACAAAATAAGATCGTGAAAATTTACAGCAAAGGAAAGCAACAAATAAATGACAACGAAAGGAAACATACTTTAAAAGTAACAACGAATATGCAACTAGAAAACTAAAATCAAAGCAAGCTCCTGACACAGGATTAGTTTTGAACGTGGGAAAAAATAAGAAACAGAAATAGAAAATAATAAAAATACCCACAAAACAAAACGGTAAAGGACACCAATTCATAAGGCATAATTACCTCAAACAAAAAGAGGATGACAATATACAAGGATGGATAAAAACAGAGAGATAAAATCATCAACAACCGATTTAAGTGCTGAAATGAAAAATGTTTTGAAGATCTTAAAGTAAAGATAAGAAAGAAAATAAATGGAGGTGAAAAAGAAAATAAAGGAGCTAACGGGCCAAATAGATATACTAGAAAAATAACTCAGAAGAACAAAAAAACGACAACAAAAGAGAAATCAACATAGAAATTTAAAAGTATATATGGATGACCCATGAAAGCCATAAGCATAAAAGAAGAATAGTAGATCGGAAAGAGTAAACAATAAAAAAGTGTATAAGAGTAAAAAGTCAATATAGAAAAACAAGTTCCATCAACACATATACCCCAACCAAGACAACAGAAGAATAAATGATATATTTTATGAAGATTTAGAGAACATAGTAAGATTCCAAAAGTTCAACATAAAAATAATTATAGGCGATCAAAACACAAAAATGGAAAAAGGAAAGAAAATTATCCAGGAAAAACCTGCACGAAAAAAATCAACAATGGGGAACGGCTAGTTGCGTCAAAACAATTTTTGGTCAAGTTTTGCTACATGTTTTTATAAATTTTTCAACGAATTGCTATAAAATAAAATTTAGCTGAATTTTACCGTTTGTTAAACTACTGTATGTATCATAGTTTTCTGATAATTAGGAAAATATTTTTTGAAATTCTATTAATTTATTAAAAAGGAATCGGTGCAAAGTGTTCCCTTGAACGTAGTTTCTACAATTCACATTCATAATAGCCAACATTTCAAAAATTAACATAAGGAAAAACTTTGCGTGGCTGAAATACAGCCTCAGCCTCATAATTTTTATTTATTTAGAATTTACTTATCTCACTCTGCTTCATACATTTCTCCATAAAAACACACGTTGATTGAACTTTTAAAGAAATAACAAACCACTGTTACACTTCGATAACTTTTTCTCACACTAACCTCAAATAGTTTATTTTCTTATATTTCATAATAACCCACTATTTCGTTTCCCGTTCATTTTTTAGCTCGGCCACAACTCAGTCTTGCGGTGAAGAGTGTCTTCAGCTTCTAAGGTCTTGTTCACATATTTCGCGAGCAATAAAACTCAAATGATGTAAATATCAGAAACGAGGCTTAATTATAAGTAGAACAATAACGAAGTTATTGTTTAGCTGACCAGTTGTCAGAGATGCGCAATTCGAGGCTTATCAGTTCATGCGTGTGAACGGTCCTCTTCAAGTTTCCACGCTCAGTACGATGATGATAAACCTGGACGTGATGGCACTAGGATTCCTCTAATGTTCTTCCTATCCACGTTTACGACGCTAGCAAAGATTAGAAACTTTTAAGATCACTCGCGTCGAATCCTTTGTTGTTTGTCATATCGCTTTGTTGACGTTGAAACGTTTGTCCCTTTAAATCTGAGTGTAAATGTGGCAAGTTATTGTACGCAGTGAACACAGTGAACTTCAAACTATCACTGTTTGTTAGGACCACTACAGAGGATTAAACCAATCTCGTGTGTACGAGGGTACAGGTACAAGCTGCAATCTTATTGGAATTCTCATTGTTTATTGATGAAAAAACACTGTCTTGTTCCTTTAAATGAAAGTGGTCTTTAATCTTCGTCTCTTTTGAGCTTCGTTTTTCAGCTAGTTTCTAATCTTTACCGCTAGAAGAAAGGTAAGGGCTTGTTCACATTTTCAAGGGCGACAGATAACTTAATATACCGGGCGCTTCGACTAAATCCCATCCCCCAATAATTATACGATAGGTAAACTCCAATTCTATGTAACGGATTTTTAAGGAAAATGTTATATATGAAAAGAAAACATCTGCGGCTACAGTAAAATGACGAATTGTCTGCAACGTTTTTAAAATCCTTCTGCCACTTGAATGCAGATTTATCCATTCTCCACGTAATAATCCCAAATCAGTTATAACCGTGTGTTTTGTAGCCGTAAAGTTTTGCATACAAAGAAAAAAATTGCTTTTTTTCAGTTAGGGAAAGTCAAAAAATAACTTCAAAGAGCGCTTTTTCCAGCTTCTGCAAGCCATAAAGAATTTGGATATTTTTGAATTTTTCTAAAGGCCATTTTAACTTACGAACGCCATAGAATTCGAGATTAATTTTCCAGACATCTTGATGTTCAAAAAACTAAAGTTTTTGGGTTGATTTTATTGTTAATCCAATACAAAGTGCAACATACGCATATTGTCGATTTTTCTACTAGTAAAATGCAAGGAAAAATGTTGCTGATGATTTACTCGCTCGAAAAGGCAAACTCTTTATTGAAGAAGAATTCAGCACAAAATTCATTCGAATTGGGTGGATACTACAGATAATGGACCGAAGAGCACTCGCTACATTGCTCAGAAGCATTGCACATTGATCGTGCAGGGGCCGCTTTAGACAGTAAATTATTTGGATGTATCCGAAATTCGATATGTATGTGTTGATGAAAGCCGTAAGTGAGTATTGTGCAGATCAACTAAGGCAGTTATAATGTAGGGGTGAATATATAGAAGACAAATGCAAGAATGGCATTTTATATCGTCATATTCTTATGTAAATGGTTAAATGGGAATTTATGTCTTAGGAGGCAGCTTTGCTTGAAGACCGTGGGATCCGTAGCCCCGGTTCTTTATCCTACACTCTATATCGAACAAAGGAAAAGTTGTTACATCAATATTCTCCGCAATATGCAGATTATATTTACAAGGCAATGTAACAGAGGATGCTTCATACTTGACTCTTCCAGTGGCGTAAAAATTCAGCAACAAAATGTTTGGCTTCAATTCAGCACTAAGCGCTGCTCGGCGCTGTTTGGGACTAACAAGTTTAAACTCCGCATTAATTAGTATAGATCTGGCGCTGTAACTGGCGAGAAACTCGCAATTTCGACGCGCTCAAATATTCCAGCCACGTCCACTTGCAAATCTGCAGGGGCACATGTCGCAATAATTATGCGGGAGCTACATCGCAGCCCGCGTCGGCATTCACAGCAAGTGCTCTTTCGGCTGTTGTACGGCGCAACTTGCAAAACTCTTTCAGGCAGACTACTCGCCCTAGAGGGTCTAATTATCATTTACCATACCACAACACTGCTTTCATCGTTAAGGATGATGTAAAAAGTACAAAGACGGTAATAAACTTAAGGTAAAACAAAGAGAATTTTGCATAATATTCTTAGCTTTGTGCCATTTTTTAAAAGTCGTTTGTATGGCAATAAATTGTAAAAAAAACAAAATCAGCGCGTTGTCTTTAAGAAGATGGACTCTCTTTATAACTATGAATTTATTTTTTCTGTAGTGATAAACATTCTACTCTTTAAACCATGGTCTCGGAAGCAAAATATTTAAATAACACAATTTGTCGCAACACATAGGTGCTTAATCTGCAAATTATCGTAAGAACTCTTTGAAGCCTAATTTGGGGAAGTTTGTACTTTATAACTATGTGACCCAACCCGCAATTTCACTTTTATTCGTGACCTAAAAACACTTAAAATTTCATGTAGGAAATAGCAGCATAAACCACATACAAAGATAGCGTTTCAAGGTAGTATCGTAAAAGTAATAATGAGAAAGGCAACTGGTGATTTAGTCTCACAGAGTCAATGTAGGTAGAAATTTTAAAATAAAATCCTCGCAAGGTGTACTAAAAATTGAACACAGAGCAAAGGAGTGCACCCGAGTGCTCACCAATTTAAATTCAAATTATAAGGGAGAATCTCTTAAAGACGATGACAACAAGCTGATAGAGAAAAAGAGAACCGCGACCAAGCGAACCACAATAAATTGTGTGGTTAAAATTCAAAGGATGAAAAAAGTAGCCGAGAAGTAAGCGACAAGAGAGACAACACAAAGAAACTTTAACAAAAGCTAATTAATGCTAAGATATCCATCCCAACAAAGATATGTTGTTGCCCCCAAACATAAAAAATTGCTAAATCCACGGAAAGTGTAGATTCATGGCTACGAAAAATTAAATAAATGCTAAAATCGTCCGGAATCTCCCTCTAAACAATAAGGATAGCACATAAAATCCCCAGTTCCCTCTGGAAAAAACAAAAGGGACAGCCAAATTTGACGTAGAATCCGAATCCGCAAGCGGCCTACAAAGAGCCCCTTTCACATTTATATGCCAGTGGCTATATTTAAGTGAAGGAAAAGGTGGGGCTTACATTTCTTACAAGGCGCGAAGCACCTCAACGCACACCGCTCGAAAGCTTTATTATCTCATACATAGAACCCTAACTAATCTGATCTCCTTTTTCTAGGAGATCAAACCTATCTTTCTGACTAGCAACAAGGATCACCAAACATTACAGCAGCATTTAAATTAACAACCAGCAAAATATATGCTGAACCAGAATTGTCGTATATATTCAGATCAATTACTGTAATAAAAGGGGTTTATTTCGGCGAGAAAACCGACAAACAAAAATCAAAGTGTAATTATGTAAGCTATGCGATGATAAGCAGAATAAAAAGAATAAAAGTTGGTCATGCAAACTTGGTTGGTCAGGAAACCTATTTGGACAGTACTCAAGTCTACGATAAATAAAAGAATACAAATCCGAAAGAAAAAGAAAATTCTTGTAGGATACTGAAATGCAGAGATGGGTAGTGTCAAATATAAATAGAATGATGAGGAGGGTGAAAGTAATCAGAAACCCATTTTCAAAAACTCAAAAAATTAAACAGATATGAAAGGATATAATCGCAGCAACAAAAATAGCTGCGAAATCGCACAACACAAAACACGCCACAGAAAACCTTAACGTTGTTATTTGGAACATCCAAAGTTTAGCAGACAAAGAAAGGGAGATGGCACAGGAACGTAGTGAAATGAAATTTAAAATACTGGGCTAACGGAAACAAAAAGGATAGAAGAACAAAAGTGCTCGTAACTATAGCACAACCTTGTGGTAAACAGAATAAGAGAGAAAACTGGGAAAAGATTTATGAAATGAAAAAGTAACCAATGTGAAGTCAAAACTAAAGAAATGTAGCAAAGAATGATGAAATTTGATAATAATTTGTGCAAAAATGACGATTAGAAAAAGACCAATAGAAAATGATTTAGAAAAGGTACGTAGTATAAAACTGAAAGGCAAAAAATTATCATCAAAAATAATACCCTGCAACAAACTAAATGGACAAAACCAAAATATATTAGTATTATAGTGGACATATAAAGAGAGGACATTATGACGGAGTAACTACTGATATCGACAGTCTAAACAATAATTAACAAGAACAGGACGAGGAAGATCTTAAAAAACACGGGGACAGAAGAAATCGAGACATCAATAATTAAAGAGATAAGGGTAAAAATGAAATCTTTGGGTAGTAACATGCAAGTAGATTTGGAGACAACAGAGACAGCAACAAAAAATATTGCCAGACAAAGAAGGAGTATTAAGAAGAAATTATAGTAAAGCTACAGCAAAGTTTTAAAGTAAACAAAGACAACACATACAAGCCTGAGATAGGAAAGAGAAATAACAAATTATAGTGAATTTTATAGAATTGCTGTAAAGTAGGGAACCAACAATAAAGAAAAGCACAAGATGGACGTTATAATAGAAACACTAAACAATTCACAGATAAAACAAGCCCGGAATAATAAATAAAAGTAACATAGAAGGAAAAAAACACTGGTGGACTAGAAAATGGTAGAGATAGCGATGATGTATAAGAAATAGAATGGTGGACAATCTAGGGACTACAGAAGCACATCATTGCTCAGAGTGTAAACAAATATATCGAATAATATTAGAGAGTAGATTAAGGAGGGGAGCTAAATACGCCCTTAAATGCTCTCAAAGGGATTTCAGACCATGAAAAGATGTGAGTGGCCTAATTTGTAGCATCAGACAAAGGAAAGCGAATACCGTAATCTATATTCAAGAAATATACATTGCTTATTAATGCTTACTTTGCCCAGTAACGTCATTTGACATAATATAATGGTGGGAGGGGGGTCGGTGTTACTCAAAAGCCAAAAGTCAACCAAATATTGATCAAAAACATGCCGAGTACAGATTGTAATCGTAAATAAAATGGAAGCCTTACAAAATATCGTGGAATATTAGAATTATCTATTTAAGAAGAGCAACAAGAAGATCAATACCAAAGATTCAAAAATAAACCAAATAAGTAAGAAACAAATCGAGACTACCATGATGTGCTTGCAGCAGATAGCTTTAAGCATCTCAGGGTCACTGTTAATCCTAACAAGTCGTTGAGGAAGAATTAAATAGCATAATACAATATACAACTGATACGTGTTTACAAAAAAAATTAGTTCTGTAAGTTAAAAAAAAAGTTAATAGAGCATTCTTTAGAGGTTCCAAAGACTTCTGAAGCTTTGCATTTTAAAAAGTTGGAAGACCAAATTCAAGATTTTCATTAAACCTGCTGGCCTTCTTAATATTGCAGCTAAGTACACGTATTAATTATCCTTGAATGCAGCGAATCGCACCATCAAATCAAACCTTGAAGTCGGTTTTGTGTCAGCTCCTTTTCTGGGCAATGTTAAGACCTCTATTTCTTGGTAACGAATGCAATTTCTTAAAATTGGCTACGGCAAACTTCACCAGTTAAAGATCTGCAGAAATATTTATCGAATCAAGGCTTACAAGGATCAAGACCGACTATGCCACCAATGGTCCTTTGAACCACTACCCAAGCTTTCCTTTCCGAGATGATTTATCGCAAAACAACAAAACCAAACTGCAAGGTGGCCAAATCACCTGTACGAGTTGATGTTTCAACACAAATCCTGTACGAAAAGTGAGAACTTGGTCAGTTAACTGCAATCCATACAGATTCAATATTTTCAGTTTTTCCGCTCATTTCGATCACTTCCAGCAGATTTCCAGTCATCTCGAAATGATTTTATTTATTGTACGCTCTTTCCGAGATGCTTTAGAAATCATCAGAACAGTTTCTGTACTTTACACAAGATTTGATGCAAATTCGCTGCTCTAGCAGCTCATTACAAATGCGGCGAGTACAAATTACATGTGATGATGTTTCTACGTATAACTTACGCATTTCTTACGTATTTATATGCGAAGTGGTCACGCAACCAACATGACGACATAGTAGAGCAGATACCCTCCTGTTGCGTTATGGTGTTACACCAAGAGATATTGGAGGTAAAATTGAATATCAGCGTGTTGCGTCATCATTCGAAACAAAACTTTAATATCATCGAAAAAGTTAAGAAAGTACGTGAAGTGAAAGGGAAGTCCTAATGAATGCGTGTAGATCTCAACAACGGGGCTCAGCACTGGGCGACCTACTGTGTGAAATATTGAGGCAATAATAATAATAATTAAAGATACTATTTATCGCCATCTTAAAGCCCTAGGTAAGATTGATAACAGTTGTTGAATATACCTTAATAACGTTAAATTGTTACCCCATCCAACATTTAATTCAGATCTTGCACCGTTGCATTTGTTCCATTAGATGAAGCATTTTTTACGTGGAAAATGATTGACTCTTCTTAAGGGGGGACCTATACGTCCTTGATTCGCACATTAATTTTTCCTATGGCCACTACCAACGCCTCTAGTGTTCTAAAGAACGCATTTTACCACTAGTTAAACTTTCATGTTCCAAACATAAAAGTAATGTTAGTAAAAATTTCCCAACCCTCCGCTTCTTATACAGTACCCAAAATTTCCCAGAAAATTATTTTCCACCATCTTTCAATTTAGTTGGTCATAAAGGAACTAAACTGATCAGTCAAATGAATGCCACCCGCGGTAGCTATTACGAAAATTACTTTTGAGTAGGAGAATATCTTCGCCGAGCCACACCTATTTTTGCGTTTTGCAGACCTGTCATGTCAATCTCATGGCAGTTGCTCAGAACGAAAACTTTGTGAAATCCTGCCGTTTTATGGCTATAAGTCCTGTATTACTAGATAAAACTTGAGAATCCCCTGTATCAGGATTGGTTTTTACTTTTAGGGACAAGCGAAGCAAATAGTTGCACTTTTAGCTCGAATCACTTTACAGAGCGGATCCACAACTTACTCTCCCAAGGTTCATACGTCTTGGTTAGCTTCTTTATCTCCGTGAATGTTCAAACGTAACCCTGACTAATTTAGAAATCACACTCTTATTATATTTCTATTCTTTCTACTGGTTTCAATAGAAGCTAGCTAGGTACGGCTTGCAGAAAGATTTTCCTTTGAATCATCCATTCGTCTACGTGCTGGTGGCTGCCTTCTGAACAATACCATAAAAATAAATTTAAGCAAGAAACCAAATTCTTCAAGAAACAATCCTCTATTAAATTTTGTGGCTTCATGTGAAGCTTGATCGCCTCTTTTATTCCTTGGTTATCCAAAGACCAGTACATATGGGCGAACTGAAGCTTATTGCAGGTCATTATAGTGAACCAATTACAATTACGACCTCAGGAGTAACTTTCCTTCATATTTTATTTATGACTTATAAGAGTTTTAAGACGTCTTCCGAAATGCCTTCATATACCACATTCTTAGGAACATCTTGAAGGGGTATGAGTGACAACCCAGAGATATAGCCTCAAAACTATCAACAGTAACAGGATTAAGTAAGCACTGCATTGTTCCGAGACTTATTAATCGTCAGATTTTTCAAAACCATCAGTCGCATTTGGAATTTGTCCGGCTTCATCAAGACTCTCTTCCTAAAATTCGATAAAAACACAAAATATGTTTTTACCACTCTATGGCAATGCCGGTACAAATCTGACACTCATCTATATACTCTCACCACTAAAACTGCAAGCAAAATAAAAAAGTAAACAGAAATAATAGATACCTAAATATTTCTCTACGATTAAAAACCAGAAGGAACGGCCCAATACTTCCCTTCAAAAACAAACAAACTCTCCAAAACATTAGGGTGGTATGTCTTCATTTTTTCATATAAAAATAATTGAATATTTGAAGTAAAAAATAGTGACAGAAAGAGGGGGTAGAGGAAAGAGAGAGGAGGGAAGAGATAGCGTGGGGGAGAGCGAGAAAGTGAAAGAGATAAAGAGATGGGGTGATGGGGAGGGAGGGTTTTCTGGAATCTAATCGGTGAATGTTTTTTCTCGGAGTTTTATCAGTTACATTTCACGACTTTTTTCGTCTCGACCATACTCTGAATTTTATAGCCCCAATTATAATTGTCATTATAATTTACAAAAAGTCAGATGACTTCATTATTTGACTCGACCCTAGTGTAATTGGTCAATATACTATACGTTATGAAGAACTCCAATAGATCCGGAACTTTTAATCCGTTGACCGTCATAATTATTGTTGGTTATAGTTCTTAGGGGTTTTTGGCTTTTGATGTGGTGAATCTTGAGCCTCAGTGCATGTGTTTGGAGTTAATTCAATGCTTCGTCCGACTCTATATTGCTGGTATTACAACTGACCAAAGCCGGGGCATTAATTTTCACATTTATAGCTTGATGAAGTTTGGTTTAGAACCTAAATTCCTAATGAAAATATTATTTCTGATAATAACAGCTGGCCCACCATGTGCTATGTTATCAAAATGAATTATAAGACAGCTTAAAAGCTTAAAAAACACAAATTTATTGCACATTTTTTGATTATTTTAAGACTTAAAACTTCTTAGGTCAAAATTAAGGCGAACCAAAAATAAAATCAACAAAAATTCAAAATTCAGCGTGTAAAACTAAACCGCATCATCACTGTCCTCTAAAACCATTGTCAGTCTAAGTCGTTTCCTTATAATAAACTGAAAATCTCCATCGGATGTCGTATCTTCATTACTAAATCTAATTGAATATGTTGTAAACATCCAAGTTCTCTTACTTTATAGTTCTGCCAAGAGGTCAGCACCTTAAACTTTCCACCCCGCCACGGACGGATTTTGGATTTTTATTGATGACGTAGTTCTAATTTTTGAACACCATTTTAAACTTAAATTTGGAATCAACTCCTCATTTATGCTTTCCAAATTTTCATCTTTGAAGAAGAGGTAATCTTCACTTAAATCTTGCTCCTGAAATAATTCCTCTAAAACTTGAATATTCATATCTATCATTTTCTAAATATAAAGCAGCGTTTACTAGTCTCCTACAATCTGCATCTGGAGCTGGAATAACTTTTTCTTTCTCGACCATAGGGGGTTAGGTAACAAAGCTTTCCAATCTGCATTAAGTGTTGATGCCTTTATTTCCTTGCAAGCTGAATATATTGGTCTAACACAATCTGAATTAGAAACTTCTTTGCATATCTGAATAAGTTTTATTATGGCCTATTTCATAACTCACTAAACATTTCAAATGTTTGGTGAACGTAGCAAGTCTTTAAAATGGACGAACGCACCAAGATACAATTTTCACCTTGAGATGATCCAATTCCCTGCTGTGGCCAGTTGTACTATCCATAAGCAAAAAATTTAAAACTCAAATTTCGTCCCTTCGTATAATTTTCCGTGAATGAGATACAACAGTCATCAAAATATTTTGAGTCATCCAAGCTTTACGACTGGATCGCCAGAATACAGGTGGTTGGAACTTATCCTGTGCTTTCAGTGCCCGAGGACTAGAACAGCGATGTACATTGGCTTTATCATGAACTTCCTGATAAGTTAGTACACATAATAAGCGTGGGATAATCCTTGCAAGCTTTGCAGCCTAGTGCAAATTTTACTTTTTGCGAAATTCGAGAAGAATGTTTTGCTATATACTCTCCTCTCTCTATAATTTAATTTAATTTTATTTAGTTCTAGTATAAATTTAATTGGGGACGCGGTGGCTCAGATGGTTCAACCACTCGGCTCTGTCTTCTAGCCGGCGCGCGCGAGTTCGAGTCTCGCTCAACCCATTGGTGTGTGTGAATGTCCTAGAATAAGTGCATATTAGTGGGCTCAATAAGTCCTTGAGGATGCAATGCCTGTAAGTGCGCCAAAAAAGTATAAATTTATGGACAACTTCTGTATCCATACAGACCCACTCTCCTTAAAATTTGAGATTATGTAACTATGTAGCCGTATGGTCGGTCGCAGTTTGGGAATTTAAATATTGTTCGGTGAATTTTGATCATTGTTTGTATCCTTGTTAGCTATTGGGTCGTATCTGTTCTGCACATTTGTTGACTGAGAGTTCGGAACTATTATTGTGGCTGTTTTGATCATCGTTTTTCTTTCTTGACCACTAGCCAGTTTGATGTGTTGGTTTGTGGTGTTTTATAGTCAGATAATTGATATTTCGCAGAAATTGCTGTTGTATTCTGATTTAAATATTAAGACGAATAAAGAAAAAAATACATTTTAAAATTGCGGTGGAGATTAGGATAATTTGGTGTTTTTGTTGGAATTTTATAAATTATTTGATGATTACCATTTAAAATTTGTTGAGGGTGATAATGTATGTATCTGGGGTTTGCTGGTTAATTCACATATCGGTATATAGTTTTAAGGTTGGCTGCTTGTATAGAGAACATAACCCTAACCCATTTATTGTAGACATAAATATTCATTTTTATTCCCTTCGGTTTAATGGTAAAGAGTTCGTTAGTATCTTGTTTCAATTGGGAGCAGAAAATAAGATAACGCACCTTCACAGATGAAAAGCAAATCTGAAGAAAAAATTCTTCTTCTTCTTCTTCTTTGTCCTTTCCCTTATACCTTACGGTGTCGGGTCCTCCATCCATTTTTGGTACTCCTTTCTGTTGAGCGCCATTCTCTTTACTTCCTCGATGTTGCTTCCCCTCTGCTGTACCACAGTTTTAATACTGTCTATCCATTTCATTCTGGGCCTGCCTCTTCCTCTCTTTCCATCTCCTCTTGCTTCCATGATCCTCCTTGGGAGCCTCTTGCTGTCCATACGTACCACATGTCCATACCACTGCAGCTGTCTATTTTGTATGGTTTCTATCAGCGGATCTACACTTAGCTCTTCTCTTGTAATTATGTTTCTCACTCTGTCTCTTCTGGTCCTGTCCATTATTCGCCTTAAATACCTCATTTCTGCAGCAGTGATTTTGCTTTTGTGTTTGTCTTGCATGGGCCAAGTTTCCGCTCCGTATATCAGTGTTGGTACATATACTGTTTTGTATAGGAAGAAAAAATTAAAAATCAAAATATATGCCATTATGGTGCAGTACGCAGCCATCTAGAAGCCATATATTTTGGTTACATTCTTGTGGTTTGGAAGTGAGAACTGAAGACAAACGTCCTTTGCTTCCTGAAGGTTGACAAAGAAGCGAATGAAAATATATTCCATTGTGTGGTTTCGTATCCATCATTGTAGAAGCCATGTTTTCTCTGTCCGATTGGTACCACTCTTGGGGTCTGTAATCAACAACTGAGGACAAACTTCTACTTTCTGAGAGCTGGCAAAGTAGTGCCTGGACAAAACAGATGGTAATCCGATGGTGGTTAATTGGGAGTATAGAAGAGATGAAGTAATAGTTCGATTCCTCCAATTTGTGGCTTGCTGTTCTTCAACTGACCATACCCAGGGTGGTATCACTGCTCAAAACCATGCTGTTGATATTTAAGCTTATTTGTGCAACCATGCTATTCTTAATTTTGTTTTAATGCTTAAAAGAAATATTTATTTTGCAACGCTATTTAATCAAATTTATTATCTCCTGAAAAGGGTTTCAGAACAGGCGTTCGCTGTTAATGTTATAATAAAAATATTAATTTGCTTCTAATTAAACGCAATGTGAGTTCGTTTGCATAATTAGCTACAACGAAAAGCAACACTAAATTTGCATTTGCTATTCTATCTAGAACTATCTCCTCACTAAGCATACACTAATACTGGCGGGCCTTCCTTTGATAGTTACCTGCCTTGCAAATTCACGCCTAGTTTAACAAAACCATGTGAAGCTATCCTACAAAACATCTCCTTGTACGTAACTGCGCTCTAAGAAACAATTTAGCAACAAAACGTCTGGAAACTACGCCTGCGTTTTCCAGCAGAACAATTTCTGCCGTTTGTCTGCCTGCGCGTAACGGAATCTCCGGAGTTCTCGTTTCTTTAATCCGCCGCGCTGTCCATTGCCTGTCTATCATTATGTCTAGCCGGCGCACTCATGCTCCGGCTAATTAGGAAGCTCAGCTAAGCTCGCCAAGTTGAAATTGAAAAACGGGTCGCGCCGCCTGGTTTTGCTTCAGCTTTCAGGGCGCACGCGCGGGCAACTGCGCCCGGCCGCGAAAGAAAGTGCAAAACTTGCTCGTTAAACGTCAAAATGAGCGATTATTATTTCATGCCGGTCGACTCCCCAGTAAAAGCCGCGAGCGGGTACTCTTTCAGCAAAAAGAAGTGCATAAAGTGGCGCGGCAAAAAGCGCGCTCTAAATGCGCTCGCGGTGGCGACTTGAAAGCGGCGGCTCCGGTGCGGGGGCGCTTTATGCAACGAGCAGGCGCCGCGCTTTTTAATTTCCTGGAAACTGCGTTAAAAGCCCCGGCCGGGGCGCCGGGGTAGTATTTGCATGGGAAACAGTTTATAGCCTGCTGAAATTTTACCCTAAGTAAATAAATAAGTTGAACAGGCAAACGATGCAGACTGGTTCGTTGTTACACTGAAAAATGATAATTTGAACATTTTACCGATTCGAATCCATTTCTTTGTTTAATTTTGAGAACAATGCTTTAAGTTGTCCGTCGCTCCTGCTATAACTGATTTGCACAACCAAATTTATATTAGAAACACAAATTCGTTATCCATTATTATTCCCTGAATATTCTCGTGACAATCAATATTTCAATGAATTTTCAGTTCAGAAATTGGTTTCCATTTGCTATTCATTTTCTCTGCTATTCTTCTTCTATTAAAAATATTCTTGCAATGTTTCAAAATTTTGATTTGTGCGATTTTTTATATGTATGCCGTATAGATTTGTAAGCTTTAATACTACTCCAGCTGCAGTTTTTTTAGTGTTGCAATATTAATTTAGTTTAATCATAGCCTACTCTTACCGTCAACCATTGAAATATACACCAATTTTCATCAATAAAATGAAATCTCTATAGAAGCGCACAATTAACGACAGGAATTCCCACCCAACGGGGTTGAGCATACAAACAACTAATTTTGCTAACAACGTAATACGCAAAAGTAACCAACAACCCCATCGAAAATGGACTCGGACGACTTAATTAAAAAGAACCCGTACTACGCTCTCTCGACACAAAATACAGTTGACAAAAATATTCCATCCGGAATCCAAAACCCAAAAATAATCAAAGACAACACAAAATACCACCAATATTTAATCGTTAAATCACAGCAGATAGAGAATTCTCAACATCCTGTAGCAGCAATTACTTAAAAAATTAATCTGATATGCCACGATGATTACCGAAAGTTAAAAGAGTTCTATATATTTTCATACTTTCCAAAATATCAAGCACAAACCATTGTCGATAGTTATCAAACACGTACCCGTCTCATTATCAGAGAACAAAGTTAAAGTTATCTAAAAACTGGCAGATAAAAAGTATATCTAGCTTAATCAGTAAAGATAAACGGCCAACCCCAATTTGTGCAATGATTCTAACAGCGAGTAATACCGCTAAATAGGTCGATAACATAAAATCTATATATCACTCAACCGTCGCCAGTAAAGTAAGAAGAAGAGCCACTAACATCCGCCTATGTCACAAGCGCCAGAGCTATGGGCACACAAAAAATTACTGTGAAGCCAAACCATACATGCAACAAAGACCATCTACCTAATCGATGCAATAAAACCCCCAACAACCTCCCAAAATATGTAAACTGTACCGAAGACCACCTAGCTAGCTAAAGAGCATGCTCTCGTCATATAAACTTCAAAAACAGCGAATGGTAACAAAAAAACCCAAGAAAATTCATCGACAAGCGTTCACAACTCCCAATTTACCATACTCCCAAGTCGCACAACTTAAAACCATAATAATTAATCAACTTCATAACCCTCTTCATTTAACCCAACCATGTATGACACTGTAGGGTGTTAAGCTGGTTAACTGTCAATAGAACAAAAGGTCCACGATCACGGCTTTAAAATTGATGTATTTGAATATTATTGTCTGCAGTTACAATAATAGTAAACTTTAAGACGCAAACTGATGCTTTCTCTCCATCTCTTCGCCTTTTATCGTAAATAATCTATATACACGTGGTGTGTCCTTAAAGTTACAAAATATACATTGTACGGTAAAAATACCCCCTCCCATTTTGAATAGGGAATTTTAAAGAGAGCTGAGATCGTAAAAGTGTAGAGATGGCGTCAACGGCGGCAGATGATTGCGTTACCAAAATTTCCGCCGTAAACATAATGTGAACTTTAGCCCGCCCCCGTACACTGTGCGTTCAGTACTCGGTTCCATTTCATCTTCGCCTAGCAGTTCCGGACTGAAAATAGATTGTTATGGATAAAAAATATTAGAGAAACAGGATTTGTTCTCAGGAAGGAAGATGAACAACCTCAAACTGCTCGAGCACCCGCAAACAATTGCGACCCCCTAAACGCTTTAAATCCCTGTTCGCGCCAAGACGGTCGTTGTTAAACAATTGCAAAAACGTGACTGGAATAGTCGAATTGTGGCATGTGAAATAATAATTGAAACTTCACCGCATGAAGTGGTCGCGACGAAGCACAGATGTGTAAATAACCAGCTTCCTATATTGAAGTGAAATTAATCCAGGGGTGATCCATCAGAGGCCCAGTCTGTATAGTAATCGGGTCAGTTTAGTGGCAATGTCACGAATGGAGATCACTGCGGCTTGCTTTTTTAAAGAGAAAAATCGGGCAGCACCGTCGATCCTAAGCGGTATGCGAGCATTCTCCAGAATTTTTAGCCCAACTCTTAAATAACTTGTTTTTCAGAATATGTGGTTTCAACTAGATGGGGTCGCGGTCCACACAGCGCGAGCATCAATGCAAGTTTCGAGGTAAATGTTCCTACGAGGCGACATTCCGTGGTCAGAGTTATCTCAAATCCAAGGTTCATAAACATCGTCAAAGAAATTGTAAACACAAATTGGCCGTAAAATACTCCAAGAAATTCCCAAAACAGTAGTTATATGAAACTTCACAAGTCGCTAGCAGCAGTATTGGACGATATTATTTTCAAAATTACATGCGATAAATTTTCCCGCATTATAAGTTTTGGGTATCAAAACATTTTTTTTTGTATATCGAGTACTTTATTAAATCTCCTTCAAAACTAGGGAGGAAGTTTCGCAGATTTCTGCTTAACGATTATGTTATTCAAATGTAAGAAAAATTGGGTCGCACTTGACTTGAATTACGCTGCACTGTTCATGTACTATATTTTACAACACTTAAACTGTGATATACTTAAAATACATTGACAAATAGTTCAGCAATATAGCGGAGAAAATTAAAAAAAGGACACTAGCAGATGCTGCCAATTTCAAATAAGTAGTTGTAGTCTTATAATAAAACCGTAAAATTCCGAAAAAATTAAAATCTGAAGCAGAGAAGACAGGACTAACAATAAATATAAATAAAAGGGTCGATATGAGAACTGGAGGAACTTAAAAATGAGAAATTGACAATAAAACATACGGAAAATAAGTTTTGTTACCTAGCCTCTATGGTAACGCACACCAGACTCGAAGACATAAAGCTAAAGGTCTATTTATCGCATTATATTCGGTATGGAATTCTGCTTAGCACTCCAAATTTTCAACTTAAACATTAAATCGGTCCTCCTCTGCGGATATGAATCCTGGGTAAGTACCAAAGCCATAAATAATAAAACATAGGCCTTTATAAACAAATGCTTAAGACATATCCTAGGTATTAGATGGCCAGAACTAATATCCAATGCAGATCTGTGGACATTTCCTTAGGAAAAACTACTTGCATATACAAATTAAAAAAAAAATGAAACGCGATAGGACATACTCCGCAGAGGACAACAACATTATGAGGACAGCCCAAAATTAGAACACGAAGACCAGGTCGACCAAAAACTACGTGGCGAAGAACAATCGCCAATGAAGCCAAGGCAACAGGGAAAAAACGAAGCGAAATAAATGCGCTGGCAAAACTATGGGAACGCTCTTTTCCAAACAAGGAGTTAAGGAACATTACAGTTACATATATTTGTAGTCCTATGCCAATTTGGATGGCCAGCAGACTAATTTAGTCGACAAAAATATTTATTGAGATCACATCTGAACTATTTCTAAGAATGGGCATGGAAAAAATTATAAAAGCACCTACTTTGGTACATCATTGATCACATATCAGCACTTTGTCTTTCCAGCGCCGTTTTGCATAACACTAAATAATCGAGTTGGCATCAATTTAAGTTTTTGACGGATCTCTTCTGTAATATTAGCCACGCTTGGCCTCCTTGAGATCAAGGACAGTGGAATATTGCTTGACATTCTTCTATACATCGCGGGCGATAATTTCTCAGAGATTCTCGGTAGGGTTTAAGAGACTGGCACTCTAAAAACTTAGTTTTATATGGGATCAACCACTAAATTGTAGACTCAGAAGAGTGCACCGCAGAAACGTCCTCTTAAAATTTCCGTTGTCGGTCACCAATTCGCTCACCAAAAGGCAACCGGTGTTCCCCCAAAAGTTGCTGGTATCCCTTCGAGTCCATTCGGTGCTTCATAAAGACCAAAGAATTGGTGTAGTTCGATTCAAAGCTGCCCCATATCATCACTAAACAACCACTAAATGTGTCAGGTTCTTTGCACAAATCGTGCCAGTAATATTCTATAGTAATGGTCTAAGTTAAACTTCTTTTTGTCGCTGAAGACCAGTTTATGCAACTTTGTTTGGGTTCACGATATGTGGTGATCCTTGAGAAGTGGTCTGGGTGTCCGTCTTCACCGTTTGAAGGGTTTTAAGTTGTTATCACTTGCCGAACTTTTCTGGGTGTCGCAGAAAGGTTCAGTCCCTGCCCAGAATTATGCGCTCATCTCTACTTAACAGGACTAGGTTTCTTTCCCTGGTCGGCTATCTTAATAAAATTGTCAACTGCCGTAAGGGAGCGACCGATCTTAGCAGCAATATGCTGATTTGCCGTGATGTTCTCCTTGTAGGGCAAGTTATTCCCTTTTTCAAGCTCACTCAGCGGTGCTTCTAATAGCATAGTTACCCCAGTCCTGTTTTTTGAGAGTTCTTCAGGTAAATGTCTTCTGTTATAAGCTTCAGAAGAAGAGGTTGGAAAACCAGAAAGTAAAGGCGTTTAGACCACTTTGGAACAGTTAGAACATCTTGTTTTTATGGTTATTTTTTAGAAGTTTTATTACTTTTTGCGGTTCTGAAGAATTACAAGTAAGTAAATATCATAAAAATCTTTATAGTTTTGGTTAAACGCAATTAAAATTTTATTTTAGCCTGATAGATGATAACCTTGGATTGAAATGTGATCTCATAATAAAAGATTCTACAAGCGCAAAGCTCTGGGTCGTCCTTTGGCATTCGACGATAACTGTGGTAAGAGGTATTAGTAAATAATAGCTATAAATAAGTAAAAAAATAAGTAACCCTAAACAAATTGATTGCCCTGCGAAATTGAATTTCGCCATTCGGAAGAATCCCGATGTAGCCCAAGCACTACAGGTGCGTACCAATATTTTGGAAGTCTTATAAATCTCGAACATTTAGGTTCTACGTAAACAACGTTCCGAAACTCAATTTTAAGAAGCAGCCCCAAAGATGCATTTTTACTGGCTGTTTAACGGTCCGCCGAGCAACCGTTAGTTGAGGTTGACCAGGCTCCTGGGATGACATATACCCAAACAGAAGCTTCGTCCGTAAAATCCTCCAATCTCGTTCGATATTGTCCTTTTCCCAAGCGAGTCGCTTCGTCACAGCATTTTCACCTAACAAAGGTTTCTTCACTGAACTACGGCACTTGATATGCGTACGGAGATGGGTTCGGATAGCTACGTACGATACATCTACACACTTTTCTGTTTTAATTTTGCTGCTCCTTGGCGCAATGTTGAGCCCGAGTTCCGCGAAAACAGATTCACGATCTGTTTTACGGCTTTAGGGAACACTTTGCCTATAGAGCCATATTTTTGTCTGCTTATATTACTGTGCCCACTCGCTGACAAATATTTTCGACTTGTTCATATACTTAGCAGGCGTTCCACAAGATATTTTCGGACCTTTCGGGTGGGTACAGAGGAACATAGCCTCGTAGCTCGACGCATACGCGGCACTCATAGTGCTTTACGCGTTTCTCTAACAAGAATTCGTTGCCAACAGAATCTTTTGTGACAAAGCATTGAGGACAAAGGTTCCTCTATCGACTCGCGAAAGAATTAGGGCGATACCTTTTACCAACTGTTGATTATGCCGAACACGCTTTTACTTAACTGACTGTAACTGGTATGCTACTTGCTACTGAGTTTCTATAGAAATATACGATATTCAACATAAAAAAGCTCCAAAATAATTTAGAGAACGCAGCGACTGTTGCCCGCATAAAGAGACCAATCGCAATTCGCTGATGAAACGGGCGCTCTGTATTTCAGGCGAATTGGGGCTGCAGGCTGCGAATCATCAAGTGATGTTCATTAATCTCCGGCCGGGGACGGCTTCGCGAGGCGGCGCGGCCCCGGGTCATTGTTCGCGGCTGCTGGAGCTGAGCTTCGAAAAATACTGGCCCGGACGAACCGGTCGACTTTTAATTCCGGGCGCCGAGTTCCATGCTAATGCTTCAGCGGGCGCGCGGAGACCTCCCGCGGGCATTTGGCGCTCTCCTGAACGGCCGATTTGCCCGCAAGAGCGAGCAGGGCCCTCTGGGCGCCCTCTAATGTAGTGATTTTTCGCGTGCGGTGCCGCCGTAAGCCCGCCGCCCATAAATATTTTTTCGGCATAAATTGCGCCCCCGCCCCGCGGTATGATTATGGCGCGGTTCCGTGCGGCGCCCCGAGCTCCGATTTGCTTCCCTTATATTCTGTACACGTGTCGGTAATGGCCTGTTAGGGAATACGTATCTAGAATTTAATACGAGAAGCACATGTAAACAACGGCGACGTTGCCCATAAAGTCTTGCCAAGTCCATTTGTGTCCCCGACTATTTATGGGCGCGCGCCATCTACTGCTGTATTCTAGCTTAAACGCAGGCGTTAGAACAATTATTTTGTTGCTGAAAATATTTTTCCCGCGCTAGCTACGCTTCTGTTGAAGCTAAAAAATCCGTACAAATATCACAGAAAGCTTCACCTTCAGGAATGTCAATAAAACCCTGATGTTTACAAAATTCTGACAAAGGATTTTCTGCTAAAAAAAATTTAATGCATACATAATGCCCTATATCTACATGAATGCAAATATTTATATGTAAACTCATACAACACCTTTTTCCTTATACATAAACCTCATCACAGAAAAATAAATCAAAAGGAAAGTTTGGCATTGTTTCCTTTACAAAGTTTATTATATTTTTTAATTTACTCAAGTCATACAACAAGGAATGTCATGAAGTTGTTCTGCTCCGATCGTTATCAAATTTGGTATACAGTATGATATGACTGAGGGATGAATACATGTTATTGCTTTTTGCTGTGTGGCTCAAAACTTTAGAGATACGAAGTAAGTAAGTTTAGCGCTTAACAATAATGCATATGAGAGATATCATTAGTGTTAACTGCAAAAAAGGGTTGAACATAAAGATACATTGACAACGAGCACATCTGATGAATAATAATGCATTGCATCGCTCGCCCTCGATGTCCTTCTGACAATTTTCGAAGGTTCTTGGGAAACAAACAGTGGCAGGAGTTTCAAATCGGGGAGGTCTCTCTAGTATGTATCCTGCCTTAAGGAAGGAATATTTGATCATGTTGTGGTTGGCCATCTTGATGAGAATAGAAGAACACTTGTTGTTGGGACCAGAGAAAAAATAGTGATATGGACAATATACACACAACACAATGTATGCCTGATGTTTCGTCATTTTGACCTTTCTTATCTCGTTGGGTCACACAGCAAAAAGCAATAACACGTATTCATCCCTCAGTCATATCATACTGTATACCAAATTTGATAACGATCGGAGCAGAACAACTCCATGACATTCCTTGTTAAAGGTAAAACATCAACCTTCTTTCCAATCAAATTGGGAGTCCCCCAGCTCAGTGTATTAGGCCGAATACTTTATCCCCTGTATGTACGTCAGATCTACCAACAACTCTTAATATAGTAAATTGGTACTTTAGCCAACGATACGGGTATAATTACAAGCCATGAAAACCCAGATATTGCATCCAATCACCTATAATATCATTTAAATCTACTACAGGATTGGAAAAAAATAGAAGATATGAATTATCGAATCAAAGTCTACACAAAACGATCATTGCCCCCCAACTTTCCACCAATAACATAATAATACCGGAATCTACAAGAACTAGGTGTCTGGGACTATACTTAGATAGCAAACTTACCTAGAAGCAACATACAATTCAAATAATTAAATTGGCTTCTTGGAAGAAGATCCCACTTACCCTTATAAAACAAGCTTGCATTATACACAACTACAATAAACGCAATATAGACTTACAGAATCGAATTTTGGGGTTGCACCAGTAAGTCGAGCATTGCTATTCTTCAGAGAAGTCAATCAAAAAGCCTAAGAGCAGTCACAGACGCATCGTGGTATGTGTTAAATGACACACTTCATAATGATGTTAAGATAATAGAAAAGGGGAGTTAAATATACCACCAAAGAATCTTCTCTTACAATTCCTGCATCAGTCAGACAGTAGAAGACAACAAAGAAAATTACCAATCGACTTCAAGTGAAGTTCGGGAAGTCTCTTCAGTGACAAAGTCCACATCGCGTTATTTGCTGTACTAAAATACTGTTGTTGCTTTACTCTATTACTAACAAATACATAAACCAACATTCCTATTACTAAAGTAGTTGCTTAGTACTTTGAATTTGCCTGTCTGTCAACCAGCATTGCTAAAATGTGCGGGTTATATCCACTAAATGTTGTGTTTATTAATGCTTTACTACCAATGCTGCAACGATAAATGTTCATCCATGATATTACATGCTTCGTAAACGGACGAAGCCTTCGATTTTTTTTTCTTATCAATAGGTTCAAAAAGCTTATTCAACAAGGTAAATGAAAAAGCACATCGAAAGAAATATTGCCCATTATTATACATATCTTTTTCATGTACAAATTCAGCTTCCAAATAATAATTCGTCTCTTGATACAATCCGTTCAGAAATCTAATTTGGGACATCTGCATATAACGATATGCTACTCTGCAAGCGCGTATGTCATCGATCTAAACTAGTGATAGTCAGAAGGAACAAGGTCTAGTGATTACGGCAGATGGGGTAAGAAAGTCTAACTAAGCGCTTCCAACATGGTTCTAATCCTTTTCCCCGCATGTGACCAAGCACTGTCCTATTGAAAAACGGCCTCAAAGTGCAGCATGCATTTATAATCGTGCCAAACAGAGAGCGATGGCTCATCCCCATTAACATCCAGTTTTGGATTGCAAATTAATTTTTTGTATAAAAATAACCTTTTCTCCTTGCTCAACAAGCAGGATTTCACACAGGGCTTTTCGTCTTTTTTCTCAGCAAACGTTTCCCGTGGCTTTCACGCCTTTAGAAATCTCAGAATCACATTTAATGCTTTCCCAAGTTGTTCTTGCGTCTGACACGAATCAGTAATTCCTGCAACTCGTCTTCGATTCTTCGAGCATCCAGAACGCCCGTTTAATATGTCAGAACCGCCACAATTAAAGATTCGAAACCATTTAACCTTAAAAATGCGAATGGTGCAGCACAGATGGCGACTGTTCAAAAATCCACTCTTATCCGTATCGTGTCTTTTACTCCTTTCTCGTCTTCAGCTCCAGGTATGTTCACATCTCACATTTCAATTGGATTGCCTTCGCATTTCTGGTTGATCTGCAAGAGCTCGAGACATTGAATAGATCGCGTAATGATTCCCCATTTTGGTCTCGATTTTCACAGCTAACATTAAAACTGTCGTGTTCGACGAGCACGATTTCTCTAATTTTAATCACATGTCCTCCCTTCACATCTGGACTAGTTGAGATGTGCACTCCTTCCTGGAACAGTTCTGTAAGTTGTCTAACAGCTTGGCGATATTTCCACCGCTTTGTAATACTTAAATCTACTTGAGAAAGTGCTGTGCAGGGTGACTCAAAAACATGCCGTCGTTATACTCGCTTCTGTGATCATCGTAAGCAATTCCATGAATGTTAAGCTTTAGGCCTCTTTTATCATGCCATGCAGCAATTACAGGGTTGAATCTTTGCTTGATTCGGTCTGCGGTTGCATGTTCAAGCACGAGATTGGACCTTATTTTCTTAAAGGTGTAGGTTCTCCTAAAATTAGTGCCGTCGCCCGAGTAGACCACATGTGGCCACAAAACTTCTAAAGGTTTGTGCAGATCCATCTGATGAGAAGGTCCCGGTCAACTTAAAATACACTGCACGGTGAATGGCACAGGTAAAAAAGACTATCCACACATTTTCACCAGCCTACGCGAAAAAATAGTCCTGCAAAGTCCACTCCTACTGTAAATAGTCGGCATTGTTAAATTCTGTGCTTGACAGAGGGGGTAACAAACATTCCAACTTCATGGCTAAACGGCGTAACCACCCTACAATTAACTGAACGGCTTCTTTAGCAGCTTTCGTACCTTTTACAATCTATATTTTCACATTCTACTGGAATCTAGCTCGGTGATACTTCACGTGATAATGTTTCAGGTTTTACGAATAATATGCATTTGCCTTCAACCTTAAGGATTTATGTCTTGGTTCTAATTAGACCATCTTAATCTAAGAATAGCTACAATAGAGATATTTTCTCGTCTTTAGCCCATTCAAATACCTCCTGCGATACATGACTAATCAATAAGTTCTTTGCTTCATTTATGTCGTCTGTATATGAGCCTTGCTTAGGGAATTTTGAACACGTGTGCGCTACAAAAAGCAGATTATAAAAGTATTTGACAATAACGTCTGGTTTGGACTTATTTAGCTTCTGCACAGTTGCTCCACTAGAAGGGACTTCGCCAGAGACAAGTCTCCAGCTACGAACGTCGATAAATCGCCATTGTTCCTCGCGCTTTATTACTGTGAGTTCCAAGCGTTGGGCCCATTTAATGCAATAGAGAAATCTTAATACCCATAACGATAAGCACAAAATCTGCCAGTCGAGCTCCAATGAAGAGTGCGACTCATTTCAGTCTTACTATGAAACTTTCTTGTGAGGTAGGATACGGGCTATAGAGCTTGTATTATACTCATAATGGCATTGCCTTCTTCCTAGTCTCTTGGATGGTATATCCTAACTGGCATCCAAACACAAGTAGACCAATTATCTCAAGAGATGTTATTTAGAGCAATTGAGCGAAGTACACAATAAGTCATAAGTTGACTGCACATACTTCTGCAAGATCATCTCAATTATTCCTTGTTCTTCTTAATCCGTGAAAAGCTGAGTATGCTTATAATAACAATCAGCATTTAGCTTCGGTGTTGCAGTTTTCAATCTGCCCAATTCATGTTTTTGTTGCTAGTTAGTGGTGAGTAGCGTTCTGTCCAAGGTAAACGTACTTTGAATCAACTAATCTCTTTTTGGCCAATGGTGTCTTCAAAATGATTGAGTACAATTTCTATTTCTTTTCTTGGCTGGCTTTCTGCTGCATAATGTATGTCATTGCCATCTAGAAGCCACAATTCCTAGATAGACACGACGCTGACTTGAAGAGTGGTAACTATTAATAAGTTATCCTTCTTCTGTTTCTTCTATTAGAATGTACTGCTGCAACTCCACATGTCAGATCAGCTCCAAGTCATTTATCAACTCACGCAATTGGTTAGCCAACATTACATTATAACTATTTAATTCCTGAACCCGTTGACCCTACGTCACATGTTGAATATTATTGGCGAGATTTCTGCCTAAATTATATAATGCAGCTCAATACTTCGTATGAGCATACTGCCAGTCTGAGTCCTACCGAACTATGCCTAATACATAGAATAACCATCAAGTTTCTTTAATTTCATGAATTCAGCTACGTCCTGTAAAATGTCGGCGGTCGACGGTTGCTAAACTTCAAGATTCCTTATCTGACACGCTGTAACGGTCAATTGCTTATCTTTCGGCTCTGTCTGATTTGATTTGTTGACAAGGCATATTTTGGGATAACATTTCAAAATTCATCGGGATTGACATGGTATATGGCCCAATTTCAAACAGACAAAACACATAACCACATGTTATCTTCTTACCACTGGTAGCAACTGCTGCGGTTATTTCCCATGCTATCAAAGCATCATTGGGAAGACATGATTTCATGTAACCTTCAAGGTTTCCATGATACGTAATTATTTATTCAAGTTAACATAAAGGTAAGATACAAAAGGGGATGCATCACAAATTATTTCTGTCACCAAGCCTATGAGATTTTTGACATAAAAAAGCATTTAGTAACCAGACATGTATCGCAGTAAATGCGAAAGGCGATTTGCCTCTTTGATTCACTTGTTTTGCCAGGTCTGTAAGAATTGACTTCAAAATAAAAACCAATCGCGGATTTCCTCGGAAAACCCGATCAGCTCCAACTTAAGCAACTTGCATCCTGTTCTCCAACACATATTCAACGAACTTAAAAAGTTCGTTACTGAATTCTATATGTCTGTCTGTCGGTCCGACGTAACATTTGAGATTTTTAAAATTTGAAAACGGATTCTTATAGGAAATTTCTATCTCGAATATTTTCGAGATATTCGATTTAGAATTTCGGGAAAATTTTCGACATTACGATTTTAAATGTGATTCTTATAGGAAATTTTACACTGAATTCAAAAAAATTCTATGTCGAATAATTTCCAAGATATTCGATTTCGAATTTTAAGTTCGTTCTGGGATTGCTTACAGAATAGGCAAGTTTATTGGAGAAAAGGTTGTGTGATATTAAAGACGATGATGCTGACGAAGCTATGAATAACACTTTCGTATTGTGAATTACAATTATGATAATCAAAACTAATAAACTGAAAATGAACCCAAATTGATGGGACACAATTGCAAACATCAAACTTTCTTTTATAAAAAAAATGCGTAACGTAGAAATTTTAATAAATTTGAATTTCAGCCCTCCTAAAAGCTTCCAATCTACATGAGACTGCTTATGTGCTCACTAGCCCTACGCAAACTGAGCACATATATATCTACTACCTCAAACATTAACAAAAAATTATACAAACACGGCAAAGTTCATGGTACAGCAAACATTAGAAAACGTCAGTGCGACCACGCAGTTGAGGAGCTTGGCTGGGGTGCGGACGGGTCTGCGCTCAATCCTAGGCTTCAAAAGCATAGCAAGTGGCCTACCCAGTCACCAAAAATAATTTTAGCATCTAAAGCGTGGTGCACGACAGCCGCGACGGAAAGGCTTCGGCCTGCCAGACTAACGCGCGGCGGGCCCTGGGTTCGACTCCCAGGTCAAAAGTAACGGCAAACATCGAGTGCTCTCCGGCCATCATACAAACACCTTTGGCGGTCGTAAAGTACATTCTCCTTCTTCTAACGGGTCAGACTAGCCACCTGCCCGGGGTACGCCCAACATGGCTCATAGTACTACACGAAATGTGTAGTTAGAAACAGGCTAATTGTCTATATAAGAGTAGAAGAAGAAGAAGAAGAAGAAGAAAGCGTGGTGCTTGTCACTTTGCCCTGTGTCAGAGATTGTGCGCAACGACCGGACAGTGAGGGCAAACATATAAGAGCCTCAATCTCTCAATTCGTCGTTTTCACCCGAGGCGTAGAGTTTTACCATTACTATTTTATAAGGAATGGGGACCTGCAAGGCATATCGGAAGATAAATTTGTCGTTTCAGCGATGATCTCTCTTGAATCTTTCACTTAGATTCAACACACTTTCTGTGTTTATATTTCCACTTCGGATTGATCTTGATCTTAGAGATACCTTAGGATGTGTATTTTAGGCCTCTAAAATACGTTCAATTTCCAGTGAAAACAGTAACAGGTACAATGTATAGTACAGTTAACAAAAACTTAAGAACTTGATGCTTGGACTTTAGATAGGATGATCCTGTAAAGTTTGGCGTGTTATCTGTAATTTCTGTGCATGCATGAAGCAAACTAAAATAATCCCGCCAGTCGTAAAGCTAAATATCTTATCCTAAATATAAATAAAACGCAGGCGTGCAATATGTATCGCCAAACCATAGAAATGCTCTATGATAAAATTGCAATGTAGGAATGGAAGAGAAATTCTTGAGTCCTCAAATGAGGATGCATATGAAGTAACGTTACAAAATTAAGTTTGCACGCAAGACTAATAAATATCATCAAAGAGGGATGCAACGATTACTTGTGAAGAATTACTTAGTATTGGGAGGAGGATACTACAGGCCTGCATATTTTTAGTAGTACTATGTGATGTTTTAGGTAATGCTCTGATAAACCATATTATAATAGAAGAACTCAGGGGGCCTTAGAGAAGCTTTAGCCTCTACCGACGACGTATGTCTATTGTCACGTAACGCAAATGACGCCCAAGATTGTTGCCAAACGTGGCTGGTTAAGAGTGTAATACAGCATAACTTACAAACCTTCACAAATAGACGCCCGAGGTCAATTTTAAAAACTTGGTGGCCAGAGACAATATCAGTAGAAAGCGATGAGAAAGAGTTGGAATGAATGATGCGAATGGGGAAATTAGAAGAAGAAAATATTAATGTTTAGGTCATACCCTGAGAAAAGGAATATCAGAAGTATGCAAGAACACCCAACATGGAAAAAATTACAACAAAATGTAACTTATAGGTTACAAGGACCATGGGGAGGTTATAAACCATAATACAATAATCTAATATGGCAAGACGCTTGTTCCTTAACCCCACCTTCAAAAAAAAAACATTTTAAACACCCACCTTAAAATTAGATTTATTACAAATAATTTAAAAGTGAGAGGGAGCTGAAAGTAGTGCACACTATATTTCTGAATTAATCAAGGGTATATAACCCGTTATTACAGATGTTTATATGTAGGATAGAACTCAAATCACGATTTGGTTTAACAACTTCTTCTTGTGGTACCGTGGCCGTTTAGCACCCATCGTGTTGACTACAATATTAAAGATAATAGTCTTGTGAACAGCTGCTCGGAATATTTGTATCGTAGTTGTTCGGTACCATTGCCTTAAATTTTTCAACCAAGTGCTTCTCCTACTTGGTCTGCGTTTGACTTCGATTTTACCTTCTATAATTAGCTCATTCTTCTCGGAATATCGGTTAATGGTTTTAAGTACTTCTACCTATGTGCCCATTACATCAAAGATGTTGTTAGTGGCTCGTTCTACCCAGTACCAAATACATTATTCTTTTGCACATTTCTTCAGTGAGTGTCCATGCCTCCAGACCATAATGCAGTACTGGTAGGACATACCAACGGACCAGTTTAATTCTTAATTTTAAGAATAATTCGTGACTGCACAAGACCTTTTCATTTTAATGGAGGTCACTCTGGTTTTTTCTGTTAGAATCTTTATTTTGACCGTCGAGTCCCATTGGTCATTGACATTGCTGTCGAGACAAGATAGTTTTTTTTATTAGTCTTCTTCAGCTGTATGCCGTTGATGGTAAAACCGTTGGTTTGCTTACTTTTGTCTGTATATACTTTGTCTTATTGATATTAACCTTTAAAACAAAAGCTTCACATGTATCATATATTTTAGTCATTATGTTCTGCAGATCTTCTTCGCTACTGGTTTAGATGAGTATGTCATCAGCGTATCTAATATTGTTGATGTTTTTCCATTAATGATTAATCCTCGTCAGTAAGTACTTGATTAAATATATCTTCAGAGTGCAGGTTAAAAATTAGGGGGAACAGAATTGCACCCCTGACAAACTCTGCTTTTAATATTGATTTCGTCTGAGGTTTGATGTTCCATTCATACCACTGTTGTTTGATGCCAGTACAATTTAGCTATAGTCTAGTCCACCTGTTTGTGATATCTGTATCATTTTATCGTGACGGACCTTATCGAAAGCTTCTTCGCAATCTGTTGAGCATAAGTAATCGTGGTTGACGTCTTGGCATCTCTGAATCAGCACTTGGATAATAAATAAAGCTTCCCTAGTCCCCCAGACCACTTCAAAAACCAAATTGTTTTCATTTTCTCCTAATAACTTTAGTATTTCGCTGTTCATTTGGTCGGGTCCAGGCTCTTTTGCCCTTCTTATTTCCTACAAACTATTCGATTCTCTTTCTTTCTTCTTTTCTCTTTTTAGTTGTTACTTCTTGTTTCTATCAGTGTATGTTTAAACCTTTCATTATAGCATTTGCTAATATTCTTTGCTTTCAAATTTCTTATACTCATGTGTAGTAGTATAAACTCTTTAAGTGTACTGTTGAAGTTTCTGTGACGTTCTTGACACAATTTATACATGCTCCCATTTTTCACCATGATGTATTATCTAACATTCTCAGAATCAACAAATGGCCCTGTCTTGTTGTAATTTACTTAAAAGGGCTTTTCTTGCATCTAAGGTCGCGTTTGAGCCAGGACGAACAATTCCCCAAAACTCTCTAGGTAGCAATGAGGAGCTTTGCTCGGCGCCCCGCTGCACACGATGCACCCGCTCGCCGCAGAATTCAGATGGGGCCGGCCACGCAGGCCGTGCGGAACGAATCTGGCGGACAATCAGCGGCGGAAGTGTCCAATGAATTTCAATTTGGCCGCCACAATGACTGCTATGCGCCAGAATCGCGCGGCCAATGCTGAGACCTGCAGCAGTCGCCACTTTGCGCCAAATCCCTCTTTATTATTCCCGCCGCGCCCTACAAGCCGACTAGCACAGAATCTACCTGTAACGCCCGGAGCTAGACTGCATTTCGATTCGATTGTGATACTCCGCCGCATCGAAATGCCGTAATTTGTCGGCGGCGCGCGCCCTCCAAATTCGCAAATTATTCGGTTGCTCGCCTAACCTGTTACGGATTATCTCGCGCAATGCACTGCTCGTTTATCTCTGGAGCAGGAGATTCGCTTTGGGGATTCTGTTTGCGTCGCTTATTTCGGCAATTTGTTTGCACAAACGATCGAAAAAGTCCCAAGTGCGAACCAAAACTACTATAACTAAAATCGTCGCAATAGTCCCGGGAACGTTCAATTATAGTTTTCAGATCCTCAACGTTCATATAACTGACGTTTCAGTGAGGCAAAACGTTATGCTCACCGACCTTTATTTCAATAACGCGTTGCTTGGAACCGACATGGACAATAGTGGGTGACAGTACTCGCTTCGGCGGTGTATACACCAAAATTGGAACGCAAATTTGCCACACAAGCCCGTGAAGCGTTCCCCATTTTCTTCTGGACAGGAATCTGATCTGGAGAGCACACATCTGCAGAACGTCTTAAGGGCATAAGCAGCGAGATCAGCACCTGACGTCAAGCTGCTTCTGTACAAGGCTATCACATGCCCTGTGATGAGGTAAAAACGCAAGTCAATAAGGTCCAGGTCATCCAGAATTGGACCTTACGATCTGCCTTTGGTACGCCGTAGTTCGTAAGAAACTAGGATTCCCACAATCCAGGATTACATCTCCCAGTTAACGCAAGTCCTCCACGCAACCATCCAAAGCGACGAAAATTCCATCGTCGGTGGCATATACAACTATGACGTTGGTAGAGGTGGCCGTCACAAGCACCCAAAAATCCTGATTCTCCCGTGAGGCGGCACGTAACAGGCCTTAACGGCCATCTATCATTCACACCAGGTCATATCAAGAAGAATAAGATTAGGGGCTGGAGCTAGAAAATCAGATTTCACCAGTGAAGTCAACGATGGGCATCGATAATTTGCGTAGCTATCAAATTAGTGACGTGACGTTCAAGAAGTTGGAATACTCCCAAATAGCCATATCGATAATTATGAACAGCAACCTCATTCCTCTTTCGGAGCACACCAGGATTTGGTACAGTCTTGTTTAGATTAGTTGTACTGCTACTGCCACTGCTTGGTTCTAAGGACCATAAAAGGCCTTCACCTCCCTTAAGGGGTTCCCAACAGCTTCCTGTTTCTGCAAAAGTGAAATCGTCAACCGCAGTCTAACCTTTCGGATTTATATCTTGAATGAAACCATGCCTGTCACTGTACTCTGCATGGATGGAAGGTTATTTTAACATCCGTTCTTTTTTATTTGACGCCTTCTCCGTCCATCTTATTACTCCCACGGCTGTAGATTTTCCGATTCTTCTAGCCGTCTCAATCTTGGCCCAGCTTTCTGATTCTTTTACCTTCAATATCTGCGGATGTGCTTGCTTCCGCATACCTACTTCTTATTTCTTGATTAGTCAACACTCGCCATATCCCATTTTCATTTACCATATATCTTCCTAAAAATTGTTCGTTCATATAGACCTAGTTTTTACTTTCATATTTCGTTAGACACCACGTTTTTGCAGCATAAAAGTTTTAACACTGAATTGAACACTTTTTTTACTGTTCGCTGAGGGTAGCTTTGATTTTATCATACTTTTTAATTCGTAATAACACCCGTTACCCTCCATAAGCCTTGCTTTTAGTACAGTCCGACCCAAATTGCATAAACATTAATAATTAAAGTTCGGTTTAGCACTCCTGAATAACCCTGATAGTCCTCAACACATTATTTCGTCATGCTTCTTTCTGGAGTTCATTTCCAATCCATGTGCACAAGAACTTCGCTCTCTTGATAGTTGGGATTAATCTTCTGTTTCTAACGTTCTTCAATTCTTGCAGTGGTCGGCACTGGTAGCAATCTACCAACTTTGTGGTCTCTTTTATGCCATAACTAAATTTTCGTCCGACCAGCTACGCCTTTCCGTAGCTTCCTTTCTACATCCCTTCCAATTTTTCCCTTCAACAGAGAAATTTCAAGCTAATCGCTTTTATCACTATTTGTAGTACTAAAGGATTCGTGTTCTACCCGCCTTAACTAACACAATAATCATAAAAAGTGCATTTCCGAATTCATATGATCCTCATAATATTCAGAGTTGTAGGTACAATGAAATGTTCGCCTAGTTCGAATTATTCAAGTTCCATTTAAACACTGATGGTTAATTATCAGGTCTGTAACTTGGGCCTTTTACACACAATTTGTTATACTAAATTATAAAAAGTCTGATACTACTTAGCTAATACTCGAAATAATCCCCCTCAACATTCTTCCAAGAGGCAACACCACTAGACTTTTCTCGTTATCATCGTCAGATGTAAAATGGATATCAAGATCTTCTAACCCAGTCAGTGACATCTTCCAAAGCCGTCGTAGTGGTTGTCCTGGAACATAACGAATTTCGTGTTTCTTTGGCCGGTATAAAGTTTTCCTACGTCGAACGCGCCATCATCATTTTACCGGATCTGAGCCAATTCCACAATATCCTTCTGGCTTGAATATTCAGTCTTGCGATACTGGTCGATGGTTTACCTAAATAAGCCAACGAGTTAGTCTCTTTGATTCTAATAGAGAACCCATTGTTTGATGTATGCCATAATCTGCAGCAATAAACCTGAACAACAACAATATAGCAACAGCGTCGTCCGATCTTTTTCTCAGCTGCGAGTTCGTGCAGAACCGAACGGCCTTCCCTATAAACCTTTCAAAGTTTATGCAGACGTCTAGAAACAGAATGACGTGTTACTTTGTCGGCTCCGACTATGAGACAGCAATTCTCTCTAAAAGTCGTAGAGCCGCATCTTGTCAGTAATATAGAAAACATTCTCCTATAAAGCACCACCAAACATTTTCTGTGCTCCAATCGCAATTTTGAGAATTTAAAAACAAAAAGTAGGAGGTGCCGCAAGTGTTGCTTGTCGCTCTCAAATAGAATCATTCTAAAACTATCGAGGTATCATGATATAACTGTTACGGCCAAAAGTGGACTGTATCGTAATTTGAAATTTAAGCAGAGGAGTTTCAGTCAAAAGCCAAATCTGGAAAACTCACCTTTGAAAACGGCGTTCTCTGCAGAAATCGGTTCCCTGTACTGTAATCCTGGGGCATCCAGGAAGAGGAAAAGGGTGTGGGTGGAAAGAAAGGACAAGTTATCCCAATCTTCACAGCGGAGCCGACCAGAAGCGCCTTTCCTGGTGTGTCCGAGTTTGCGACTAGGTTTTTCTTGGTTCCTCGCCGGGCCATATTGACGAAAACCGAACCGAGTTTTCCACTGGAAAAATTTCAATTTCCGAAATGCGAGCGAAAGAGCGAAGAGTCAAGAAGGTCGCGGCCGAGCCTTCACATATCCGCGCCAGCAGGCAAATTGGCCGCCGCTACCTGAAATCAAAACGGCCCTAATTTAAAATCCAAATAAAGTAATTGGAGATTGGCGCGAACATTAACATTTCAACGAAAAAAAAACAATTTAATCTGGAACAACCAAAAACAATTCTTAAATATCTATGTATCTATGTAAATATCTAAGAAGATTAACTAAAAAATTGGAGAAAACCCCAAGGTTTGCAAAATGAGAACATTTTGGGGGAAAAATTCTACTGTCAAATAGAAAAATCGTTTATAATGACTTAAAAATAGAAATTGAGTTTTTCAGAAACTATTTTAGTTCACCCAAGAATGTATGTTATTTTAGTTACTATGTTCAAAACTAAGCTGATCAATCACTTGGTTTCCAAGTAACCTTCTAGACAAATACGGATATGAGAAGAGCGTATTTTGGCGAGCACAAAGTGAAGAAGAAATATAAATTCTGGCCTTTTCAATTACGCAATTTGTTTTCTGTCGGCTACTCCAGAAGCATATAAGATGCCTTCAGCTTCTTCAAAAAGTTCATTCTTCCCTAGTCGTTCTCGTTCTTCAGAAGCCCCAGACTCTGGTATCGAGACTTCGACGCTCCTGTCTGTGCAACCCTCGTCTATTTAGTTAACATTAGATCAATATTAAGTCAACTATGACGTCGATTGCTTGCATAATGCGTTTGATAGCCGCATATCCTTTGTCCAACACTTCTGCAGCAATATAAGCAATAATTTTCACTATTTTTATACTGAAGTGAAGGTGTTTTGGAGGTAACTTTCACAATGTACTTACTATTAAGGCTTTCATTAGCATTTTGGGTATAGCTACCTAAACATCTTTGAGAGGCAGGCGTGTAAATAGCTGTGCCCTCGTGGTGCGATGTGGGGAACTAAGTACGGCCCGTTTTGAAAAGTAAAACGCTGAAACCCAAATCGTCCCTTAAACGGCCGGCGCGAAAGCGGATGGGGGCGGCTAACGATATCAACCGATGAGTAATTGCCAAATCGCTCACCTATAATCGGCTTCGGCTTCGGCGGCGTTGGTTTCACGGTGGCCACCGTGTTGCGATGTCTTCGTGCCTGGAACACGACCGCACTGACCGGGATGCGATGCGAAAGTCTTGCGGGGTGGTTAAATGTGGGTAAAATAAACACGACCGCACTGGCCGGTTTGCGGTTCGAGTATGTGCCGGGTTTCACGCGTGGCTTAGCGGCGGTTCATCCGCGGGAAATCTTAATTCGACAGCACTTTGCGTCTCAAAGGGTGCCGCCGACGGCGTATGCAGACTCGCCGGCTGAGCAAAAGCTCATGTGCCGTTTTGTGTGCGATAGCAAAACTTGGCGGCAGATATCAAAGCCACCAGCACACCGCCACGATACACAGGCGGTTCAAGGGCGAAAAGGCCGCCACACCAATCATTCCCACAAATCTCTCTGAGATAGATCTTCATATACTGGTATATATTAGTATATATGGAAAAGAGCCGGATGATTATAGTCCATTCCTAAATCCTGTGCGGAGCGGTATTTGAGCCACCTACTTCCACCTTCAGAGCAATGCTTGTGTCTGGGATTCTCATTCAATGTAGATACACAGCCATAATATACTTTGCCATACCTTCTACAGAATCTAAATTTCTCCTTGTAACAAAGATATGGTAAACAGGTAATTGTTTAACCAAAATGTCTGACAATTTCCCCTTTTCCTATAAAATTTTTTTAACGTTTTGTGTAAGTGGCTTCCCATTCTTTTAGTAAAATGACCTAAAGGTTTTCGAACCACTACCACCGATCTATTATCATGGCGTCGACCTCCATTTTGCCTGCTAAACCTTTGTAATCACAAGTACAGCTTTGTTCATGACCTTCTTACCAATCTTTGAATTCTTATGAGTTTTTAGCGTTCCATTCCAAACACAATTTACAAAAGCCACGATTTACCACTAAATAAATCGTCTTTTCTGTTCAGTTACTCCAAATAATAAACTGTAACCCCTTTTGGTTCAAGAGGCATCCTTCAGAAATTTTCGAACCAATTAAAGATCTTTCGCGTTTCTCATTTTCTTCTCTCTCCGTTCTTGGGGCCACTACGCATGCATATTATTATAAGATCGTGTGCGATCTTGCCAAGGCCCTTTCTGATATCCACTAGACCACATAATAAGTTGATCTCATTTTATCGAACACTAAAGAGTTTTATCACACATTATATGCATTATTTAAATGAGGCCCAGGTGAAACTTCGCAACGCCCGCATTCACAAAGGTTGAATCCAGGTCCTCTGTGAGTCGATTCTTGAAACGCGCATTTTGTTTGTGGGTTGTGAAAATAAAAAAATCTGAGAAATCATTGAATATACTGATACTCTGAATTATTCGAGTCAAGTTTCTTGAAATACTTTCAGCGTTGGCCGAATATAATTTTCGCGCAGTCGCACCGCTCCTGTCGGCCCTTTATCTTCATTTGTGAACCGATTCCCACGGTATTTACGTTTTGGTGGCCTTGTACTACGTTCGCCGCTTCGGTGTGAACGTTTTTGATATGGCCACATTCTTCAATCTGCTCAAAACGCCACTCTACAAGAAATGTGACCCTCTGAGTTACACTCGAGAAAAGGGAACGAGAAACAGAAAGAGCTGTATTCTGTATAACATATATGAAAGGTGTTTTAAGCAAAGAAAAAAATTATGTTTTTTAAGTTTTACAATTCTTGACTTGGTAAAACAGGTTTCTACTGCAAAGAATAGTAAAGTTGAATATATGACTTTGAATTAATTGAAGTTAGGGGCTAAAAATTCAGTTACGCACCTAACAATTACTACGATTCTCTCACCAACAGATGTGCTAATATCAATTCTGTTTCAGGTAAGCAACTTTTGAGAAATCTCAGATGACAGGATGGCAGTCAAGTAAGTTTTCAAATTATATTTCATTAGCAAATAACTATGAATGACCTTGATACAAACATATATTATAAAAACGCAATAACCATACATGCGAACGCAACACAAACATCAAATCCTAATAAGGCAGAGCAAACACGAGCCACCAACGCGCCGAACGAAATTACGACGGCCAAACCGAAATTAATTATTTTCAAAGAGGCCTCTCTAGCGTTTTTCAATTTGCAGTTTTACGGCGTTGATTATATGCATATTTAACGCAAACACGAGGGCAATTTTTGAACGTACGGCTATGCATACTTCGCTCGTTATTTTGAATTGAATGTCAGCTACAAGTGTCATCTACATGAAGTGTGACAATTAATTTGGTATGAAGTCACATTCAATAAAAACTGCAAATATTACGTCGAAAAATTTCACGGTGCTTTCCTCTAGCTCCAGACCGTACCTTCGGTCGTACACTCTCCCCGCCTTTCTAATAAACGTAATGCAATGTGATAAATTTCCAGATGTTATTACAAAGTTCTACTTGAATAGCAAAAAATCTTATTTTGTAGTATAAATGTCGTAGGAGACACTAATTAATGCTAAACGAAGAAGATTAGATCAGTTCCAATTGTGTTGTAGTATAACAGATCTGGTAAGCATTGGAGCTTTAATCTTCTTATAATAACTGAAAGTTGGAGAATGCTCGTACATGTTATTAGAGTGTTATGATAAGATTGTTGTACGAGATCTCTTAATTTTGACATCTACATTAAGCAACGTTCAAAAGACTGACATCCCTGCAGAATTTTAGTATGTGACGCCCCAGCGTCAGTTCCAAATCTAAAGATAATTTTATATATTAGAGCGAAGACTTTCAATTTTTTAAATTGAGCTGTTGGTAGCGCTGAATCGTAAGATATTTGACTTCATTGTCCATCGGGATTAAGGGCGTTGTTAATTCTGATTAATTCGACAAGTCAGTACTGTGGTTTTCCATTACTAGAACCAGTTTTGCATCAGGTTCAGATAGTAGCTGAAATTCAGATTACTTATAGTAGTAGTGTAGTATGATCCTAATAACTTACCCTGCGGAACTCCAGATATAATTTGATAATCTAATACTGTGCGCCTTATATTAAGTTTTGTCTATTAGGTACGGCTTGTATATTAAACACGGCAAGCTAACGAGCTGCAAGTTTGTAGAACAGGCCGTTTTGTGTCTAAGACAGCTGATGTGCGACCGTTTTTGCTCTTCAGGCGTTCCATCGCTTCTTCAACTTCTTCCTCCTTCCAGTCATGTCTCATTATGTGAGTCCTCTAACCACCTCTTATAGCTGTTTCTGCTTCTTGCTCTTCTTCCTCCTGCTCTCGTTTCAGATATGAAATTGAGATATTTTTGGGTGTCTATTCTGGTAATGTGTCTCTAGTAACATTGGTGGTCTGTCCATTCTAACTCTTATGCAGCTATTTCCAAGTCTACCCCTTCTAGTTTCACCTAGTGCTCTTTGCAGACACTCCTTCTCCGCTGCTGCGGGTTAGAGCGGTCTTTATCGACTATTGTCCATGTGGCTGTCCCGAAGAGTAATGTTGAAGTGAAAACAGTTTCATATAAGTGTATCTTCGTTTTAATATCAAGCTGATTGTGTTACTTCCTGAACTATTCTACTATCGTTCATTACTGTTTATAATCGTTCTTAGGTACTCGGATTTTTCTATACATTCAAGAGGTGTTTCTTCTAGTAGAATAAAGGTCCTCTATTCTGTATCTTTTCTTCATATGCATTACTTTGCGTTTTCCAATTTTAATTTGCACCAACTCCTCTAAATTGTTTTCCATTATTTTGCAGTTATTTTGTATTTCTTGTCACTGCTAAAATATCGTCCTGGGGTTCATGTATACTACTTGTTTCAGTTACTTCGTTTTTAATTTTGCTTATTATACCATTTACATAAGCAACAAAAAATAGTGAGCTTAAACTGGCGCACTGTTTTACTTCTTTCTCTGTCATTTTTTTATCTTTCTGTCCACTTAACACTCGCTACTTCAATCAATTTATTCATAGCCTCCCCAATTTGTTCTCTATTATTTTGAAAACTAATTTTAGGGTCACAAATGGATGAGCAAACGGCCCAATAGCTGTTGCACTTCGTCGTTGTTTCCTCTTTGGAGATAGGCACTATTATGTTAAATTCTCAGACTTCTGCTGTCTGTTCAGAGTCCCATGCTTATTGAAATATTATTTTAGCCGTCTTTTGATGGTTTCTCCTGATTTCTTTATTAATTCTAGGGTGTGGTCATCTTCACCTGCAGCTTTCCCATCTTTTATGCTTTCTATCAGTATCTTGATTTGCTGGTTTTTATTATATTTTACTCGTTCTTCTTTCAGCTTGCTGTTCTTCTTCTTGCACTTCTGCAGCAGCACGGTCTTTATCTTCGCCTTTAAACTTGTGGTTTTAAAAAGTTCTCCTTTCTGCAAGAGCCTCATAGGATTTACTTTTAGTTTCCTTAACACATTCCAAAATTATTCCCACGCAGACTAAGTTTTCTTAAGTTCATTCCTTTTCTGTGTACACTAGTCTTTTTTCTCTAAATTTGTTCTGCAGCGCTTCATTCCACCATTTTGTTTGTTTGTTTTTTCTTACTGGAGTGTATTACTTTTATGGCATAGGTTTTTCCCATCTTATTTGTCAGTTTCCTTTACTTTACAGTATATTTAATTTTTTCCTAATCTTTGTTCATATTCATCTCTTATCTGTGAATTTTCTATGCTTGCTGTTCTCTTTTTGGTCTGGTGAATAGGATATCCGATATCAATCTATGGTTTGTACGTATCTTCTTCTTTTATTTTGGTGAATTAAACTATTACACTTTTATAACATAAGGTTTGCTGTATTTCCTCATAGAGTTGACCTTTATCATTTAAGTTCGAGTTTTCTTTGGTGTCGTATATTTGAATCACGCCTACCTTTTCCAATAACTATAGATTCACGGTGATTGTTCGTGAGTTGGCAGCTTGCTAGCTTACTACTCGTGCTTCTATTTCAATATTAGTTAGCATACCCACTCCTTCTGTTGCTCTACGCTTTAGCTAGTTTCCGGCATGGTTCAGTCTGTGCCCCTTCTTTTTTTACTTCTAATTCTACTTTCATGTGCCGCTTTCTACGCCTATCGTCTCTTTTCTATCCGTCCTTGTCCCAGGCTACTATTTGTGTTCTGAATCGATATATCTCATAGGGGTGATTGGTCCGGCGACAAAGGTCCTGTTACTTCTGAACAACTGCGGCCAGATTAACCCCCAAATGTAGATCAACAGATCCTCGTTGGTTTCAAGCAGGGATTGGCTAGGTCTTCGTGTGCCATCCCTCTTTGTACTCCGTGGATAACTATTCGATGGCTTATAGTGTATGTACATAATGATATTCTCGAAAGTAAATGAAATAATCTATGTCTAGACTGCCTTTAATTCATTTACAAAAGAATACTATCCTAAAACTTTTGTCACTAATGGTAAGAAATTTACTGGTTTATAGAATTGTAGTTGAATAAGAAATTATTCAAGCACAGTAATCATTGAAATCTAAGAAAAACGTAGCAGAATATTAAAATGCTACATTATCTTGCGTTAATCAATCATAAATCTATAATAGGAGATTATGCAATATTTTACCTATTAGTAGATCATATGCCAAAGCTTTCTGTGCACTTACTAAATTAATTTGCTAAAAAAAACTTCTGCGGGTGAGGAAGACTAATTAGGAGTAGTAATTAAAGATTATTCAGTTTCTCTACCATTATTCTCTTGCAATTGTGACGCCTTCAAGGCGTTATCAAGTTGCTTGGCAATATACTTATCTGTATCTGTTTTAGCTCAAATATCGTTGAAGAGAGATTAATTGAACGAATTGTCATTAGCTGAAGACTTAGTGTTTGAAGTTAATGAATAAACTTGTCGTTTCCTGGTAATAAGGTCTCGTGGATGAAATTGTTGTATTCGGTGTGGCTGATTTTTTTGTAACTTTAAAAGTGATTCTAAGTCAGAACGTTAGATAAAACACTATAATAAAAATTCCCTACTGATGCCTGTTCAATTGATAGCTATAATAACTGGGATTTGGTAAGATAGATCAAAGTGAATCCTGCTTTGCAGAAATGTTTGCTGTGCCTAGCCGAACAGATCTCATTTGGGCCACTATGCCGAAAATTTTGTTCGCCAGTTGAAAGTTGTCCATAACTGTGTAGTTGCATTGCTTTAAGAAAGGAAAAAAGTACACTTTTGGGGTGGTAATTCCTTAGCTGCAAAATGACAGCGAGGGTTTGAAGCTTCAGTCTCCCCCAACAGTGAATTTTGTACAATATGTCTGAAAACATTCTTTGGTGGTAGGTAATAAATATCTGTAGCGATTGCAAAAATATGCGCAATTACAACTGAGTAAGGTAATGAATGCATTTACTTTATTTTTACATTGGGTATATGCTTAGTCAATTACGGTCGACCCAACATAAGCTGTGCCACATGGGTGGTTAGTAAAGTAGTAGTAAAACGTAGTTAAGTCTAAATCAATAAGATATCATTTTCTTTAACTTGTAATAACAATGATAAAACTTTAACAACTTGCGTAGGAAGAACATGACCTGCAAACTAAGATGTTCTGGGCTCTCTCACTGCCAGATCATGGCACACTATCTCTGATATGGAGCGATATGGTGCATACCCCTCGTTGAACGACCACATTATTACTCAATTATTTTTATTGACTCAACTACACGCCAGGCATCTGGGCCCCGGACTTAATCCAAGCGCAGCCAAGCGCTTAAAACGCTTTTTGAAGTTGTAAGAATGTAATTACGTGCGAGATATAATAGGTGCTGCCGACGCCGTTCCAAATAACACGTACAGGAATTGCCATTTGTAAGCTACTTCCTTAATTGGCGTGTACGGCGCTGTTTTAACTTAAGAATTGCACAAGCACTGCTATAAATTCTGTGCGAAAACTAGAACGTATTTCGTTTACTTGTTGTTCATTGACCGGAAAGTTATTTTTCTGGGAAACTTGCTGCTTTATTATTCATACTGCGGGATTGTTATTCACGGAAGGAAAGTCGCTTATATTTAGAAGACCCCATTTGACGCGATTTTTTTATAGCTCCAAGTAATATATTTCTGATTTTTTTATGTATTTACATGCATACATTACAACTTCTATAATTAACCTGACGACGCTTTTCACATGGTAATCTTCGTTGGTATGTCTAGAGATTTCTTACATACGAAAGTACTGTGTATTTAAAAGAAATATGGCAATATTTTAGTGCGAATGTGCGTTTTAACATTTTAGTATAGTACTTTTTCGATGTTAGTAGTTTACGTCAACTATATCGTTGTGTTCTTTGGGTTCCCAATCAATTATTAGTAATGACAGTGGCAACTTCGTTACTCTGTGACAAATATATAATGTTACGTACTCCATGTAGTAAAATGTTCACTCTGGTTGAAAGTGGCCGCCCTTTGTTTTAATATAAAGCTTCACGCGTGCCTTGAAACTTTCGACTACGAACTACAGCTCCTCCCAACTTGTGTAGCTTATCACAGGCACTGTCCTCAAAACCTGGCCTTAAACTCTGTAATCCGCCGCATTCAAATTCAGTGAGCAGGACATACAGGGTGGTATCCAAAAGTAGTAGGGCTCGTTTTTTTAAAAAAAAATTATTGAACATTTTGGTACATCGACTTAATACTCTTCAAAATAGGCCCCGTCGGCATCCACACACTTCTGGTAGCGAGCCTTCCAGGTCGCGAAGGCCTTCTGGAAGTCGTCCTCCGGGATGCTGTTCAGCGCCCTCGTCGTTGCCGCTTGGACTGCTTCCACCGAGTCGAAACGATGCCCCTTGAGCTGCCTCTTGATCCGGGGAACAGGAAGAAGTCCGGCGGTGAGGCAACGTGGAAACGCCGAATTTGGCCAGGAGATCCCTCACCATTCACGCGCCGTGGTACGGAGCATTGTCATGGTGGAGCTTCCACTTCCCCACCAGGTCTGGTCGCACGCGTGTGATCCGATTTCGCAGCCGTGTGAGCACTTCCACGTAAAATCTTGCATTTACAGTCTGTCCAGGAGGTACAAACTCCTATGGACAATGCCACGACGGTCAAAAAATGCAATCAACATCGATTTCGACATTCTGGCCATCTTTTACGGGGTGATTGTGCGGTGTGCCACTCTTCCTCTGACGTGTTGTTTTCGGGTCGTATTTATAGTAAAACTTGATGGCGTACCGCTGCTCCAAATTTCGCTCCATCGCAACTGACGACGAGGCGTCACAACAAGAGATCACTAAAACAGTGGTCCACACTCAACTAACGCACCCAGGCGACTGCCGCAGGTCGAAACCTATTTCCAAGGCTCTCCTCCATAACATCCGGCCTTGCAGCCCCCCCTCCATCGCTCCGCGCGCGCGGAAAGAAAAACAGTCCTACTACTTCTGGATACAACCCTGTATAATATGGTTAGCTGCAGTGAGGGTCAAGTGGTGACGTTAAAAAGTCGTTTCAGATTGTTCGCGTAGTTAGCATTTATATCTTGACATTTCATGTCGATTTGATTAATATATATTCTACCTCCATTAAGTGTTACATTTGACCTAAAATTAAATCCATTCATTCGTTTGTATGCTTAAATATCGATTATTAATACAGCATATTTTAAACTCTTTAGAGAAAAAGGAAGTTCATTGATAATCGGTCCAATCGATGCAATCAGTCTTTCATCCTTACACCTTACTCTCTTTTTCACTGCGGAGCAACTTGTAACTTAGCAGGTGAATACACAGGCTGAATATGAAAGCCAACATCCTCGGACGAGTATCAGTACGAGTTTAAATGTAATAGTAAGTTCTTGGAAGTTTGTTTTAATAGAGTCAAAAGTTATCTAGTAATAAGGCTATTCGAGTTCATTCAAGACGTCGTTCGAATATGAATTACAAAAAACTTAATAGCAGTTTCAAAGACGGGTAGGGTATATAATGAATAATTTATTCTTCTAAATTGAAACCATACAATTTACTAAATAAGCGTAAAAAGGGCTAGTAATAAATCTCGAAATTATCTGAGAATAAGTGACAAACTGCAAACCAACTTATTACAGATTAAATAAAGTCAACCTTCTTTAAAGAGATTTAAATGACCAACACTTCTACATTCCAATGCTTAGTTGTATTTTACACACTCCTAGTACCTTGTATAATTTTTGCCCAACTGTACAGCCTTTTGAAACAATTTGTATGATAGAATTTCAAGGTGATGTAGTATTCGCCAGATTACAACAGACACAAAGTACATAAAATTTTTCTGCAGAACACTTTAATTTTTAATTTAATTTTTATGGTATTAGATGGTGATATAGACAACTATAAAGATTTTATGCGTGAAAAAAGGGTAGATAATTGCAAAATAAAGCAGACTTAATTCAAAACACACTAGTAGTATGTAACTAAAGCACATGGTAGGGAGATCACCTATTCAAAAAGATCTAATCGGTAAAATCGATAGCAGGAGTGAGGAGAAACCGCCTTTTTGTTTTTTTCTTTTTAATTTTTGTTCTACAGTTCTCACTAGAGTAAAATTTGGCACGTATTTTCCTTATTGTTAGACACAGTACCCAAGCTCAATTCGTACATAGATGAGGTCGGATAAAGGAATGGGGAGACATAACTATAAATATTTTGATTCCTATGCGAAACTCACATCAAATCGCTACATTACGAAATCCACCTACCTTTGGGGGCTTTAGCACAAGGGATTTTTTAATATCAGAGACACATATTTCGCACTATTTCAATTTCCATTGAAACTTCCTAAAATCAATTACCATTAGGATGATCTCCCCTATATTTAAAACTTTAAATACACTAGAACAGCGGGGGACAATTCTTCTCTAAAAATTGGATCAAAATATGAGCGAAATGAAGAATTTCAAACCTTTGAAACCCAAGAGTTTTTCTTACTTTAATTGGGCCACGGACTGCAAGTTTGCCAACCCTGTTCTAGAAAATGAATTCCACAGACGTGAAAATTTACAATAAGCCCCATGAAACTCAATACTAGAACATCTGTTACCTTTTAAGGATCATAAATTACCTTTCTACTTAATCTTCCACCCCTAGAAACATATCTTCCCAACAAATAACAAAGCTTACAACAAACCTTGAACTTTTGTCTAGCTTGAACAACAGTATGGGGCTGGGAGTTGTCATGAAGACTGTCATAGATTATTCTGATATCGGAAGCAATTCTAACAACCCTCAGTAAAGAAGGCGGCAAAAAATAGGAATATTCTCCTCAATTACCCTGGTCCTAGGGCGACGTAGAAAATCCTTGTTATCAAACACTTCTCGTCCCCCTAAAATTGTTAATGCCACACCTATACTTGAGTCTTACTAAGACAGTTGCCCTCAAACTGTATCCTAAGTCTTTGGACGGTTTCACTCCCCCTGTCGTAAAAAAATCGGTAATAATTCGTTTTATAACGGATGAAGGTATTTATTCCTCTGACATCGTGATACTGATTGACGAACTAATGCAATGTATATTACAGGAAAAATCCTCTGCAGGCACCATTATCTAAAGCGGCCAACTAATAAATTATAGTTTATATTTACTTAAACCCCCAATATATGTACCAACGACTTAAGGAACTAGCAAAATCTCTCAATATAATTCAAAGTTAATGTGGCGTATAGAAGCGTCGCGATATAAATCGGATTTTTTAATCAAATGATCATAAGTTTAGTCAAATTGCAGTCAAAACGCATAACCATTATTAAAAGAACTTGAAAGTATTGTGAAAGACGAGACGAAAAACTATTTTGATGCTGATAAGGGCAAGTTAATAACGAATCACACATTAAAAACTAATAATCCTATTGCGTGAAATTAAGTAACGAGCGAAAGCTCCGGTGTGATAATAAACTCCCGCTTTTACCTCGTACTTCCAACTCCAAGATTGATTTAAGGCGGATTCTCGCTTACTTATATTTTCCCCTGGTCCTTCACAACTCAAGTATTTTATTACATCCCACGCCCGCGCGTAGTTTCCTCCTCTGATCTCGAGATATTGTTTTCCGGTCGGTAATAAGGCTCGTTTACAAGTAAACGAGAATGGCAGCCTTATGAGTGGTACAAATAAAAATTGAATTATTCCAGTGTGAGATTACTACAGAACCTATCTAATAAACTCGATAACTAACATAATACACCCGTATGCAAACCTGCGACCCCTTCTAAGATGGCAGCAAGTACAAAACCTTATTATTTATCTTATTAGAATTAAATTTCTGTACTGATAAATCTTTTTTGTAAAAAAAATTAACAAAGGATGAAACATACAAATTTATTTAAAATACACTTACAACACTACAATAAAATGATATTGAAAATAAGAATCTTAGAGGGGTGCAAGGAAAATCAATTTAAATGATCCATAATCAAACGTTTCTGCAGCCACAGCAAGAGTTGCTGGAACTTGCCAACCGACCCTTACCAAATTTACCAATTACCAAAAGAAGTAAAATTGGAATATCGAATAGAGGCTATTTACAAATGGGGCAATATTCGTAGGAGCGATAAAACCAAAATTATGTTACTTGACTCAGCTGGATAAAGCAATACATAGAAACATTCTAAAACTAGACATAATACACGTTATATAGTTGGAGGAGCAACAATAATATCTTCTTTAGCATCTTTCGATGAGGTGCCGCAATCCACTTCGGAAAAGGGGGATGGTTTGGATGTGATAACCTCAGCCAGACTTTTCTCAACATCTTCAACTTAAGCTAAGCGAGTATCAGCCGAGCGATCTAACGACATGGCAATCTGAAGAGACGAAGTATGGCAAATGTGCCAGAAGTGATTAAATCTTCCCAAGCAGTGATAATGATAGTGATAGTCAGCAATATCATAGCATCTACACTTGTTCCTAGTTACGAGTTTATGGGGAACTTTCTTAGCAAATCCTAGCCAGCCTGTGCAGTCGCTTAGAAACGGCTTGACGAGTTACTTCGGAGTTTTTCTGCAATTTGTGACTATGTACAACAGTAATGTTCTTCCAAAACTGATTTCGGTTGTTCCTAATCGACTTCCGTTATCAGACAAACCAAAGTTTCAAAATCAAGTAAAAATAGGGATGCATTCTTTTCCACTACAAAATCTTTTCCTCGGCTTCAAAGGCACTTTCTGCCAACTGAAACACAATAAAGAGTCAGTCGGTTTTCAACATTTATCATTGGGCTATGTTGGTAAAACAGACAACCCTTGTAGTGCGTTGTAAAACTGACAATGAGGTTTTATCTGTAGTTTTAAGAAAAATTAAAAACGAAAAATAGCAACGCCGCCTGTAGTAATAAAAGTTAGTCCCAAAAGTAAATCAGAAAAAATTATCAATTCTATCAAACCACCGCCTATTGTAATGAACAGTGTGAAACATACAGACGTTTAAGTGAAATTGCAAAATAACAAATTCGTTTGTAATTACAGCATGTCAAATAACAATCAAATTAAGTGGATGTTGGCACAAAGATTTGAAATATATTAATAAGAACAGATTTAAATTGACAAACCTAGAAAATAAAACCACAAGATCTAGCCAAACTATAGACAATAATTTACACCCATCCTGTGAATGTCAAGGAGGTTGACAGATAAAAGCTTCAAGATCAAAGATATAAAAAATATATTGACAAATCTGACGACATTAATATAACATTTAGTCTTCAAAACGATAATCACATAAATGATGAAAATAAAACATTAAGGAGCAATGCTAGAAATGCCAAAGCCTATGTCTAATTCTGTAAGCTTACTCCTAATTGTCTAGAAAAAGTCTGGAACGTCCCAAATGCATAAATTCCCCTGAAGCCCAGCCTACCAATACACGGAACGCTTCATCGCCAAATAATTGTAAAAAAGAGTAGATAATGCTAATCAAAGATTTAATTTGGGAAAATGAAGTTTCTTATAAAAAAAACAAAAGCGAATAAGCAGGCTGCTCCAGCAGCTACTACAACCAAAATAGCATAGTGCAGATACTAGACTTCGTTAATATAGCGCATGACCGACTGGAAGCCACTGGCATGTGGGCCGAAAATCTACAAGACCTAAGGATTAGACATACCTGTAGAGATGTTTCACTCAGCAGATTTACGTATGCTGTATCTGAAGAATACATTTAAATACACAATAATATTACAGACTCGGAGGTTTTAAAGTATATCACACCATTTATCCGGACAATCAGGCTGAAGGCGGAAGTACGGTCATAATTAACGGAAACATTATAAAGCACCCCATTTCTAAATTGCGAAAATATTAGCTCACCACGGTTGGAGTTACGAATTAAAATTTGACCACACACAAAAAAATATATAAAACACTCCAACATCTTGCCGAAAAATTCATCATAGGTGGTTATTTAACACCAAGCAAATTGTTTAGCGGATCCAAAATTGGCATGAAAAGAATTAATTCCACTGGTAAGTCTATTGCTTGGAATACTCTCCTGAATAAAATCCTCGACGTAACAATTTTTCAAACTTCGGAGACGTAGAAGAAAACTTTGAGCTACATTCTGAACCATCTTCCCATTATTCTGATTAGGAGAAAGATCATTAAAAAGGAGGTCCGGACTGTGTTACTTAGTAAGGCCCACTAATTGGTAGAGCTTTAGAATTGGTCTTCAATAGAGCATCAACCGGAACATCCATTGAAGTAGAAATTATGTCTAGTTCAATTCCCAGCATTCGATAATAGTAAAGAAACTTCCCGTGTACACACATAGGAATGAACTATCTATTGGAAAATACGGATTCGGTCAAAAAAGATCTAGAAAAAAGATGGCAACAATTAAAAAGGGCCAACTAATATAGGGCCGTCCTAAATAATAAACCGAAAATTATAACGAGAAATAAAGTAAGATAAAGAAGAATCTGTAACTTCATATTTACAAAATCTTACAGAAGATAAATAAATATCCCACATAGGTTAGACGGCTACCAGAAAAATTAGAAAGCTAGTGTTGCGGCCGGAAAAGTGGACTGTATAAGTAATTTTAAATTTGAACAAAAGGAACTTCAAACAAAGCTAAAGCTAAAAACACTAACCTGTGGAAACGGCGCTTGCCCGCAAAAATCGGTTCCTGTGCTGTTGATCTTGGAGGATGAGGGAGAGGAAGTAAGGGTGTGGGTAAAAAGATAGGACATGTTACCCCAATCTTCACAGCGGAGCCGAACGCTAGCGTCTTTCCTGGTGCAAAGGTTTCTTCGTCGTTCCTTGCCGAGTCAGAGCAAAGAAAATAATGGACCGAGTTTTATCAGTAGAAATTTCAACCCCGAAATGCAGTCGGGAAACAAAAGGACCTCCGGGAAGAGGTTAATCTGGTTGGCAAAGTATTGAATTTTGCCACAAAATTAGCTTTTAACAAAAGCCTCGCAGAAATGAAACTTCTGCTGCCAATTAAACACGCCGGCAAACTCGGTTAAAATGCTCTCGGTTTACGGAAAATTTAAACTATCACAAACTAAATTCAAAAAGAACGACGCCTGCGAGAACATAGCAAAAGGCCAAGCCCGAACAAAGGCCAAAAAGCGCGTACAAAAGGCGAAGCGCGGCCCGCGGCCTATATACCAGCGCTCCGCGTGCTCGGACAAATTCGCGTCGATATCTCAACTCCAAAATATACAAGAGAGAACCAAAATACGGCCGGTCCTAATTTAATAAGTTAAATAAAAGCTAATTTGAGATTGACGCGAACAGCTAGTAACCATCATTTTTCCAATTAAAAAAGAAAACTTAAAATTTTCTCTGATTACCTAGCAGAGACCTTCTTTCAACATAATTAGGTACAAGTGCAGACCACACTTGATGTTTTACAAAATCGCCTCACGAAATAAGTTTATATATAACATAATATAAGCAACTACTCGAAAGTGGAGAAGGAGGGAGATCAAGACTAACCTGCTTTGAGATTTGATTATGGGCAAGATTTTGAAGCGAGAGCTATGCTTGCTAACCTCATCAATGCAGCATTTAAAACCAAACAGGTCCTTTCATCTGGAAATTGGGGAAAGCAGTAGTGTTACCAAAAATTCGGAAGATCTGTCCACGATGCGGAATCTTACACATCTGTATCGTGTCTCCAAAACTTTACTCAAAATTGTAAAAGCTTAAACATTCACTTCGGATTACCATTGCGAATGAAGGCGGAAACGTACTACCGTCAGTCCAGTACATCGGAATCAAGGACATAGATCAAAATATTTTAGAAGAACAATAGGTTCGATACTAGTGCTTGAGCTACAAAACTCGAGGCACTCCGTTAGGACTTTAACATGTAATACATTATATCTTGTTAAAGGATCAAAATTCGGATCCCAAATTCGTGTTGGTGCACCTGAAAGTGGTACACTGCGAGCAGTCTTATCCCGGCTTTGCACAAATGACATTCCAGAAATGCCGGAACATCACAACATCAGTCTTGTTTGCAGAAGGTCATCATAATAAACCAAAATCTACAACAAAAAAAAATACAAAAAGCTTGCAACAGAGTTGTTAGATGCATTCATAAATGGGAAATTAAACTGAATGAGCTTAAATCCAACCATCTCAATTAAACAACAGTAATATGTCTAATCAACCTTCCCTTCCATTTAAAAGCTCATCCAAACATCTAGACACGACCCTAGATCCCAAATTTTCATTAAATATAAATAATATTATTGGCTTACGGAACAGAACGTCTAGATTTCCAATGTTGGGATAAAATTTTAGGGCTGAACCGCAGCACAACTTTTCCCATAACATTCTAAAAGACAATAGATGCTCTATGGTGTTTACATAACACAGATATTCATCATGCCCTTGTCGTTCCCTTTGTCAGGAATGAAATTTGTAGGGGAGCATGAAACCTATTATCATGTAAAAGCTCTTTTAGTCTTGGCCAATCAGCATCTCGTCCGCAGGTTGAACTACTGCAGTTTTTAAGACGTTAATCTGTACATCTTAGTTCTAAGATCCATAGTAAAATTTTGATCACTCATGACCAGTATTATACAAAAAATAACGTCGAAAGTTCCAATGAGACACTACGGATAACAGTGGTGTACAACCCAGTGCAATGTTCCATATAACATCATAAAGCGTTTCTAGCCGAAGGAATCAAAATCTGACAAATTTGGGGATCTCTACTAACCAATACAAGAAGCACGACCTACACAAGGATATGCTGGTTAATAAAAAATATGACTAACGATTTTTTATCTCGAAAGGTTTAGCATCAAGTACATGTGAAGTGGACACTTCTCTTGACATCTTCTCCGATCATTCTCCCGTAACAGTTACAATGAACACTTTTGTAATCTTAAGACTAAAAAACACTCACTGTGTAACAGTTACATAAACTGAAAAACGTTTACAGGATAAAACGCGCAACTATAATGGATAAACACGGTTTACAAAACAAGAACTAGAAGAATTCGGCATCCTGCTAAACATTCCAACCTCAAAATTAATTTTAATAAAGTAACCATGGAACTGAAACTGTTATTAAGTAAATTGAAAAATGAAATATTCGAAATATATAATCTCCTCACAAAATAAATTTTTACTACAAAAAGCAACGGTAAAGCTAAGATATAACGCCCATCCTCCAGCAATTCGTAAAATGGATGGTGGGCAACAACGGAAAAAGAAAATCTTGTTATACCTGAAAAAGAGCAATTCTACATTATTTTGAGTAATATACAAACACCCTCCGTGAAAAGAAAGAGACTTCGAAGAATTACAGTATTGTGTTGTGACATTCTTTGAACTACGTTTAGCATACCAAGAATAATAATAGCGAGGAAGTACTTCTTTATCTTCCAGAAAAGATTCTCATACGTTTGTCCTCTCTGCCCGGTCGTCGCACCCCATATATCTGATACAGGGCGATTTTGCTTTATACAATTACACTTTGTTTCAATTGAACACGCAATTATTTAAGTAAATTAGAAGTCTACTCGAAGTTAACAAGTGAAAAGTGACATTGACGTTTATAAATCGCTCCGAAGCAATTTACCCATTTTGGGAGGTTTCGAGCAAATAATAATACTATTTAAAGCATAACGGTGAAGGTGGAAATAATAAAAATAAGTGTGCCAATTAAAGTAAGAGAAAACTGCTAATTTCTCAGTTTAATATTTAAGTACGTGCATCAGAGGAGACTTGACCTCCGAGAAGTAGATTCGGGCAAGGCTCTTATCGCTGAGCACAGCTGTACATACAATATTGTAAATAGTAAATACGGAACAGAGCCGCACTCAGAATTCCTAAAACCAAACCTAAAATATGGATAGTTCTGAGAATGAGTTTAATACATCGGAAGATGGAACAAAGAAAAGGAAACCATCGGGACAAATAGACGTATTCAGTAGAAGTAAATTAACAAAGAGATCGCCAGAAAAAAATGGAAATCAAGACGATACATTACAAAAAATGTTTGTTATGATGCAGAACCTCACTACAGAAGTCAAAGAAATTCGTAAGAACCAACAGGAATATAAAGACGAGATCAAAAAATTACAAGAACAAAACGAAAGCATCAAACGTGAAAATGAACATATGGCAAGGAACTAAAAGAAATAAAAGGAAAAGTTGAGAGATTAGAAAACGAAAAAAGGAGAAATAATTTAGTGATACAAGGCTTAGAAATTGATAACGATGACCCTAAGGTTTTGAAAGAAGGCATATTGAATGTATTCAAAGAGAAACTGGGAATAGAAGTACCAATTAAATCAGCTAAGAAACTAGGCCAAAAAACCTGTCTAATCGAGCTAGAAAATTCCATTGATAAGAAAGTAGTTATGATGAACAAAAGCAAACTAAAAGAGAATAAAGAGGTCAAGATATTTATCAACGATGATTTATCCAAGACAGAGAAATACAAGGCATAATCAGGAAAAGGGCCCAGGAGGAGAGAACACATGGAAAAACCGCTAAAATAGGATTTAGAAAGCTGTATATAGATGGAATAGAGTGGAGATGGGAAGAGACAAAGAAAGAGTTAAGAAAAGCAAGAGAAATAACCAACGGCGACTCAAGAAACTGATTACAGATTTTGGATTGCACGACAAATATAAAGACGACGACCAGGCAATGAAATGGCATTTGAATAGGAAACAACCCAAACACCAAAAAGACGCAAAAAGAAGAGAACCTAAAAAGAAATTTGAAAAGAAGCATGAAACATGGAATTTAGCAACATGGAATGTAAGAGGAATTAGTGGGAAAGAGAAGGAGCTAGTAAATGAACTGAGACAAATTGAGATAGAAATAATAGTAGCAACTGAGACAAAAAAGAAAGGCCAAGGAATGATTCAATTAGAAGATAATTATATTATGATATACAGCGGAGCCCAAGAAAATCAGAGAGCAAAGGAGGTGTAGCATGCATTGTCAATCAGAAATGGGCAAAAATAATTTGTAATTGGACATGCATAAATGAAAGATTAATGTCAGTAGAAATAGGGAAGACCAACACAAAATAACAATAATAGCAGTCTACGGCCCAAACGAAGACGATAATGTAAACAATAAGGACCAATTTTGGAACGAACTAACATCACTCACAGAAGAAAGTAAAGGGACAGTAATCACAGTAGGTGATTTTAACGGAAGAGTAGGAGTAAAAATAAGTCAACGGAAGAATCACTAGGCAAATTTGGAGAACAAGAAAGAAACAATAATGGAAAAAGAATACTCGACTTTTGCAGAGAGAACCAATTCATCGTCACAAATACGTTTTACGAACATAAGAAAATACATCAGTACACCAGGGAAGTTAAAAGTAGAGACGAAAAATCAATAATCGACTACATCCTGATAGAAAAGGCCAAAAGGAATATGATTCAAGACGTTAGGGTAAGAAGAGGTCCCGAAATTTACAGCGATCACTACCTGTTAGTAGGAAAAATAAGACACATGGACAGAAAACAAACAAAAGAGAAGGAAAACTTGCAAAAGAAAAAAGTTTATGAAAAGATTAAGACTTACATGCTCAAGGAAGAACAATATCAGACAAAATACCAAGAACTAATACAAAAAGAAGTCGAAAAACTGGACGAAAGATTTCTACACAATAAATGGGAAATATTTAAAAGAATTTTGAAATCTGCGGCAAAGGCAGTATGTGGGGTAGCCAAAATAAATAACCAAAATAAACAAACAGATTGGTGGAATGAAGATATTAAAAACGAAATGAAAACAAAGAAACGGAAATGGAAAAATTATTTAAATAAGAAAACTGAAGAAGCATACCAAGAATACAAGGAACAAAGGAAGAAAGTTAAAGAAATAATAAAGACAGCTAAAGAAAAGTCATGGGAGAAGTTCGGACACAGAATGGAACATAACAGCAAAGAAAACCAGAAGCTATTTTATAGGGTGCTCAAAAATTGTAGAACAGAGAAGAAAACAATACTAAACCAAGTCAAGAATAAAAGAGGTAAACTCATAACCGAAGAAAATGAAGTGATAAAGATATGGAAAGAACACTTCCAAGAAATCCTAACAGTAGATGAAACGATAACACAAAATTCAAGAGAAGATGAAGGAGGAGACACAAGAGCAGAAAGAATGGAAGTAATAACGGATGAAGAACCCACAATGAAGGAACTATGTGAAGCAATAAAAACGTTAAGAATGGGAAAACACTTGGACACGACGGAGTAGAGGCAGAAATGCTGAAAACTATGAGAAAATATGGAGCACAAATATTCTTAGACATTTGCAAAGTGGCTTGGAGAACCGGTAGAATACCAAAAGAGTGGGAAGTGGGAATAATATTACCACTGTACAAAAAAGGAGATAGACTTAGTTGTCATAACTACCGAGGAATAACACTGTTGAGCATAGCATGCAAGGTTTATGAAAGAATTTTAGAACAGAAACTAAGAAAAGTCCTAGCAAGACAACTAATAGACTCTCAAAGCGGATTCAGAAAGGGACATAGTATACAAGACCACATATTTAGCTTAAAAGAAGTAATAGAAAGAACACTAAAACAAGACAGAAAAGTTTACCTAGCCTTCATCGATTTAGAAAAGCTTTTGACCGCGCACCAAGAAAAAGATCTGGAAGAGCCTAATTAGAAGGGGTGTAGGAAAACAATTGCTTAATGCCACCAAAAGCATGTACCAAAACTGCAGGAACTATGTAAGAACTAGATACTCACAATCGGAAGAGTTCATAACAAGCAATGGCCTAAGACAAGGTGGTGTACTAAGCCCTCTGCTGTTCATACTACTCATGGACGACATTATTAACGCATGTAGGTCAAAAGTAGCGAAATTATGTGTAGGATACAGAAACATGCAACGAATAAACATCTCGGAATGTGCGTTTGCTGATGACGTTGTGATATTCGCACCAAAGGAGAGGGACCTACAATACAATCTGGAAATATGGAAAGAAACGTTAGAGGACTACAACATGAAAATTAACATAGGCAAAACTAAGGTCATGGCAATTGGTAAACAAGAAGAGCAGACAAACATAAAAATCAACAACAGTAAATTAGAACAAGTCAAAAGTTTCACATATTTAGGAGTTACTATAGACAGCAAAGGAGGACACGAAGCTGAACTAAACAAACGAATAGAAAACACTGCCAAGTTGTACTACGCACTAGGAAAGACATTCTTGAACAACAAAGAGATTTCTAGGAAAACAAAACTCACCATATATAAAACAATTTATCTACCGACATTGACATTTGGGGGGGAATCGTGGGTAACAACGAAGAGACAGGAAAGTAAACTACAAAGTATGGAAATGAAATATCTGAGGAAAGTACTAGGAGTAACCAGAAGAGATAAAATACGAAATCAAATAATCCGAGAAGAACTTAAAGTAGAACCACTGAAAAAAAATAGAAACACGACAGCTACAATGGTTAGGACATGTACTTAGAATGGACAAAGATAGACAGGTTAAGAAAATATGGGAATCGAAAGTAGGTACAAATAGAACAAAAACTTCTTCAGAAAGGAATAACATGGCAAGAAGCGAAGGTAATGGCACAGAACAAAAAGGAGTGGACCAGATTAGTACATACGAGTAGAAATCAAGAATAATTTTAGTTTTAAATATTATGTCAAGAATTAGTTTAGTTTTATTTTGTAAATACATACCTTTACACTAGTTTTATTTTGTAAATACATACTTTACATGTATGGTAGGAAAGGTCTTGATATATATATATATATATATATATATATATATATATATATATATATATATATATTCAAGACCTTTCTATATATATATATATATATATATATATATATATATATATATATATATATATATATATATAGTATATTTAGTAGACTTCTATATATATATATATAAAGTCTACTCCCAAATACATCTGGCACTCGAGATCAATCGTAATACCTAGGCGAGAAGCTCAAATACAGAGAATGAAGACGGTCCAGATCGCATCGAACAAACGCAAATATACTAAAGGGTGGTGTCCTGAGACTCGCCTCATACTACAAATTCACTGAAAATTCTTGTGCGACAGAAAGTGGTCGTTACCACGTATACGGATAACGCTGCGCTTCTAAAATCCCACAAACACATCGGAAAACCTACAGAGCTGCTGCTCTTTCGTTCCCCCTCAATCACTTGCGCTATCAGATTAAAGAACAGGTGGCTAAAAGACTAAATTACGCCTGTACTATAAAATAGTAGAATACTAAACCACATTACGTCTAATGACAACTTTCAATTCCTCGAATAACTTCGAACGTTGAGATCCTAATAGCCGACATAGAATGGTATGTCTACAACAAAACCTTACATGATAATCTTAAAGTTCTTGGATCAGGGAAGAGATAATAATCAACAATTTGAATAACTTACATGAACATTCAAGTGATTAACTTAATAAGTAATGAAGATAGTTCTAGGCTATTGAAGAAACTTAACCCATTGCTAAATAATCGGGATTAGTTTGGTCACTCTTATGAATATTAGTCTTAGAGCTACTAAATATGAAAATAAATAATAAATAATCGCAACAAATAATTTTTTTTACAAAAAACAAAGCCCTCAATTAGCAACTCACCACTCACCTGGCTGTAGATTGGTCTCTAAACATCTACAAGTGCATTTAATTTTTCCGGTACCACCCCCCATAGTTAATGAAGATCATCCATGGAAAAATTACTAGATAAAAGACGAGCAAGTTATGATGACATCCTTCTAGACAACACATATACAATTACTTGTCTGGTACTATGTCCTGTAGAGTCCCGCTCCAGCTTAGTTATCCTTTGTCTTGCATTTCTTTCTCTATTATTTTTCTGGACCAGATATTTATTTTTATCTAATAATTTTATTGCTAATATAATTATTTCTCTGTTTTTGATGTGTTGTCGTCCACATTTGCTGGAATCAGTGTTCCAGTTTCTCACCGATGCGTCAAAATCTGAGAACACATTGGTACAATACTTTGGTTCTAGGATGTGGTATTTTTCTGATTATCACCCTCTTTTTAATTTTCCAAAACATGCTTCTTATGATTTATTTACTGCACCTAAATTGGCATTGTTGAATCTTATTCCTCTTAGGTCAGTTGCGTGTTAGGGTGCATCGTGTGCTTGATTCTTGAGTTGTCGGAGTTCAGAAACTCTTGGCGTTTCGTCCACAACTGCGACAAGCACCTTCGGAACAAAATCTTCCAAAAGTTATGTTACTGTTCCGTGCGTTTCGCTTTTATACTCGCGCGAGTATGGTAGGGATGGTTTAGGAGAGGTAGGGGCGTTGCTGACGTCGTCGGATTAGCTACTGACATAATAGGGCAGGCTGCTGGCGTCACTCGCTCTGTCGCCGCATTCCAGTCTGTTTTCCCCTTCGGTGTGATAAACCAAGATTTTGCCAAATTCAATACATCGTCCCAGTTAAAATTATTTTTATATTCATAAATTTCCACCGCTTCAGTATAATCTCGGCTAACAGTAACTACAGTTAGAAAAACGTGCGTTTACCCGAACCTTACCTCCTGACCAGAATTTTCCAAGGTATGTTCAGCAACCGCCGGATTCTGGTAATCGTAACCTGTAGATATGAATAAAGTATGCAATATACCCCTGGGTATATCCTGTGGGCTTCCTGTGTCTTTGGCTGCTCGAAACAGATCCCATATCTTGGTGGTAGTGGTATAGTTTGTACCTTGTGTTTTTTTCAGAATTTTCCTTATCTTTTGCGTGCGCATTTGTTAAGTTTCGTTGTTCTATATATCACCGTCATCAAGTGACAATTTCCTTGCAAGGCTTGCTCCAAATGTTTTCACAACCATTCTTTATTGGATGGTGATAGTACTGCTTATGAAGATAGCGTTCCGCATGCGTGGGTCTTCTGTAAACACTGCATTGTAAACGTTTATTCACCGATCTCAACACCTCTAAGAAAGCCATTCTATCGTTCAATTCCAGTTCCATGATAAACTGTATGCCCAGGTCTATTGAATTTAGGTGTTTAAGGAATTCCCGTAGTGTCTATATCACGAACGTGTCATCGACGTATCTTAGCTATACCGCGGGTTGTAATTGCGTTGTATTGATGGAGACGTCTTCAAATTCTCCATTGCTGCCTCGTCTTTTTTTGTAATATGCGCCCTGTCGAACAAAGCAACTGGATGTAAGGGATCGCCGGAATAGCTCCAAGATATCGTTAGAGAAAATTTGCTCTAGATGGTCGAAGGTATCTTGGATTGGCACTTTGGTAAACAGAAATATTCCGTCATAACTGGCTATTAGATCTCCCTCCTGTAATTGGATGTCTTAAAGGTTGTTATCAAAATGTGCGAAGTTCTTTACGCAACTGTTTGTAAGACCAGTGTATTGTTGTAACAGACCAGAAAAGTATTTGGCCAGCTTGACTCACAAAGGACCGCAGTAGAACATTTTCCTTGTGTAGTTTGAGGATCCCGTATATTCTTGAGGGGTGATACCTCTGATAATATTTTCTTTTTAATAGTGTTATCCAGACACGAACATTTGATCAGTTTGCTCTTGTCACCTAGTATCCATGCTGTGGAATGGTTGACGTGTTCATATCGAGCAGTTAGGTCATCGTCTTTGCGTAATGTGTGACTGTACAACTGTAGCATTAAATTTGACTGCCGGTAAGACGATGATGGTGTCGTGGTTATTGAGTTCACGTACATAGGGTATTTAATTCCGCACTGGGTAGGTTCTTCTTAGGTGCAAAATTCGTGAAGCCTGAACTCGTACTGCTTCACCGCCTCGAATGTTCCGTATCGTTGCTTCTACATTAACTATGATTCCCTCAACCGGAATGTATTTAGGTGCTACCGCAAACTTTTTACCTTTGTTGAGAGCACTGATGGCTTCCTGGCTATGCTTATGTTTGGAAAGGTTTATTACAGTTTCCTTATAATCCAGTTGTGCAGAAACGCTTTTCCTTTGAAAACTTTGAAACGTGGACGACTATCTATTGATGGCAGCAGCTCCATATTTTTCCGCAGAATGGAAAGTCTTTTGTAGTTGTGCTGGCCGACCTGACATTCATTTGCTTCAGTTTTAGTGAATACAGAGCGAGGGTCTCCTTTGCAGCGTGCACTTGACTAAGACAACTTGTGTTTTTCGATAAATTCCTTGAGCTTGATGGTTGAGCAGGTGGTGTTTGGACCTACACATGTTCGGAAGTACATTTTGATCTCGGCAACGCAGCCAGAAGGCGAGGCTGCACAGTAGCTGGAATTTCTTTTTACCTAAGTTCTCGAATTGTAAACTTCGCATCAAATAAATGCGAAAGCTTCCACGGTCGTTGTTTTGGTGCATCACTGCGGAGGACACCAAAGCACCGGCCGTGGAAGCCTTCTCATTTATTCAGTTACGTGTTAGTCATTATGTGAATTTTAAACATGTTAATATTGAGGTCCATTTTTTGTAAGACATTCGCCAGCTGTGTTACCATGTCTTGGAGTTCTTCAAAGATCTCATGTGCATCATATCTAAGGTGCTTTGATTGGTTTTTACTTTATTTGTCTCTTTGTATGACCAGTTTAGCTGTCTGGACATATCATACATTTTAATATGTTTTGTGGTGTCTTTCTACAGTTGTACAGTCCTTAACGCTTTCTCATATGTATGAAGATCGGTTCGATAATTCTTCCCGGTTCTTCTACGCCCACAATTCCGCGCTATAAAAAGCTTTTTTAAAATCTATAAAGACAAGATACAAGTTCAGATGATGTTCATTTGCCTTCTCAATTAATCTTCTCATAGTTAGTAGATAATCGTATGTAATATATCCTTTACGGAATTGCGCTTCTTCTAGAACATGGTAAACATCCATTTTCGTATTAGTTGATTGGTTGTCACCCTCATATGATAACAGGAAGATGGGCGGTTAATTTTGTAAGTTATCCCTGTTTCATTTTTTAAAAAGTAGTGCAACCATGCTCTCAATTGCCTTTGTTGTTTAATTGTTACAAGACTACTTCAATCTCATCTGGCAATTCCTTCGAGTTCACGTTCACTATTTCTTGTAGCGTTTTTCTTCCCAAGTCACGCAAGACTAACCATTTCAGGAATTCATCGTTACTACTACAGCTTCTCTTCCATTTTTATATGCACGCCATTAGAAATGTCTTCATCAACAAAACTGTGAACAAATTTCCCTCAAATCGCGCAATCCGAAAAATGGCGCTGCCTCTTTTTAAACAACGGAAATTATAATCTCAGGCCGGAAAAACAATAAGGCGCTTTTGCCCCAGGTAATATTCCACGCCAGTATTACTTCCACCTATGGAATATTACATTTCCGGGGCGCTGTTTTTTTATATGTAACTTTACGGCTTCCGTAAATTTTATAAACTCTAATATGTAGCTTTTTCATTTCGAGCTTTATTGGTCGTAAAAATTCCCAAACCATGCCCGGCGCGCAGTTCGGCTTACGGCACTAAACGAGTCATGCAGCTTAAATTCCCCGTAAACTTATGCAAATAGGACGAATGTGCCTGACAGGCTTGCATGTGTAACATGCTCCTATTATACATCAACGTCGTTAAGCCCGATGCAATAAAGATACAAAGGATCGCACGCGCTCGCAGGGCCAACAAAAGGTTAATAGGATGAGCGCCGCGCGCCGCCGGGGGGCGCGCGATCGCGATGAAAAATTCCGGCGGCGCCTAATGGCGGCGCAGCTCCTCCGCAGACTCTCCTAAATAATTTAGCAGCTAAAGTGCTTATTAACATAGGTAATTATGAATGAGCGCAAACGCAATTGTGGAGCGGGGCTCAGCGCCGTCTGTTTCATAAATATAATCAGGTGGGCGGAAACTTCCCCAATTATGAGCCCGCGCCGGAAGAGCCGCGCGATTAGCGCTTTCGACCTTTACTTCGCCGTCGTGATGAAATTTTAACTCCTGGAAAGTGCAGCGCTGAGTTTGCTAGAAGATTGATCGGTGAACGCTCGTTTAATATTTAGCAGTTAGAACGACACGACTTTTAAAGAAATTGCCATACAGGGGAGTTAATTATACAAACACTGCTAAGGGACGCGATTCTTATCGAAAACACAGTTTCGTGCAAGAAAAATAATTTGCGGCGACAAATTAAAATTCGCGAAAAGGATATTCCGAGCTTTCGCGCTTTCATAATTAGTTGCGATTTTAAATGTGAAAAGTATATGTGTTATTACCCAAGAGCACAATAAATCCCCGTAATTAGGCTTAAAAAATTAATAATGCTTCTGGTTTGTAGCACAACAACAACATGATTTATAAAGCGTTCATAAACCATTAATTATAGTACAGCACTGCCTTCGTAATTAACATTATAGCAATAACGACACTGATTAGCCTCAACTAGTGCTCATATGTATTATTTGCACACCTTAGGTCGCCAATCCCCTTAAGAGTCCTTCGGCACGTCACACAAAGGTCGTGCGAATAATTGCTGCAGATTAGGACAGCCCGAGTTCCTAAATTAGATATAATTACATATTACTAAGTCATAAATCATCGATCATTAATCAAACTGGAAACTAAATAACTTAGATGGTGAAATACGTGATAATATAAAGCCAATAGAAATTCGCATTAATGACCATGATCGCGATGGGAAACCTCCGCAAAATGTAGCCTCCTATCGGCCGATAAGCCAACTCTGTCTGCTATCCAAAATTTTTGAACGCTTACTGTTATACAGAATCAAAGAAATGACCCCCCCTCCACCGAAGTTAATCTCCACTCACCAGTTCGGCTTCCGCCAAGGACATTCAACCATCTAGCAATGTTATAGAATAGTCAACTACATCAACGAAACATTCGAAGGAAACAAAAGTGTGCCTTGGTATTTTTGGATATCCAACAAGCTTTTGATAGGACATGGCATTATGGGCTCATATAAAATTTAAAAAAAAACTACCTCACCAAATTATCCTCCTCTTAAAATCCTATTTAACTCAAAGACATTTCCAAATTTAGTTCGAGCTCCGGTGTCTCGCAAAGAAGTGCCCTCGGTCCTTTTCTCTTCTTTATACCGAAAACGTACCAAACATAGACACTGCTATAATGTCATCTGATACCAACGTTGATTACGCATCTGAAAAGCTCCAGTCACACCTAAATCTCATGCGTAGCTGGGTCGATCGGTAGCGGGTCAAAATAAATAGCACTAAACCAAATCATTTTTACTATTAAACACTCTACTTGCCCCCAACTCAACATTTACAATCAGCCCATCCCAATAAAAACTTAGAGCTTCACCTTGGCCAAAAACCAACTTGCAAAACTCATATAAAAGCTAAAAGACAGCAAATCAATCTAAAAACAAAAAATATGCACTGGCTAATTGGACGTAAATCCTAATCGACTACAGAAAGCAAGCTGTTGGTATACAAAGTCGTCTTAAAACCTGTATGCTCCTACAGGATTGAGCTGTGGGGTTGCGGTAAGCCATCGAACGCCAAAATCTTGGAGTCCTTCTAATCGAAGACATTGCGTACTCTAACCACTGCACCTTGGTGCGTTAACAATCAAACCCTCCATGACGACCTCAAAATTCCATTCATCTCTGAAGTCATCTTCAGCCTATGGATAGAAAATAGAATAGACAATGGCCAGAAGACCTCAATGAGTAAATCATAGAGACCCGTCAATAGATGGTGCCTTAATCGTGTTAAATAGCTTCTATGTGAACTCACTTATTACTTTAAATTAAGAGTATGTTGTAAATTGGCAATAGAAATAAATAAATAAAAAATAATTACTAAGAGTAATGACAATGAACAGGCATGGCTTGGTTTCTGAAATTGTTAAATGTGAGGTTTTACTGCAAATGTCACATTGTTTTGAGCAATAAGAACGGACAAATCCAAGTAAAAAACATTATCCAACTGACAGGCTAGTTAACTCTATCAAAGATAATCTTGAAGGGAAAAAAATTTTCTTCAGTGTTGTTAAATGTACAACAAGCCCTCGATAAAGTCTGGCAGAAAGGGCTCTTACATAAAACAAAAAAAAAGCTACCTCCTTCTAGAATCTTTTCTAACTAAGAAACTTTGATGTCCAAGTAGAGAACTCATTATCAGACTACTATTCTATCGACTCTGGTGCTCCTCAATCCAATGTATTTAGACCGCTCCTATACTGTAGACGCTTCAACTGTAAACACTATCTTCGCAATAATGTCCTCGGATGCTAAACTCAACAGTGCATCCGAAAAGCCTCAGCTACACGAAGTCATAAATCCAACCAGATCACATTCACTACTAAACGCGCATCTGTCCACAAGTTACTATTTATAATCAACCTATTCCAAAAAAACTGACGTGAAATACCTAGAAGTCCACTTGGATCAAAGTATGGTCTGAAAAACTCACATAACTACAACTAAATCTGAAAACAAAATATGTGTACTGATTAATCAGGCGCAAGTTGGCATCGATTATAGAAAATAAACTGCTACTGCATAACGTCATCTGAAGGCCTGTATGGACCTATAGAATCAAACTTCGGAGATGTATATATAGTTTTCTCAATAGAAGACGCTACGTGTCCTGGTCATTCAACCAGACCCTGCTTAATGTCCCTAGAATTCCCTTCATCAGTGATATCATCAAGAATACAACTAGAAAAAGTGGACACCTCTAGAACCACAGACTCGTAAACAAAAGTCAAAAAAGCGGTGGCGGGAAGACGTCGTTGAGTAAATCCTGGAGACCCATCAGTGAATGGCGCCCTACTCATAACATATAGCAACTGTGTTGTCACACTAATTATTTATCGATCAAGCAGACTGTAAAATTGAACGAATTAAAAAAAGTATGAAATACGGGGTGGTCAAATCAACGGATTTCCAAATTCCGAAAAGAGCACGAGTTGTGAAGGCCACACCTAAGCAACTTAAACATAGTCTAACGTTATAGGACTACTAATGCATCAGACTCCTGCGAACCTTGGGAAACTGATGAAGAAGGCGATTCGTTTCTGCCTAAAACAGTTGCCGACCTCCCTGGCTGATTTCAGAAAATTGGTTTGGTTACGCCACAGCTAATCCATCACCCACCTACTCCTCTGGGTGGTGAAAAAAATACGGAAGACTTCTCCAAGAATTGGACCACCGCTACAGTCTTATTCGATACGGCCAAGGCCTTCCAACAAGGTTTGGCATAAAGGCTTCATCTACAACATGTCCTACCGATGATTCGACTAATTCGGTCTTCTCCCCCCAATCGGAAGCTTCGGATCAAGGTCAGCGGCATAAAATATCAGAAGCGTCCAAGAAATGGCGTTCCTCAAGGCTCCGTGTTGTGCCCGTTACTGTACAACCTATACGTTCGAGACATACCAGTCTAGAACGGTAGCCAAACATAAAGACGACACAATAGTATTATTGAGAAGGCTACGGCCACCAAAGGCAATCTAGTATTCAGGAGGAACTAGAAAAGTTAGAAAACTGGTAGTATCACGTAGAGAGTAAGAGTCGCTGCTCAGAAGAGTAGTGTCGTCCTATTCTCCAAGAGCAACAAACTTCGACAGAGAGATACCATGGTCAGAGAAAACCGTACAAGCAAAAATGCCAACTACAGACAAAAAGGTGGTTGATAATCGTTTGAAGCAAAGGTTCTTCACCCAACAGTCATGTCCGCATCGCCACTTTCAACAAAAACTTGGCATCCTTTACGTTATTATCATTAGATACAATTTTCCAGTTTTTGTAAAAGCTGTTTAGTTTCTTCTCTCTTGTACTTCATGATGCAGTCAAACATTTTCCAAATAGGATCTGTTTGGCCCACTCCTTAGCCTTGAAGTAGTCCTCTCCACGTAGGCGGTTTTACTATATTGACTTTGAATTTCTCAGAGTACATTTCAGTTTATTGTTTAAGAATGAACGCCCAAGCATGCAAACTTTATTAGGATTTACTCGCATCACACATGTAGGACCAGACCCACGTCAACATTGTCTGCAATACACTAGAAGGTTTGGTGTAGCTTCTTGGCTTCCAAGTGCAATTTTAGGGCAGCATGATTGTTCATGAATGCTATTTTGATGGAATACAGTTTTATCAGTAACCCGAAGAGCAGCAGTTACTACTAACATAAATCGAAGTATCCGGGAGAGTCATTCAAGTTGATCAAGAAGCTTTTCTCTCGAGTGGTGATAAAGACCAGATGCGTATCTTTAAGTTCAAAGAACATATCTGTAGCAGTGGGCTTAATAATAAGTTCCTCTTCTACCCCGTGGATGTCTGTAAAGTGAGTTCGCCAGTTTTGAAATTAAAAGTTTTTAAAATTATGCCACTTTCGATACCGAAGAGTCCGTAAGAGTATACCTTCCGTAGGCTAAATGAGCAACGATGGAGATGTTGAGGATGTTCTGCTTCTTGTCCATTGTGGCATGGATTTGCTCTACCGCAATTAAAAATATTCAACACGAGACAAAAATTACAAAAACTCTCTTGATTGCCTCTTTCTTCGCATAAATCGCCATTATCTGTCAGATTATGGTGTACACCGGTCCTGTGTAGGAATACTGTGCAAAAACCTACGTGAACAAGTTCCAGGTGGTCCAAAAATGGGCTCTATCATATTTGACGATCTGCGGTTTGTGAAAAATACGATCCTACATCAAAACGTCAACGTACCACTCATCTAGAAGTTTATATGTAAAAACGCCAACCAACTGTTGAGCCGCGTCAAAAAGATTGCTTCTACAATTATGAACCTGACAATCCTAATGTCTGCTAAAGCGGTACAGTAACAGCTGAGCAACTTACGCGCCAAGCTGATGAAGAAGAAAGGGGTTAGAAGTTGGAAACAAGAACCCCAACGCATGGCCAACAAAATTAACATAAAACTTTACACTATTGCTTTTAGGCGAATACTCTAACGAGTATTACACAAACTTTAACATGTCCATCAATCAGGAATATCATGAAACATCAATCTTCTGCAATTGACAAGGAGATCCAAAAACTCCGCTCTTTCAAACAGCGCTGGAATTGTGTTTTTAATCGTCTCTGTTCAGTTCATGGGAGATCTCCAAGGATATAATCATCCGGGGGTAATTTAAACCAGTTATTTGTTATTACAAGGTTTTTCTCTTTGCAAAAACTTTGGTTTCAATAGTTAGCATATTGTTGTCTCCAAGCCTTAATTAGCACACGCTGTGGTAACTTGTTTTAATATTTAGATATATAGCTGATAACACCTACCTACCTGCAAAAAACAATTTCCTTTCTAAGGAAAATCAGTTATTCTAATATATTTTATTATTTATTTATTTTGTATCATATATGGTACCAGTACACATATTTTCATATATTAATATACAAAACGTAAAAAACAACATAAACACTGCAAAAAAATTAACTTAAATATTACATATTTGTTTAAAAAAATGCCCTTTGTATTTAATATTCCTTTTACAATGCTAGGCATTATTTTCAATTTTTTTTTTTATTTATGGAAGGGGTAAATCTTCCCAGGAACCTTGAAAAGACTAGGAATAATTTTTGAACATGGGATAACGCTTCTTTCTCAATGTTTTGTCCAGCTCATTCGTAGGTAGTTCCTTGGGGTTGAGGTGTGCACCATGTGCTTACCATTATTTCGAGAATCTCTTGTTCTTCTTGTCTTGCAACATCACAAAGTCCTTCCCGATGGAATGGCATTTTCCGTGAAAATTATAATGTTTTAATATTGTTCTTTTTCCATAATTCTATCGACTATTACGGAGTCCCCCCCACACCAGCCACACAGCAACACCCCTACACTAAAATAGACTCACCTCCGTCCTTGGCAGCAGGAATAATACAGTCCTGGATCAACTTTGCAGTCTCAGACCGACGCACGAAGATTCTGTTTCCGACTGAAAATTTCAAGTTGGGATTCGTCGGTCCACAACACGTTTTCCCACTGCAACGATGCTTTTGTGCCCGCTGAAGTCGTTTAGCCGTATTATCACTCCGTAACAATGGTTTTTTGATTGCACTACGACCATGTATTTTACCAGATGAATTTTTTTGTTATGTTTTTGGAAATTCATGCAGGGAAGGGTTGGGGTATGTTCTCTGTAGGGCAATAAAATATTCAAAACGTCTAATAAACAACTCTTCTCATCACAACAAAACAACACGTCTTGCATATTCATCAGGAACAAAATATTTCTAGAAATTTAAAGAACTAATTCCCTACGTAGGAGCAATACCAATGAAAATAGCCTATTTTAATTTTATAGAAAAACGTCTGCATATACTTTTAGTTTACTCCAACACTAATAGGGAGTTGTCATGCACTATTCAACATTCTTGTTTAAAAGCTAAAAACAGGACATCGATCTGCAGTGCAATTTACTCATAATTGTCAAAAGTGCAACTAGCCCGTTCGGCGAAAAAACATGAACACTTACAATCACAGTAATAAATAAAGTTAAACTTAAAAAGTGGATGAATATTAAATGCGCGCCTGCACTGAAATTTTTATGACATAATGCACGGATCGAGCGAAATTGCACTAAAAGTTGTAAAAAACTTATTGCGCTTCCTTAATTATGCAAAGACGAGCACTAATTTGCTGAAAGCCCTGTTTGTTATATTCATGAACTCAAAACAATTCAAATTATTCGGTTAACTCCGGAATGGTAATTCAAGCAACATAAAAAAGGTCGAGCACTTTTACATATAAAAAATGCAAACTGTGCAGTGATTATTAAAACGTGTATGTGCAATTAAGCACCAACAAATAAAGTATTCTCGGTGAACATGCTACAAGAACTATCGAAAGTATAAAAGCTACTAGGCATATCAGTTTTCCGGAAAGTTCGTGCCGATTGTTAAGGTAACATTTTCGTGTCGATGTTGATTTCTTCAATTATGCATCTTTCATGCAACTTGAAGATTCTATCCTTTCAGGACTACTCAAGTTTCTGGGTGAGAAAATTCTTGAGGTGTTTTTTTATACCTTCCAAATTGTTGAACTTCCTGCCCTTCAGAGAATTTTGCAAAGACCAAAAAACCTGAAAGTGTAATGTCTGGTAAATATGGTGGGCGGGTGGTATGGCAGCACATCCCGGCCGAGCTCCAACAATTTGTCGGATAGCCCTAGAGGCAGAGGATCTAGCATTATCGTGATGAAAAATGATGCCCTTACTATCAACTAATTCTGGCCGTTTCTCCAGAATCTTTAATTCGCCTGATTGCAAACAGTACTTTTGTGAATATATCAAGAGTTCGTTTGGTAGCAGCTCGCATTAGAGGATTCCCTTCCAATCCCACCAGATACGAAGCATGGTGGTTCATTTCGTTTACTCCAGTCAATATAAATGATCCATTTTTATCGCCCGTCCCTGAATACTTAAAAACGGTGCGTTTTCGTTGCCTTTGTGTCCCTGATGAAAATGAGACCCATCAAATTTTTCTTGGGTCAAATTATGCAGAATACAAACGTTTCGATTACCATCTTGTTCGCCAGTTCTAAACTTAGCGAACCACTTTCGAGCAGTCCTTTCAGGTAAAAAAACTTTCTCCGTGTACAGCACATATATTTTTCGTTACTTGTCATATTCTTGCCGTTCCAATAATAGCAAAGCATTAAATATCTAATATTTACCTTGTTTTTTCCAATCTTCGAAGTAGTATAAGAATATATCCCCTTTGTGAAGTACACAAACAGTGCATTTTATATAACTTTCGCGTATTCAGTAAAAATTTACAGGAACTTTCCGAAAACACAAGATAAAAAATTTCCCTAGCGGCGGAGAACTGTTGTTCACATTAAAGTCTCATTGCGTTGATGTAAAACCTTTTTTGTGTAGATAGAGTCTACTAATCAAATTCTTTAAATAATTTTTTTACCAAATTATATGTGATATTAAAGAGCATAATATACAGACTATTCTATAATTTTAATTGAAATAGTAGGCAACATGCCGGGCCCAATCTTCAGATTTTAGATATTCATTACTGAAAGCTGTTAATTTAGAACGAATTCGGAAAAAAATTCGTTAGCGTTCATAGCACTCTGCATATACGAGCTCAACTCTTTTTTTTTTATTTACTGCATATTTACAACTAGTCTAACTAGACTAACAAGCAAATGAGTTAATGTACATAGCATGTGGGGAGGAACACCAAGAGTGACCTCCTGTCATTACAAGATATACAAGTCTTATTACTAATTTGTTAGGTCACTAAACTTTGTCCGTTTCAGGCGTCTAACTGCGTTTGCATTATTTAATAAGTCTGTCACTAGAACACTAGGGTGATCACTAATACGATCGTTGTATCTGATGCAGCAAGCTTTGATGACATCTTTAATCCATGGGATCTTTAGATCGTTATGTAATGTGCGGTTGTTCACATACCATTCGGCATTTGCTATTGCGCGAAGTGTTTTGCTTTGAAATCGCTGTAATATCTCGATGTTCGATGACTTAGCAGATCCCCAAAACTGGATCCCATACGTCCCAATCGGTACTAACATGGTTTTATATAACAACACCTTGTTTGTTAAACTGAGCTGGGATTTTCGTCCGAGGAGCCAGAACATCTTCTTCACGCGGATATCTAATTCTTTTCGCTTAGTCTGTATATGTTTTTCCAGTTTAGTTTGCTATCGAGATGGATACCGAGATATTTGATATCTTCTTTGTGTGGTATGTTAGTGCCGTTGAAGATTATAGGAGGTGGAACAACCTTGCGGAGGGTGAAGACCACTGAAGCCGATTTGTTTTCATTGATTTTGATGCGCCAGATCTTTATCCAGTTTTCTAAAGCTTTCAGCGCATTTTGCAGGTATATTGATGCCTGAAGTGGATCTCTGTGTGAAGATAATACAGCCGTGTCGTCCGCAAACGTAGCAATTAAAACATTGTCGGTAACAGGAAGGTCTGCCGTAAACAACTGGTATAATGTCGGTCCCAGTACGCTACCTTGTGGTACACCTGCCTCGACTGGGTAGATTGGCGAGTGGCTGTCATTGATTTTGACCCGAAAGTATCTGTTTTCTAGATACGACTTGAAGAGCAGGTAGTACTGTTGCGGTAGGGTTTGCTTGATCTTATATAGGAGGCCAGGGTGGCAAACTCGATCAAAAGCTTGGCCCACGTCTAAGAATGCTGCTAGGCATAACCGTTTTTCCTCGAAGTCTTTTTCTACCTTACCCACTATCCTATGGACTTGTTCCAATGTTGAGTATTTTCTGCGGAAACCGAATTGATGTTCCGGAACTAAATGCAGTTCTATAATGGGTTCAAGTCTTCTTAGTAGAATTCGCTCAAAGAGCTTAGAGAGGAGTGGTAACAGCGAAATCGGTCTATAAGAAGCTGGTAATAGAGCTGGTTTTCCTGGCTTTTGAATGACAATTACTTCGGCAAATTTCCATTGGATTGGGAAGTACTGAGTTCTTAAGATGGCATTATATATACGTGTTATAGCTGCTATCCCTTTTTTGGCAGTTGACGAGTAATTCGGACGTAATTAGGTCATATCCCGGTGCTTTGCCAGTTTTAAACATTTAACTTCTGTTTGGACTTCGTTGGGTGTACAGTGTCGAATGGGTAAATGGAGTTGGAGTGGTGATTTGAGGAATTCGAGAATTTCGTAATCATCTTGTGGAGTTCTGTCTAATTCGTGCGGTTGAAAGGTTGCAGCTAAGTGTTCGCCGACTACCACCGCTTTATCTTTGTCACATCGGGCCCAAGAGCCATCATTTTTACGAATAGGAGGGATAGGGATAATAGGCTTTTTCAAATTCCTAGTTGCGCGCCATAAGGAGTAGTCATGGTGTTGACTGGGGATAAGTTTCGCACGTAATCATTGAACGTTTCGTTTTTCTGTTCCTTGATTAATCTTTTAGTTGTGTGGTGAGAGTGTTTAGTTTAATTTTGTCTCTTGGGTGTCTTGTTTGTTGCCAGATCCGTCTTGCTTTTCGTTTGTCGCTGATCTTTTGTCTAATTTCTAAGGAGTAGTTGTTAGTGTTTTGTTACATTTATGTTGTAGTTTTATGGGCGTAGCTTCCAAGAAGCATATTGTAAGGTTTGTGTTAGTCGTTCTATTGCCGTTTCAATTTCATTTGAAGTGTTAAGTACTGCTGGAATCGATAGATGTTCATCAATATATTGTCGAAAAATGTCCCAATCCGTAAGACTGTTGTGTAGGCTGGGCCTTGCAGGCTTGTTGATTATGCAGCTACTCAACGTGCATATTATAGCAGAGTGATCCGAGTTTAGATCGTAGCAGTCAGCAACATCGATGTAGTTGGGCGAGAGATTTTTTGTAATAAGGAAATCTAATGCATCCGGCAGTTTATTCAGATCGGTTGGCCAATATGTGGGTTTACCTGTGGCTACTGCATTATAATGATTATTTAAGATGGTTTTATATAGTTGCCTTCCCTTTGGGTTAATTAATCTGGAACCCCATAAGGGGTGTTTAGAGTTAAAATCACCACCTGCTATGAACCGGTCTCCTAGCGTCCTGAAGAAGTCTTCGAACTGGTTCTGCGTTATTGAATGCCGCGGAGGGCAATATACTGATGATACTGTTATGTCTCCAGCGTGGTCTTTAATTTTGACATTTGTGGCTTGTATATATGTTTCAAATTTCTCCATTTCGTAGTGTGATAATTTGCTGCTGATTATAATTGCCGTTCCAGCGTGAGCTGCGTTGTCGGGATGACAGGTGTAAGAAGTTCTGTAGTTGTGGATATTGAGATAGTTGTAATTAGTAAAGTGTGCTTCAGATACCAAGAGCAAGTCCATTTTTTGGGTGTTTAGAAACGCTTCTACTTCTAAACGGCGTTGTAGAAGTCCGTTTGCGTTCCATACGGCTATTCTTAGGGTATCCATTATTGGGAGATTTTGGTTATCAGGCTAGTGAGTAGGTTGAGCATCATAGTATTTTGTTGCATTAACTGGCTAAACATGGTTTCAAATTTGGAAAGGAACTGAGACAGGGAGATGTCATTGCTGTTTTGATTTTGATTTTGAGTGTTGTATGAGTCTGACGTTGTTATGAAATTTTGTTGTCCAGCCACGGCTGCGGCGTAGCTAGTTGGAAACCTGTTTGCCCTATATGTGTTTGGTTGAATTGTGGCCGCCTTTAGAGCTTGTGGTGCTTGTATCCTAGGGATGGCGGTGTTGTTTCCTCTTTTAACTGAAGTTGTTGGTAGATAGAGCATCCTTTATAGTTTGCTGGGTGGGCTCCTTTGCACAATGCACATGTAGCAGGAGTGTCTTTTTGCTTTGTACACGTCAGGGTTTTGTTGTTACCTCCACACTTTTCGCACGAGAATGGTTTTCTGCAGTAAGTTTTGCTGTGTCCGTATGCTTGACAACGAGTACACTGGATGATATTGGTTTTTTCCTTGGTGGCTCAACTGTAATTATCATATTTAATAGAGATCTAAGTTCGTATATCTCTTTGTTGTTACTGGCAGGCTCGAGGTCAACAAAGAATAAAGGAAGTGGTGTTTTGTCTACCCTGTGTCTTATATTCATTAAATTGCGTACAGTATGTCCTTTCTCTTTCAATTCTTCTTTTATCAACGCGGTATCGACTGTTGGGTGAAGGTTTCTGATTACAACTCTAAATGCCCTTTCTTCTTGAATCTGATAAGTATGAAAATAATTTTCTCGTCATCAAGATGTCTCACAAGTTTTCGATATGTTTCAGGGTTATTAGTATTTATCTTGACGACGTTGTTTGCTAGTGTTTTGAGTTGTATTGTTCAGTTTCTAATACTTTTGTCAGATTTGTAATCATTGCGTTATAATTTTCTACTCCGTGTATATATACTGGAGGGGTTTCTTAACTCAGCTTGTGGTTCGTCTCTAGTTGTTTCCATTACGTTATCTTCGTGTATGTCATTTAATAAATTAAATCTGTTGTTATCGATGATTTGGCTTTGTAATTCGAGGTTATTATCAGGGAGCGTGAGCATCTTTTCTCTTTTCATTACTTGCCACTCATGAGAGCTCGTTTGAGGTTGGTCATCGTTTGTTGCGGTCATTTCAGGTGCTGAATGCTGGTTATTAGGATTTTGTGGCGGACAGTGCATGGGTTGTGGAATATTAGTAGGATAAGATACATATGGAACATATGTTTGGCTTGATAATAATTGTTGCGTAGGAGGATTAGTGTAGGGCGTTAATGGCTGGTTTTGATATAATAAATGATGTTGAGAAATTGGAATTTGTTGTTGAGCAATAGGCATTTGTGGTTGAAACGGAAACATATTTAAAATAAATAAAATAAACTCACTGATTAATGCGGGTCACTGGCATTCGAGTGCATGCATAGATAACACGCGCGTTACAGACACATCCACTCATCTACGAGGCCAGCGGCCGAATCGAGCTCAACTCAAACAGTCTTCTGAATTAAATCGTTAAGTTCCCAGATAAAAGAACCCAACAATAACTGCGAGAGCTTGAACTATCGTGGTGAATAATAAATCTCATATTTTGAGTTAAGACCAGATTGATGCTTGAAGACAATCCTAAGGATCTTATATAATCTTTCATCTAATTGTCACCAAAAAGTTGATTCTTGCAAACGAAACAGATAAAACCAATCGTTAAAGAGAGGTCGACCTATTGCAATAGAAAGTAGTTTGAAAGACTAACGTCATGGTCTTTTAGAATTACGAATCTGTGATAGACTTTGGGCTGGCCACATCGCCAGAATGCAATATAACCCGGTGGACCAAACGAATTGTTTGATTGTAATATATAGCTGGATAGTTAATACTAAATAATTTTTATAATAAAAGTTGAAAAGTCTTCTGTATGTTAACTCGACAGACAGACTATTATAACATCATAGCTGCTTTTTACATCCACATCCAATTGTTCTTGTCATTAGTTCATTCCAATTACTAATATTAAACTTACTTAAGTTCGCTGTCACCATATCCCACCATCGGCTTCTAGATCTGCCTTTCTTCATTTCCTCTTAAAATTGAGATAGTACGAATGCCAAATGGTGGTGCGTTCTCCATACACGGAAAGTACAGGAAATAATTTCTCTGGCCAAACCAGCAGGACGAGAGGGACGTGGTTTTGGTGACGCGTCATGGACTCAAGTAACATTATGCGGTGAAGTCGCAAAATCCGACATCAAGACTTTCAATCTAATGAGGAAGATATTTTGAAGAATTTTAAAAGAAATAAACCTGCAATACCTTTGTTTTTATCGAGTTACTTCCGATACTTTCGGGAAAACCCTATTTCATTTCAATATACGATCTCCTGAATCACTGTCCATCTCTCCTCTTGTCCTTAGTTGTTTTTCAAGAATCAAAACAACAACTAGTTGTAATAATAAGGGCTGTTTCTTAGACTCTCGAGTACATAAAAAATTTAACACTTACTAATTAAATGCACTGATCCCATAACTGAAATTATAATTAAAATAAAGCGACAAAGTAATTAACTCAATTACATAAAATGCCACCTGAAAAGCTTGATTTAAATTTCATCATTGTGGAGATGATGATACCTACTTTCTTAGTGGTCTACGAACTGATATGTTGCAAAGTTTGTTCCTGATTATCGGCTGTTAACAATTTTATTTTACATAACTACTGACTACCAGAACTTTAATTATTTGCTATGTATAGTGGCTTGCTACTCTTCTTTTTACAATAGATATTAATATTCCTTCACAGCATAAGATATGTCCCAGCAACATTGCATTTCCCTTCCACATTCGTTTTTGCAGACTTCCCTTTTGTCCTTTTCAATCTTATTATAAACATTAACTGTAGTTGGTTTCTTCTATCAGCCGTCGTCCAGTTCTCACAACCATATTAATTAGTACTCTATATGAATGCTTTCATTAGTTGCATTCTTTTTTTTCAGGTTAATTTTTATGGTTGTTAGGAAGCTTGGACTTGTCGAGATCTGTATTTTACAAGGTTTTTTTACAAAGGTTTCCAAAGATAAGAGATGGTACCACATAATGTCGTACGTGTCGAGGAAGCCCTACATTCGGTGCGTGTCCATATCACAAGATGACTCTGTGATGCTCTGTAATCGTTTTGAGATTTGGAGGGCGCAAAAAAACTGATTATTTGAAAACCTTGAGAAGTCGCCACACGAAAACCTCAGAAACAGGGTAGCATTCTGCGAAATGTGTTTAAAAAGTTTTGCTTTATACATTTTATATTAGAGTTAACTTAGACCTGTGCAATTGAACTTCGAAGTGATTGTTGGTGTAGTAGAATTATGCAGATTATTGTCAGTTTGGGGAGTTTATTTTATAATTCATTATGAAAAATGTTTCGTATCAACTAACATCAATTTCCCTAAATACAATCGCTTTATATTATGATCGGCCCTCCCCCTCAAAGGCCATAAGTGTAACTATAGACTATATTATTTCGTGATGAAGTGGTTCAGTGTTGAGAGCAGTTGTGGAAAACCATTGAAGTAGACAATCATGGACAGTTACTTTTCTCAATGGGAGAATTTGCAGCTTCCGACATCCATAGACATTAGCAGCTATATGTAAAAGCGCAACACCGACTCGCAGAACTGTTCGTCGACAACTATGTTGAGAATGGCAAAAACAACGAGCATACCACAAGTTCACTGATGGAATTTTGCATACTTGAGGACTTAAGATCTATGGTTAATGAGTTGCCCATACTCTCCTCGAACAGCAGATGCTGTGGAGATATCCCGACAGTTGCTGCAACTATACAATGTGAAAAACCAGAAAATCATAATTCTAACATGAGACGCTAGATAATGAGTGCCAGTTTATAGAACGACAGCATGTTGGAAATCCTCGTGCCAAAAAAAAACGGCTACAATTCTCATCATTTCCAAACAAACAGCAATTGCCTTTTGGGAATCAGGAGAAGGGGGTGCTGTTAATAGATTGATTCCCGTTCGTGAAAGCATTACTGATGAGCGGTGCTGCGAATTTCTGTTGGCGTATTCGTCAACGAGAAATGAAGCCGCGACATGTCCAGTACTCCACGTTACCTCACGCCCCGATCTTGCGCCAAGCGATCATTGTTTTTTTCTGTGCAATAAAAGCGACAGAACACTGTGAAGAGTTCTCAAAATATGAGCTTCAGTAAACTGGTTCAGTGTATCTTACTATACTTAAGAAATTGTTTGCCATAGCGTTGCGGAAACTAACGGAATGATGGAATAAGTGCATGGACTTGTAGAATTATAAGTTGTAACAATCTCTAGTGTTTTCTGTTGTTATATTTAGGAGCATCACTATTGTGCATCTGGATACTACAAACACAGTTTTGTCCTTATTCAGAATAAACAAAAGATCTAAATCCCTACATAAATCACACTCATGCCAGCGTTGTATTGGTAATCGCCGCATCTATAGAGTAAAAGTCCTCTACTTCCGTAAAAACAATTTTATACCTTTGGTATTTTTAGATATCGGTACCACCATTCACACTACTGTATTCAATTTACTGTTAAAAAAAAGTTACACCCCACTCTGTCTTGTGATTTTTCGTAGCTCTGTTAGACAACTTCGAATTCCTTTATTTCTTCCTTATTGATTCCTGTGGGGGTACATTGCGCCACTACAATATTCGTTACTATCTTGTACCATTTTGTCCCAAACCGAATTAGACAGACGCGTTGGCAGTACACCTTCTCGTCTATGACTCCAACTAACTGCTTAGTTTATAGACACTTTTTCACTTAATTTTACTTACTGATGGCTAGCTCCATGGTATGGCCTGGTGACTATCATTTTCGAAATTGTCAAATATTTTTCATATAGTACTGCGTAACACATTTCCAATCAGATAAGCGTTGGGGGTCTCTAAGACTGGTTCAAATTGTTTTTGTAAAGCTTTGCCCATCTACTAACTCCAATCCAGACGCCCCGTCTTCCGTCACTGAAACCCCACCTTTTACAAGAATGCATGGCAATACGTTTCAAAAATTATAAATTCCAGCGTCTTATCCGACCTAGCCCAGCTCAAATTGCTGAACATGGCGCGATTTTTGTTTAAGTTCTACCCCTTCGGAGAAGAAATATTTGATAGCTGTCCCTGGAAACGACGTGGAAAATCGAACATTATTCATAGATTCGACTTATCCCCCCAAAGAGGATTAAGGTGGGGGTGGTGAACATCCATTTGTGTCTGGCGATCCATTGTGAGAGTGGTTGACATAAACATGAAGTATAAAATACCCTTAACCTTATGAATGTTAGAACCTCCGTATGAAACATGCCATTGTATTGAAGATTGGAAAATTTATTTGTTGAAACAAGGAACAATGGATGTAATTTGTTGCAGAATAAATTCTTATTTGTGTTGCTCTTAATTTCCTGGTCCAGTATTGTGAACGATGTTTCTCGACTGACTGAAAGTCATCCTTCCTCTCTACTATCACATTTGTTGCTTTAGTTGTCAGTTTGTTTTGGAATGATTAAGCAATACCTAATAATAAGAATAAAATAAGTGTTAGTGATCTAGAAATCGGATGTTTTCAATAAAGCTTCAAAACATTTTTAATGAGGTATAAGCTCGCAGCTCAAACGACATGTTGAAACAATATAAATGTATTATACTTAATCTATATTTTTAAGTCGATGGCCTGGCTCGGCGGTGTACACAATTATGACTGCAAAAAGTCCAAGCTAGAGATAACATATAATTCTTAAGGGTACATGCATAGGAAAGGAATTTGAAATTTTCAAAATGAAAACGGAGACGGATCTTCGTACATTGGCAAAGTATTCATGGCTACGTAGGCATGGAGGAATGCAGTCGGATGATTACAGTCCACTTCTAGAGCCTGCGCAGAGCGGTCTTCAAGGTAATTCTCGTGCATGGGATTGTTAATCGTGAAAATTTTATGTAAATACGTAACCATGATACTTTTTGGCACACCTTCTACATAATCTAAATATCTTCTTAGAGCAAGACCATAGTAAGTGGTTAATCATTTAACCAAAGAGCCGATAAATTTCCCTTTTCCATCAAATTATTGTAATCTTTCCTGATTTTGCAGTCGACTTCCTCCTATTCGTTTTTCGACACGACACATCCACTCATTCTTATCTTGAAACTAACTACCATATGGGTTAGAATTTAGAAATATTTTAAAGGTTTTTAAATCGACATTACCTATGCAATAGCCGTATTGAACACGAAATAATTCTCCTGAATTACTAAACGTCCATATCACCTCATTCGCCTCCATTTTGTCTGTTGAACTTTTGTAACCACAAGTACAGTTTTTTTTCTGATCTTCGTACCAATATATTAATTCTTGAGATTTGTTCTTTCCATTCCGAACACAATTTACAAGAACCACTGTTCACGAGCACATTAACTGCCTTTCCTGTGGAATAGTCCATGTATGTAATTGCTACAAATAATGAAATGAAATCCCTTTTCCAACACCTCTCTCTCGGGAACTCTAGAATCGCTTGAAGATATTTCAAGTTTTTCATTTACTTTTATCTCTTCATTTACTGCATATTTATACGGAGCATCGAATACAGTTCTTGAGACACTATGCATGTGTGCTACTATTAAGATCGTATGCGTTCTTGCAAAGGCCTTTCAGATATTCATTAGACCACAAAATAAGTCGATTCCAGCCCGTCCATCACTTGAGAGTCTCATCAAAACATTACGCGCCCATTCATTTCATAACCATTTTCAAATGAGGCCTAGGTGAATTTTCGCAACGCCGCCAACTCTTCAAAGCACACATTTTGTTTACAGGTTATGCAAATGAAAAATTCTGACAAGGCATTAAGATGGAGTCGATTATTATTCGATAGAAATTAGTCAGCCTTGTTAAAATAATGACAATTTTGCGCGGTTGAGATCACTCCTTTCGGATTTTTAACTTTATCACCGATTTCCACGAACCTTACGTTTTAATAACCTTGAATTAGTGCGTGAACGTTTTCGATATATCACATTCTTAAATCTCCCCAAAACTACACTCAACAAGATGAGAAATGCGACTGAACGTTTTGACGTGGAGCTACAATATTCATCGACCCTTTGTATATGAATAGCCAAATATAAAATGACGCACACAAGCATCCTATAATAGTATTTGTGAAGCAAATGCTTGAAAAAAGGGCTCGTAAACCGCTGCGTATTTGAGCGCCCTTTAAGAATTCGGATCATTTTGGCCCAGTTGTGATACGAAACTAATTAAAACCAAAGTTTATTTTCTCTAGTAGTTGAGTAATACACGCAATAGAGAAGCAGTCTTCATATTTCCACAAATTGTTACCATTCCAGTAAGAAAACGAACTTGCCACCACTAGGGATGCTGAATACTTTACTCTTTTCGGTACCAGTGATGGTATACTCTATAGGGTCCTTGGAGTAAATACAAAATTCTTTTAAGTTGTAACGAGGGAAATCTAAAAGCATATACTCATATACAATCCCCTAATAAGTAATACAACAAATAATCAGTAAGCTATGATAGTCAACAAATTGAATCGAGAATACGACCGACAGAAATTACAGCGCGATTTGGCTACAAAACGACGTAGCCAAGAAGTACAGGAATCTGATCACCAAGGGGAGGCAACTAGTGACAGGGCAACTCACAGCAAGTAATAAACTCGGCCGCGAATATAAAGAGAATATGGGTCATGATCCTAGTTGGAGCTAGACTGACCTGACAAAAAGTGAGTATGGGTAGGTCGAAAATCAATGCACCAGGACCCGCATCACAAATCTTTCGTCCTAAGAAACCGCCAACGGTCGACTGAGAAAAACAAGATGGGCAAGTTAGACACGCGAGTGCTTTCTGAGAAGAACTTAATCCAGGACAAAAAGGAAAATAGACAAAATAACCATTGAATTTGCCAGGACGCCATGCATACAAAATCTCCCACCACTGTAGGGATGTCGCAGCGCCCCACTTCTTTGAGGAAGGCCTGAAAGTGACCGCCGACAGTTAGATCAACGTGATGGAGTCATTTATCAGCTATCTTTGATAGATGAGGTGGTGCCAGGGCAGGAGTACGTGATCTAGCATGAGACGAGTCTCAGACGACCCAGGCAACAACAGTTTGTATTTGCCACTTGTGCCACCCTTCGGCTCCGGCTACAACCCCTTAGACTACATGTGGGGTGTGGCGGAGGTGAAGGTCACTGAGAAACAAACACCAAGGACAACTTAAGGCCTCCATCATAGAAATAATGATACATGTGGACAAAGACTAAGTTGTGGAATCGTGCACCAGGCTTAGGTCCCGGTCTCTCTCGATCCGGGGCTGCTGAAGTGGGGTACTTTATTCTCAGTACTATTTATTTCATTTCTGCCAAGTGCCCACGTGCCCCAAGTGCATGTGTGATTTTCTATCTACACTTAAAAGAACATTTAACAAAATAAATTTAGTTAATTGAAATACAAGCAGAAATCTTCATTAACGAGTAAATAGGTGTCCACCCCAGTTTCATCCGAAGTCAAATCCCTGTCTTTATGCCTCACTTACCTAATTTTCAGAATCCACTACGTTTTCAACAAACAAGTGTATCTTATGGTTATCCGCAACACCAGCCAGCACATGTAGCTTTTACAAATCTAACTCCTAATTAATTAAGCACACAGCAAAGTTCATATACTACAAACTTAAATCCTCACACACAAAATAGTCCACTTAACAACCAAAACATATCAAATGATACCACAAACGTAGAAGACGACACACCAACAAACACGACTGGCAAGCAGTTAAAAGACGCAAACGAAGTCATAATCTAACAAACCAACACTCTGCGTTGCCTCTTAACTAACGTCCAAATCAATTGAAACCGCTCGACACAAATTAATCTTAACGTCACTATTAAACCTGGTACACCTAAATCGCTACCGATATCTAGACAAGGAGTAGAAAATCAGGCAACAATCACGGAAGATGAAACATACGACACCAAAGCCTCAGCATTCACGGAATTGCAAACTATAGAACACCAGTGATTGGAAACTCTATACCAGCTAACGAAATCAAAGATCGGCTCGCAAAAGCAGAACATCACGTGCGAAACGTAATGAATGTTGAAAACGGAATGACTAAAAGTACCACTTTCCATGTTCTTTATTTAGCACGAACCTCAAACGTATAATATAGGGGTATTTGACTTAAAAGTCACAAATCTACCACATTAAAACAACCGTAGAAGCACCAAGAAAAAGTGGCAGTCCAATGTCAATATTCTAAAGCATATTACAATGTACCACAGTGTAATATACGGGGGGAAGAGGGTCACCACAATTCAAAAACATGCCGAAAAACTAAAGACTCCCACAAATTCGCTTGATGTGAGAGTGTCATCACCCGGCAAACTACAAGGTCTACAGGGTCTACAAAAACATGGCACCAGACACAACAGAAGCAACTAACATTCCTAAACAAATTAAAAGCATTCACCCAATTACTTGAATTAACATAGCACAATTATAAACTGGTTTGCCACTGGTTTCACCAAATTGAATCCGTAATGGATAACATGCAATTGTCGATGGTAGCAGGCTCCACAGTCACAAACCAGAAGTACTAACATTCCCAGATGTCAACAAATACATTATTTCACCTAAAACAGTATCCACTCTGATGGCACAACGCATAATGGATTATTAACCATCATCAAAAACTATAATCCATCACGAAATCCATGGTACAAACGTACAGATGAACACTGAAAACTGGAACCTAGGTGTCACTTCCATCTACTACCCGCCATGCCATACTATACCTGTACATAAAGTTTTCTTTCAAACTTCTTCAATCTATCAAACGAAGAACGCATCTACTGACCGACAGAATCCAAAACTGTTTAGTGGATTCGAACCACGAGCAGTCGTCAGACCACACTCCTGTTATTCTAAATATGAGCACCACAGTCATAAATAAACCTACACACTGAAAGCCGACAAAATATACAGATTGCGAAAAATATAGAATACATTCATCTCAATATATGTATCAAACAAAGATTCAGCAGATATAAATGGCCCCGCCCAAAACTTCGCTAGCCAATTACAACAAGCTACACGTTAACGGATTCTTAGAACAGAAAAACAAGCAGCAAATTCCATCTATGCTTCCTTACATATCCGACAACTCGGTGGGAAAAAAACAAGCCCATCCAAAATTCAAACAGCCCATACCACCAAAGCCTCCGATAACAAAATTCGACAACCACTGGACTCATTTCAACAAAGAAAAAACCGACACTTTTGTATTTCACTGTCAGATATCACTAACAACAAGATCCGCAAGTCCGACAAAAGTAAACTAACACAAAGACCGGGTGTATGATCCAATAACCAGGTAAATTCTAAAAATACTAAAATATGTGATCTCCCTCACAACCATCTACAACCGAACTCCCTGCTACTTTCCTCCTACACACAAATATGAGGGAAACCCCCTCATGGCTCGTGCAGACACATAAGGCTATCAACTAACAAATTTGCGGCTTAACTACCAACTTGGATTTTGTAAAAATATGTCGATGATACACCAAGCCTATAGAATAGTTAATCAAATATCTAAGAGCAACCCTAAAAAGAAATATTATAACCCAGGATTTTTAGACATGTCTCCAGCGTTTGACAAAATGTGATACAGGATAATAAACTTAAAAATATAGTTAACAACTACTACCCCCTCTTCACCTTTCACCTAACGAAGGTATCTCCACTGAACTACCGCATTTGACATCATGCGCAGGGGGTTGGTTTCGGATAGTTACGATATATCTACACCTTTCTGTTTCAATTTTGTTGCTCTTCGACACAATGTTAAGCCCGCATTCCGCAAAAACAAGTTCACGATCTGTTTTTCGACTTTGGAGGACACTTTGCCTATTGAGCTACCTTCCGGCAAGCCATCGACCGTTTTCGTCTTCTATCGCTGCACCCACTTTCTAACGAATGTTTTCGACTTGTTCTTGTACTCAGCAGCCATAGCACTAAGACATTTTCAGACTTCGCAGGTGGGTACAAATATACACGCAGCCTAGTAGCGCCACATTCAAGGTGCTTTACGCGTTTCTCAAGTAAGAATTCAATGCCAACTGAAATTTTTGTGACAAAGCATCGAGGACAAAGATTCCATACATCGACTCGCGAAAGAATTAAGACGATACCTTCTACCAACAACTAATTATTGCAAACACGCTCTCGCGTAATTGACTGTATATGGGGATAGACCACTCAACAGTTGATAGTGATATATAAAGAGAAACACCACTGAGAGATTTTCCTTCCAAGCTAACTTACAGCTCATTCGACAACATTATTTATTTCAACGACCTTTTACAATGTTGGCTGCAGAGTAGATATGAGATGCGAATAACCCAAAATATACATATTGCAACGTTTCCGCTGTTGGCTGTGGTGAATAGGACGTACAAATTTGCTAATACTGTTTATTTATTCTACTTACAGATTATGCGAATTTACAACACTATTTATGCTCACAATAGGTAATATAAAACTATGCACTGTTTATGTCAACACGCTTCCGCATTTCGATTCCCCCGCTGACGTCACTTAAATTCGGAATACCGCGGCCATCCCGCCAAGCGATATTTATGTCTATTCGGCAACATTCCAGAAAAGTCGCGAACCATCGAGAGGCACCGCACTCGAACTTCCTGGAATATTCGACGAACACTCGTGCACCAATTGGATCCCTAGAAGTGTCGGTCGCCCAAGCGTGTTGTAATGCGGATGTCTAACGGCATTCGTTAAAATATATTTAATAGCTATTCTACATATTAATTTGGATTCAAGCTTGAAGTAGAATAGGATAACACAATTTCCGATTGGGATCAGAACCATAAAATTAAAAATTTGCAATATTGTACAAACCGCAGTTTCTCCTTTGCATCAGAAATATTCATCCCATTTCAGAGCAAAGGAGTAAAAGAAAATTACGTTTCCCAGACCCTCGCGCGAAAGCCAGCCCTTCGGGCAATTTGGCGAAAATATGTGGAGCCATAAAGCACGGTCAAAGCCGGCCGGTCCCGAAATTCGAAACAAATTAGCGCCCCCGGCAGGAAAGCGTCGTCGCCGGCGACATTGAAAACGAAAGCCGCAATAAAATCGGCCGGCGTCCCGGCTTTGGCTAATACATCGTGAATTGCTCGCTCCCGGGGGCCCTCCGACTTATCATACTGTGCCTCCCATTATCTGCTTTTTGTTGTTCCTCCGGGGCCGGGCCCGTTTTTCCTCAGACTGAATCATCATTATTATCGACACGAGGGCCCTTATTCAAATTTGCGACCGCGCTTAGGAGAAATAAGGCGTCGGCGCCGAGATATGAGCGCCGATGAACAGGCCAGATTTGCAGGAGCATTTCAATTTCAAAGTAGCCGTGCGTCGCCCGCGCGCTTTTAAATCTGGCCGGGGGCCGGCCAATTTCCAAATTGGGGTGAGCAAGCCGCGGCGGCGCTGCTCAGGCGTCCCGCTGTCATAAATTGCTCCGCGGAATCTGATGATGTAGGCCGCAACAAGGACACATCACTGCAATATATTTTTCGTTTGTTTATCTAAACGCGCACTAATTACGGGCGGCTAAATGCATCAGCTCGGGTGGCCAAGAGGCTAATTTCCTTTGATTTACGGCGCGGCAGAATTGCGGAAGCGACTTCGGGCTTCCTTATCTTTAAAAGGGGGATGATAATTGCGCAATATATTAGCGGCAATTTTGCCTTGTTTTTATTACTAACAATACATTACACGTTATGTACACCACTAGAGAACTTGAACATGAGCTTTCGGCATTTTCACAGTCCGTTCGACCCTTCGCTTTAACAAATTACGAAAATACATTCACAGTCTAGTCCTTACATTAGAAACGCTGTTTTCGAGATCAGGAAAAAAAATCAAAATAAAATTTAGAAAATTAAATTTCAAAAAAATTTTGGGCACTTATTTACGTTATGTTATAAGCAAATTAAATTCTTACAATTATATGTATATATTAAGTACTATTATACATTCAGCGAATACATATAGTAATAAATCATCATGACACACCCCTGCACCGCCCCTGAAACGCAGAAATGTGCGCCAGGTTTACAATGTAGCATTTATAACAATATTTTATATTTACCTCTTTGCGTTAGACAGATGAATCAAAATTTAACAACTCACTTTTACAATACACACTACCATTAAAAGTGAAATACAAATTAAATCGTTAACTTCTAACCGCAACAAGTTAGCCACAGCACTAACACACGAATTCCCAAAAATGAGTCGGTGTGTACCTGACTACTGAAATATCTGCGGTTTTTTAAACCGACCAATAACAGATAGTTATTTAAAATGGGCGGGAATTTTTGACAGTTTTATTGCTATATGTATTCGATGAATAGTTTATAGTACAAATATTAAAAATGATGAAGAAGATTCAGTTGCTTGAAACGTTAAAGGCTAGGTTCTTGGTCACTATTGTCGAGCAGAGTCAATGCAAGGGGATTGGGATGCGTTTCCAATATAAATATTTCTAAATATTTGGCACTTCACTACTTCTTTTTAATCGTTTTTACATTCAGATCTTTCCCTATTTCTTTATTTCCAACATAAAAGGGAGCATTACTAATAGTGCGAAGAATCTGCGATTGAAAACGTGTATTTCAATGTTGGAAGAAAATAATGGATCAATCCTAATAAAGTATCACTTAGCAAAACCAAAATTCGTAAGAGACATGTGCTTTTGAACACTTAGTGGAACATCACGAGTGCCATAAAGATTTGTTGATACAGGAAGAAATTATTGCTAACTTTCGAAACATCAAACTTTGCGTTTAAATCTAGATACGTGTGGCTACGCCAGAAGACATCAAACACACGTTCGACTTATGAAGTACTAAATAATTTTGTTATACCCAGCGGTTCCACTATACCCCGTCAACCCAGATTTTGACTTGCTTAAAAACATCATTCGAAATGGTCGAAAATTCTGACTATTGATTTAAAGAAATGGAGTTCTTAGCTAGGTGAAAGATGGCTAGAAAAGTGTAGATATTTATGAACATTACTTTGTTGGTTGAAGTATAATTTAAAAAATTAATTAGGGTAAGATAGTAATGCAATCTAATGAAGGAAAATTTCAAAAATTGCTCTTGTTTGCACAAACTCAAAATCCAACAGAGAAATGCCGCAATTTTCATATAAAATAGCTTAAATTAATATTATTCTAAATGTTCTTGGAAAAACGACCAAACTGAAAATTGTATTCAGTGCTATAACAAATTTAACCCCAGCAATTGTCGTAATCGGGAAGGATGAGAATAACTCGCGCCGAGTGGCATTCCGCGCCGCGACTAATTAAAGCGCAGTTTGCCGGGAGCTTCATGGCGCGTCCCCATTATTTAATAACCTTCAGTTCTTCGGGCGGCAGCGCCTTTATGCCCGGTACAATTCAGACCGAAACTTGCTCCATTTCGAACCCAATTTAGGAAGCAAATTAGAATACAACGTCACGGATGCGGAGCGTCCTGCGGTTTGCCTTGGATATTTCCCAGAGGCTTGGCGGATCCAATGAAAGTTTGCTTCCAGATTGCGGCAGGTAGGATGGGGCCGAAAAGCTGGAGCTCGCCGCGGGCGCATTAAGGTTGCTAAGAGGGCTTAAAGGCCGCCGGCTGCAGGGAAAGTCTGAAAAAAGTCATTAATGAGGCCAAATTCGGCAACACATGGCTAGGTGTCATTTCTATTTACAAATTCATTACTATTCGACAAAGAATTGGTTATTCAAGATGAAAGATCAAAGCGAATTACCTGGATGGAATTATTTAGTGTTAATATTTATAAAGCTTCATAGATACAAGAAGTCGTTGTGCCAAATGTTCTACCAACAGCCAACATTTTGAAACCCAAACTGTCGGTAATGATTGCCCGAGAACTGTCGTAGCTAATCTCGCCTGGAAAACAATTTCAGCATCCGATAATCAGCGGCCATTCGCAAGAAAGCTGTGAATAATGCAAATACTCTCAGTAAAGCTGGTCCTCGAGTGCCCTCTTTCTTCCAAAACTTGCTTACGCTATAACTGGATTCTTCTTAAAGAAGAACTATGTCGAAAATCTTTCCAAAATTCCTTAGTTTTATGCTCTTTCCCATAAAAAAACTTGTTAATAACCTGCTGCGCAACACTGGAAACAAAATGATGACTAAAGAAACGGTAGCGTGTGACTGAACTTTTCTACCTCGAATGCCCAAAAGTCGCAACTTTTAGGTATTTAATCCACCCTACTAAAACACCACAGGATACGTTAGATCTTCTGTACAAAAAGAAAATGAAGAACGAGAAATAACTTGCTAATAAACAGCGCCGCTAACAAATTCGAAAATTGTTCGTCTACAAATCGTCATTAGGGAAGCAAAATTAGGCTCGCCGAGCACGCCCCGCTTAGCACGTAAACATATAAATTATTCCAGGCCGGCATTAAGGAGCAACCCAACAAGAAAAAACACATGACTAATTAATGAGCCTTCTGTAAACATGGTGTAAACACAAAATCGAGCACAACGTGCTACATGTGGGTTATTAATGAAAACGAAGGCACGGGGCTTCTGTAGTTCCGACTGGTAATACAATAAACTGGAAAACTTAAATCAAGCCATAGTTAGCATAAAATACAGAAATTTAGATATAACTGTTCGGGGTGCGAATAACTGCACTTGAGAGAAGCCATCGTCGTTAAATACGTGTGAAGCAACAATTTTGTGTTGTAATAGTTTTCTTGTTAAGGAGAATTGATGTTTAAATTTCAGCATCGTCAACAGGAAATTGTGGTTGCAATGTGTAAGAAAAAAGCGCAGTTGACAGACGACGAATTTTATAGTTTTAATTTTGTCCAGCGCAAAGTTCGGTTTACTAAATTGTTCTTGTCCATGCGTTTTCTACAAGTACTGACAGTAGTCGAAAACAAGCGGTTCCTTCGATCCTACGCTTTTTGTGAAGGGCGAAAGGCAAGAGTAGACGACCTCCGGATGTCTATTCGATGGACGTCGTGGTGTTGGAGCAGTCAGCTCAATGTTTCAGGCCCAGCAGATTAAAACTACGAATACATAGGAATTTGAGGATCAGTACTAGAAGCAATACATGCCGTCATCAACCGTTATTATGTTGATGACTGTGTAGATAGTCGTGAAAGCAGGACAACCCATCAAAAAAATCATGGAAGTAAGGGAAGTTCATAGATGAGGTGGGTTCGAGATTCTGGGATGGTTTTCCAATGACAAAGATGTGCTAAAATAGGTAGCGTCGAATGATTCAATTCCTGGTGCAACCTTGGGCGTCAAAGATGATAAGCTGGAAAGAGTTTTGGAATTTTATTGGGATGTATTTCAATTTAGGACATCCTTTCGGAACTTGGATAGCAAGATCACCAGCAAAGAGAAACTACCTACAAAAAGGAAGCTACTGAAACTTATGAGGTTACTCGACCCGCTTGGATTCTTAGCCAATTTGACGGCGAGGAAAAATACTGCCGCAACGTATTTGGAGAACTTCCATTGGATTGGACAAGCAGCCACATCTGACCTAGCAGTAAAATGGAGGAGGAATTTTTGGTCAGTTTGTGAAGATCCCAGATGCTATGCTCCTCAAATATTAAAATGCGGCGACTTGCAGCTGCATATCTTTTGTGATCCCAGTAAAGCCTATTGTGCAGTGGCCTCTCTAAAAGCGATATTGTTGAGCGGAATCTTTGTGAACATCGCGGCAACCAAGCCCTTGTCTCACCAATTAATCCGGTGCCCATTTCGAGGTTGGAGCTGCAAGCCTACTTAATAAGAGCCCGGTTAGCTTATCACATCAAGAAGAACTTAGATCTGAAGATCAGCACGACGATGATGTCAACGAATTCCCGAAACGTTCTTTGATGAGTACGCGCTGTCGATCGCTTTAAGCAGTACGTAACATTACAGGATTGGTGAAATACTGGAGTTTACGGACGTATGTTAGCGGAATTAGGTTCCAACCAAGGAAAATGTTGCAGGCAACGGAACTAGGGATGCGACTCCTGAGTGGATCATCATTCTTGTTGCTGGCCAAAAAAGAGAAGCCTACACAAGATACGAGTCCGCCTGGATGAATTCAAATACGACCTTGAAGTTCGCAAGCAGTGATATCTAGTTGTTACAGAAAAGAATTTGCTACCCGATGTCTACAGATTCAGGTGCTTATATGTTCGAGCCACTGCATGGGTCAGAAGATCAGCAAGAAATTTTGCTGCATTGCGTAGTAAATGTGACAGGATTTCAGGTTGGCTTACTCTACCATAAATAAAGAAAGCAGTTCAGTTGTGGAGTCTTCGAACCCTGGAAGAATGATTCAGTGGCAAGTTACAAGATTTCAGAGTTGAAAAAAAGATAAAGCACTCTTCACGCTTAATGAGACTTTCTCCATGTCTGAAGAATGGGGTGATTTGCGTCAACAGGCGCATCAGAAGTCTCCTAATGTGCCAGTTGCAGTCAATTATGCTGTGATCCTTTATCCGGCGCACCACTTCACTAAACTCATCAGGTGGTATCATAAGATACATGGACATCATATTGTATTGACGTTACTTGATACTAGGTCTAAGAAGTGCGGTTAAGAGGTTGCCAGCAAGTGTTTAGATTGCTGCACGAGGAGAGCCAAAATAGTTCCATCGGAAATGGCAGCTCTTCCAGATGTACGGATTACGGTGCCGGAGAAACCATTCACATTCGTGGAATTAAATTATTTTGGACCCGTGGAAGTGAAACACGGAAGGAAGACAAAGGAACGCTACGGAGCATTATTTACCTGCCTAAGCACTCGAGCTATGCACATCGAGATTGACCATTCTCTATCTACAGTTGACATAATAATGGCTATCAACCGTTTTATCTGTTGCAGAGGAGAACCAAAGAAACTCTACAGAGACAACAGGATGAATTTTCGTGGAGTTGACAATGAGTTGAAGAAGACACTAAAGGAGATGGATCAGTCCAAAATGGTGGACAAGTTAAGTCAGTCAATCGGGGAATAAAATGGAATGTTATTCCACCAAGAGCTCCTTTATATGGGAGGAGCTTGGGTGCGTCTAATTCGATCCTTGAAGGCCACGATGGAAGCTGTTCTGAGGAATAGAACCTTGACCGATCAAGTTTTACTTACTGTGATTGCAAAGGCTGAAGCATTGATCAACAGTCGTCCACTTACCAGCGTATCATGCAGCCTTGATGATCCGAAAGCCGAACTGCTTTCTTTTGGGAGCGTCAAGTATTACACAGCCATCTGGAGGGTTCGTGGAAAAATATCTATGCCACAAGCAACGATGGAAGTCTTAGCACCTCATTTCTCGATGGCTCAAGGAATACCTGTCTAGTTCGGCACTGGGAACAAGGTACCCCCAGATATCAAAATTGGGGAGCTCGTCTACAATGCGGAACCCAACCAACAGAGGAATATCAGCGGACGAAAAGAGTTGTCGAAGCCGTGTATTCAGGTAAACATCGAATTGTTCGCATCGTGGATGACAGGAATCTTACTCAGTCCCGTAGCAAAGCTGTATCAAATGGCGTCCTGGAACCAAAGAGGTTATTCTAATCAGCAGAATCACTGGGAAGGAATGTTCGGGGGGCGAATACATACACTTGAGCGAAGCTATCGTCGTTAAATACGTGTGAAACAGTGAACAATGTTGTGTTGTGATTATTTCATTTTTCAGAATGGGAAATTAAAATCCACAGGGCTTATAAAATCCTTCGGACACACCGAATAGTTGCCGACCTTTGAATGAAGGCTCACAATATTATGCGAAAAACTGAATAAATGGTTGCACAATACTGAAAACTCTTCAGCAAAAAAAAAATATCTCCCATCTTCGAAACAAACATCTAGGTCGCCTTACTTGATTTAATGATGCAATTTAAAAACGCTCAAAAACGAAAATCTAATATAAGCAAAACTATCATAAAAAGGTATAATGCTATAAATACGTCTATACTTTGTTGAAATTGAATTGATCGCTGATAAAAGCGATTTTTACAGAGCAGGTAGAAGTTTACAGTAATCAATCAATTCAGTTCTTTCTGTCCAGTCTGAACATGCGGATTGAAATTACAGAGCTCAGCAGTTTTCTCCACTACAGACAATTCAACGATTTTCGTCAAAAGTGCCACAACAAACTAAATGTCCCATGTTACTCCCAAATGCTAAAATTGTTTACGAATGGTGGCAGCTGTCGTAAATTCTGTGTACATCCGAAACGTCGTAGTGAATATTCATAATGAAATCGATGACCGAAGAGGTCCAAAAACCCCTTACTCTTACAGACACTTTCAAACTACATTCGAGATGACTTGGTCTATAAAAAGCCTTTGGGATAATTCAAAGAGAAATTGCTAATTTCGCAATAGACACAAGACACTTATCAAGTTTATAAGCCTATACTGGTCAGCGTTCTGCTCGCAGTTCATAGTCCAGCTCTACATAATAGTTTTGAACTTGTTCTTAGAGCGGCCGACTTAAGTCGCCTTCCGTATGTCGTTATTGTGCGTCTTGTTAGCCTCCCCTTGATGGTGCGATTAAGCTTCTTGCATATGCGAAAACCCTCTCCTTTCCCTTAATGAACTGTGGAAGCTTACCAGATATCTCCACTTCCACTTCGTGGATATCCTACTCAATCTCGGCGAATTTTCGGCCAGGCCGTCCCCGTTCCTATTTCTAATTCACGACTAATCCCACTTTCACCTTTCTCGACCTTCCGTTCCTTGGACAAGTCGCCCTCCAGGTTTATCATTCCGCAATGATGGAGCAGTCCAAAGAGCTGGTATTCCTCTTTCAATTATATTGATGCCTTGATTCTTTTAGTAGGCATAGTTTATGTACTCTTGCACCTTCTGCATCTGCAGCTGGGAGTCTGTGGTACTAGTCCTTCAAACTGCCAGACATGCCAGTTTTCTCGAACAGCGCAGTCATTTCTGCAGGGTTTTTTGCGGCTACACTATATCTATGAAACCCCTTAAAGGTGAGGGACCATCAGTCAAAATTTAAGAAACGCCGAGGAAAATGAGAACTGTGAGATATGCAGAAAACTCGTGAAACGGTATGCCTTGATTTGAAGGTTCGCCCAGATTATGGATCAAAATAGTGTAAAGTTTTTCAAATAGAATACGCAGCATTTCCTTCGTTTGGCTCAATCAGTTTTACGCCCAAAAAATAAAGTTTTCTCCCCACTCCAGCCCACCACGCCAACATAACGTGAGCTTTTGGATTTATTGTGAATTGGGCTCTTTAAAAATTATCATGCTTCACTATAACTGGCTTTAATTTATATTGCATGTGCCGCACTTTGAAACTTACCCCTCCTCAAAATACAAATACACTTGGCTGATAAAAAAGCAGATTTATGACAAAACATAATTAAACTGCAGCAGCGTCTTCACCTACGAGACTCATGCACAAATTTCATAATGTCCAAAATTAAATCGCAAAATTAAAAATCAAATTACAGAAATTACAGAGTATTTCGGATATTTGACAAAGCCACCTTTATCATTTCGTCGGGCAAAAACTAAATCAGATGAGAACCGGAACCACAAAAACAAGGAGAAAAATGTTTTAATGATGACCAAATCGCATCACATTAAAGTTTACCATTAAAAAATGGAGACACCTATAGAATTTAAATAACTGATTAGAACACAGAATAAAATAAAAACAATGACTTAACGGAGCAGGATAGCCCAATATCTTGCACATATTAGTCCTCAATTTATATTTGTAACGGTATAACATAACGGAGACGTCGAAAAATATTAAAAGTAACAAATTTGCTGTTTTGACATTTTCAGGTTCTTTAAGAGCGAAACTGCCAACTTCATGAAATATTCAGGGCTTTTATATATAGCCAGAAACCATAGGGCCAATTAAGATTAATCTTATTTTATCGCAAAGAACAAGTCCTTGAAGGAAACAAAACGTACACTATTTGAACAATGGCAGTGCTGCGCTGCTGCAAGTCTCCTTGCAATCAGCCCTTGGTTCTCCATGTAGCCCCCCAACAGAATTTGGCAGTGAATCGTATTGGGCCAAGCCTTCATATATGAGTCAAAGAGCATTTTGAGCGTTTTGAAGAACCAGTTCATTTAAGCCGTTAGTAAGCACACTTCCTCCAAAAGGATAGTTTTGATGTTGATGTGGGAAAATGCCCAGAACGCCTTATTCATTCCTTCTGCTCGATTCATATTTCTTCTGATTGCTGGATACAAATATGCCTGTAATTTCGCCAATAATGCCTGTTCCTCTTCCTTCAAGCCTTCCCAACGTGTTCTTCACATGAACTACACATTCATTGTTAATAACTAGAGCATCATATGGATGTTTTCGAAGTAACGTTAGACGTCCTGCTATCACAGCCTCCGACAAAAGCAAATGCAATGCTAGCGATCGTTGAAACATTTTACACAGAACTGAAACTTCGTCATTCATTTAAATACTTTTTTAATCTTCAAATATTCCAAAGAATATCCAAACCGAAAAATCGTTTTGTTAAAAGCTTTTCGATCCACCAAAAACGAGTTAGCCGCGGTGAATAGCTTCGCTATACCTGGCAGAATGAACTTCATTATTGTAAACCACAGAGAAAATGGTCCCTTAAAATTAAGCCTAACAATGCTCTGACAATATTTAAAAAAAATGGAAGAAAGCTTATGTTTTGCGTAGTCTGCAATAGTCCACAACACAATGTAGGTGTTCTCAAAAAGGAACCAAATGCAATATTACAATTCTCCTTAATATTTTTTCATCTTCCAAGTGTGAGCCCTAAATAACACAAAACCACTTTAGTTTGCAATACGCTCTTAAGGTGAAAACTATAAATGACTAATAAAAGAAATTATAGAAAGCTCTCCCATTTTAAGGACCAAAGAAAGCAACCTACTGGGCTAACGATTCAATTATACTGTCAAATCCTGGTACCAATGATGTAGTTCTGAATCAAAATAATTTTAGTAACAATTTCGATACAAAAAATTAAGTTCTGGAACAACATTTTCCACTAACAGCTCACAATTGTAAAATGCCGCTGAAACGGCTGCCCCTCCAACTGCTGCAACACTTAACTCGCAGTGCACCCCAGTTTATTGCCACCACTTGGAAATAAACAACAAAGGAGCTTACGACCCCTTGAAAGATTAACTGCATAACATGAAAAATACATACGTCCCCAGCCATAAAGATAGTCATCGCCTAATGATTGTGCCCCACAGCAAACAGAAAATTAGAGCTTGGTGTGAATAGCAATGCGGACTAAATTACAGGGGCATGTTAAGTTGAGAAATATCGCAGAAATGCATTTTATGCGCGATGTTGATTTAATGTGCCCTGCAATTCCTTATTTTGGAACATGCTTATGAGACTTGCAATTTGAACAATACATGTTAAATTGCATCGTCTGCTATTCACACAATTCACAAAGTGCTTCTGGGATCGTCAACTAAGCAAGACTGCTCGCCGGAAGCTGGAAAACATGAGTTTTATGGTCGTGCAGCCGCTCGCTAACCTGACTTGCGAAGTTAGTATAATCTCGAAAACGAATAGCACCAACTTGCTGTAAGCACGGTGGTGGCCTGCAATGGTAGAAAACTCGCAGCCATTAAATGCTGGAATACTGACGAAAGTTCCTTCATATATGATTTTGCAATTCTAAGGACACATCTGGCTTTGCTTCTTGTCCGAGTGTGTTGCACTAACATTGTTCTATGGCAAAAACATTATGGTTTAGGGCTCTTGTGGTTTAGCCTGGTATCCAGTATTTGTATCCGTATGGATGATCACCGAGCTATATTTGGATATTCTTGAAAACTATGTGCTTTTAACAACTCTGGAAGGAACCTATAACAGACACAGAATCCTGATCTCAATTTCATCAAGCATCTTCTACAACTGGAATACAGATCTACGCGACAGGTCCAACTAGCTCATCTTCAGTTTCTGTATGCGTCGTATTTTCATGGTGCGATTTATGCCGAAGATGGGCTAGGATCCTATTAATAAACATCACAAGAATCCAATTCAACATACTATTTATTGTCGAAAATATACAGAAATAGGTCGGGTTCATGTTAATCACAATTCCCGATAATTGTTTAAATTAATCGTGCTCACAAAATTTACCTGCCCCAATATCCGCCTTCGTGGAACGATTCGGGAATCCACGAAAACCTGAGTTTCGGGCAGGCGACTTGAAACCGCTGATAGCTCCAAATCCTTACATTCGACAGTCTGCGCAAAGAAAAACTGATCTACCTACGCCATTGTCATTTTAGTCTAAATAGGTCTTGCACCAACACTAATTTGTCAACTCTCACACGCCACTTAAAATGCACAACAACCCGGAATATCGCGCAATGTTCAGCGAATACCACAAAAATTGTCCATCACTCACACCTTCTCTACTCTGGCCCTAGTCTCCTTTTCGTTACAGATTAGCAGAACCTGCATCATCAAATCTACATACATCCGCCAATGATGAGCTGAAGAGTATGCCGGTTCAAGCACTCTGCAGCCTATCGCGCAGTGTTTCTGCTCCCATCTTGTCCCAGCTCTTACCGATCCCTTACAGAGTGTCCCATTGGAACCGTGGTCCTATTTTGGTCACGACCACTTTGCTAGTTTGACATCCTCGTTACCTGGAGCTTTGGCGTGCGGAATCGGACACCCATCTCAGCTGGCGGGGTCTTTGCAAACCTCCTAACCTTGACTTGTGATGATGTCCCCCTCATACTCTCGAGAACAAATAAGTTTTGCTGGTCTATCCCTTGGCATGGCCACGAATGCGCGGTTCCCGTTCCCCCGTCGTTACCCTCGATCCAACCGCGTAGGTACCTCACTGTACCTCAGGTACCTCCATGCTGAATCAGATACCATCTTGTTTAACCGGATGCCCCGTCGTCTTCTGTATCAGATAGCCCAAGTTCCTCAACAAGTAGCTCGTTCCTGCACGATCGTCAGCTTCCTGCGATTTGCCACCTGCAAAATAAAATGCAGAAGGAATAACTAGCTCAACATCATTTTGATGACATTTCCATGATGACCGATCAGCGATCTCTACTACAAGGTGCCGAATCTAACTCTTGCATTAAACACGTTTGCCACTATCAGATGTATATCGCAACCATCTAGCATATGCAAAGATAAAAATGGAGAAGTCGGGTGACCAAAAGCGTTAGTCACAAAAATTGAGTATGTTCTAAAACTTTGTCCTGGTTCAACTATGATACTTATACGATGGCCATTTTCTTATCAAAAGGCATTAGTAATTATCATTAAAAAACTTAAGTTGAATGCACTTACCAGTGCTGCAGCCTCAAGAAGTTATTGTGCAACTTCAATTTCTATCAAGTCACAGGCATCATCCATAACATTGAGACGATGTCGACATCGTTGGCGACATTAAGGCTTCCTAGAGAACAATTCCTAGCCCCTAAAACTTCGGTGACTAATCTGTTCAACTCGTAGTTGTACAAGCCACACATGATAGGGTTGACATGGCCTCGATTCTGCAGAAAAGCTATATAGGACGTCGGCGTCGTAATGCAATATGGAATTCTCGACCAACCAGAGAGCGCTAAAATATTCCTTGTATTACGATTGCTGACTTCCAGAACTCGCCATCAACTCACATATTGGGCCATCCTCAAGGAGGCGTCGTGGGGATGTCCTGAGCGTAAAGATTGAATAATGCCCAAGACAGCACCAAACTTGAAGAGGGCCAGCTCAGAGACGCCATTCAGATGATTTCACGCTGCCGAGTTTGATCCGTATTGGTCGAAGAGGAAGAACCAAAGCAGCTGGTTGAACGCCGGAACAATCTTACAAACGGGGCGCCGTTATGTTAAATCCTAAAGCCAAAGCCGTATCCAGAAAAGTTACTATGGTGGCGACCTTCTTATGGAAGCACTTCCGAGATCTCTTCCACCACCCGAAGGATTTGGTGGGCGGTGGAGTCACTGGGGCAGAATACGAACTAATACTCCGAACGTATTGGAGGACAGAGTTAACAATGTCAGCTAAACTGACAATTGGGAGAGCCCGCAGCGCTCGGTACTTAGTATCAGCTCAAAGTGTCTTTCGAATCGGCTGGAAGACCTTTATGAGATGCGAGTTCAAATGATCGGAGGTCCCGCAGGTGTCCTACGATGGGGTCGGCTCTAGAGACTGTCATATAACGCTTCGGCTTTGGTGGCGACATGAGGGACTTATTATCTAATGACTATTGTCGCCTGGGTGTCTCAACAAGGGCGCCCTTTGCTCCAACAAAGGAGCTATATGATGATGATGGTGATGATTGTCGCCTGGGTCAAGTGCCTGCAGCTTGATCTCATTCGGAATTACGGTGCTCCGCTGCGGCATTAGTCAGTCTGATGCTGTCGCTGGTTATCAGAATAGCACACGCTATCAAGCCCGGTTCTACTCTTGCATAGACTTATTTTCGCCATTTATTATATAAAGACGGTTTAGGGTCCTAGATAGGTGGCGTACCACGCCCCCTGCATCAGAGCGAGTGATGGGACTAGATCTCATGTAGTCTAATTGATGCTCAACACTACTAATAAAACACAGGGGGCACAAGGAGATGCCACCCAACCCCTTGGATATCCACAATGGGATCAGATTGTAATCGGTGGAGTTGACCAAGGATGCACTGCATGGCGACGTCCTTGAATATTGAATACAAAGGAGGTCCTGCGACACCATGGCAAATAAACTCAAGGGGAGCCCCCACAATCAGGCTGCAGGAATAACCATAGCTATGCAGCGTCTTTCCATTGTTTCCATAATTCACCGAGGGATACGTTGGGGTTCCCCTCAACCCGGCCGTTGTAATGACATTCATCAAAGATGGCGTCGTTGTCCTTGAATATTAAAATACGTCGGGGCGACCTGCCTCACAATCAGGCCACAAGAATGAACGTAGCTATGCAGCGTTCTGTTAGTTGCCATTATTGCGTGATGGATACGTTAGGGTTCTCTTCCACGGCCGCGGCGATGTAGCGGGAAGTTACGAAGATACGACGTACAGCTCCGTGATCCATCGACTACTCGCCGATAGCGCTCTAGGCAAGACTTGATAAGTAGCAACCTTTCTTTAGTAACAGGTAAAATATAAAAGCCAACTCACAGCTCTGCTCATAAGATTGACCTTTAGCCACATGCCATCAACATTCTATCTATGCGCTAACTCCAGGAAGCAGCTGGTCCCTGACCTTGAAGCAGTCCGCGTTTCAGAAGGCAAGCTGGACATGCGAAGGTCGGATGGGCGAACCAACAGCTGACCCTGGATGTCCTTGGCATGAGACAGTAGCCACCTGGTAACGCCGCTCAGGAGCTTCGAAATGAAGAGCCAACCCCGGGGTAAAGTGTTCTCAAGTTGGGGGGCTACTAATACTATATTGGTCTTAACCAGCTTGGCATGCTAGTGTTCAGAAGCTAGAGAACGCCGACGAGCTGGTGCTGCCCGTACTGCAGCCCAAGGAATAATGGAAGCTCTTTGGAGTTGAACTACAACTGGTTGGGCTTTAGATCCACTTAACACTTGCAGACCGGCCAGTGTTACGTATTTTTCTCCGACGTTCGGGTTGGGCCCTCTAAATTAATCGCGGAAATTACCCCGTAGAGTATACTGCGCCCGATGATTATATACTAATAATTAGTCGCCCAAAAATTCCGAGTGGTCGTAAAAAAGGAACGAGTGGAGTTTAAGATGTTAAGAGTTATGCTATCGTTTCTAGCCTTAAAAAATCTCTTAAAATGACTTGAGAGCTGTGTACGCATTTCATGCCCCAATGGTGTCTATGCAAGTAGAACATATTAGCAAACTTGGAATATGAAGTATGAGGCAGAACGATATACACAAACACCCGTTACTGTGTCTTGTGGCAATGTTGTTGAATACAAGGGGCAAGTCATTTCGGTTGCATTCATAAAAGGGTGGGGGGTGTCATCTATCAGGAGAATTTCCTTGTTATTCAGAAAGACAATAGTCATTTCTTTAAGAATAAATAATCCCGGTCATAGCCTTGGGGGACAAGGATTTTTAATATTCTGCTTTACCAATCTTGATCTATGATCACACACTCGAAGAACGTCTCCGAATTCATGCTTGTATACAGCTGCACGAACTGCTGAGGAGCGACAGTGGGGATATACCCATTCGGCACAAACTTTCACCTAAAAGTTTCGTCAAGACAAACCTGCTGTATCCGCCAGTGCATCGAATGCAATTCGCCTAACTGCGAGACTCCCGCTTTTCAGGCGATCGTTGGGGGAACAGTACAGTTGTCGCACATCGAACTCCTCACTTGTCCGGGTGTCCCGTACGCTCCTTGGGTCGCTTTCGCTCTGTATCGACCGACTGAGAAAGTCCCACCGCCTTGGGTTTTCCCGCCCATGTTTGGAGAAACCGAGTAAGTGAATTCCGCGTGCCAGCAAAGCTTTGAATTATACTGTCCGAACTATCAGTAGGGTGTTTGCAAACCCCACGATCCGGGATACCTTGCGATAACTACTATACTTTTGCGTGTAGTATCAGTTTGCAGTCCGGAGTACCCCTTCTCAGAACTTGGCATGTCGCAATACAGTCACCCAATTCGATAAAGCATGCATTAGTAACGCAAGCAGATTCCCTGGGAAATCTGTCTGGGTTAGTTCCCGGTAGATTCCGGGCCATCACGCGCCGAAAAACACCCTGCGATATCAACTGCTGTAAGCATTGCAATATTCGTTTCCGTACCTTGTGTCTATGGGCTTGCAAACCGCATATGCCATCGCGTCGGTCGAAAACCAGTAGTGTCGCTCGTGTAACCCTCAATATTGCCACCCCAATTCGATGACCTTGCTGCTTTCGGTGCCTCGATTTCCATAGCGCTAATGTTAGCCTTCATCGAGTCCACTTTCTTCGCCCTCTATTGAGGTTTTCCACCGATCTTCAGCTCGTGAATCTGCTCCCTGGCAGCGTCCTCTGAGAAGCTCTTAGTTCACCTTAGTTGTCTTCGCCACAGCAGGTACTATGCTTGCCCGTGAAACCGTACCAGCAGTATGCCGCAACGATACCCCCAATGCTATGGGAAAGAAACCTACCTATTAACCTATTCCGACAACTGCGCTCGAAGGGCTACGAGCACCCCGCTATACTACACATACCATTGTCTACGTGGCCAGCATCGGGGTTGCGATCCATGCTTATTCGATCCTTGCTCGTTGGTCACCAAGCCCTCTTCCTCCGTATGCCGCTGGTCCTTGTCAACATTACGTTGTTGCCGCCGCTGCTGATGCAATGACCTCGCTAGGGAACCGCCACGCTCGCTGTCGCGCTGCTAGACACTTTGTTGACCGCTCCGTCACAGCAAGGACTCCGCCATCTCTGCTCCTGTACCTGGAACATGCGCATACCATCAGAAAAATTCAAATAGCCCAACTGAGCGCACCGGCGTTAGACGCCGGCTGATGCCAAACTCACCCTACCTCAACTAATAGAGGGCGTTCTTCAGGCACGTCTACTCACATAGGTAGGTAGCATCGATGACAAATTTTCGTGACAATTGTCTTTTCCCATAACAGGACACTAGACTTGAGATTTAAAAAAAACACAAAACGTCGTTTTCGGCTCGTTTGAAGCAGTAACGGAAATACTGGAATATACACTAAAGCGACGAGAATTGCTAGCGCAAACAGCGTCATATTGTTCAGTCTCTAATATCGGAAAAGAAACTACTCGCAAATGGGCAATCAAAAAGTGATCCAGATTAGCATGAAGCGCGAGCCTTCCATTTAAAAACAAATTTCTCAGTTCTAAAAAAGTGGACATTCAAGTGGAATCAACTGGATGACCAAGGCGTTACCTAAAACTGCCGTATTTAATCTTTGATAACGGACCTTGGGAAGAACAGTTTGATTGCCCCTAAAATCTCCAAAGGCGAATCAACCCTGCACGAGCAAATGTAACATCACTTACCGTAGGAGAGCTTATGGAGCAATTCATTCACAGATCCTCTCGAAAAGCTATGATTTGGGAGTACACTAAGCACGATACACGTCAGATTACAACTGCAAAGGAACATTACATATTTCAAAAGAAAAATCTTCACGTCATACCTTCCATAACTAAATATAAGATGCTGACAGACCACGGGATGCAGTTGATCTCGCGTTACCATACACAGCTGTCAGTCTCATAGCGACACCCGGGGCAGGCTTCTCTAAAGCGTAAGGCCGTTTATTGCTCTCTGAAGCTTATCTCAAGTTGGTCTACAATTGCACTCGAAACACAGCCCGCACAAGTCAACCTATTATTCACTTCCTCAAATCACGCTGTTGAGATTCCACTGTCACGTCTATGATACAATTGAAAATGAGAAGCAGATGCGAACACTGCCGCACAACTAGGACTGAGTTGACCTAATGCGGATGAGAGATGAAGAACGAAGGCGAAGACAAGGACGAACGGCGAAAAAGTTGGAAGAAAATGAAGTTCAGTAATGAAGTATGAGGATTAAGTATGAAATTAGTGCCAGAATTAAAAACATGAATGAAGTATCCGGATTAAAGATGACAAAAACGGGGATTTAAAACCATTATGAATGAGGATTACAAATGATAATTGTATATGAGGATTCAGTAGGGGAGTTACAGATGACAGTGAACTATGAAGTTTCAAGATGATAATGAGTATCATAACTAAAGATAACGAGGAGTGTGAGCATTGACGAAGGTGATTAAAGATGACGACTAAAAACGATTATCAGCGATAGAGGGAAAAGATGAGAATGTCCCGGGGTATTTAAAACACCAGTGCTGATGTTGCCACTAACATCGAGTAACGACCATGTTTATGTTTGGACCGTAACTATTCAGCGATTATTTCAGCAGCTTAAAGGACAGAATTATTAAAATAGTAAAATTAGAGAGGTATTGGAAAGAATCATTCACAAGCCTACTGTTTATAATTTGAATTCGAATTCAGCTCGACCTTAAAATGCATTTTATGTTCCTTTAGCGGTAGAGTTCACATTCGTTAACATGCTTGGGTTTGTGAGAATTGCGACGATTCAATAGACCCCTTGGCAAGTAATGAATGAAGAAAGAAGGAAAACAACTTATAATAAATAATCTTAAATATTTTAATGTGGGGTAAATCATTGGTTGCAATGGTAAGCTTATAATGGAATTCATTTTAATTTTTTCTCGACAAAAGATACGCCTCTAATTCAAGAAGATCTAATGAAAGCTGTTTCCCGAATACGGATAAGTAACAAATGTTACAAAAACTAAGAATGTGGCTCAAAAAAAAAACAGTACAATTATACAAACAAACGGAAGGGTAGCAACTCATTGCCACTATAGTGAAATTTGTTAGTAAATTGAATTTAGGGACTGGATTAAATGAAGTAGACGATCCCCTACTATTAAATATGGAAAATTATGCTCACTTTAGTTTCAGCTGCAAATCTTTTCTTTCTGCGAACTTTCTTATTACAATGGTGCACGCTTTCTTCAACAATTAATAATCGGATATCGTTCTGGGTGCCGTCAACTGATTATGGACTGTAGAACTTCGATTTTAAGTAACTCCACAAAAAGAAGTCGCAAGGTCTAATTGGCCGGTTAAAATTGGCATTTCATAAAACTACGCGGCCACAAAGTTGGGCTGTTGCATGGACAGGTCGCGTCATGTTGGAAACCAAGCCTGTTTCGGGTCAATTTTGCCCAGTCGGTTAAAAAATTATACTCGAGGTTTCCAGATACATCCCCAACGTTCACCACAGTGACTCGGCTGGGAGCAGACTATATATTTGCACCTGACGGAGTTACGCGAGGATTTTTCGAATCTCAAATGCGCCTCATCGTTTTTCCACGAAACCAAAAAATTAAGCTCTTGCCGGAAGGTTTCAGTTTGCAGGAAAGCTTTCGCTGAAGGCAGATTTTCCAAACATGATGTCGAATCGACTTACATTTTCGGACCCGTATCTTCTTGTCCCAAAATTCGTTTCACCGACTTCCTTGATGCGGACAAACCGCGTGCGCAGCGTCACGAAACAAACAAACTTTAAAAAGACAAGTGTGTTTGAACAGTGCCACTGCACACCGATTTATTTATTACGCTACGCTACGCCTACAGAAATAAAATACCGGCACATTTAAATTTGAACAATTTACAATAACTCCTTGATTAACGACGATTTGTAATACCTGTGCTAGAAATCGACCATCACCTCGCAGAAATGCAGTTTAAAATAAATATACCTTATTTAACGAGACACGCTGCAACATGCGCCGGAACTGACCATATTCTGCAGGCTTCAACACGACGAAATGAAATATCAGCGAGGTCCGATCCGAAAATGTCGAGCCAATGTGAAGCTATAGCTCGACATTGGCGAACCAGGCCACGCCGCAAAATACACTGTCCGAATTTCTTCGGTGTCAAAAATGTCGAAATGTTGTTTCCCGTTTGCCATTCGGACGATTTCTTGTGGACTACTACCTTGCACAATATCAAAAAGGTGAATCGGTTATCTTGCTCGATGTTAACAGCCTTGAAGATCCTGCCACACGTAGATCATGCTCTCCAGGCTGCAATCCAAATTGGGACCTGCGAGGACCTTGAACACGTAACATTACAGCAATCCATGGACTTCGTCGCGATCAAAGATTTATGGTTTTCCCGACATTTGCGCAGCGAATTGCAGTTACTTATGCTATTGACTTAAGTAACCATGCAATACACGAACACAACCAAACCGAGTTCTTACGCATATGTAAATCTGAGTACCACAGCAATAATCTTCCGTACTAATTAAAATATTTTTCCGGAGACAATAGCGGTAGCAATACTGAAATCAATCTCGACGATGTGCGTCTCCCCGGCCTCGGGGATTTCAAGAACGCGATTGCGTTGAGCGTTCTCCACAGCAAATTGTGAATTTCGTGCGAAAACTGCCGAAGCTTTGGCACACGAATACGATGGGATGTTTCAGCAACTACAATACTAATATCCCGTAATTACCGAAACACCTCAACTTAGCCATACACCAACACAAGTGTCCACCATTAAGTCATAGTATAAAAACCTAAAACATGTTACTCGAAAGGTATGGTGCGCAATTCACATGTGAGCGAGTATTGGCGTATACTTATGCGCGCCTAGCAGGCAACTGGAAACACAAAGCACATACAAATCTTGACAAGACAACTACATCTTGCATATTGCCCCCATTACAGTCTCGGAGAAAGAATCAATCACGAAGAGATCAGAAGGAGAACCAAGGTGACGGATATAATCTCAAGAATACTAAAAATGAAATGGCAGGAGCCAAACCGATGGGACACAAAGATAATCCAATGGAGACCAAGACTTACAACGCGGAGCAGGGGAAGACCACAGAAAAGATGGACGGATGACATCAAACAAACGGCGGGTAAAAACTGGATTCAAACCGCAAGAGACAGACGCATGGAACAAACTTGAAGAGGCCTTTATTCAACAGTGGATAATAAGAGGCTGATGATGATGATGACAGTATCTTCAGACGTAAATGATTGCCATTTTTCATTTCATCTCCTATATGATTACAATAGGCAATATGTCGAAATTGGTCTTTCGGATCTTTTGTTGCCTTTCTCCCACGTTAAAAATCAGCACACCTGTTTTGGATGATTGGGGGTGTGGGGACATTAGTAACCAGCGATTACCGTATATTTCTCAAAAGTTCTTCCAAAGAGACCTATCGAGTATTTTATCGAAACCAAAAAATTTTTATTACAAAACGACTATTTTACTGAAACTGAAGGGTTCCGATTGATCCACAGCATCAACGCAAAACTAACATTGTAACCGAATTTGTTCTTAACCATTACATGTATTTCACAATTATAATTCTTCACACAGTTATTACAATTAAAAAAAGAAAAACATCTCTACGAATAGGGACTTGGCATTAACACTGGATTAAACTAAATACATAGAGATAGGAACGGAATATCGCTATTCATCGTCACAAATCAGGCAAGAAATAAAAATTAAACTCATCATCGATAAAAAAAGTGTAGGCAACACGTTTTCAAATATCTAAAAAAACCAATTGGTTTTAGAAAATACAAGCAAACGAATCTCTACAGTAAAAAAGACGATTTACTTAAAACATCGAATAAAAAAATAAAACACAAAAACTGAAAACCACACAGATGATTATTAATAGTCAAGTAACAAGAACTACATACTAAAAAAAAATTAAAATGGGACGAATTCGTTGATCAAACGTATGCAATAGAAACCCCATAAAATAATTTCAGGTCCAATAAAAAGTGGTAGATAATCATTTTTCAATTCTATATAGTTATTAATTCAAAAATTTGTAGATTTAATAGAAGCTCACCATTTACATACATTTACATTTCTGTTCTTATAAACACAAAATTTTGAAAATTGTTTTAAATTGTATGTGTGCCTTATATTACCCCGAAACTTCACAGGCCTCCACTATGACTATTCTGTTTCAATCAATATATAATTCTATTACTACTCTTTTGCTACAGTACATGTAATCGTCTGCATTGTCCTTTCTAGTTCCTAATGTGTATCCCCAAAAAGAGCTCTCTAAACAGTAGAAAGCTATAGTTTAACACCTGCGATCGGATGGAACCACGCTCTCCAGCCCCTTCACCCACTTTTCCTAGCCGAACAGGTGTGAAAATTTGGAAAGCATCGGCAGAAGCGCCAGATCTAGCTGATCACATCTTTTTTGAGTTAGATGCACCATACAACAGCTCTGCATCTTCTGCCCTGGTTAACTATACTTCCGGCCTAATTCTCAGTGAAGTTACCAATGGACCTTCTTATACTTCGGTTAAACTGAAGTTTAAAATTAATATTATTAATAATATTATTGTCCTTCAGTGCAAGAGCTATTGTTCTCGATGGTACGAGGGCTATTTTTCTTCAAGGTCCGATTGATCACTAAAGGAAAGCAAGACGTCTTGCGCTGTGTCTGTAGTTAGCCCGGGGAAAGCCTCGATTCGCGGTTGTCATTTCTGAGTACGTAAGGAGCACAAATATGCCTCGAAAAATAGAGTCTCCCGCCAAATGAGAATTGCGTTCAGTCATTCCATTTCTGCATGCTGAAGGAAGCAATGCAGCTGAAATTCATAGATGAATGAGTAAAGTGTACGGAGAAACGTTCATGAGTGACAGCAAAGTGGGGAAATGGTGCAGGAACTTTGATGCTGGACGCACAGATGTTCATGATGCAGGCGGCCAGGGAAGGAAGCCAGTGTCAACCGATGATCTTGTTCAGCGCGTGGATCACAATTGCTGGGTCGAGCGATTTGTTTCCGAAAATTTCACGGTCAGCTCCCTATACTATTATGAGTGAAAGACACGAGTACCGCAAACTCTGCGCGAGAAGGGTTCCCAAGATGCTGTCTGGCCATCACAAAACTCAGCGAATGGGCGGCGCATTAATCTTCCTCCAGCGCTACCATTACGACGGAGATGAGTTTTTGAACAAAATTGTCACAGATGAGACACGGGTCCATTACACATCCAATTTTGGATGGGAAGTTTTTGATCACCCACCATACAGTCCTGACTTGGCTGCCTCAGATTTTCATTTCTTTGCTCACATGAAACGCTGGCTAGGACAAACTTTCGCCACAGACAACGAGCTGCAGACCAGCGTACAGAATTGGCTGAAAACACAGGCGGCTGCTTTCTATGATGAAGGTATTGGAAAATTGGTACCATGCTACGACAAATGTATGAATCGGATCGGCGATTACGTCGAAAAGTAGCTTAATGTTGTATCACATTGTTCCATATAAAATTTTCTTGATTCCGAATGTGATTTTCATTTAGCGACCAATCGGACCTTGAAAAAAAAATAACCCTAGTATTAACTTAACTGCCCAATCTATCAAGTTAGTAGATTGTTATACCACGAGTATAGTTCTCTTCATTGGACTTATAATTGTTGCATATGTGCGCGAGTCGCTCCTTACGTAAGACCCACTTTCCTTGTAACAGTCTGACAAATCGGTGACATAGGTTACGATTCAGTTTTTCCATTTAACAATTCCTGAATAATTTCCCAACAATTTAAGTATCAGAAGAATCCCTCACATCTAAAGTGGCTAAGTTTTACGTTATAGATCTCCTTCATGATTTGGATTGGTGGCAATCAAAACTTTCTCGCTAGTCAGTCTCTCTCGATGTAAAGGTAATCCACACAGAGTCGCTCAGAGGCGAGATTTATTTCCTCCCCCTACATTTCATCATTCGTTGCTAAAAGCTTACGCCTGCTATTTGCCATCAATGTTCTGAAACGAGGGATTGCCCACAAAAACGTGTTTTCGGCGTCCTGGGCTGACCTATTTGCCACCCGCCTTCCCTTAAATTGGAAATGTGGAACAATTTATTTACAGATCATGAGATAAAAAGATAAGATATGTAAAACTAACCTGAAGATAGGCAACCAACTTGTTTACGTTCAGTTCAAATGCATAGGTAGAATTTCTTATTCGCCCAGTAGGTAAGCATAGACTTGTTTGTGTTCCTAATTCTGCCTCTTTTTAATATGCAATATTTCATTTCTCGTTCTTCAAACATCCATTTGACTACTCGGTCCTTGCATGCAACAGAAAGGTAAATATTTTCCACTTAATGGATACGAAATTCTTTACAAGACAAGATATCAGTTTAAAAATCTGGCACATTGATATCCCTTTCATTCTTGTTGCTAACCAGCTGTCATAACTTATTAGTTTTTGCTTATTTACAATTTTTGCCACTTGCAGACTTCCTTCCTCAAGGTTTATCTAAAGTACCGAAGTCCCATTAGTTATAGGTACTCCCACACTTACTTATATTGCATTTAGGCATACTGGCCATGCACAGACGACACTTCTACGCACCTTCATACACGTTCATACTCATTCATTGCTCTTCTACACACAGTCATTAATGTGGTTGTGTATCCATATAATAGGCCTTTTAGGGCCATTGTTTTGCAAATAATTTCCATTTAACTCGTCCTTTGCCATTTCCTTCCAGTTGAAATCTCCCTTATATTCCACATTTTCCCTCACCGTTGCCCAGCTCCTTTTACTCGGTCCCCTCCTGCTTTTGTTCCTTCTGCCTCTATTTTTACCGGCCTATTATTTAGCAATCTCTCTACATGCCCTAACCACCGCCATCTTCCAGCTTTAATTACCTATAATGTAATTCATGGACTTACGCATTTGTACGGTTCTCCCACAAGCAGTCTATCTTTTCCTCCCCCAAATATTCTTCACCGCATTTTCTTTCCTGAACATCTAGACCCTGTTGGGCGTTCTTAGTCACAGTCTAGGTCTCGTTGCCATATATTACCATTAGTTTTAGAAATACCGAACTCCGTATGCTGCGAGATGGTTTTTGATTCGGACCTCCTGCACATCAGTTTTCTTTGGCTAATTTTTGAGCTTATTTCTATTTCTTCACTGCATTTGTCGTTGATTAAAACCCCCAAATACATTACCCTTCTAGCAGCGAGTTCAAAAAACAATTCTTTTTCAGTTCACTATCTTCTTTTTTGGTTTGCTTACTCAAAAGCTCCAAATATTTGCTTTTTACGGAGTCTTGTTTTCGTGCCTTGTAAATCTACTTTATTATGAGCCTTCATCATTTTTTTGGATGTGAAAATATTCTGCCATGGTCTAGTTTTCTTTTCTCATTTCGTGCAAACATTTTCCCACCCATACAATGGTTCCTAGCGCACTTCATTCCTAGATGTATTGTTTCATGCGGCTTTTTGATAAAATCTTTTTCCTCCATCTATGTTCTACTTCTCCAATCCGTACCTCACTGTCGATGCAGCTTTATTACTTGTACTGTATCTTTGGGCTATTTCGGCAATTTGAAGCTCCTTCAGATAGTATTTTATTTCCCTAGAGTTATCTTCGTTCTGGTTAGTATTATTTTCCGTTATTACGAGAATAATGGTCAGAGTCTCCCTCTGCACCTCGATATTTCCTGACGTTTGTAATTCTTTTTCCTCAATTAGAACAAGACAGATTTGATTAGTTTTATTTACTCTTGGAATTATCCACATTCCTATGTGTAATAGCCTTTTCGCTTGAAGTACTCACAATTTTAATTTTTGTTCTATAACAAATGCTAGAGCGATCTTGGTTATCATTACTCTTTCCATGCTTGCTTTTTAGCCTCCTATAATTTGCTCATTCATTTCTTTGCTTTTGGAATCACCTATTACAATCGACTTCGGAATATTTCCTTTAATTCCTATAAAAAATTAAAAGTACTCTGTACAATTTTCTCCGTCGTTGGGTAATGTATATGAATTACCGCCATGCTGTTAAACACAGTTTTCGTTCTACCACCTCCTCCAAAGTGTAATTGATCAGAAATCTAGATTTCCGGATATCATTTTCACTTTTGAATACTGTATAATCCCTCACTTTATCTCTATTCCTGCAAAACGATTCTTGTAATGCTGCAATCTCTATTTGTTCATCTCATTCAGCAAATTTACTATTGTTCCTACCTTAAGTATACCGCACAAATCGCACCTACCTGTATTGGAAGACCTTTTATAATAATTGATTGTATTTGCTTGTTTCATTCAACTGCAATCGTCATTACAATTGTTCTTAGCTCAACTTCCAGACCATCTTCATTCGGTGATATTGCGCTAACAGTTCGATTACCTCTACTTGTGCTTGATTTTCTTTCCGTACTTAACCCATGCTCTCTCTACCTTGATCCATGTCTATTACTCCATGTTTTCTATAGCTTACAATTAATTTGTCGCATCTTAGAAATGCATTTAAACCTCGCAATCTAACCTCTTCCCTACATTAGGTATAAGCACTTTCCGTTCGTGTTGTATTTTTAGTGATGTCAATTTCTTTAAGGTCTTTCGAATTTCTGAGGATCTCGTACCCTTTGAATCGAGTCCTAAATTTAAACAGGATATTTCCCTACACGTGTAATTCTATCTACGTCCTTGTAATCTATTTTTACGCTAATCGTCGGCCATACCGGCGTAAGTTTTCTTTCAGCTTCTGTTCATGCTAGTTTTCCTAAAACCTTTATGCAATTAAATTTTCCTTCTGCTCTCTCGTTTCGTATTCTATTTTTTCCTCGGCCCTTACCAATTGTACCTTCCATATCTGTTTGTTTTTAATTCCTTCGTTTCGCACATCGCGCACGTTCCAGTTGTCTATCGATGTCGTTCGGCTTTCCTTGCATTATAAGAAACATCCTGATCACCGTTAAAGCATTTCTCCCATTTCGATGACTCGGAGATTCAGCCCACTTTCCACGGTGATTTCCCGGGAAAACGGCTTTATCGCGCCATCTGCAACCTTCGCCAGCAGATTAACCTCACAGTTTTCTTCATAGAACAGAAACGCGACTTTCTACTAGTTTACACAGATTGCATTAAGCTTCTTAAAACCGCGGCTTTTGAACAGTATTAATGATGATACTTCAAAGCAGTATTGTAAATTATTTCTCAGTGCAATCCTTGATGTTTCGGGATTGTCTTGGGTGAAAGATAATATCACGCACGGGCCCTAAGGTTCACCAGTCTTAATTTAGAAGCCAAATATATATTATAGTTGTATACTCTAGTTTTCATTGTCTTGGAAAAGTATGTAATTTGTAATAACCTACATATATATCACGGACACTACGCCAGCGTGGTCCCGTGGTTGAGGGGCGGGCTGCAATGCTGATGGGCCCGGGTTCAATTCCCGGTGCTCCCTGATATCTGGCGGGTGGCCTATTCATTCGCTAAAAATAATGGAGTACCTGCGTTCATTCGAACAACTGGTAATAATGGCGGTCGTCCTAGGCGCGGTGCTTGCCACATCGCCCCGCATCAGAGAAGATGCGCAACGACCGGGCAGAGAGCGAACGTATGAGAGCCTTAACCTCTCAGTTCGCAGGCCGTGCTCTCACGCGGGGCGTAGGGCCTTACCATCCATTATTATATATATCACTGCCACTAAAATCTTCTCCGGTCCAGTAATTAAACCGCTAATGGTATAATACACTTCACTATCGAGGCAATTTATTTATAAAATTGTCAAAAAATTGATATAACTGTATACGGTAATGTACAAAAAAAAAAGATAGAATGCAAGTAGTATAGAAGATGAACAATAGTTAAAGTGCACCACAACTATCCTCTTGGCGGATGCATCCCTAAAAATTAAATTTACCTTCTTATGAAGAGAGAAAAGCTGCCAGAAATTAAGAATATCCTCAATCGCTTTGAAAAAAACATCCTTACAAAATTGGAGAAACAAAGAAGATTCTTGGGAAACTAATAGCAAAGTTGGATGCTAAAAAATGCAATAACTAGTAGCAATAAGTAGTACTCTATTAGATATATTATCAAATACAAAAAAAACTGGTGAAACAATGAGCGAGGTTAAAGACAGCAAGAAACAGCGACTACAAATCATATTTCATCCCATAGAACGGCAGATTTTTAGGAAACGATACAGTAACCGCATAATATAATATTATAGCTTTCCACCTCGCATAGAAGTATGGTCAACCACCAACTAGAAAATGATGTCTTTCATATATTCACACCTATCCTCTATTCGGCCAACAAGCACGCGCTTCGAAACAATCCCCTCATACAACATGAATGTAGATACTAAATTATTTTTAGTAGGGGCGAGATTTATACATTAAGCCAGAATCGGCCAACACTACAGCAGCTCGCACATGAAATAATTTTATAAAATATTTACAGAACTCCATCCGGAACTACTTTAAAATGCAAACTTCGTATAATATACAAGTGTACGCAATTACGTTGACATTAATTACGATATAACAAGTAGGCAAATAATGTTACACAGACGACATACGAGTAAACGAGTTTTGTTCTTTGACGAAACCCCAAGCCCACAACATATAAATTAATTGCGCGCAAACATTAACTAACGCTTCCGATCCTGGTGTCATTGCGAAAAATGACATAATACAAGGTCGGTCCCGAAAATGAAGAGCCAACTTTAATATAATTTACTGTTTACTTGGCTGAATATTTTCAAGACGAACCATGTACAGCGAACAAATTAGCAGCACGTACGTAACATGGAAAATCGTGCGATGGGCATATCTTGTAATAAGATTAATTTTCTCATGGATGGAAAAGAAATAGTAAGTTGTAACTCACTTTTCAAGCCAAATCGATTTGAACATCCCTACCATTACCATTTCCATACCATACATACTAGTTTTGCTAAAAAAAACACATGCGCAAATTAACATTACGAGAACAATGAAGAACAACACATTAAATAACTTTCTACGCAGCACAAAAAAACTAAAATTAAAATGGTAGTATTATCGGAAGTCACGATAGTTTTCACGAGGCTATCTCTAAGTCTCGTACGTAAAAGTTTCAATTATGATCCCCCTCTTGGTTATTACACCAAGTGCAAACAGCACGACATTGATAAATTTAACTAATTATAGTATCAACTTCGTATCAAAATTTTAAAAATCAAAATTAAGACCAACTAATTATTAGTAATTATTTGTAGAAATATGACGATCAAAGCCAACTTCAGTTGTAATTGTAAGAAAACTGTTCATAGTTTTCAGCCAAAAGAAAAACTAGCACCAATCCTTGCACAAGGAAAATTAGAATTGAGCAGTAGTTGCAAACGCAAAAGGCGCTTTTATATAGTCAGATAGGTAGCTAGGAATTAGAAAACAACAAATAGTTTATAACCGAAAGGAACAACTGCTCAATTTTTTCTGTTAAAACTATGTCCAACATATTATTTGGCCAATAGATGTAATGTTTAACTATCATTGGACTCACGCGCGTGTATGAAGAACAATAACATCTTACTCTAGATGAAAGTACTTGTTGTACGACACCTAGTAGCACTTCAGCGCACTATCGACAGACTATTTCATTTTGGCAAATAAATATTAGGAATATTAGCAACATAGTCGTTAACTAACAAAGTTGCCAAAGACGATTCTACGGGCCAAGAGCACTCTTCAGAAAATTGCATATTTTACAATGACCTTAAAAATGCATCTACTAGCAGTAATGAGATCCGGATAGACAGATGGTATGGATAAGTCAGGTATCCCAAAAAACTAAACATCATACGCCGCTAGGGACCTTGTACTTATTTGTTGGAAACAAAAATGAATATGATGCAAAGATACTAAAGTCATTCTGTAAAAAATCCAACTTGGAAACATGAGATTAGTCGAGATTTTCGTCGCAAGATACAGTCAGTCAAAAAGCATGCCAAAAAGTCATGTGCATTTGCAACATACTAAATAAAAACAGTTGGGTCGTTGAGCAAAATAAATCTAAAACCAAGGATGCGAAGTGGTGATAGTCCGCAAAAAGGAACACGCAAAGATAAATGAGAACAACAATCTCAAATCTTGATCGTAGCAGAACTGATCAAAGGTGATGTGGAATGAAAAGCAAATAATGAATATTGAAAAATAGAAAGCGTCCTATAAGAATTAGTAAAGTGAAAAAAATTAATATAAGTTCTTATTATAAATACAACTACTTAAGCGCGACAGGTGAAAATTACTAGTAATGGATAACTAAGAAGAGCTTCAAAAATATACGTTTACTGCTGCACTGTTCACGATTTCATTAAGCATTTGATCAGTTCCTGTTTTTTCGCATATCGGCCTTTGTATTAGAAACAACAGACATATAGAAGTGGGGTCTACTGTTGAAGGCATTCCATCATTCTTACTAACAACCCCGTTTTGCAGCGCAACGTTATACCTATATCTTCCGAACCACCCTCGCTAAATCTGTTGGGGTCGAAAATTAGTTATATTAGAAACATTAATGTAGTCAAATACTGGGAAGTGCGAACTTTAGAACAAGCAGAACAATGCAGCCATAACGCAGGTAATAAACGAAAATAAAACTACATACCTCGGCCAAACTGCAGTCTGTTCCTTCATCCTCACTCAGCAGTGTCCACGTCGCCTCACCACTTCGCAATTTGCATAACCACTCATTCTGCACATTCGGGGAAACGGCTGTTCCTCGGAGACGCAAAGAAATTAATCTGCACTGAAAACAAACAAAAATTAAAACAGCAGTATCCGACATCTCATTGGACTACTGCTTAAATCCAGAGAAATACTCTGAAACCGGTCAGTAGTCCCATGGTCGAACCAAAACGTGAACGCAAAAACGAGAACTTACCGATGGTTTTCACAAATGATTAACCTAGGATAACGCTAAGCGTGAAAATCAGAGTTTGGTGTGGATCACTAAGTGAGCGATAGGTCATCACATAACGAATATAAACCGATCCACCAATAAAATTTCTTTAAATGAGAACAAATGGGAGCTGAAACGTATCGGAGGACGGGAAAAAGAAAACTCGAATGTACACAGAAAATTGGAGAGGGTAAATATATACGTGGAAACAACTTTTGGGATATAAAAAATTCAAAGAGTTAAATACAATATTCATACAGATCATTTCTAGTGGTGTTCAAGATAGTGAATCCTTACAAACATCCAAACAAATCCAAATTAACAAATCGAAAAGCTACACCGCATGGAACTGTTTTGTGTCCTTGAAGCATCACTTCCATACGGTTCAATCCAGATAAATAGTTCCGCTGTTCCACTATACCGCTACTCCGCAACTCTGGAAGGACTTGAATTATAGATACTTGGAATCAATCTAAAACATTCATTACTAAACAAAGAGATGCCAATACAAACATAATATGCAACATTCTTGCAATTTGCGGACATCAAGACAGTAGAATTTCCCCCAACAAACACTTGATGTTCAACAACAAATTTCGATTATATACACGAAATTAGCGGTAGTACATCACGTGTTAGCAAAGGTATAATCTTGATACTTAAAATTACAGCTTCGTGGAGTTGCTTAGAACACTATAAATCACATGTGAAAGGAAGGCATTATACCAATGTAGCTAAGCAAAAAAAATGGCGCGATTCTGTAAAATACAGACATTGTGGAAAGGGAAATGGGATGACAAGAAAACTGCATTCCTTCCTTCTAATTCTCACGCCCCACAAAAAATGCACGAAAAGTACAATAATGATATTCAGTTTACTGCACCATAAGAGGAGTAAAAATCAATAAATGGTGTACCCGTAAGGACTACGGAAGTGCACTTACAACAAATTCAAAGACACGGGACAAGAAAAATGTCCAAGGAACCATGTATTTAAGCTACTTAATTACGAACACACATATCCGAATAGTTCTTACTTTCCAGTCAACTTCTTCACTTAACTAGAGCGCATCAGGTTTCCTTACGATACGCATAAATTTCAAGCATTAACACAACTCGTCCCCACGTAACAGTAAAATTCTGAACAACCAAACATACATGCATGCATTCATAAACTAATAAACAGCGTTTTAACTCGGCCAGAAAAGAATGCCTCCAAAAAACAAAACACAAACCATACAAACACCTCCGAAATGAACCATCGAAGTCCTAGGTCTCCTTCAGGACTCCCCAATTTCAGTAGAAGTCCACCGTTAAAAAATCTCATTGGGAAGCGACATGATTATTTATGATTGAAGATTTTCTCTAATGTTTCTTAATAGTTGGTTTAGAAGGATAGAATAATTGTTTATGAAAAAATAATACTTAGAATTGTAAAAAAATTGTTGAATGCAGAAAATGGTAAAAATGTCCATTTTCACTAAAAATAATCATTTTTTATATATATTAAGGACTAAAAATTCAATAGAATACTCTCGATATATATTTAAAGAAAAAATCGTTTGGTATTCAGCGTTGAAAAAAAGGTATTTAATTTTAACTTTGAATGGAGCCATTTTTACAAAATCAAAAATTTACTATAATTCACAATTATTGTAAATAATCATATAAATATCATATATAATAATATTATATCCGTATTAAGGGGGTTAGTACCTTTAAAATCTTAAAATTTTCGTGTTTTTTTTTATTGTTCTATTTGAAAGAGCTACGCTTTACGAATACTTTGCCGCAAACCCGAACGCGCTACGTTCAAATTTGGCGCTGCGAGAGCTTGTGACGTGGCGCAAGGTGGGGGAAGACGCTCCGAGCGAAGCGGACGACAGCTGCCAGCTGACTTCGTTCCCCCTGCCTTGCGTATGCGCTCTGCGCGCTCTCGATGCGCGCTTTTCTCTTGTTTTCTTACGCGGTGTGTTGGTGCTCTTTTACTCTATGGGATTGAGCGAGGCCTTTTCGATATATTTTCTCAGTGGTTTTCGTGGTACGCATGAGCTCAGCGAGAAAACAAAAGCACAACGTCAGATTGTTTATGCTTTGTTTTTCTCACCGGTGAACGATATAACCTCGACTCTGACTTGTTTATTGTTGTTATATCTTTGGAAGTATTTATTACAATGACTGGCCGGGTCTATATCGGTCAAAAAGGACATGGGGAATATAAGGAAGACCTTCCCGAAGAAAAAACGTGTGCCTCCGAGCAAACGAAGAAATCAAACGCCCGAAGACAACGCGGACCTTTCTACGTCGGCGAAAAACTGCGAACTAGTACTGGCTCCGAGGGTGTCGAGATTACAGACTTTCAAGGATACCGAATTCTTGATTTGTGGACTTTTGTCATTCCTAACTTCTCTCATCAAGTGTCGCGAGTGTGATGGTGAAATGAAGTTTTCTGAATCAGCTGTTCGCGGGCTTGGCTTCAAAATAAACATTTTGTGTGAATGTCCTGGAAGATCACATCCCTCCTGCCGTTACATTGGAAAATCCTACGAAATCAATAGGAGATTCCAATTTGCTATGCAGGTGATAGGAATTGGATATAGCGGACTACAAACATTCTGTGGGCTTATGGACTTGCTGGTGTTTTTAGCGAGAAATCATTACGGGGACTTAGTGAAAATGATCCGTGATGCGTGCAAGACTGTTGCAGAGTATTTTATGAAGAAGGCAGCTTCCCAGGAACTCCAAATTACGACTGAGACATCACCATTGTCAGATCATGCCGGCATTTCGGTATCAGGCGATGGTACGTGGAGGACTAGAGGCCACACTTCACTGATGGGTATGGCGTCGATCATCGGATTCTACACGAAAAAGGTGATTGATGTGGTTATAAAGTCACTGTTTTGCAAGATGTGTCTTTCCTGGGATGATGGGAAACCACAAGAAGAACATGAAGATTGGCTACAAGAGCACAAAGAAGTGTGTGAGATTAATCACAGTGGATCGAGTGGCAAGATGGAAGTAGACGCTGTAGTCGAAATGTTTCAACGATCAGTCGCTTTCTCTGGTGTGAAATATCTAAATTACATTGGGGACGGAGATTCCAAAACCCATAAAGGTGTCACAGCAAGCAAACCATATGGAGATCAGCTAGTGACGAAGAAAGAAGATATTGGTCATGTGCAGAAACGACTAGGAACCAGACTACGAAACATTAGAAAAGAGAAGAAATTAGGAGGAAAGGAAAACTAACTTTAGCTACAATAACCCAATTATGTAGCTATTTTGGAAAGGCTATAAGAGACAACTGCCAAGATGCCCAAGCCATGCACAATGCTGTATGGGCCACTTTCTATCACATGTCTTCTACAGACGAAGATCCCCAGCATTTCTACTGCTCTGAATCTTGGTGCAAATACATGAAAGCAGCCGCTGAAAACAAGCTCCAAAATTTCAAGCATCCGTCTCGATTTCCTGTAGAAGTACAAGAGGCCATCAAACCAGTCTACACTGAGCTCACAAAAGAAAGTCTTTTGACCAGGTGTGTAGGAGGTTTTCTCAGAACCCGAATGAGTCATTTAATAATATTGTGTGGAAGATAGCTCCAAAGCTCTACTTCAGTGGCCTCCCGACTGTGGAAATTGCCACTTATGTGGCAGTTTGCCTTTAATGAAGGCAACAGCTCCCTTCTGAAGATATTGCAAGAACTTGGTATCCAGATTGGCTCCAAAGCAAATGACTACACCAAACAAGCTGACAAAATGCGCTGGGACAGATCCTTGACTAGGCAAGAGGAAAGGACGAAAGAGGCCAGGAAGAAGGCCAGGAGGCCAGGACCGCAAAGGATAAGTCCCACACTGATAAGGAAGGTCCCCAGTATGGAGCTGGAATTGATTCAGACTGGCAAGTGCACTTTCATTGACATGATCTCACGTATGACCTTGTAGTTTGATAAAAACACGATTATCTCAGTTTCACTTTTTGGACCTTCCGTACATCATAATGTAAAACCGTCCCTCAGAATTTGATGAAATTTTCAGGGCAGGTTAATAATATGATTATTTCCATTGTGACACTAAAATATTTTGTTAGAATCATAATAGAAAAAATTTACAATTTTTATTCTTATAAAAAGGGCGTTTTGTCTAATACTTCATGTTTAACTAGTGAAAAAATATTTTTTCCAAAAATTAAAGAAATTAACAGTGTCACAATGAAACTACAACTATAAATCAACTAATCTTTCTTTGTGCAATTGTTTCAGATCCCCATAAGGTCAGCACAGTGTACGAACTGCCAAGTTGTTCTTAAATCTCTCCAACGTTGATTGTCCTCCCCATAAGAGGTTTTTAAGTCAAAATTTTTTAAAATAATTTTAAAATGTATTTTAAAGTATGATTAAATTTTTCTGTTAATTTCAATCTACTTGAGTTGTTTTTTTCTAACATTTTTTTTTTTCAAAAATACCGTATTTTTAGGGATTTAAAGGTACTAACCCCCTTAATGGCAATATCAATGAATAATAATCGTATGATAAAATTATATCGTATAAAAGAAGCAGAGTATTAAAAATTATTGAAAAAAAGACTTATTATCCAGCGCAAGAGTGACACAAATTCGGACGACGCTCATCGCAAAGACTGCACGCGTATTTGGTTTTTCTGTCTTCTTTTCTATCGCAAAAAGCACATCGTCGCCTGGATGGCAATTCTATTCTTTCTAGTTTTTCTATTTGAATATCAATATTTAAAATTGATTGTATTCGAATGTCGCGACGCAGTGTTGGTATTTTAGATCTGTCGTCGACATAAGGCTGAATTAAGTGCATGTACAATATTTCAAGGCACATGATTGCCGTGCATTTCTAGTTGCTATTATCTGCTTTCAATTTACACTTCATGAGAATTCTAGCATTGACTGCAGCCCGGTCGAGAATACCATAGAAAATACGCCTTGGCCATTTATTCGTCATACGCGTAACGTATAAGAATGACAACTGATCAAATGAGCCCGTTTCTCCTCATGTTTCATTATAATGTAGAACTATAGCTGCTTTGCCATTGAATATCTCCGTAGAATGCGAATACGAAGAAACCACTAATACAATTTTGTGCCATTTGAAAGACGCATGATTGTAAACATACCCGGTGTATGTTGAGGAGGAGCCCTTGTGTCCTAAAGAAAGCCATTTTTCTTTTTAGCTTTGTTGTTGGGCGGCCACGTGCACACGACCCAAATAAACGCTGATCTTGCTCATCTTCCTCCAAAATCAACTTCCATGTCAGAATCAGACGAATATTCTGAACTTCTAGAATCATCGTCTGTACTGTCAGGAACATCCTCATCAACTTCATTATCTGAATTCTCAGGCACATGGCTTTCTTCGTTTTCATCCAACTGCTCTTATCGCAGTGTTCGAGATCGTAAATTATACTCCATCTAATAACCCCAAAATTGTATTATATAGTTTTAAAAATTCTCACTAACCAAAATGTTTTACTTGCCTCTTTCTTCAGAACAAAGCGAAAACAATGGAAAAAATTCGAAAAAAATTGGCTAATAACTATAGCTGCCACACTGGAGTCTTAAACAGCACCACCCTACTTAGCACAGCTGCCAGAGCTACACTAACGTCTTGTGGATCTTGATTTGGGCTCAAGGGGTCAGAGGAACTCTGCAACTAAGAACAGGTGGCGCCACAAGTCCATATTGGTAAAAGTGCGAACGTTTAAATTGAATTTGGTTACGACTGGGGTCATTTGGAGCCCAGTGTGGCAGCTAAGTGTTAAAGAAACAAACTACCAATTAATAACAAACAAGAAATATTTAAAAAATGTATTACAAAAGAACAATCAACGCAAATCCCCGGGAACTTGTATGGGCCACCCAAAGGTTTTTTTTTATAATAGTTCTAAACAGGAAATACAGAGAACAAAATTGAAATTTCAAAATACCAATTATAAAAAGAGGTAATTCAATAGTAATGAATTTACATGACCTCGCAATTCCGTCATTTTAGCGCAATTTAAAGAAAGTAAACCTGGAAAAATGCAAAATCTAAGAAGGAAATCACCCTAATGCATAGAAAAGCCTGAATCAAACTCGTAAGAAAGAGTACCAATGGGTAGGAACACAACAAAAAACTATAAAGGAGAAATGAAAGAAAGTTAATCGCCTACCAATATGAGTTAAACTTAAGTCTTCGTTGCACACCTTCAGCCCTAGAACACTGCACAGGAGACTACAGATGGTATCTTTCTGCCCACCAGACCTAAAAAATAATGTGTAACATTGATCTTTCGGTCGAATGGTAAAAGCTTACCTACGGAGGTCCAGTCACGAGCTCACAATATGAAGCCAAAAATGCTGCACGCATCACGTCCTTACTTTAGGGAAGTGTAAGAACGTGACCACAGAAACCAATAGACATATTAAATAACGATAAATAGGCTTCCCGTTGCCACATGGACACGCTTCTTACCTAATTCACCTCACCAACCCTATAAAAAAAAATCATCAATTATGAAACAACGTGCAGTATCAGTCCTCCTCCTGTTTAAGCTACTGCCCAGGTGGTAATTAAATCTGCGAGTCAGTCAGTAGCCCAAACTATGACGCCAAAATATGCTGCACCCACCACGCCCTTGGTCCAAAGATGCAAGCGACAGAACGTGTGCATGCGACTCCAAAAACCAATCGACTTACATCACGATAGATAGGCTTCCGTTGTCACATGCACACGCTTCTTGCCGAAACTCTCACCAAGCCTATAAAAAAAATCAATTATGAAACAATGTGCAGTATCAGTCCTCCTGTTTGGGCTACTACCTAAGTGGTAATTAAAACTGCGAGTCAGTCAGTAGCCCAAACTATGACAACAAAAAATGCTGCACCCACCACGGCCACAGTTTAAAGATGGAAGCGGCAAAACGTGCGTATGTGACGACAGACTCTATAGAGTTAAAAACCAAGAGAGTTCTCTCGACACAAACGCAGTTCGGCCAAGATCATCTACTACCCAAGTCACTACATTAGAAAAGAAGGTCTCCATACAGTCAAAAGTTTCGATTTCATCGCACTACGCTGTGGCCATAATTTAAAATAGCAGGAGGCTGCAGAAATGCTTACAATAGGGATTTCAAAACATCGTGTAATTAGGAACATACAGTTGGCATATTTAAAAACCCAATATGAAGTGATCAAGGAATTCAAAAATCTGAAAAATAATCTGAGCGCTAGTTAAAAAAATACGTCAGCGTTGCATCGAAGTTGGGGGGGGGGGGGAGATCAACGTTCATTTCCTACTCCGATACATGTCGGATAGCTGCCTAGTGGGTCACTAATACTAATCGAGTACCTGCACTGATTTCAAACAAGGGGTATAATAATGGAGGTCGTCCAAGGCGCGCTGCTTGCGACAATACCCGCGCACCAGAGATGGTGCACGAAAATCTGGCACTAAAGACGAACATATCGTTCGCAAGCCGTGCTTTCATGCCGTTAGAGCCTTACCATAAATAAAGTGATAGAAACGCTGAAGACCTAAATGATCTTTCTCGCCCGTTTGGATGTTGTCCAGCGAATCTTCACCTTCATGTTCTGCTAGAAAAAATTCGGCAAGACAATTTCGTTCGAGCTGAGAACTCAAAGGTGGAGTATCTATCTACAGGTCGGCCAGTCGAATGCTTTCGGGACGTGACGTCCCCATTGTCAAGCGTACAAAAGTAAAACGACCGCTATGAATATTAAGACTTACCAATACATGCCAACAAGGTTAGCGCCAGATTGCTGCCACGACATTTGTAGGTAGTTGAGAAACAGCAACATGTGACCTGCTATAGAAGAAATACTGAAGAAGATACAGCTGGCTCTAATTGCTAATTGATTTCAAGAGAAGAAACGGTGGTAGACGGAGGGTATTGCGCTAACTTACTGCATAAACTGCGCGATATAATAGAGGAGTGGGATGCTAACTCGAAGTACCCGCCTTCTGCTAGGTCGCACCCTGCCCCCATAATGCCAGTTGCCAGGCTGCACCGCTTTGTGGGGCTTCCTCATCAACCTCACAACCTAGAACCAGCACCCGCTGAACGTCATCCGTTTTGAAATGCTAATTTCGAGATGTAATAAATGTGTTGAAATACATGGAGACCATGTCGAGAACTTATACCATATTATCTTATTCCCATCACACCTGGGATATCATGGGGTCGGAAGTCGTTGGCACCGTTCGCATATATGCGTGTAGCAGTAGCACCCTATTGATGCATAGCGCACAGGATGCACATGCAAAACGTACTTCCAGCACACTTCAGGACAGCTTACTTTTTTACACACATTCAACATAATTAGTTTCGGCGGCTGGTTGTCTAGTATGATCGGAAATCTTGACAAGAAAGCGAAAGATGGAAGTGATTATTACCATGATGAATTCTTAGTTCAATAAGTCCCGGTAACCAGAAGCAAAACCGATTTAATTGGAAGCTAATTTTGTTTCTGCAGACTTGCACACTACAGGACTAACAATTGATCCGCATTCACCTGACAAGATTAAACGCAACGAATTGGAAGCAACTTTCTTCTACTCTTCACATAATGAAGATCTCTCTTGCGTAGTGCCAATAAACTTAGCTTAGAACATCTATCAATACGCCGGAAATTGTTCAGAAGATTGGAGAGGAGGGCTTGGCGACGCAATAAGAGTATAGCAACCTTGCTACTAATCTCATATAGTATCTCGTTGATCCGGAGGAAGGCTAACTTGCCAACATGCTAAGAATTGTAATGTCCTAAATTTTGCCATTTAAAAATAAAGAGGACAATAGGCCAAAAAGGTCAAACCACATTTGGCACAAATCACGGTTAAGGCTCCTTAGTTGCTTTAGTTACTAGTGGCGAAATGGAATTAATTCAAGAAAATTTGTAGTTTATTCGAGGGACATCAAGGCGTGAAAAACCATAAAACACTATCCGAGCCTACGGCCAAGAAGTGCATTGTGGTTGCATTGGGATTTTAAGCAAAATTTTGCATATCAAAACAGTACTGTCTCTTTAGTACTTAAACATGCAAGTACTAAAGACCTCAAATTATACTTTGTAACTATCTTACATAGAAATCTATGTGGTTACTGTTATCCACACTCCTTTCCGCATTGTCGCAGTCCACGGTGTTAATTCATATGTCAAAGAACTACTTTCATCGCTATTGAAGAATCTAAAACAAAACAATTATAAAAAAATTCGCAATCACTGCAGCCCCTGTAAATTTGCTATAATTCACTGCCTTTCGGATTAGGTATCACTAATCATAAAAGCATTTCAAGAAATTATATTTAAGAAAATATGTACGTACTAACCAGTTTGCGTTACTTACACATATCCTCCTCGGTACCAAGAACAAGCGAACTGCTCGCCCCAACACGCCACTCTTTGTGCAATTCTAACGTCTTACCGATCAGTATATTGGTTGTAATTTCTACAGCAAGCGGGACAGCAGTCATGTCAACACCACCATTATTCCGAAAGAATCACGCTGTAAAATTGAACCGTCCTCGGTATGGTGGTTAAATGCTCCCCGAAGTTCCTGTAGCTCGCATTAAACCTTCTAAACAATTAGTGATGCGATTCGAAATGTATTCCAGCAAAGGTGTATTGGCATCTCGCAAGAGATCCTCGATTATGTGAAGAGTATATGAAAGTGACTTACAAGTCGTTGGGCCTAATATTTAGTCCAGTGGATGTGGATCGCTATTTAGTCCTCCAGTCTGGACGCCCGATAAACAATTTTAGCATTTCAGTTAAATCGGTTTTCGATTCGGGCCACCGAGATCAGCAGAGCCACGAATTCATTACGGCGTTCCTTCACATCTTTCGATTTCTTAACAAGACTTATCATCATACCAGACAAACGGACGCTAAAACTAATTGATCAATATATAAAAAAAAATTAAACCGTCTGTTCTGAAATGTGCTGGAAGTACGTTGGGCTCGCGCATCCTGTGGGTTGAGTATGAATAGGTCGCTATTGCTACGAACATATATGCGAATGGCGCGATCGTCTTCCGAGCCGATGATATCCCAGGGGTGATGCAAATAAGATATTAGGGTATAGGTTCACTATATGGTCCCCAAGTATTTCAACACATCAATTACATAATAATAATAATGGGAAGGCTCTACGCCCCGCGTGGGAGCACGGCCGGCGAACTGAGAGGTTAAGGCTCTCACACGTTCGCTCTCTCTGCCCGGTCGTCGCGCACCATCTCTGTTGCGGGGCGGTGTGGCAAGCACCGCGCCTACGACGACCGCCATTATTACCCCTTGTTCGACTGAACGCAGGTACTCAATTATTTTTAGTGGCTGAGTGGGCCACCCGTCAGGCATCAGAGCACCGGGAAGTGAAACCGGGCCCGTCAGCATCGCAGCCCGTCCCTCAACCACGGGACCACGCTGGCACACATCAATTACATCCGGAAATTAAAATTCCAATGCTCCCGGAAAAGATACTCGGTCCAACTGGAACATTTTTTACTTGGTCTTTTTCAATACTGAAAATATATAGCATTCGCCAGCGGCTGGATTCACGCTGAAGGTGGATGGAGAAGCCAGTCCTTAAAAGCAATCGAGACAATTACGGTCTTAAAGAAGAATTTAACACTACAAGGAAACCATACCTCTGGCGTAATCTACTTGGTACCCATTCTTGCAAAGGCATTTAACGGTTGCTTGTCGTCAATGTACACACGAATCACGTCAAGTAACGAGTTGGTAGTCATAAAAAACGACCGGTAGCGTTGATTCTTCTAGAAATGTCACTACTGCAGAAGGCGGAGAGTTCGACTCGACATGACGCAACCAGTTTCCTCATAAGGTAGCGCAATTTACGAGATCGGCTGGCGTAATACTCTTCGTTTATCGCTGTTCCTTTCTTTAAAATCAATTAGCAAAATTCACTTAGAGAGGCGCGAGGAGCCCCAAAAGATCGTCAACATAATCTTTCCTACCAATGAAGTAACCTCTGCCTTATTTGGTAGATTTTACTCCAATCTGCACCATTAACTACGAGTTCATCACCGGTATTAATAAATTGAAGGTCTTCCTTGTTGCGGAAGAAGTTATTCAGAACAGCTCACATGATAGTGACAACAGGCAAACCTATCTGGTACTAATTCTCTCTTCCGAAAAAGCTAGAAGTAGCCGGCCTACACGTGGTTTCTTTTCAATGCTTTTCAGGCCCAGCAGAATCGATTTATCCATTCCTCCACTAACCGAGGTTCACCATTCGCCATTTTAACGTTGTTGAACATCTGTTGACAAAAGTCAAGTGGAAGTTAATATTGTTTTAATATTATTATTTAAATGCGTGGTCGAACGGGCTAGCTTAAACTAAAAATTTTGTAATGTGTGACAAAGATACAGGATATTAAAAATTGGCTAATTTGATTACTCACTGACTCGATCACTAGGGGTAGAAACTTATAAAACGGCATATGGTGATAGCTTGCAGTATAGAAATAAAAGAAATATCGGAAACCCTTTACCACGAAGGTGCAAAAATTAGGACCACTCATCTAAGGCAAAGGCCAAGTCAAAACACGTAATCATAACAGCAGCGCTTACCTCTAAATATACTCGAGGAAACACTCCAATTAGCTAAACTATGGATTTAGAGAACCTGTTCGTTATATATCGCACTCTTTTGTCTGGTTCAGATTTGTGGAAACATTATATTAATACTAAATTAGGGTTATGCGGTCATGTATGTAAAACTAAACCAACATGAAGTTATTCACGGCTCTGTACCCGATTTGCAACAATGTGCAAATCGACGTGGTAGTACAAACCACTCAAGCGACTTGATACGTTATAGAGTCAAATAGGCAGATGAAATTTTTGAGAACGTCCCACCAAAGGCACCATTATTACCCGAACAGATAGCCAGAAAATACGGGAAGTTCATATTAAATGTCAAAACTTATTTTAAGAGCAGATACTTCTTGCTCTGCATGTCTGCTTTCGGCTTGGGCACTTGCGAATTACAAGCTGCACAGACGTTTCCTTTCCGTTCACGTCTACAACTGTCTTTTACATTGACAATCCATCGGACTAGCGTCCGGTGAACCTGGCAGATATATGGCGCCGAAACGAAATGCGTGAATGTACTGCAAAGATACCATGGAGTTCAACAGGCCTTCCAAAACAAACTATGTGAAGCATCACAGTACATAATTTCTTTATCCGTCAAAAATTCAGATGGTAGTGAACATACAAATCGCAGTAATTAGATCTCAATTCATAACCTCGGAGCACGAATGAATACTGAGATCTAATTACCATAATTTACATGCCATGTTCAGGCTAAGAATGCAGTTCCAATTTATTACTCAATTCTTAAGGATCGTTCCTGATCGCAACCATAATCTCGAGTTTGTTGACTGTACTTAGAACTGCGCTCTTTGTTGGAGAACTTTGTACCTTTGTCGAAGGATCATTAATAATTTTGACTAGCTCATCCACGTGTTATAATAAAGAATCCTCATCCAACTTGTGGTTCGCAAAATATGCTCTTTGCTGCGTTTGCTGCCTTTTACATCAAACTTCTCCGTTACCTTATTCAGCTTAAACGAATAATTTCTAAAAACGTCCAGTCAACTGTCTACGCGAATAGACTGCGCTTTATCGAGATTCCGCACAAATACAGTCGATGAACTGACTGCAGGGCAAAATTTGAGAACAACGTCTCGTAATTTTAGACAGGGCGAGTACGCATTACAAAAATAACCCAGGACTACGATCTCCAACCTACTTGGAATAAAGCAAGATCTAGATTTGCCACACATCTAATTAATGATTACGATTTACAACATACCAGTACAGTGATTCGCTGAAGCCGCAAGTTCCCTATTGTATCGCCCGACACCCGAGTCGTTGGAATCATTCACACAAACAACTGGGATATCGGACAGAACAATCGGAAATGCTATAAATATCCTTGGACGTAAAACAAATAATGACAATCCGGGCACAACGCAACATACAATTTCAGAAGGAGAAATTGTAACTTGTCAATTGTGTCGACACAGCACAGAATATTATAAAATTGTAAAATAATCAAACCCTCCAACGGAATTATATTAACAGATGGATATTACAAAATAGTATTAAATGTTGCTGACGAGATGAGATAAATGAATTGTGTGCCTTGAAGATTACTAAAAATTCCTTCAAATACATCCTCGTAGAAAAATCGAACAAAAAAGCAGACAGACAAAAATGATTCAGCTTTTAAAAAATTGACAAAATAGAGGCTCTGAATCGGTGCAGCAGGAACGTTTTGGTTCCATTAATTCTGCATCCTAACAATGAGAAAAAAGTGAACAGATAATAAAATTAGAATCTTCCTCCACCAACTTACATCAATTTGCCTATTATGTCTGCTGGCGTTCATTTATTATTCTGGATGATGTCACTTTCTCTAGATCTTCCGGTGCTACGTCCCATCAGCGATTGCTCTCTTTACCCGATCATTTATTGTGCGGGCCGGTTCTGTTCTTAATTTATGTTGGAGCACCTAGCTTGTACTAGTCGTCGATGTCATATAGCAGTAGCGGAAGTTTGGGAATTTGCATTCCTATTACCTTTCCTAAGTAGGGCGATAGTCATATTGCTTCTCCAGAAAACCTACCCTCATTCTCAATTAACAATTGTTAAAGATAAGTTGCATATCTTTTCGTATGTAAACAGCTTATTGAGGATTCAGTACTCCTCCTGTTCTTCAGTACTGGTATAACAATCTACTTTTACTATTAGGACATCTTCGTTGATTACTATTTCTGCCATATTCGGTTTCGTTACAGGTTATGCCTACTAATACCTTACAAACAGCATTCTCTATGTGATGAGTAATAATAAATTCATTGGCTGCTAATCTTTACTTCCATACTTGCTTCTGGAGCTCATAGCACATCGGTAGCAATCGGAAACAAATAGTCAAACCAAAATTAATCAGATCAGCGAAGTAAACATTCTCAATATTCGAATTGACCAATATCAGACGAACAGCACATTTCAGGAAAATATTCCAATCGCTGGACAAGATTGTTGTTAACAATCCAAAACAATATTACCATTCGGTAGCAATAAAAATACGAAACTGAAAACGCCTACATTAGGCAACGTCACAAAGGAGATGGACCTACTACAGGTTCGCAACTGACGAACTAAATTACAAAACTACAAAATCAAATCACTTTGGATGAGATCCTGGTGAGACCAGATCTGCTCGATATTCCAAAAGCACAGACCAAAACTTGCATGAATTAGATGTTACGCCCGTAAAAAAAACTATAATAACAGGAAGTTAGGTATGGTAGTGGGAAATGTAATTTGTAGTAGATACAATCTGACGCATCGTGAAAGCGTCCGAGGTTCATCTAATATTTTTTCGATGTCCAAATAGAACGCCATAGACGCAAAATAAATAACTTGCCACGAAAAGCAATTAATTACTTCTTTTCATTACTTACAGAATTAAATCGAGTACGAAAACAGACCACATGACGTTATCCCGTCAAAAAAGCCTTGCGGGCTACGTAATCCCACTTCCGCGAGCGAAAGATGCCGTTAGCAGTAGCGATATGTGGCAGACTTTCACGTAAGCGACCTCGACGGCTACTCATCCAACGAGGTGGAGGAAAACTATACCGACACGATTGAAGCTGCGTATCACTCTTCGGCGCGAACTAACTACCCAATCCCATAATCGGGTAATGTGGGTAACGAACGGGAAAAAAACATCAAATGATGTGGAGTAGAGGTTCACGCAAGTGACCTCGATGGTGGCGCGTCCAACGTAGTCGAGGAAACTTCACTGACACGAGTGGGCGGGTAGTGCGCCCCACCTCGCGGCGCTAGAAACCAATTAAAACTGATCGTAGGCTATTCATTCTCAACTATGAGCTAAACGTACCGCCAGTCAGTAACAGATGAGAAACAGAGGTACCACGTAAGTTACCTACCTCGGCGACTACTAGTCAGACGTGATAAGGAAAACAATAACGACAAGACCACTAAAGAGAGAGGAGCTAGATGGTGACGGTTGGTACCCGGTCACCCCCCTCTTTGGTGTTGGATTCGTAGGGATGGTGACGTCAATATATGAACCGTTGGGCCTTGATAGCCTTTATGCGGGCATGCTACTACGCAGGAGTGGAGAAACTTCTACACGCCCCACCAACCACCAAATGTATCCGGCTCACGTTGTAGAGCATGGCGGGTGGGGCCATAATAACCCCCCAACCCCCGAATTTGGTGAAACACAGTATGTAGTTCGGTACCTGAACATTCCAGTCTCCATCTGCACGATTGTCCGGGTGGATGCCTGTGTTTGTGCGCGGATCTTAAATTGGTCGTGCTGTAAGGACGGTAGAAGCTCCCAGTTCGTGTTTGGCGACTCGGCAATAAGGATACTCAGTACTGCATCCAGTTCCAGCACAATATGTGTGTAAGAATACTCTGTAAAAGATAAGTATAAGTTACGAGTATAATAGGATTATGAACAATACACTATCTCACCTAATGTGGTCAAGGCAGCTTCAATGCTCTTCTTCGCGAATCTCATGCACAAATGCAGTTATTCTAGCGCGCCCAAATCTGGTATTGGCTTAAGCGAGTTCAGGTTCGCTTGAACACAAATCAACACAGTGTTACCGCTAGACATATTTAATTTGACATACTGTCGTTCCATTCATTGGTGCTTGTTGGAATTACTAAATCTCGCATTCTGTCTGGGTTATTTAAATCATCTGAGCCACCCGAGCCACGTAGGCCAGAAGGGTCATGATATATGATAAATACGAAAATATTAAACCAAAGACAAAAACAAATATCATTCAGGAAAATAATGTACCTGAACAAACCGAATGCCAGCTTCATCAAATAGAAATAAGATGATCAATATTCACAATGTCCTATAATTCGTATACCTCAATTTCATAATCAAAAAAAAAAGAGCACGACAGCCGCGAGGCAAGGCCTCGACTTACAAAACTGACGCGCGGCGGCCCCGGGTTCGAACCCCGGCAATGACAAATATCGAATGCTCTCCGGCCGTCAAATAAACACCTTTGGCGGTCGTAAAAATACATTCTAAATATCCACTCGCCAACCCGCCCGGCAAGCGTGGCGTTTAATTGCCAAATCCCACCCCCCAAAAAAGGGAGGCCTACGCTCAATACTGGGCGCTACAAGGCTGGGGGGAAAATCATAATTAATAAAGGAATGCGAAATAGACTACCTCTCATACCTCCTACACTGGCGAGGCTTCAAGCACTACTACTTCAAAGATACCGACGGATCATGAATCCTGTGGTCTCCTTTACGACATAAAAGATACTAAACGAAAACGCCATTTTCTCGGATCGCAAAACATGCGAGACCAGCGACGTGCTGCACTGCAAAGACTTCCAATTTTAAAATGAAATATAAAACATTGGATTTTAAAAAAGCACCTCAGAAATTAAGATCATCATTGGTGCATTCCTCATTCAAGTGTAAACAAATGGAATTTTTTGAAAAACTAAAAACTAACTAAACTTGCAGTGCAACCAGACGAGCTGGGGACAGAAGATTGGACTTCAGATACCAATTGGTTGCTGATGCAGTGAGGATGTTCTGGCGGAAGTGGTCTGGGGACCGCTCGCCAGTAGACCTCGTACTTCAACAACCATCGAAGTTTATCACAAATGACGCAGCAAAAAATATAATAATTGCAAGTCGTGGAGTGGTCAAAACGGTCACTAAACTGAAGGAGCATCAATGGTAATCGCATCTGGACATTCGAAAACTCTTCTAGATTTTGCATATTATTAAATTCTCAACAATTCGTTTAGCTTCGATAATCATTTTGAAGTCTTTCTACTGAGAATCCATACCAGGTGACAGCTCTACATTTCCTACATTCATTTTGTGATTCAAAAGACGGGGTAGGCTTTGTAGATGTAAGTGCTGCTTTCAGAACAGTAACATTTCAGGTTCAATCCAGGCAGAGCTCGCGAGATTCTGACAAAATCAACAAGTAACAAATTGCCTAAAATAAAACTATATGGCTTCAATGGCCTAGTATAGCTAGTATAATAATGGGGAGCTTGGAAATCACAAATTTCAAACTTCGTTCTGGTTAATATCATGATGTGTGGTCGGTAGGCTCACATGAAGATGATGAAAAGGGTCGGGCCGAATATGCTGCCTAGTAGAACCCCCGTTTTATGGGAGGATTGGGATGCATGGGTTCTATTGGGTATAGAGCGAAATGTTCAGGGGAAAATATAGTGTGAATTTTCAATAGTCTCGTATACATGTCACAACAAATTGGAAGTGGAGTGGCCTTCTCTAGAACCCGATAGAAAAATAGGTGAAATATTCGATCTTCGAACTACATCAATGAGCTGGACGTTAAAAAATCATTTATCATTAAATATGGGTACGCTTTTTTGCGAGTTTCTTTAGTAGATTATATTGTAACCAGACGATTTATTGAAGAAGAGTTACAATTATTAAAACGGTTTAAACTGCGTCTGGAGTTGTTTAATGTATTTCGACGAAGTTGGTCACGGGAAGTGCCACTTTTGTTTCTTGTATACCAAAGGTGTTAAATAATTTTCCATCCTTAACTTGTCACGCGGACGAGACGGGTCGATTAGAGGAATTAAAGGGATATTTTAAAAAACGCAGGCAGGGTGGGAATCAAGGTCGGGACATGATTTTTCCTGGTATTAGGGGGTAGGAAAAACCATGAGCTCGCGTGGGCAGGGTCGCCATGTCCCTGAGATAGATATGTTCTCTGCCGGGGTTGCAGAGAAGTACCTACCCGCTACCCGCAATATTGGAATCTTAACATCCCGAACCACAACAGCAAGAATTGTCGATAAGTACGTGATAAACATATGAGGCAGAAACGTGATCACTGAGCAAAGGACATAATACATGAATTGAAGTAACAACGAGCAATAGGATAAAAAATGTCGAATGAAACTCCAAAATTGTATACCCAACAGAGAGAATAGAATCTCGAAAATTGCAGACGTAATATAACACCGAGATGGGACTTGGACAGAGGACAGAATATTATGCGAGAATGTCGAACAACAGAAAAGCCTCAATTATTGAGGGGACATGTAGACCCCACAAGAAACTGCAAAGCAGACCGATGAAGTCAGGAAAATTGCTGGATGAAAGTGGATGCAGAAAACAAACGAAAATAGAGCAGATCAGTAGTTTAAACCGATAGATACAAATATATCGAAGATTATTATGCGTCTCTTTGTATCTACTTTGTTGGCTGTACGTTCTCCCGTCTTTTATTGAATTCCATTGATTAATCTCAATTTTTGACTCGTTTTCATCGCTATATCTTCGATTCTTAGATCGGTGGTCCATCTTGTTTAATTTCTTCCCAATTTCTGCAATGCCGGCTTCAGTCACAATATTAATTTAAATTAAATCTTTCTTCATTCTAATGTTCTCTGCGTTTTAAATTCATGTTATCGTACCGCGAAAAAAGTCGGAGGCCAGTCGACCCGTCGGACCTCGACTTTTATCGGTGCGATATAAATGTAAATATGCAATCCTGTCGATTTTGGTACTAGATAACCCACGAGAATTACAACTAAGGCCCCTTCCTGGTGTGGTCCCCAAAAGTAGAGATTGTTGAACTTGCAAGTTTTATGGGATTGGGGGGGGGGGGTCATAGTAATAGAAGCTTGTAGCTATGTAGACTCGCTGCATTTTTAATAGAAGACCAGAAAATGTGATTCAAACAATATATAGGCGCAGATGAAAAACGCCAAAGGCTTTGATACGAGGACCCTAAACCAAATGACAAAACACTGTCGACAAAAGACCGACACTAATTGCTGCTTAATAAGGATACAGCAGCATCGAGGAAAAACCGCCCTCAATAACCAAGTGTGTCTACAGTGTATTACAAATACATTTTTAAAGTAACATTCCGAGTCGGCATTTAGAAATTAAAGTAATTGGAATTGAAACGACCAGAGAAATAGACGAGGTTCTCAAAGCTATCATTTCCACATACGTATCATTAAATCCTTCGCCCTAGCGTAAAGATATCACATATCATTCAGGCTACTTTTCCGTGATATAAGTTTGTTTGATAATTACGCGCAGTTAAAAATAACTCAATAAACAAAACAGGAAAAAACTGTGTAAACTATACATTGGGCACAAAGAAATTAATCACAAAGTAACAATGAATTAAGCAAAACAAAGAAATTGAGATAAAACAAAAAACAATACAACTATGACTAAATAACTCCAAATAGGGTGGGCGGCAGGTCAGCTGTGAACTCTCAAGACTACGATAAAAGTGCTGTAGGAAACAAATGCACGTCGGAACAACTAAAATTAGACTTACCACACATAACGGTCTCTGGCATCCTGGACGGCAGATTTCGGCGTGCTTTGCTTGGCGGCTTCAACCCGGGAGTGGATTTTCCTTGGCCAGATGTACTGGGGCACCACGGACAGGCGTAACATACAAAAAGCAATCGACAGCTCACAAGAAAAGCACAATGCAGCACCTGGTCGGCTGGGCTCTGCTCCGTTGCTCACGGGGGTTCGAATGGGAATGCCGGATGATGGTAAAAATCTCGCTTAGTTGTGACTAGGGTGAGTTGGCGGGCAAAATCAAGGTTGCAGGTAGAGATGGGATTCGGGACAAGGGGGTTTAGAGTGTGCACCAAACAAAGATGTTAAAAACCTGATAACGTACTGCAAATTTGAGAAGTTTGCAAGGGTTTCGATTACAAATTTCACAAGCCAACACTCGAATATTCGCCCGTGCATTCGTCAAAATGTTTACACAGAGTTGCAAAATAACAGAAGCCTCGTTATGTAACTCATACAAAGCACTACATATTTGATAACAATCGCAATTGCAATCCCATGAAAGATCAGTTTCAGTCAACACCGGCAAGAGAAGGGCATTACTAGGGGCGCGTACAACATACTTTGTTTGGTTTTGATTTGTCCTCCATGCATAAAAACTTTAACCAGCGGAAGAGTGACCTTGAAAATGAACTAGCCTGTTTAGCTAACACACCTATCACTTGTACCTTTGTGAGCGTAGATGACACGATGACAGTACATATCTGATCTGATTACATGCGAAGAATTCCGTTTAAAAAAGTCGAGAACTCGTTTGTTTTTTATGTTATGTAACAACTTGATCAAACAGACTAAAAATCTATTCACTTCTTCACAACAAACAGCTACGTTACTTTCAAAACAAACTATGTGGGACATCACACCCTACGTTTTCGTTACCCATTAGAAATTGCGATGATTGTGAACACGCAAATCGCGGCAATTAGATCTTAATACACTACCACAACGAGTGAATATCAAGAAGTAATTACCAGAATTTACATGTTCACTTATCCTGAAATAAAACCTCGGCAGAAGTTGGTCCCGTTCCAGCTAAGAGTGCAGTTCCAATTTATTACTTAATTCATAATGACGTTAGCCAACTTCTTTTCTACCTCTAAGGGTTTATTATCTTACTTCCAACTTCGTTACCTTATTCTGCTTAAACGAATAATTTCTAAAAACGTCCAGCCAACTGTCTGGCCGAATAGACTGATTTTATCAAAATGCTGCACAAATACAGTCGATGAACTGACTGAAGGGCGAAATTTGAGAACAACGTCTCGCAATTTTATGTAGGGAGGGTACGCATTACAAAAAATAACGCAGAACTACGATCTCCAACCTACTTGGAATAACGCAAAATATGTAGATTTGTCGCACATTTAATCTGTAACTACGATTTACAACATACCAGTATAGTGGTCCGCTGAAGCCACAAGTTTCCTATCGTATTGCCTGAAACCCAAGTTGTTGAAATCGTTTACACAAACAACAAAGATCTCAGGCGAAACAATCGGAAATGCGGTAAATATCCTTGGACGTAAATAACAAACGACAATCCGGATACAAGGCAACATATCAAATCATTTGAAAAAGGGCAAGATGAATTATCAATTGTGTCGACACGGCACAGAATATAAAATTATAAATGAAACCCTCCAACAGAATTGTTGACTTGTGGATATTACACAAAATAGTACTAGCGCTTCCGTCTTAAACAGACACAAATTTTCTGCCTGATTGATGAGTAATGTTACTAAAAATTCGTAGAAATATAGTTTTCGATATTTAAAAACCGATTGGCCGAATGATAAGACTCCAATCGCGTGCAGCAAGATCGTTTTGGCTCAATTATATGATTAGGATAATTCTGCATCCTAACAAAGGCAAAAAAGTGGACAGGTATTAAGATACCAGTAGTCTTCCTTCTCCAGCTCGCGTTCATGCGTTTTGCATATCACTTTTTCTAGATCTTCCAGTGCTCCTACGTCGCACCAGTGATTACTCTATTGGCAACCTAAAAATTCTCTAAAAAAACTCGAGGTACCTTTTGTTTTTCAATTAAAATTAGAGCCGGCCGTCCTGTATATTTTGGTCGAGAGATGTCGGCGGCGAATTTGCACGAGCACGTGGAGCGCTGATATATAAGACCGCGGGACGCCTTGTCTCACTTTTGCTCTCGCGCCTTGCTGGCCCTTTTCGCTCGCTTCGTTTTCAATTTGGTTTGCGATAATTTAGAAAGCCGAGAGCGTTTTGACCGAGAGTTAGTTCGGGCGTCAGAAATTTTCATTTCTGCGAGGCAGTACTGTTGACAGCTAATTTTGTGGCGGAATTCGATATCTTTCCGACCAGATTAGCCTCCTCCCGAAGGTAGTTTGATTCCCGATTGCATTTCGGAGTTCTATTGTGTCGGTAAAACTTGGTCCATTTTCCTTTGCTACCGACTCTGCAAGGAACGAAGGAGGAACAACCTTTTCACCAAGAAAGACGCTATCTATCGGCTCTGCTGTGAAGATTAAGGTAACTTGACCACTCTTTACACCTTTACATCCTCATATCTCTTTCCTGGACCTCCCAGAACCAAAACCACAGAGAACATATGTCTGCGGAAAAGCGCCGCTTACACAGGTTATCGTTGTTTAAATTTAAAAATTTAAATTTAAAATCAATATACAGTCCATTTTTTGGCCATAACAATAGCAATACTGTAAATCTTACCCAAATAAGAAGATAGTGTTGGTCCTGAAGAGAGCATAACTTCGTTGATTAACAAGTATTACAGATAAATAACATTATTTAGCCATTGTTAAATACCTTATAGGGGAGGATTCCATTCTGACTCGGGCTCCGCCTGTTCTCCAGTGCTACCATAACATCTGCTATCTCTATTAAGACAATCATTAATTACTATTTCTGCCATATTCGGTTCCATTTCAGGTTATCCCTACTAATTCTTTACAAACAACATTCTATGTGTAATAATAAATTCATTGGCTTCTATTCTTTAGTTCCATAATTGCTTCTGGAGCTCATAGCACATGATTGTTAGCAATCAGGAAACAATTTGTGACGCGCAAACAACATTATCACGGACACGATCGAAATTCGGCAGCGGTCAAAAGCGATCGGCAGCGCTCCTGGGGCAGGCTAAACCCAACGAATGATTGTAGAATTGCAAACGAAAAATTTTTTATCGCTTTCGGTTCCGAAAATGCCCAATTTCGGTCCTCCCGTATAAGATGCACGAAAAACAATGGCTCTTTTTATAGCTAATAACTTGATGAAACAACTGTTTTCCTATCTCTTGTCTTTTCGAAGATAAAACTTAAAATGCACATTTTTAAGAGTTTTGTTCGAAGCCGTTTTCGGCGCACCACGTATTTTTACGTTTTTTCTAGCAACACTTCACGCTACCGAATGGCGAAAACCGCACCTCACTAGCTCTCGCCGTTTTCGAGATCTTAAAAAATTTTCTTTTTGCAACCGCAACTTTGACCCTGAAGGATTCGACTCACATTGGTGTTTTTTCTTAAATCTGTCCGAACTATTGATCCGTGATGGTGCGGTTAAATGCTCTCAAAAAAAAAATGTTTTTTAAAAGTGGGGTGCTACCCATTTCTATATATTATACTCCCCAATAATCAGATCAGCGAAGTAAACATTCTCAATACTCGAATTGACCAACATCAGACGAACAGCACATTTCAGGAGAAATATTCAAATCGCTGGACAAGATTGTTATTAACAATCCAGAACAATATCACTATTCGGTAACAATAAAAATTCACGAAACTGAAAGCGCCTACATTAGGTAATGTACTACAGGCTCGCAACTGACGGACTAAATTACAAGACTTATACAAATCAAAGGCACTCTGGATAATCCTGGTGAAACAAGATCTGATTGATATTACAAGAATAATTTCCCAAAGGTGCACGAGTTAGATGTTACGTCCGTAAAAAAACTGTAATAACAGGAAGTTACCGTATGGTAGTGAGTAATGTAATTTGTAGGAAATACAATCTGACGTATTGTGAAAGCGTCCGGGGTTCGTGTAGTATTTTCTCAATGACAAAATGGAAGGACATCGCAGCAGAATATTTAGCCATGAAAAGTATTTAATTACTTCCTTTGATTACTTCAAGTTAGTGTGCAGAATTAAACAAACTACCGAAACATTAAACCACATGACGTTATCCCGTTTAAAAAAAAAACCTTGTGGGCTACGTGATCACACATCCGCGATCAAAAGATGCCGTTATCAGTAGCAATATGTGGTAAGAGTAAGCGACCTCGACTGCTACTCGTCCAACGGGGTGGAGGAAACTCTACCGACACGATTGAAGCTGCGTATCACTCTTCGGCATAAACCCAATCTCATAATAGTGTGGGTAACGAATGAAAGAAGCATCAAATGATGTGGAGTAAAGCCTCACGTAAGTGACCTCGATGGTGGCTCGTCTAACGTAGTCGAGGAAACTTCACAGACACGAGTGGGTGGGTGGGTTAGTGCGCCCCACCTCGCGGCGCAGGTACCCATAAAAACTGCTCGTAGGCTATTTAATCCCACAACTATAAGCTGAACGTACTGCCAGTCATTAACAGATGAAGAGAGAGGTATCACGTAAGTGATAAGGAAAACCATACCGATAAGACCACTAAAGAGAGGGAGCTAGCTGGTCACGGTTGGTACCCGGTCACCCCCCTCATTGGTGTTGGATTCGTAGGGATGGTGGCGTCAATATAGGAACAGTTGGGAGTTGTTAGCGTTTATGCAGGCATGCTATTAAGCAGGAGTAGAGAAACTTCGACACGCCCCCACCAACCACCAAATCTATCCGGCTAACGTTGTCGGGCATGGTGGGTGGGGCCATAATACCCTCGACAACCGAATTTGGTGAAACAAAGCATCTAGTTCGGTACCTGAGCCGTCCAGCCTCCATCTGCACGTGTGGGTGGATGCCTGTGTGTGCGCGGACCTTAAATTGGTCGTGTTGTAAGAAGGGTAGAAGCTCCCAGTTTGTGTTTGGCGACTCAGCAATAAGGATACTCGGTACTGCATCTGGTTACAGCAGAATATGGGTGTAAGAATACTATAAGTTACGAGTATAATAGGATTGTAAACAATACACTATCTCACCTAATGTGGTCAAGGCAGCCTCGATGCTTTTCTTCACGAATCTCATGCACAAATGCAGTTATTCTAGCGCACACAAATCTGGTATTGGCTTAAGCGAGTTCAGGTTCGCTTGAACACAAATCACACAGTGTTACCGATAGACGTATTTAATTTGACATACTGTCGTTCCATTACGATTCCTTGGTGCTTGATGGAATTTCTAAATCTGGCTTATTTAAATCATCTGAGCCACCCGAGCCATGCAGGCTAGAAGGGTCATGATATATCATAAATATGATAATATTAAACCAAAGACAAAAACAAATTTATCGTTGTTAAATAATGTATCTGAACAAACTGAATGCTAGCTTCATCAAATACAAATAAGAAGATGATCAATATGTACAACGTGTTATAATTCGTATACCTTTTTTACATCATTCATAAAGGAATGCGAAATAGAGTACCTCTCAGGCCTCCCACACTGGTGAGACTTCAGGCACTACTACTGCAAAGATACCGACGGATCATGAATCCTGTAGTTTCAAATTAAGGTTACACGGTGCTTAGCTACCAAATCTCCCACTACGGTGATGCAAGACAACAAACGAAAACGCCATTTTCTCGGATCGCAAAACATGCGAGACCAGCGACGTGCTGCACTGCAAAGACTTCAAATTATAAAGTGAAATATGAAACATGGATTTTAAAAAAGCACCTCAGAAATTAAGATCATCATTGGTGCATTCCTTATTCAAGTGCATAGAAATGGAATTTTTTGAAAAATTAAAAACTAACTAAACTTGCAGTGCAACCAGACGAGCTGGGGGCAGAAGATTGGACTTCAGATACCAATTGGTTGCTGATGCAGTGAGGATGTTCTGGCGGAAGAGGTTTGGGACCGCTCGCCAGTAGACCTCGTGCTTCAACAACCATCGAGACGCAGCAAAAAATATAATAAATGCAAGTCGTGGAGTGGTCAAAACGGACACTAACTGAAGGAGCATCAACGGTAGTCGCATTACCCTTCTGGACATTCGAAAACTCTTCTAGATTGTGCATGTTAGTAAATTCTCAACGATTTGTTTATCTTCCATAATCTTGCGAAGTCTTTCTACGGAGAATCCATTCCAGGTGACGGCTCTATATTTCCTACATTCATTTTGCGATTCAAAACGCGGAGTAGGCTTTATAAATGTAAGTACTGCTTCCAGAACAGTAACATTTCATATTCAATCCGGAAGGAGCTCACGAGATTCTGATAAAATCAGCAAGTAACAAATTGCCTAAAATAAAACTATATGGCTTCAGTGGCCTAGTATAGCTATTATGATATTGGGAGAGAAAAATCTTTCGTTTCCCTCCATCGGCATGGCTTGGATATTAGTTGCAAACTTCTGTCTGTTTAATGACCATGGTGTGGTCTGCAAACATTGGAATGTCAGTATTGATCATGGGAAAGACTCGCTGTTTCTGGAAGGATTGGGATATATGGATTTTAATGGAAGTAGTGCGAAGAGAAAATAAAGGGTGTATTTTCGATAGTCGTTTGTTGTAGGTTATAATGGATTGCAAGTGGACTGGCCTTCTCTAAAACCCAACGGAAAGGTAGGTGAAATATTCGGTCTTCGAACTACATCCATGCGATGGAAGTTTAAAAATAGTCATCACTAAATATCCGCACGCTCTTTTGAGTTTCTTTAGTAGATTAGATCGTATGCGGGCGATTTACTAATGAAAACAGTTCCAATTATTTTTTTTCTTCAGCCTTGTAGCGCCCAGTATTGAGCATAGGCCTCCCTTTTTGGGGGGGGATTTGGCAATTAAACGCCACGCTAGCCGGGCGGGTTGGCGAGTGAATAGGGCAGAATGTACGTTTACGGCCGTCAAAGGTGTTTGTATGACGGCCGGAGAGCACTCGATATTTGTCATTGCTGGGGTTCGAACCCGGAGGCCGCCGTACGCCAGTTTGGCAGGTTGAGGCCTTTACCTCGCGGCTGTCGTGCTCTCTCAATTATTAGAACGGTTTAAACCTTGCCCCTGGAGTCCTTAGATACATTTCAACGAAGCTGGTTACGAGAAATGACGTTTCTTCGAAGCGACCTGCGAGGCTTCGCATTGTTCTTCATCGTAGTAAAATATCTAAACGTTCGAGGAGATTGAAGACATTGGTACGATAGACAGCTTGGAAGTCTTCCATAATTTTGGGTGCGTCTACCCCGAGATTGATCCGTTTTGGAAAGAAGTAAATTCACTTTTTCTTGCGCGACTTCGGGTTCTCTTAGTTTAATTAATTTATGGAAACATTGGGATGGTGAGCTATCGTTAGCGCGTTTTTTGCTTGCTTTTTATTCGGTACCTCCCACGGACCTTGGTGGAGATTGTTTTCATTGATTAAGATAGATTCTTCAATGTTATTGGTCGAGAGTTGTATTGCAAAGTTCCAAGTTGCCTATTCCATTAATCAACCTAGGCTCGGAAAGTTGCACATCAATTAATTGTTGGTATGAATGTATGAATATATCGGAAAGGTGGTTACTTCTGTAGGGGATAGGGTATTTAATTTTTGAAGAAGCTTGTTCATGATTTATCCTTAGATTTAGTTTAAGTCTCTGCCAATATATATATGTAGGGGTTTGGTAGTTATTCAGTTGCTGACAACGGCATATTTAATTTTATTGTTCCATGTTCCTATCTTCCGGTTATTTGCCAAATATAGGTGCTTTCGCTGTAAACTCTCCCAACGCTAACATCGTCTACATCACAGGACATTGGCTGTAGTTCTCTTGAATTTATATTTGGTACGAATATCATAATTATGGTGAAAAAGAAATTCCTGCGACATCAGTTGATGTTGGAACATCGGACAGTACTAGGTAGTTTGGTATTGTAGATAGGAAGTTTGATAGTAAATTACCGGAATCGAAAGACGTTAATAGTAATATCTGGAGAACCGACTCAAATTATTTTTAGCGTACCTTCAGAAGTGCCCATCCCTCTATTTGTGGTTTCTAACTCTAGCGTACCAGTCTTGGGGCACTCCGCAGCATCTGTCCCTTCTACCGGCGTCTACAATTGTAAAAGCAATTTTTACTCGAATTTCAAATGTAATTAAGACTATTCTCAGCAATGCGGCATCGCATTTATGTACAGTTCATCTGTAATTAGCATTACTGCACAGCTTCAACCTTCAACCTTGAATCTTCATAATTCTGTAAATTAGGTTAATCAGATTGATAGCGCCTATCTTAATTACTTTCATTTTAATTTTAAATTAGGGCCAGTTCCCTCCTGTATATTTTAGATTTGAGATATCGGTGGCAAATTTTCATGACCACGCGCCAACAGAACAAGGAACCGATTTCTACGGGAAAGCCCTGCTGCTACAGGTTAGTGTATTTTAGATTCGGCTTGTGTGAAGCTCTTTTGTTCAAATTTAAAATTACTATACCTACAGTCCACTTTTTGGCCGCAACAGATCTGTTTCTCCTCCAGTAGTTCGACTTAATTCCCAATTATTAATTCTATTTTTATCGCTCCATCTCAATTACCCCAATTCTTTATGCTCTCCTATATATCTTCATTGGGTATAATCGCCATTCCTGTTTTGATTACTAGTTTTATTGCTGTAGTGCCACATTTGTTTCTTGTATACCCAAGGTGTTACAAGAATTTACTAGCCTTAACTAGTTACGCTGACGAGACGGGTCGACAAGAGGAAGTAAAGGGATATTGGAAAAAACGCAGGCAGGGTGGAGGATCAAGGGTGGGACATGATTTTTCCTGGTATTAGGGGGTAGGAAGAACCATGAGCTCGCGTGGGCAGGGTCGCCATGTCCCTGAGATAGATCTGTTCTCTGTTGGGGTTGCAGAGAAGTACCTACCCGCTACCCGCAATATTGAAATTGAACATCCCGAACCACAACAGCAAGAATTGTCGATAATACGTGATAAACATATGAGGCAGAAAAGTATTCACTGAACAAGGACATAATATGTGAATTGAAGTAACGAGCAATAGAATAAAAAATATCGAATGCAACTCCAAAATTTTACACCCAACAGCGAATAGAAGATCGAAAATTGCAAATGTAATACTGTTTAGTACGAAATAGTTAGTAATTTAATATTAATAATAATTGTAAGGATTATCTTATTTTAAGAATTAAGATTCTCCAGGCAAGTTGAGTGACAGATTTATAAGTGATCGGGTGGGTTCCCTTCAGGTATATGACCGCTGTCGTCTCGTGTTAAATACAAGTTTTATGACCCTATTAAAAAATGTAATTAAGATTTGTCAGCGGATTTTCTCGTCGTTGGTCTAAACAATTGCAGCCGTCTTCCTTTTTGCGGATAATTATTGTCCCTGATTTCAAGAACCCACCCCTGGAATTTGATGTCGCTCACTTGCCGACTCAGGTTTATAATAGTTAGTCAGTCGTTAACAAGCAACCTCATTGAAAGCCTCTACTAATGCACTCGAGCACATTCGCAACTTTGTATTTTTGTTTAACTTCAGTCAACATTAAATTGTAGTTTCGAAATCGCAGTGTTTGATTGCGGTAAACACCATCGCAAATAAGGGGATTTATTATTGCAATTTTTTCCCCTATTAACTATCGCGGCAAACTAGCCGCGGTAACAAACAAATACAACATCCCATGTACACTGAGATTGGACTTGGACAGAGGACAGAATATAAAGCGAGAATGTCGAACAACGTAAAAGCCTCGGAATTATTGAGAGGAGATCTAGACCCCACAAGAAACAGAGAAAAACTCATGATGAAGCCTCGAGAATCACTGGATGAAAGTGGATGCAAAAAGCAAATGAAAATAGAGCAGATCAGTAGTTTAAACCGACAGATACAAATATATCAAAGATTATGATGCGTCTCATTGTAGCTACTTTGTTGTCTCCCGTCCTTTATAGAATTTCATTGAATATTCTCAATTTTTGAGACGTTTTCTTCGGTATATCTTCGATTCTTGGATCGGTTGTCCATCTTGTTTAATTTCCTCCCAATTTCTGCCATGACGGCTTCCGTCACTGTATTAATTTAAAGTAAATAATCTTTCTTCATTCCAATGTTCTTTGCGTTTTAAATTCATGTTATCGTACCGCGAAAAAAGTCGGAGGCCAGTCGACCCGTCGGACCTCGACTTTTATCGGTGCGATATAAATGTAAATATGCAATCCTGTCGATTTTCGGCACTAGATAACCCACGAGAATCACACTTAAGGCCTCTTCCTCGTGTGGTCCCAAAAGTATGGATTGTTGAACTTCTAGTTGGGGGGGGGGGGGGGCATAGTAATAGAAGCTTGTAGTACTACGTAGACTTGCTGCATTTTTAATATAAGACCAGAAAATGTGATTCAAACAAGATAAAGGCGAAGATGAAAAACGCCAGAGGCTTGTATACGAGGACTCTAAACCAAATGACGAAAAACCGACACTAATTGCTGCTTAATAAGGATAAAGCAGCATCGAGGAAAAACCGCCGTCGATAACCAACTGCGTATACAGCGTATTACAAATAGTCGGCATCATCAAAGTAATTGGAATTGAAGCACCTAGAGAAATGTCCAAGGATCTCTCAAAGGGGTCATTTAACATACATTTCATCAAATCCTTTGTCCTAGCGTAAAGATAATAAATATCATTCGAGCCACTTTGGATACAAAATGTTAAAAAGCTCGATAACGAACTGGGTACCAGGGTGCAAATTTGAGAAGTGTGCAAGAGTTTCGATTACAAATTTCGCAAGTCATCACTCAATATTCGCTCGGGTATTCGACTAAATGTTTGCACAGAGTTTCAAAATAACAAAAAGTCACGTTTTGTAAATCATACAAAGTACTTCTTTATAACAAACAGCTACGTTACTTTCAATACTATACGAAACACTATATGAAACACTACAGCCCATATTTTCCCTGACCATTAGAAATTGCGATGATTGAAAACACAGAAATCGCAGCAATTAGATCTTCATAAACAACCATAGCCAGTGAATATAAAGAACTAATTGCCAGAATCTACATGTTCACTTATCCAGAAATGAAACCTCGGCCATTCGAGCTAAGAATGCAGTTCCAATTTATTACTTAATTCATAATGACGTTAGCAAACTTCTTTTCGACCTCTAAGGGCTTATCAGTTACTTCTAACTTCGTTACCTTATTCTGCATAAACAAATAATTTCTAAAAATGTCCAGCCAACTGTCTGGCCGAATAGACTGCGCTTTATCGAGATTCCGCACAAATACAATCGATAAACTGACTGCAGGGCAAAATTTGAGAACAACGTCTCGCAATTTTAGATAGGGCGAGTACGCATTACGAAAATAACGCAGAACTACCATCTCCAACCTACTTGGCATAACGCAAGATATCATAGATTAAATGTGTGGCAAATCTACATAACGATTTACAACATACCAGGTACAGTGGCCCGCTGAAGCCTCAAGTTTCCTACCGCATTGCCCGACATCCCAAATACATTTTGGCTTAAGCGGACATCGATAGATGCAAAAATATGTTTCACATGCGAGCCCTGATTGAGCCGCTCACAGTCATGTTTTTAATTAAACTTTTCAAAGAGAAGAACCCCCTTTCAGATGTCTACGAAATATCAATAATTTGTGAGAGTATCCGCCCCTGAAGGAGGGTAGCCAAGCGAATAAAATTTAAATTTTGTTCGAAATCGTTTTTGGCGCACCCCATATTTTTTTACCGTTACACGCGTAACGAGGTTTTCTAGCACTAGTTCAGGTCACCGAATGGCGAAAACCGCACCTCGCTAGCTCTCGCCCTTTTCGAGATCTTAAAAAAATTTTCTTTTCAACCGCAATTTTGACCATGAAGGAGTTTGAAGCTAGTCGACTCACAGAGGTGTTGTTACTTAAATTTTTCTGAACAATCGATCCGTGATGGTGCGACTCATTTCAATATATGATACTATCCATAAACAATACTTAAATGTACAAATACAGGGCCCCGTGCCTTAACGGCCACATTATTATTATGTTAAAAATTTGTAATTTTACTACTCACCTACTCACCCTCTCTTCAAAATTAAGAGACCACTTTAAGGGAACATCAAAGAATGATGAGAGGTTACAAGAGTGCATAGATACATGTGGGGTGATGACGTCATATAACAGCCAAAACTCACTCGCCTTTTCTGTATGCTCGTTATATCCTGCTAGAATTTTAATGAAACATCCTTTGATTCAAGAGTAGAATCATGGCCGCTAGAACTACTCGATTAGAACAAATGAACTATGAAATATCATACCGTTAGAAGTATTTATGTGAGAATACTGCCGGTTTAGCATTTGCAGAAATACACAATCTCATGAGAGGTCACTAGATCCAACCATCTTAATAGATAAGCACATATTTGAAGAGCATCCTGAATTCATCAGGGTAGTTCTATTACGAGGACTTCGAGAGATTTGCTGCTGTTATTGTAGTACTAAAGAAGTTGCCTGTTGAGGATATTCTTTAAGCAAAGATCCTCGAGATAGAAGAAATTTTTAACTAAGAAATATTTCATACGGTAACTCTGTTGTCATCACAAGAGTAATGTACTCAAAGAATTCAAGTTACTGAAACAATTTTTTTTGTCAGCCTTTTTGGCGCCCAGTATTGAGCATAGGCCTCCCTTTTTGGGGGGATTTGGCAATTAAACGCCACGCTTGCCGGGCGGGTTGGCGAGTGGATAGGGTAGAATGTACTTTACGACAGCCAAAGGTGGTTGTTGACGGCCGGAGAGCATTCGATATTTGTCATTGCCGGGGTTCGAACCCGGGGTCGCTGCGCACCAGTTAGGGCAGGTCGAGGCCTTTACCTCGCGGCTGTCGTGGTTTTCACAATTTTTCACAATTTTTTACAATTTAGATGTATAAAAAAAATCATCCATTTGCAACGCACCTTGTGCACATGGTATAAGCCCAAAACACGTTCAGGTTGGTCCATTTGGTCAACACCTCAGACTAAAAATCATCATTGGTGCAACTATTCTGTGTGTGCATGTAGAATTGCTAATAAAAGCAATAGTTCTCCAATGGCACCACACAATTTAGTTAAAATATACCACTCAAATTGATGTAATAGTTAAAAATATATATATTCGAAGAATATCAAAAATTTATATTAAGAATGAACGCAGAGGAGGCATTCTGCTGAGAACACAATCGAGAGAAACGTACGGTTTTCAAGAACACGAAGGGGTCAACGTTTTGGAAGATTGCCACGATTATAAAATAACGAAAATCATCGTCAGAAAATATTCTCTTGAAAAACAGAGTGGCAGAAGAAGTTCCGATAGTCTATGTTCAGTTTGCCAACACCCAAATATACGAAGAAAGGCAGAATAACCTCATCTGGATGAACGGAACAAAAAATTTTTTTTGTCAGCCTTTTTGGCGCCCAGTATTGAGCATAGGCCTCCCTTTTTGGGGGATTTGGCAATTAAACGCCACGCTTGCCGGGCGGGTTGGCGAGTGGATAGGGCAGAATGTAGTTTTACGACCGTCAAAGGTGTTTGTATGACGGCCGGAGAGCATTAGATGTTTGTCATTGCCGGGGTTCGAACCCGGGGTCGCTGCGCACCAGTTAGGGCAGGTCGAGGCCTTTACCTCGCGGCTGTCGTGGTTTTTACAAATTTTTACAATTTAGATGTATAAAAAAAATTATCCATTTGCAACGCACCTTGTGCACATGGTATAAGCCCAAAGCACGTTCAGGTTGGTCCATTTGGTCAACACCTCAGACTAAAAATCATCATTGGTGCAACTATTCTGTGTGTGCATGTAGAATTGCTAATAAAAGCAATAGATCTCCAATGGCACCACACAATTTAGATAAAATATACCACTCAAATTGATGGAATAGTTAAATATATATTCGAAGAATATCAAAAATTTATATTAAGAATGAAAGCAGAGGAGGCATTCTGCTGAGAACACAATCGAGAGAAACGTACGGTTTTCAAGAACACGAAGGGGTCAACGTTTTGGAAGATTGCCACGATTATAAAATAACGAAAATCATCGTCAGAAAATATTCTCTTGAAAAACAGAGTGGCAGAAGAAGTTCCAATGGTCTATGTTCAGTTTGTCAACACCCATATATACGAAGAAAGGCAGAATAACCTCATCTGGATGAACGGAACAAAACATTTTTTTTGTCAGCCTTTTTGGCGCCCAGTATTGAGCATAGGCCTCCCTTTTTGGGGGATTTGGCAATTAAACGCCACGCTTGCCAGGTGGGTCGGCGAGTGAATAGGGCAGAATGTACTTTTACGACCGTCGAAGGTGTTTGTATGACGGCCGGAGAGCATTATATGTTTGTTATTGCCGGGGTTCGAACCCGGGGCCTCTGCGCGCCAGTTTGGCAGGTCGAGGCCTTTACCTCGCGGCTGTCGTGCTCTCGGGGAACAAATATTACGTTGGTACAAAAGGAAATCTATTTAGTTTGCGAACAGCAGACTAGTTAAAGGACATAGCAAAAAGATAAGACGTTACGGGAGTTAATGGATAGGCGGTAAAAGTCGTCCAATGTCAAATATCTTCTGTAATGGCAATTCCTTTATGATTAAAAATATCTCATTGAAAGGAATACTTGCTTGTTTCAAAGGAAGGAATCAAAGGTAATGCAGAAACCACCCCTTTTATATTACAGGAACAACGAATAAACTTAACGTAGCCAATCTGCTGCCAGAAGAGCTTAATACATTGATATTGCTGGTTAGACCAGTCTCGTTTAACACCTAATTAGATGTAGCATCTTATGGCCCCTCAATAGATTCGTAGAGACTCGTTCGAGAAGACATCTTAGCAGCTCTAGAAATATAACTGCAGGAACTGATGTCCGTTCCTGCACATGTTTGTCAACACACATGTTCAAGCCAGATCAATATAACCAAAGCAATATTATCTTCGCTATGTAGGAGGAACGGTTATCCCGTTGGAAAAAAGTTCTTACATTAATTTGAAATACGAAGCTGCCAAGAACAGTAAGACAATTCAGCATTCCTCCCTGACAGCTACAAAAAAACTAAATCCTATGTTCCGCCAATCTTTTGGCGGCAACATCTGCTTATGTGGGCGGGCTGAAAACGTGACAATTATGAATCGAACAAAAATTTGATCTGCTTCAATTTACCTTGCCACATTTTCCATTCTGCTTGTTACTATATCAAGAACCAAGCAAGTGACAACGCTTCAATAGCCAACGAAGGCGGCTTCGCGATTCCGTCCTTAGTAACAAAACGCAATTTTAGCAAGTTTTGTGGAATCATTTATTACCCAATAAAGACACGTAACTTACTTTCAGACGGACCTGATTATATAGCAAACATTTGTACGATATACGTAATACTAGAATTGCAAGAAACTTGCAAGACTTCGACAAATCTACCACAACGATAGATAACTACTACGGCTTATAAATGTGACTAAATAAGACGTCTATAAATAAACAAAATGCAGTTTCATGAAACAAATGCTGACACGGATAAACCGCAACTTAATAATAAACAATTTAAAAAAAAACTTACCAAAGGTAAACTTCCATATGGTCGCTACAACATCAATGCATCCAAGACACGTTATTCCTGCAAGAAATAGCAACAATAGATCTAGTCATTAATAAGTAACAAATAACTAGAACCACTGCTGCTACATACATGCACGATTGTCTTAACTGATATCGACGATTGAAGTCGTAATTTGGTACTTCCGTAAAATACTTGTTTGGGCAATTCAGTCAAAAGTCGACAAATTTAGGGGAAACTATTGAAAATCTCGATGATGGTATGAAGGCCGCAGGCCACAGGTAAAAAGTAAATCAGGCTTTGGCATTTAGCTCATGCTTTTCAGAGATTTTTGATTTTAAATGGACGAAAAAACAAGTTTAATACCAAACGGCAGCCTTAAGAAATTAACAGACTTCACACACCTCACGTGCATAGTCAGAAAAAATTGTCCAAAAACAAAAATTGGGTGTATTTGAAGCTTTTTCTTTAAAACCGGCAAACATGATCATAAACTTTTAGTTATTGGTAGCTACAGGTCCCATGTACGGTACCATAAAAAGTCGCATATGTATACCTCCCATACCGCATAGTACAATTTTTTGAAACTTCAAATCAGTTTAAATATTACGTATTTTGTAAAATTCGTTAAATTACGCCCCTGGTCCAATTAAAAACAGAAAATGATTATGGTGTTATACACGAACATGTTGGCGATAATCATCGGTCAAAAACTCGCCTTGCATATCTACATTATTGGAGAAATTAATTTTTTATAAGGGTATGTTTGATACATATTTTTTGAATATATATAATAAAGACAACTTAGCACGAGCAATAAAAAAACTCTCTGTAAACCATACAGTTTAGCCAGAAAAAATCAGTCAAGTTTACATAGACTTTGATGCAATTACAATTAAGTTGAAGGCTTTAGCCGGAGATCATCTCCGTTGCCCCCTCCCAGCCACGTGGAGGCAGCCTTCGTAGGGAGGTCCCTGGTAGGCTCCCAGAGTATCAGCAACCTTCCCTTTTTAAAGAAGGTTGCTGGACCATCAAGAACTACAGGTACCCTATCTGACAGGAAGGAAGGGTTGTAAAATATAACTTTGAAGATGCTTTTCTATCATATTGGAAACTAGTTCTTGCAGATGGCAGAGATGTTATCTCGGTAAAAAGGAAGTAATACCTCAACCATAGAGAAGAGCCTACCAGGGAGGGCTACGAGAATAAAGGAGCCAATTCCAGGCTTCTAAACTCTCAAGCCCGGTGTTTGGGTTCTCCAAGAAATAATTACAAAGACAAAAATTAGAAATTTTTAAAGGACACATTTATGATGATTTTGTGAAGCATTTTATCGATTCCTAGCTTATCCGCGATAAAATTCAACGCCGGTCCGAGTTCAGCAAATCACGCACACGTTATTCGTTGTCTCCAGTTCTTGAGGTTGACGGGGTGACCGGTGCGGGGGGAGGGGGTTCGTCCACCACGCTCTCACGGCCTTCTTTGAACATGTTGCGCCACCTTAAAGCTTGAGCTTGTACGCTTGCAGAATCATTTCCAGCGTTGATGCACCGGATCTTCCAAGCCGAGCACAGAACTTGATTGCGTAACGCTGTTCAATGCTTTACTGCATTATAAGCTTGCACACACTTCTTTGCACTTCTTCCGCGCCGCGCGTGATCATGCCTCGACGGAAGCCAAGCTCAAACCCGCTCTACCCGCTCAAACCAGACCCAACGCCTTCCGACATATATTCGAGTCAGGACAAAAATATTCTCTGTACTTAAAATACAGACCCTGTATATTAAAAAATGTTAAATTAAACTACATATGTTTTCTCTGCGAAGGTTAATTCTGTCGAAACTTAGTTAATTACGGATCTGGTGCGTTTTTCAAATATTACATTTTAGGCAAACTCTTCTGCGGTGCGATTTATTGGAGAGAACAATTACTTATGCACGTCCGGCAAAAGCAGGCTGCTAATTAGAGCCCGACAGATATACACGTAAAGACAAGCTGATGAAAAGGAAAGAATTCCATTAGGACATTTCACTAACAATAGTTGTGTGAAGTAAATAGTTAATAAACTCTTCAACTTCATAAACAATTTGCACAACCCAATAGACTTGCAGTATATCGAAAACTACTTGAAGGGGGGGATCGGTAGTAAAGAACAAAACCCTGTTCTGCACATTAGAAAGGGCTATATTAAACACGAGAGCACGACAGCCGCGAGGTAAAGGCCTCGACCTGCCAAACTGGCGCGCAGCGACCCCGGGTTCGAACCCCGGCAATAACAAACATCGAATGCTCTCCGGCTCGTCATACAAACACCTTTGGCGGTCGTGAAGTACATTCTTCCCTATCCACTGGCCAATCCGCCCTGCAAGCGTGGCGGTTAATTGCCACCCCACCCCCCCCCAAAAAAAAAGGAGGCCTATGCTCAATACTGGGTGCCAAAAAAGGCTGACAAAAAAATATTAAACACTTAGGGTATATTGACGAATCAGTCATCCCACCCGGGAAAACTCCCTCCAGAGGCTAAAATTTGTAATTGTTACTTGCGAAAACAGACTAAAGTCGTAGAAAACGAGACTTTTGCGTGCGAGCCTTTCGGATCCCCACGGCCTTTAAGCAAGAAAAACTTTTTCCATCGTTTCCGGTTTTGGAATTGTACTACTTTTGTCGACCCCGTATAAGATGCACAAAAAATGAGTTTACAGAAAGTGTCCCCTTCTTGGCCCTACATTTTAGGAAAACGGCTCTTGAGATATCTCTTGCCGTTTCGGAAATATAAGCGAAAGGTCCAATTCCTTAAAATCCGCGGTCGTTTTTAGACAAGAAGGTGGGGAGGCAAAAGCCAGAGTTACGAAACGTTTTGTAAACTGATTTCATAGTTCTACAGTTTGGTTAAGAAGTCACCATCTGCCAAAATACGTTTTGCCTCACAAACCCCACTTGAAAGGGACTACTTAGGAGTCCATAAAGTCACGACAAGTCTCGTAGGATTCCTCATCTGTAAGCAGTTAACAGAGCAATATGCCATCGTAAACTAGATTTTTAAAAAAAGTACTGTTTAGGCCATGAAGGAATATGGGTGGGATACTAGCAAATCGATTCAGGCAATTCACCGTCAGATACAAAATATTGGGTTAAGTATGAGGATCAGCTTATAATTTATAACAAAAATTAGTGGTAACACCTCAGAGCTGCATTCATCATCGGCGTTACAAATATTGCAATAGAGGTGGCAAATTTCCCGAATTATAAAATGGCACATTAACGTATGGTGGTGGTGTTCCTGCTTAGCCTCAAAGGCTACCACATAATCGTACAAAACTACCAAATCAAAAATTTTCTGAACTAACCAACAAGCGAACTGCCATCAATAATCAAGAACAAATCAAAACAAAATGGAGAAGCTTCCGCACAGGTGGCTTCTGCGTTATATCGTATTTTTGTATCGGGGATTGCAAAATTATAATAATTTAAGTTAAATTTACTAGAACAATGTTAAGTGAAACAAGGAATATTGGTTTGACATCCTGAAACATTCAAACCCCCTAGTGCATTACCATCTAAACTATAGAATAACCAAGCGTAACAATACTATAGGCACAATCTTGAAGACTGCAATGACAAATTTACTAATTTGCTACCAAGATAACAAAAAAGTTGTTAATCTCGTTTGGAAATTGAAGATGCAATAAATCTACGCCCGATAGTTCAGTGCGTGAGTTAACAGCTGATTGAAGACTTTCCACTTTGTGGTAAAGAAAACAACGAACGTCTGTAGATGAAAGGCTGAAAGTGTACAAGCGAAGAGAGGTCTTCGCAGATCTTTTAATAGACCGTTCTTACTAACTAAAAATATATAAAATGACGTTCCGTGATGGAAACAATAGTTTTTCTCATAAAATACTTTTAAAAAATAAAAATCGAATGTGACTTACGGCGCTTAAAAAGTTAAATTCTTAGGTGTGGCATACGAAGGACGAAAAATTTAACCTGACATTCTTGAAACACTAACAATAAACATCCTTGTTCAGAATATCAACGCATGGCAAATCTTTGCACTCCGTGTTCATTTGTCAGAAACTTCGAGTTTGTTTGGTTTGAATTGTCCTGTAAGTACCACTCAGATCAATTTGACCCGAACTGGTTTAAAAAAAAAACAACTTTTTTATGAATTTTAAAACATATCTTTATTATCGGCTTCAAAATAGGCTCCCCTTTCGAGTCGCTACAAGCATGCCAACGGTTAATCCAATTGCCATACATTTCGAATAGGCACGTCGGCCGGGATGGCCTTTAGTTCCTTCAGCAAATTTCTTCTATATCCTCAATTTGTTTAAGGAGCGTTCTCCGGAGCGGATAATTGAGTTTCGCAGGGAGCCAAATCTGATGAATACGGTGGCTGAGCGATAACTTGTTACGCGTTTGTCCAAAACGTCATAATCAGACTGGCCTGTGACGGCGCATCATGGCGGTGAAAAATACATGAATTGTTTTCTCCCAAATCCAGCCGTTTACCATGAACTGCTTCATGCATACGCCCTCAAGACGTCGAAGTAGCATTCGCTATTGACCGTTTGACCTCTGTACAAATTAATGGTGAACCACACCACGATGATCGAAGAAAACGATGGCATCACCTCGACTGTGACGTGGTATTTTCGGTTTCGGCTCTTTTTGGCGCGCCATTGGCTAAATTGTTGGGTAGTTACCATATCATATTTATAAACCCACGTGTAGTCACCAGTAATGATGCGTTGGATGAATGTAGGGTCATCAGCTACGGTGGCCAGCATCTCTTTTGCGACCTCTACTCGACGTTCTTTTTGCAAAAATTCAGGTCTTTCGGTACGAGTCTGGCGACGATTCGCTTCATGCCCAAAACATCAACCAAAATGTGTTTCGTCGATCCATAAGAGATGTTGAGAGCCTGTGCTATCCCCCTAATGCCAACATGACGATTTTCGAGCACAATTCCTTCATTTTTACTGTTATCATCGTTAACAGAGGTGGATGGACGATTCGCATGAGGCAAGTTTTCAACGGCCTCACACGACCTTCATGGATGCCTTCTGCCACTCAAATACATGCGTTCTCGATAGAGGAGACTCCCCAAAACACTTCAGCAACACTTCCAATGATTCTGTAGCCGTAATTCCATTGGAAACACAAAATTTCAAGCAAACTCGTTGTTGAATTACTTTTATCCATAGTAAAAATCACCAAACTTCTCACGTGGTAAACAAATGGCTGCCGAAAACATACTGACGTAACCCGCTCACATTTCACACGAATGTCAAAGTGTGTATACCAAACTAGAAAAAAATTACCGATTCAGCATATGCGCGCGGTTTAAATGAACCAAACCGGGTCAAATTCGATCAGATGGTATACGTTTTAATCTGACATGAAACTGATGACGGCGGACTTCGCGAAAAAATGTTCAGCAAGTGGCTCGCCACTCAATCGAAAATCATAATTTTTAAAGTAAGGCGTGCATATATAAATACATTGCGTCACTCTCGGCGTCTCTGTAGAGGTTTTCATTTTTAAGATCATCCTCAATCACCTCAAGGCCGAGAGCAGAAATGATACGACATCCAATGATATAGTATTAGCGAAAACTTAAAGTAAAATGACATTTTTTCTTACTGCTATAGGAAAGGTAGCTGAAAGAACTTAAGAGGCATCTGTTATGGGACATATTTTACTATTATTTCGTTACACTACGTGCACATATGTACCCTGTCTCAAATTTTGGCGATTGGCCTGCGTTATTAGACTGCAGTGATATCAACACTCTTTCCACTTCGTAATTACTTAAGACCACGGATTACTGAATTCCCGTGGCCTTGTACGTTGGTTTTGAAGCTGCAGGGCGCATCGAGAAATACTCCTGAATGGTTGGCATAGTTGTGGAGAGAGGTATTTACGTTCAACGGAGCGCCAAAGATTGTCTTGAAGGAAATTTTTAGAACCACCAGAGTTCATTCACGAAGACCTAATGGCGCTATTGGATACAGGCGGCTGATTGTTTTTCAGATTTGTGCCACATCAGGTTTTTTGGCTTGGTGGCATTCTCCGGCGGAGGGGTAATTTTCGTGCTTAGGACAACTCCTGTGGAAGATTCTGATGTTGCCCATATCATGGTGCCACCTTTTTGGTGCAGAACAGAACTGGTTCACCAAATGTCGCACCATTCTTCAGTATTATCTGGCGCTTTCAGGACACCGCTGCAATTCACATGCACATCAATCCTTAGGGGAAGACGGCTAGAAACACTTCCACGGAGAGTTCATGCCGCTCAACTTTATCTTGAACATCCCGCCGGACAAGGACCGGATCAGTTCCACAATCAGCAACAGGGTGGAGTCGAATCCCAACTTGAATATACGCTATGTACCCCACATCTTGATGAATACCTCCGCCGCGCCAAGGAAAGCTCCAACTGTCTAATGCTTCTTCTTGAAGCCTTCTGCTATTTATGCAACCACTTGTTGGCGGAGTAAAATGGCTGAAGCGGAACTGGTTGCAGTAGCTCGAGTTTTTCGGCTGGCGTCGTTAGGAAGTGGTGGATGAAGCGTTCCAGCGTCGGCAAACGGCAGGCGAGGCTGACGACACCAGCAACTTTTCAGCATCACGACATCCGGCAGCTTTTGATGATGACAGTGACATGGCGATGTCTCCAGATCGCACTGGCGTTTTAAACAATAAGCAAACGCTTTTTCCTTGACCTACAGGTGAAAGTGTCCGCGCGCCCATTGTTCTCGTTTCTTAGGACCACACGATGTTGTCTTCCTGTCGACGTTGCTTCCCTGAGACTGCAGAGTAACGTACTACGCAAGCATCGCAACTCACGGGTAGTAATGTGGATTGACAGAGTTGTAGCTAGCCATAGCCAGTTCCCCCATACGGACATTTCGGGTTGTGCCCTGTCGGGCTGAAACCACTGTAACCGCAGAGGACGCGTACTCGCAGTTTCTCGGTGCCAGTTCAAGTTTATTCTTGCTAGCAGGCACAACTAGCAGCTAGAAAATACCCGCCGACGTCAACCAGTACCCCAAAGAAGAAAAATACAATCGCTTGTAGTTTATGGCAAAGAAGACTTCCTTCATCACACCAAGTCAAACATATTTTCGATAATTGACCTCATCGGGGTCTACAAAAATGCACCTGGTCCATTCAAATTGCTTCTAATTAATGTTCCCCACAACTACGTTGGTCTTCATCATCTCATTTATCTTCTCCTTCGTCTACTCCTTGATCTTCTCGTATCATCTTCTCGTACTACTACTATCCTGCGCCGGGCTAGGATATAAGAAGGAATTGGGTCATAGATAGGATTTCAGGGGTAGGACCTGGTTCCCCTCAGTTGCGAGAGGACCAAGGCTCGCGTAGGCAGGGTCGCGTCCCTGAAGTGGACCTGTCTTTACCGGGATCGTAAAAGAGTGTCCACCCGCTACCTATAGCTCGTCTTGGGTGCTTATAGTGATGCAGGCCATCGTAAACCAAAATTGTTTAATACTGGAATAAAACCTACACGGCGCTTTAGTACTCTTATTACGCTTCCTAGTTTAATCACTACAACTTCGCAATCCTTAATTATAACACACTGAGGACACATTGAGCCTGCCGTAACCTTAAAAATTATTTCGTAACTTTTAACGCGGGTATTAGACAAGTCGGAAAATTTTCTAACAATTACTCTTAATTCATGAAAAGTTCAAAACTGTTATAGCACAGAAGTAATCGATTTCAGCAAATATCAGCAAGTGGGGCACAACTTCAGAACGTAAAAAATAAATCTAATGCATGATAAATGTCCTTGGATATCCATGAGCAGGAAATGCCAGTAAAATCCGTACTATTGCTAACCACAAAAGTGCAAGATTTTGCTGGCATGCCCCAAACACTTGGCACAAGGGCAGCCGAACATTAAAAATAATCCGTCGATTCTGAAGAAGCGCAGATGAATTTTCATGCATGCAAGTGAAATAATAAAATCAGGATACTTGAAGAAAAGTAACAAGTCTCCTGGTTTTATTAACCGCTCACACCACGCGGGAACCTCGCTGACGTTGAATACAGCGTCCAGTCCAAGCCAGAGGTATCAAAATAGATTTGCATATAATATAGCCCGCAAAAATCCGTTCCGCAGATAATGGCCCTACCCATTCAGGAAAAGAGACCTAATTTAAAAGCCAAAATCATGAGAGATGTGGAAAAGAGTAATTATTTGGCTTGGCACATATAAAAAGTGATAGTGATCTGAACAATCACCCCCACTCTCCTATATAACCAGCAGTTAGCATTTACGAAGTTGTGTATGCTTTAATTGATTAAATCGGAAGTTGCAACTTGATTAAGTTGCGCATTCTCTTAGGCGCAGTAATTTTGACACTTTGAGACTGGCGATAAATAGTCTGGGACATCGGCAACACAAAATCGCCCATTCGAACATAGTCGGACCCCGAGTCCAATCACGTGCCGTGGAATTAGAACATTGTCGAGTTATTTTTCCACAAAATATCAAAACTGGCAGTTTTTACCAAACAGGAAATGTGAAGTAAAATATTTAGCTGATCGTCAATTTAAAATACGGCGTTTTGAAGTTGAAGATTTTCAAATTCAAGAACAACGAGCAACATGTTATAGAAACTAACGGGCCAGGACAACTGGTATTATTTGAAACGTTTATAATTTACTTACAACTAACGGCTGCATTGCTTCCTGATTGGGCAATACTATCTATAACCGATAAGAAAAGTACATAACTTGGTAGGTAGAAGTAGAAACTGCGGCGTTATAAATATCGCAGATCCTACAAGTACCTGAACAGGTGGTGCACATATCGGTAGAAATACAGCAGGAACCATGTCCATCGACTCGCAGAAGTAACTTCGTTACACATCGTTACAATAGTAAAATGGAGTTGCCATTTTACTTAAAACTAGCTACGATGCGACTTCTTATCGCTGCCGCAAGTATATGAAAGATGAGTGTAATTAATAACAAAACTGATGCCTAAAGTTTACTTTGAAAGCAAAAGAACTTAGTTATTTATATCATAATAAAAGCAATAGCCTTCTCTTTACTAGATTACCGAACAATTGCGAAACGAAGCCCATTAAAGCAGGCATCCCGCAGGGAAGTGCACCAGCGCCGTTGCTATTCAATACATCGACATCAGACATTTCAAGCACAGAGGCAACTATCAAAATATGCACATGGTACAACAAATTGAATATACAAATAAATCTCAATAAATGCCAAAAAACATTCTCCCTTAGAAGAATCAGAAAAACCTACTCGCATAGTAAAACAGTAACATATAATGGAATACCACATTATGCAGCAATAAAAAAGCTGCTGGATACATGATTTACCTGGAAACTCAACACAATGAATTAGACATACCCATAGTCTAGCTATGGTAGACTATGCGTTTGTTGAATCGCTTGGAATGATTTTAGGACGCGGAGGTATCCATTTCCACTGTTGGAATCACTAGCTAGTCCAATAGTTTTGAAATGAAGGCCAGCAAGTCTTAGTTACTTCAGGAGCGAAGAATACGAATGGAGCTTATATCTCGAGATATAAGCTCCATTCGTATTCTTCGCTCCTGAAGTAACTAAGATCAGCACTCGCACTATAGCACAAAAAACTTGCTTGCCATGTTGCCTGCAACTGAAAATATATAAGTTATCTGTTCTCCAGTAGGACTGTTGCGTTCATAAGAATCATCTAAGCATCGTCAACAGTCCGAGGCATGACATTATATGTTTCACATATTTAATGATGACACATTAAAGACTGCCATTTTAACTTGCGCAGGCGACACCCCCAGCAAACCGCGGGCGAGCGTTAAAAAAATGCAAACCTGTGCAAAACTTCACGCAGAAGTCCTTGCTATTTACCAATATACACAGGTGCGACAGTAATAACTCAGTTACAAGGCTAGGAGCCATCACTATCGCATCTGCGTAAATACGTGGAATTGCATAAGTCCGTTTGCGTTTGGACCAGAAGGACTCCCTGGAATCATGCTAATAATGAAAAACTAAAATACAAGTGGCTGAAACCTGGAACTATCGGAACAGTCGCAATACTAACTGACGCTACCATAGTAAGGCACGCAAATTGTTGATTTTTCAAGATTCGTTAACAAGAACAATCATTAGAGCCGTTATGATAACCTTTTGAGGTAGATGCGGTCTGAGCATACCCTACTGCACAGGCCACAGCTACCTTAAAACGAACTCACATGAGTAACGTCTTCGGTCCCAAATGGAATTTTCGACTGGGCTTTCGGAACCGTTGAAAAGACATCGCAATCCTGGGGTAGTGAAGTTAAATTTGTGGTATCGTGCAGCTAGTCTTAGTGAAGTTCGAAAGTTCTGATAAATCTCGATTATCTTTTATAAATACAAATCTTGGTTAGCTAAACGCCTAAAAGCCTGGTCTCATCATTGGAGTTGAAAACACATATTTCTCCGCTGCACAACGGGCACATATATGAAAACTGATAGGTGCGTAATAGAAATCCGGATCATACCTGAATTGCAAAGTTGGTTTAGCACCGATTTTTAGATAGATTTGATAGTTCATTATTAGTTAACAATCATAATAAAATTCATTAACAAGTATAGGGTGGTCCCACTTAGAAATGGTTGCAGCAGATAAAATTATAATACCGCGGATTTGGCATTCTTGTTCCATTTAGTATGAAGCTAAAGGCGGCTTTACACGACGCTAGTAACTCGTACGAGTCACTAAAACAGAGTACTCGCTTTTAGTACTTTCCTAGTGTAAATTGGTGTTCTGTATTCCAGTAGACTAATTTACACAAGGAGAGTACTAAAATTGAGTACTCGGTTTTAGTGACTCGTACGAGTTACTAGCGTTGTGTAAAGCCGCCTTTACTCGAAGAAAACGTCTTGCAATGAGAACACAATTGTAATAGAATAGCATACAGCTCAAGTTTACAGCACAGATAAGCTGTGGCAAATTAGCTTTCCGTGCTAATTAAACATAATTAGCAAGTGAAACTCAGGAAAGGCCTCCACTAAAGAAGCGACTTCTGCTAAGGTACAAAACTAACAAGAACAGAGAGTTGAAAGAGAAAACTGATGGCAATGTCTTGTTAGTTGATATTTGAAAATGTGCATTTAGGTCCATTTAATCGATAAACCGCATATTTATCGAAAATGTTTTCGAGACCCCGACATATACTACATAAAATAATATCATCGTTAACTAAATCCTCTATATCCACTAAACGCTATTTCTACCTCATTCAACTATACCAGTACTCGTGCAGCACAAAGCTACAAATGCAGTGCAAGAACTATGCACGAAATGCACTAATAAAACCGGGCATTATATGTTTAAAAAAGGCCCGTTCTTAATAGTGCAAATCCGTACACAGAATGGGTCAGAGTCTTCTTTCTTCAAAAATGCAGTTGTTGCATACTAAACGCAACGAAACGTCTTACAATAAATACACCAACCAAAGAACGTACGCGTACAAAGGACTGGTGCAATACAACGTTGAAGGGCAAATCAAACTGTCCAAAAATAGTTTAGTTAGGAAAATCACAATAACGGAAGATTTTACCACAAAGTACAATAATAAAACCTACTGTATTCTCAACATTCAGAGCGGCCGGCTGTTGTTGGATTGGTTATTAGCAGATGGTCAACTCCTCCTGAATCATACTGTGCTTGAAAATGAAAACACGTGTGTGGTTCGTGCCCAAGACGCGATGGTAAAAACTAAAGCTCATTATAGGGCGACGCCTGTAAGGCACTTGAGCTCATTAACGTTAGATAAAAAGGCACACGATAACTAAATCTATAAGGAAAACTAACTTGGGTCTGTTCCTCTAAGAATAATATGGAGAAACCTCGCTCCATAATGCTATAGAGAAAGTTCGAAAAATGTCAAATCCATCAAGTAACAACTGATCACGTGACAAAATAATTGAAATATATTAAGCAGTACTAAAACTAAATAAATTTCTGATGTATCAAGCTGATAATTTTGTTGGTATGTATATTGAAACTGATAATGAAAGGCAGGAACCTCAGCAATATAGGATTCATCATTGGTATCCCGCTGCAATATAATGGTGGTCTTTGCGTAGTTGTCCTACAACAAAAAAGGCCTCCATAAATGAAAAATAAACCAAAACCACTGATCTAAATAGGGAAAAAACGAAATTTTCTTCCGTCACCTAATTTTAAATTTAGCCTTTTATCTAAGTCGCATATTCTAAGAAAATTAGCAAACATTAGTATAATTTTTAAAAACCCGCCTACGGGCTTGGAGGATCTTTCCTGTGCCGAATTTCGGCTAATTTTGCCACTCAGATCGTTTTTACTTTATTGAACCTGGAAAATTTGGAATAATTCTTGAAGACTGACTAGAACCTTAGTGTTTCATTAGTTTTGCAGGAAAACTCTGTTCTTTTCGTAACAATTCAATGTTGTAAGTATAATCACAAATCTATGAGACAGACTTAAAAGCAAAGAGAAGCTCCCCCACTATATGAGTTTCACTCACGAGTACAATATACCCTACCAGCACAAATGAAACTAAGATCAAGTCAAAAAGGGGCCGATGAAGTCATCACTGGGAACAATAAGCAGTAAGATATTTTATTCGAAATGTCGTAGAAGTGTTCATGACTGTACCAGAAAATAAAACTTCACAATAACGTATTTACCGCCACACACCAATAAAACGCGCACACCCCATCATGTTGGCAAGAGTGCGAAAAAGTACTTTCAACTAGGGCGTCAATTCCCGATGCAAATATACGAAATAGCCGAAGACAATTTCTACGTAATTGGAAGCCAACAATAAAATTTAAACCTAAGAGGTAGGGTGGAAGTTTCGTAAAAAAACCCTCCGCGAAATTAACTCGCACTATAGATCCAGAAAAAATCAAAACAGTGAAACCGAAGTCTTATGCGTTCGGTTATCTATAATAATAAATGGGGATGTACTTCCCATATGACTGAAGAAAAAGCATCAATTCCGAATACAAAAGAATTTCGCAGGTTGAATCATTAGACGTAGTCATCTAAATTAACCATTGGAAAGCAGAGTATGAACGCAGACACAAAATTCATTTTGCATGGTGACGATCTCAATATTTTGGTGCAGTTTGTGAACTCGCCGAGGTTGAAAGTGTAATAATATAAAGGACTGACATTGACCACCCCAACATCCAGGAGGTGCTACTTTATTTAATGATAACACTCTTCCAAATTTATATAATAGAACTGCTGTACATCTTTACTCACACTAGGTTGTTGTGGCGTCATGTGTCATCAAATTTTAAAAATAGTCCGATAACCTCTTGACGCTTCAGAGCTTCACGGCCTTCTCAGAACATTTTGAAATTCATAAAATCTTTGAAACATTTTATCTTTCCCGCCTTATCGTCCAGTAGTCGGTGGTACACACATTCCGTAATCTTAAGCATATAAAAAAAAAAAACAGGATAAAAATTGGAAATTCTTCATTACTTTTACCAAAAATATCTCTCCATAGAAGCACCCCTCTTATTTTCAGTTTATGTTATGTTTTGTAGATCTATAGGCTGCTAAAACATTCATAATTGAGTTCCTTGAACCCATGCTCATCAACTTTCTGCTCCCACTTCAACTCCAGGTAGAAAAAATTTTAATATCACAAAGTGATTTCATTTTGGAATTGTTTACTTTTGATGTACAAGTAGATGCCAGTAGTAGCAGTCTACAGGGAGTGTAATTTGCCCTCCAATGTTCAACTTGAATAGCACGTGCAAATCAATTTCTGTATGTGTATCGACACTTCGTGCCAAAAAAACAAATATACAAGTGCGATACATTTAAAACCAATTATGTCAATACCTTGAAAGTCAGAAAGGGTGTTCGAACTGCTGTTGGTGTAAAAGGTTATATTGTTAAGTCATTGGAACTGGACATTTTTATAAATTTAATTTTACGACTCGTGTGGGATGCTACACTTCGATTCTTTATGTAGAGACCGGAGAATGTAGAATTCATCAGCCAACTGCACCCAGTCACCTTTATTATCCCTTCTAAGCACAGATGGCTTTGAGCGACTTAGTCATCGGCCGCTATTAATATCCGGGTTATCCTCATGCAATTTTTAAAAAGCCTTAATATTAAAATTGGTCGAACTAGAACATACGCAAAATCTCAAAATTTCTGGTGGCGTTTATATTGTTTCTTCAGTCCTCGGGGGCAAAAATCAATGGGAGCAAAATCAGGCCAGGTCAATTTTTGATCATCCGTGAACACTTTAGATACAATTGCGTGCACACTATAATACGCGTTAGTACGTCTAGCGTACAGTTGCTCTACATTTTCTTCACCTCCTGTCGAAATTAGTCTTCCTTCTTTCGCATCGTCATTAACCGATGGATATAAACTTAATCCATTGCAATCGCTCTCTGTTTATGATACAATTTGCAGTAAAACGCAACGCTTCACACTGGAGCATACCAGGCGAAATCCCTAAAATACCCGACGCGACTTATAAAGCGCTTTGTCGTACATGAATTGCATTACAGACAATTTTCTTGGAGCTTAAAGTTAAACGAAATTGGGGGGGGGGGAGGGGGGTGCAACGCAATTTCAATTTCTCCCATAGGATAAACGGAATTTCGAAATATAAAAACTAGTCACTGTAAAATTTTCTTCTCATAATAGGACACGTTTAATCGAGGAAGAAACATCAAGCAACGTGTGGTTGGGCCGCGCGACTATGGTGCGGATGGACCATACGGCATACACGGAAATCAAAGTAGCTGCGTTCATTTCCAACAAAGGATAACCATTTGGTGTCTGCAATATCTTCCCGTAACAGAGATGGTGCAGTGAGGGCGAGCATGAGAGGAATCCCACGCCGAGTGTCCACACGAGGTGTGCACGTATGGAGTCATTGTCAGAGGTAGTATTTCTACTTCCAGTCCACAGACTTGTACATCCAGAGGCCTTCGGATACTTTGAATTAATCCCACCCTCACGAAACCGGTGCATGAAAGTTTAGAGCAATTACAAAATGCGTGTGCAGTTGCTTCAGTAAGAACATTTATCGTTCCTGCAATCAAAGTCGAGAATCAGTGACAAAAACTTGTGGGGTGTGCACCCAACTTTCATTCCCTTTTCATTTTCTCCTAATATTTCACAAGTATTTTTTGGCAAAGTAGGCTCAAGAATGCGAAGGCGGTCCGGTCTCTGCAATATATGACTACACAATGCAAGGTTTACGCGCTAGATCGTTAAAAACCAAAAGACCCAGTGCGTAACCCTTACATAGGCTAATCACCTGCAGTTCGTCTGATAAGTTATCGCAGTTTGCGTTTCAATAGAACAAGTCCTGCACAACTGCGGAGCAGGAAGCTACCCTGAGCAATACCTCCCGGCAAATAAAATGCAGACACTTCTGCGGGTAACGCCCTAGTGAATAATGCATTAGCTGAATAAATGGCAACAACATAGCGCATGGTTTCCTATCTAAGGCGCTTCCTACAAGAAATTGTCCCTCTTTGAATTGTGTGGCAAAGAAAAACCATAAATCGAACCAACAATAATCCTGTGCCAGCTACCACCTCTCAAATGGTCCTGTGTAAGTGCAAATTAAGTTTCAAATTATAGATGTCAGCAAATTTATCAAATTCTTTGATGTGTCGTTAGGAACACCTCAGGCATATATAATTCTCATCATCGGTGTTCAAAACAACAAGGAAATCAGATTGTGGATTAAAACTGTCATGAAAAAGTAATCGAATCTGAATTACTATATATTTTAATATTTTAGCAATTTTTCTGTAACTTTCATTTACCTGTTAGGTGGAATGTGCTACGTCTCACGAAAACGGGACGTAGAATTAAGTCACATATGCATACATTGAAAAACTCGAAGGCTTGTACCACACAATCAGATTGAATTACAATAATCGCCCCTCATAAAAATCGGGACTACCTCCACAATTAAACTCGACGCTCCGAAACGATAAAAATAAAATTCGCTCGATTGGCACTGGCGTTCAGGGCGAGACGGCCATATAGTCGCACGAATAATCCACTACTACACATCTCATTTTTAACATGCCACCCCATATTAATTAGGTGTAAAATCATAACCAAATTAGTCAGGAAACTTGTGCATAAATAAAAATATTCACACCCTCCACATACCTGGGATGCGTAGAATGACTTTTAGCAAGAATCATAAGACGCCCACGACAAAAAAAAATTAATGAAATATTCCTCGTATGCCCTCTTTCACTGCAACCATGATCACTTTGTATTATTCAATTAACAATTTTCACTAGGAACCTTTGTTGTCGGAGTAAGTTTAGCAGAATTTTTTACCACACCTTGAACTCGCTTTATGTCGCCCACTTTAACGATAGGTTCATTCATCCACGTTAAAAAGTTTTAATAGTCTACTCAAAATACCGAGGCTACTGAAGTATTCGATAACACTACGGAAGGATTACGCAAAGCGCGTTTTACGCTTTGGGTAGTCCTTAAAGTAGTACCGCCGCAAAAATAATTCGGGGGAGCTGCTAACGCATCTAAATAATTTAATAAAAAACTACATAAACCAAAATTCTTGAATAGATTTGCTACGATGCTTGCATCTGATACAGAAATCAAAGACGTGTAGGAAAATGACGTCCGTGTGCGCATAGGCAAGCAACTTGAAGCGGTTAAAATTCAAAGCTCCTTCTGCTCTTCATTGGGTGACGAGTCGGCAGATTGATGAAATTTTTAGACAAAGACGCGCTATATTTTAATTTAAAAAAAATGTAGCACGTACTTGACTTAAAATGCCACCACACAAATTTCCTCCTCATAATCCTTAAAAGATACTCTGTGAGCTAGTATGCAAGTTCTGCAATATTGAAAGAAATTTCGCTTGTTCGACGTTATCCAGCCCACACAAAAAAATACTTGGCATATCGGGCGCGCCAACCCTCACATTTAGCATTAAACACCCAGGGAATTTTGAATTTAGCGAAGTTCTACATGAAGCAAAAGGCAGCAGTCAGGATACTGAGCAGCGAAGGCCTCGAGATGATAAAGCGACAAAACGATAAGTACTACATAGAACATATGTAAAAGAACACCTGCTACGAACCCTCTCCTACATCCTATTTCATTGTACAGTTAACGATGCAATGAATCAAAAAAGAAAAATTTAAGAAAGTTGAATGTACGGAAGTACGCATAATCAGACACCTCAGAAAACTGGCTCATCATTGATGCTTATCATGCAACTATCCGTTTAAATTAAAATTCTGCGCCTGCTTTAATCAAACCAGTTTATTTCTATTTGGAAATGAACAAAATCTACCTTGTAATTCTAGCCGAAAAAAAGTAACAGCATTTACTCGAGGTAGAATATATACCCTGGTAGCAACACCTGAAGAACGAATTCTAATAGAATGCCGATAGAACTCGCTCTTCAGATATGTGCCACCAGTTGTATTTTACTGATTCTAACTCCAGAGGCGAGCTCGAGGCTCTCATACTACAGATTATTAAAACTGACCGTAATCTCTTTCCTACCTCTTATTTAATAAAACAGTTAATGATGTAATGAATCAAGAATAATAAATGAGCGGTAGTATGCATAATCAAACGCCTCAGAAAACTGGCTCATCATCGATGTTTATCATGCAGTGATCCGTTTCAATTAAAATTTTGCGCCTGATATGATCAATCCAGTCAAATGGAAATATACTAAATCGGCCCTTGTAATTCTTTCGGACTACACATATGTATACCCAGAAATGAAAATTTTAGACCAGGATTTTTTTGCGGTAGAATGAATAGCGTGGTGGCAATACCTGAAAAACGAGTTCTAATAAAATGTAACTAGAACTCGTCTATCGGATAATTGCCTCCAATTCTATTCCGCCGATTCTCCTCGTTTCCAGGGGCCTCGTGGTACTCGATACAAATTTCCCAATTATGGGAACAGACCGTAAACCAAATAACCAGGAAACTACCGCTATTAATATAAATTTTATTCGGTTACCTACAGACGTCCAGGAATAGTGAAGAAATGGATAATATCAGAGAATTAACCGATCTAAAGGGAAAAAAAGCAAATAAACCAAATTCAGAAAAGTTTAAATCGGGAAATTCCAAAAGTGGGAAAAATCGGCACTAAACTGCAATGCTAAACATGCCAAATTGCTCTATGAAGATCTGCTAATCGGACGTGTTTGTGTGGGTGGTGAAGAACGAGACGTACACTAGCGGCTACCCAAGCAATATGTACATGCAAACCTCAAAATTGAGACTTTCTTCACTACCGCTGTCGTTTAGTGCTGGGAAGACTTGGTGGACACGCACCATTACTTCGAACACGTATAATGAGAATAACCATGGTTCTTAAAGAGTGAAAAATGTCGAAGACCTCAAACTAGTTCAGCAATATTGGACTGTTCTTCATAAAAGTCCTAAAATGTAACAGTTAATGATATCTTGCAGAAATCCGATGCCTACTGTAGACGAGGAGAATTGCTTCTTGTGGGCTAAGCACATCGATAACAGTTACCGATAAGAAACTTTGGTTTTATAGCAATCATATATTTAGGTAATAGGACTTGCTTGAAGAATGAAGAACAAACCATTCACAATTAACTACAAATTCGTAGGACGAAACGATAGTACATACTCTTCAAACATAAGATGTACAGCAGTTCCAGTGGTAAAAACGCTTTGAAACTAAAGTAAATTTGATTAAAAAGTTTACTACTATTCTAAAATACACTGTTGGTCGCAAATAAAAAAAATAATACAAAGAAAGCGTAATTCACGTAACGTAAGGGAAAGTTCATCCAGGTACTTCCCTGTAAAAATTATAAAACAGTTGATTCTAGTATTAGAGTATACTATATATAGAATACACGAAACATATGATAGAAAGCAATTTTCTTGTGCACAAATTCTCAATATTTGGAAAAACCTTGGGAGAGAGTTGTTCGATTCTGCAGGAAGTCACAAGTAAAGGAGACTATAATCCAAGCAAACGATCTAAAAGATTCTCATCACGTGCAGTCATGACGCAGTTTTAAATAACGCCCAAGACCACCCATCCCACTCGCTAAATGAGTAGGATGATTCAGCGCTAACCTTGAGAATAAACGACCCTGTCAACTTACCCCCCCCCCCACCCAATTAACTTGAACATGCATTATTGAAGCAATTCGTAGATGCAATAATAGACTACGATCTTGTTAGTAGAATAGTCTATGTAATGCATAAACCATGCCACACCATCTACGACAATACTAATACAATCGCTAAAACCACCTTGGTGATCAAAGAAGTTGGAATATTATTTGAAACGATTTAATCACTGAACCTTAAAGGAAGTAGTACTGCTTCCCAAAGTATATCGGCTTCTGAACACACTAGTGGGATCATTGTGGTATGTGCTAAATGTGCTAAATGCAGGCACAAGTCTAGCTCATCTAAATTCTTGCTCCAAATATAAAATCACAATGAGCGAAATGTGATAAAATATTTTAAGTGACTACAGGCTAAAAAAAATAAACCTAATAATAATCACAAGTGAAGAAATCCTTTAGTCAAACGAAATTTTGGAAGTCTTCGAAGTAGTTAGGTAAATTCTGAGAAGGTTGTCAGCACTGAATGTGATTGAAGAAAAAAATTTTTAAAGTGAAGGAGCAGGAAAGACGACAACCTTGGTATTCTGACGAATCTTCATACTTGATACACTTAATGGTATACGTTGTAGTCGATGACATTATGGGAGCAATGCGCGTGGCGCTCCAATATAAGTGCCCTAGGCCTAGAAATAATATGACCAGCGAAATACTGCCGCAGTTCGTTTGCCAGCCCGTGCTTGCCCGAAACGAAGGAGGTCGATACTAATCAAATAATGATAAATACAAATATTGGTTTTCGCCTGCCCAACCTTTCCCGCAACCTCTGCATTTACAGCAACGTTAACTGATCAGAAGGCGCTTCGGGGGATTAGTGTGTGCAGCGACATTAGTTGGTAATTCCATAAGGCAACGGTCAATTACTACGCTCTACAGAATTACCAAACCAACGTGGCCGACAATGCTGCTGTAAACGCCGTTTTCAGAAGAACTGTAAACAATATAAACAGGAGAAAAATATTTGACCTCAGACATGGGAATTCTAAATGACGCATAAAAATGGAAACCTAAGGTCTGAATGAGCAGCAATACTAAGATCATAAAAAGCGCTCTTCTATCTACCATTGGTCACGTGCGTAAATCAAAACAATAGCCTAATAATATGCAGCAGCAGGTGGTGCAAGCAGGCCGTCCAGAGAAGAACTAATTGAATCGAGCAGTACGGTTCAGAGAAACTTCTTGCAAGGCGCCCTAAGAACGCATCCCAGGTCAATTAATTCCTCTCAGGACACCCCGCACAGTCCTTCAATAAAATCCATGCGATCCGCGCTCCGGTTTTCCTGGTTGGTTCGTAGGTTACTGCATGCTTCTATAACGCCCCCACGTGTCCCAAAAATAAAAACAAATCACTGAATCCGATATGTTTAGTTCAGTTCTCCACTCACTTTCAAATCAGTAATTCATGAGAGAGATGCTTTAGCCGATAAGCCCACTCCTCTAAATAGAGGAAATAGATAAAAACTTGTACACCCTCTAGAACACGATACTTACAGATGTAAGAAGTTAATAAGCGACAACTGGTCATTTAATCAAACAAGAGTTCATAAACTGATCATCTTTGAGAAGAGTACGTAGTGTTTTAAGGAAAAAAAGGCAGATATCTGGCAGAAAACTACATCGAGAGATGTCTACGCTTCTAAATGTCCCAAAGTATCGTTTGCTGCTAACAAATTTAATTTTCTAACCCATCTGTCGAGTGCAACAAAACAAATATGCTACTGCACGGAAATTATAGTTAGTTTAGCATACTATTATAGGCGTCCCTCTGTTCAGTAGACAATCAAAACTCCCAATGTGTGTACGGTGTCGATTCGCTGTTGAGACTGCGGATGGCATTGATAGAGGAACCTCGAGGTGCAAGAACATCAAATCCGTTTTTGCACTACGCGGCTCTCAACAGTACCACCCACTGAGCATGGCTCCCATATAAGATTCTTCTAACAATTAATGCATTATACTACACAATGCTCTGAATATCCTGTTTCGGGTGGGGATTTGTTAGCTGCTGCTCCGGGGTTTCACAAATTACAAATTTGACAGAATTGACTATTCGAAGCTTCCATATAAATTCAGACGCATAGTCCGCTTTGGATAATTATCCTGAGAGCTCATTCTGGGAATACATGACCTAGGAATTGATGGCTACGTCACTTAAAATGGCATAGTCCACACAAATCAACACCGCCGAGAGGCGGTGGAGGCTCTTCATTTCACCGCAAGTGATTTTAAACCGGAGCATGAGTTATCGGACATCAATTTTGATATTCAATAAATTAATATCAGAATAAAAACACATGATATAACCTTAAAAGAATGCTCGTATTATAGCCTAACTGAACTTGCGTGGCTAAGGGTATCTAAGAGGCCATAATCTTCACGGTTATAATAATTATTTTACTCTACGGAGACAATTTTCTCGATGCACTATCAATTTGAAATTGAGACCTCTAACAATAGCATATGAAAACAACTTCGGTTGTGTTATATAAAAAATCATTAGGTATAACTAATGTTTACAAATGGTTCGAACAGAAATTTGCAGCGTCATAAGTAACGACAATTCGACGATATCCATTGAACTATCAAAAATAGAAAACAGTACAAATAGAAAAGTACGTAAGCCCACCATATATAGCAGATACAAAATTTCGGGTTACTAGCTGGATAGACCCTATAAAATCAAGAGGTAAGTCTGTAGAAACCACAAAGATCAAATGGATTATATAAAAAATTAAAAAAAGGACCGTAAAAAACAAATTTATCGACCACTAAGTCTCTTGGGTAGACGATGAATCGTAAAGCTGCCTCACATTTGAAAATTATAAAGAAAGAAAACAGGTTTTTCCTGTCACAAAAAGTAAATAAACGTACGTACGCCAGCCAAGGTACTCAATTTTCCGTTCAACTGTTGAATGAAAACAAAAGCGTTTTCTTATACTTAACGAACATAGTATGTTGCAATAAATGAATCTTGATACTGATGACAAGAAATCACCTTAAAGCCAAGTCACACGGCAAGCAGACCATCCAAAACAAACCTCCCACCACCCCTTCCACAAACCATCGTAATAAAGAATACAATATTGCAATTTGTTTCAGGTAAGACACTTGAGAAGACCAATATGAGGGAGTGAAGTGAACATCACACAAGTAAGTTGTACCTTGTAATAGAACACGGCGTTTATATATAAGGTGTCGCATCAACCTCCACAGTTTAAAAGTATTAGAAATGTGAGAAGCATGGTGCAACGAATAGAATAATCTAATAGAAACGAAAGTTGCTTACATTTAAAGAGGTCTCTTCTCGTAAAATACTTAAAAGCGTGTTACATAATACTCTAATTGGTAATAAATAGGAAACCCGTGTACCATTCAACTAATAAAGTCGGCAATGTTAAAATTATAAATAATGGCAATCTAAATGCACCAGACTTTATTAAAATTAATGAAAATCCTCTTTATTTTTCAATTTAAATTAGGGCCACTTCTGCTATTAAAATAAATCAAGATTGGTCTACGATAATTATCAGTTACAATTGGATCCATTATTGGAAAACTCGATACAACAGGAAAGCTTTGCTAAACGAAACCACTACAGGACCAACGCATTAAACATGGCGAATTGATAAACCATACAAGTCATCAGATGAGCGCCGGGTTTACAAAATTAAAAGTGCATCATCACCTTGGTGCAATAACAAAGAAACATGATTAAGCTCATGTATAGACATGGACTTGCTGAAGTTCGACTCAAACTTCATATAAATCCCCGAACCTTCCGCGATCCAGATGGTCAAATCGTAGATCAATTCCCAAAAATGCAGATTTATACGCAACTTCGAAACGGTCCTGGCGTGGCCACCCGACCACATGTGATCAACCGGAACGTAATGTTCCTTTAGACCCCACCACTACTCTCATCGATTTCATTGCTGCATCATCCAATACTCTAGTGCTTTACTAATGTGTCCGGGACAAAGCGTATTTAAAAAAATTCTTTTGGAAGGATTTGCACTAGCACCGTCGTCAATGTAGGGACATGTCTTCATGACAAATCCATTAGAAAACATTAGAACCATTAGACCAGCCTCTTTGACTGCAAGGCACTTGAGCCTTTGTGTTGGCCAAAAAACACACGATATAAGGAAAATTAAGTCTAGTCGGTTTCACCAAGAATATGGAGAAATCTTATTACATAATACCATAGTGAGAAAGTTCGATTAGTATGTCATATCTATTAAGAAAAAACTGATCCCATAACAAAATAATTGAAAAACATTTTAAGTTAGTGCTAAAACTAAATAAATTTGTAACGTATTAAGCGACATGCATCTTTAAATTGATTTTTAAAAGGGCAGGAACCTCAGCAATACATGATTCATCATTGGTATCCCGCTGTATTATAATGGTGGTCTTTGCGTAGTTGTCCTACAACAAAAAAGACCCCCATAAATGAAAAATAAACCAAAACTACAGATTGAACAAAAAATTTCTCTTTCACAGAATTTTAAATTTAGCCTTTTATGAGAGTCGCATGTTCTAAGAAAATTAGAGTACTTTCAATCATTAGTTATTATAATTTTAGAACCCCGGGCCTACCGGCTGTGGCAATTTAGCCGAATTTTGATTAATTTTGCCCATCCAGATTGTTTTTACTTTATTACACTTGGAAAATTGGGAGTAATTCTTGAGGAAGGCCGGCTAGAACTCCAGTGTTTCATTAAAGAGTTTTGCTGAAATACTCGGTTCTTTTCGTATGGTGCTAGCAAGTCAATGTTGTAAATATAATTTCAAATTTATGAGAAGCTCCTCCACTACTTCAGTTTCACCACCCTAGCAGCACAAACGAAGAGAAAAGTTACCCAATGCCACACAAAGTCGAAAAAGGACCGATTAGGTTAAGACGAAAACAATAAAAGAAAACCTTGTACGCTGCTTCATTCTCTACAAGATATTTTATTTGGAAAGTCGTAGAAGTCTTCATGACTGAACCGGAAAATAAAACTTCACAATAACGTATTTGCCGCCACACGCCAATAAAGCGCGCACACCCCATCACGAAGCCAAAGAGTGCGTAAAGACACTTTATAAAATTTAAGAATAAAAGCTAGGGTGGAAGTTTCATACATAAACCCCCACCAAACTAACCCGCGCTATAAATGCAGAAAATCTCGAAATGGTGGAAAAAGTCTTATGTCTTCGGTTTCTCTATAAAAATAATCAAGTACATACGTCTCGTATGATTCTGGAGAAAAACCATCAATTCCTAATACAGAAGAATTTTGCATGTTGAATTATTAGACGCATTCATCTAAATTAACCATTGGAGTATGTATATAAATACACCCATTTTTTCGTGGCGATGATCTCGATATTTTGGTGCAGTTTGTGAACTCGCTCAGGTGTAAAGTGTAAATATAAAGACTGGCATTGACCACCTCAATCCAGGAGGTGCTACTTCATGTAATGATAGTGCTCTTCCAAATTTCTAACGGAACATCTGCATATATTACTCTTTCTAGGCTGCTGTGGCGTCATGTGCGTCTTATAGAATCTTTAAAATAGTCCGATAACCTCTAGACGCTTCAAAAGAATGCCATAACTCACTAGAATATTTGGAAACTCTTTCCAGTCTTATCGTCCAGTAGGCGGCGCACATTCCGAGCGTAACACAAGAAAACAGGATAAGAAGTCGAAATTACTCCATTACGTTTACCAAAAATGCCTCTCCGTAGAAGCAACCCCATTATTTTCAGTTTATGATATGTTCTTGTAGATCTATAGGCTGCTAAAACTTTCATAATTGAGTTCCTTGAACAGATGCTCATCAACTTTCTGCTTCCAGTTCGTCTCCACGTAGAAAAAAATGCAATATCACAGTGATTTTAATTTCCCTTAGGAATTGTTTACTGTTGAACAATGTTCAACTACAAGTTGCATAGTACGAAACAAAAATATGCAACATGTCTACTGAAAAAATTCGTGTAAACAAACTGCTTGAGCAAACCAGTAGATACTAGTTATACGAACTAATGAAACATGCGCCCAAGCAGGAAACTATTGTTTGCAGATTGCAGCTCCTTATCTGTCAGGCCGAAAACTTTTCACCTTACCCTCGTACAAATCCGTTTCTTGTTAACTGTGTATCGTCACTTAGTACCAAAAACAAATATATAAGTGCGATACATTTAAAACTAATTGTCTATTCCCTTGACATTTAGAAAGGGTGTTCGGTACTACTGTTGGTGTAACCAGACCATACACGTCATTTTTATTTTCATTAGAATTTGGTAATCCCATATTTTTAATTCGTATTCGGATGGTCGACGTCGCGTGTAGATTGCTACACACTTTCCTGGCTCCTTTAAGTTAAGCATGGAGGTAAATGTAGAATTCAACAGCTAACTGCACCCAGTCACCTTCATTATCCCTTCTAAGCACAGATGGCTTTGAGCGACTTAGTCATCGGCCGCTATTAATATCCGGGTTATCCTCATGCAATTTTTAAAAAGCCTTAATATTAAAATTGGTCGAACTAGAACATACGCAGAATCTCAAAATTTGTGGTGGTTTCATCGTTTCTCCAGTCTTGGGGGACGAAAATCAATGGGAGCAAAATCAGGCGAGGTCAATTTTTGATCATCCGTGAGCACTTTGCGTGCACACTATAATACGCGTTAGTACGTCTTGCGTACAGTTGCTCTACATTTTCTTCACCTCCTGTCGAAATTAGTCTTCCTTCTTTCGAATAGTCATTAACCGATGGATATAAACTTAATCCATTGCAATCGCTCTCTCTTTATGAAACAATTTGCAGTAAAACGCAACACTTCACACTGGAGCATACCAGGTGAAATCCCTAAAATACACAACGCGACTTACAAAGCGCTTTGTCGTACATGAATTGCATTACAGACAATTTTCTTGGAGCTTTTAGTTAAACGAACTGGGGCACCGAGATTTCAATTTCACCCATAGGATAAACGGAATTTCGAAATATAAAAACTAGTCGCTGTAAAATTTTCTTCTCATAATAGGACACATTTTCTCGAGGAAGAAAAATAAGCAACGCGTGGTTGATGGAAATCAAAGTAGCTGCGTTCATTTCCAACAAAGGATAACCATTTGGTGTCTGCAATATCTTCCCGTAACAGAGATGGTGCAGTGAGGGCGAGCATCAGAGGAATCCCACGCAGAGTGTGCACACGAGGTGTGCACATATGGAGTCATTGTGAGAGGTAGTACCTCTACTACCAGTCCGCAGACTTCATTTTCAAATCCATTGTACATCCAGAGACTTTCGGATACTTTGAATTAATCCCACCCTCACAGAACCGGTGCATGAAAGCTTAGAGCAATTACAAAATGCGTGTGCAGTTGCTTCAGTAAGAACATTTATCGTTCCTGCAATCAAAGTCCGAGAATCAGTGACAAAAACTTGTGGGGTGTGCACCCAACTTTCATTCCTTTTTCATTTTCCCCTGATATTTCACAAGTATTTTTTTGCAAAGTAGGCTCAAGAATGCGAAGGCGGTCCGGGTCTCTGCAATATATGACCACACAATGCAAGGTTTACGCGCTAGATCGTTAAAAACCAAAAGACCCAGTGCGTAACCCTTACATAGGCTAATCATCTGCAATTCGTCTGATAAGTCGATCGTAGTTTGCGTTTCAATAGAACAGTCCTGCACAACCGCGGAGCAGGAAGCTACCCTGAGCAATACCTCCCGGCAAATAAAATGCAGACACTTCTGCGGGTAACGCCCTAGTAAATAATGCATTAGCTGAATAAATGCCAACATAGCGCACGGTTCCCTACAAGAAATTGTCCCCCTTTGAATTGTGTGGCAAAGGAAAACCATAAATCGAACCAACAAGAATCCTGTGCTACCTCCCACCTCTCAAATGGTCCTGTATAAATGCAAATTAAGTTTCAAATTATAGCTGTTAGCAAATGTATCAAATTCTTTGAAGTGCCGTTATGAACACCTCAGGCATATATAATTCTCATCATCGGTGTTCAAAACAACAAGAAAATAAAATGGTGGATTAAAACTGTCATGAAAGAGTAATCTAAATTACTATGTATTTTAATATTTTAGTAATTGCTCTGTAACTTTCATGTACATGTTAGGTGGAATGTGCTAAGTCTCGCGAAAACGGGAAGTAGAATTAAGTCACATATGCATACATTGAAAAACTCCAAGGGTTGTACCACACAATCAGATTGAATTAAAATAATAATCGCCCCTTATATAAAAATCGAGGCTACCACCACAATTACAATCACCGCTCCGAAAAGATAAAAATAAAATTCGCTGGATTGGCACTGGTGTTCAGGGCGAGACGGCCATACGGTCGCACGAATAGTTCACTGCACATCTCTTTTTTAACGAGTCACCCCATATTAATTACGTGAGAAATCACGTTGATGAAATTTTGACTGGAAACTTGTGCAAAAATAAAAATATCGACACCCTCTACACGTAACTGAAATACACGTATAGAATGACTCGGCAGGAATCGAACGACAAAAAAATTAATCAAATATTCCTCGTACGCCCTCTTTCACTGCAACCAGGATCACGCAGACGACACAGTAATCCTAGCCAGGGACAAAACCCACAAAAAGCTGCCACTAAATTACAAAACCATCCAGATGAGCTACAAAGATGGTTAACAAAATGGAAAATAAAAATTAATGAAAACAAGCCGGTGCAGTCAACATCAATGGCTTAAATATACCGCAGTCCATACGACCAGGTACTTAGGACTTCACTTGGACAGTAAACTTAATTGGAAAGAACAACTAAAAAGCACAAATATCTCGACTATATAAACCAACTCTCATATAAACAATTGAACCCATCTTCAATAGAGTGCTTGCATCTGATGCAGAAATCAGAGACATGTAGGAAATGACGTTAGTGTGTGTTTAGGCAAGCAATTTGAGGCGATTAAAATTTATATCTTCTGCATCTGCTCTTCATTGGTAGACGGGTTGGTAGATTGATGACATTTGTAGCCACACGCGTACTACTTGTTAATTTAAAATAAACACGTAGTAGGTATGTGGCTTAAAATACCACCATACAAATAACCCTTTTTACTCCTTTCAACCCTTAAAAGATACTCTGTGCGCTAGTTTGCAAGTTCCACGATATTGAAAGAAATTTCAGTTGATCAACGTTATGCAGCCCTGATAAAAAAATACATGGCATGTCGGGCACCAACTCGCACAATTACCATTGAACAACCGGCGAAATTCTACATCAAGCGAAAGGCAGCACAGTAAGGATACTGAGCAACGAGGTCCCCGAATGATGATGAAGCGATAAAACGACAAAAACCATATTGAACATGAGCAAAAGAACACCTACGAACCGTCTCTTACGTCCTAGTTAATTAAACAGTTAATGATGCAATGAATCAAATAAACAAAGAAAATTGAATGTACGGAAGTACGCATAATCAGACACCTCAGAAAACTGGGATCATCATTGATGCTTATCATGCAACTATCCGTTTAAATTAAAATTCTGCGCCTGCTTCAATCAAACCAGTTTATTTCTATTTGAAAATGAACAAAATCTACCTGTTATTCTTGCCGAATATATCTATATCCAGTAATGAAAATTGAACATCAGCGTTTACTCGACGTAGAATGTATACCGTGGTGGCAATACCTGAAGAACGAGTTCTAATAAAATGCCGATAGAACTCACCCTTCAGATACACGCCACCAGCTGTATTTGACAGATTCTTAGATTCAGAGGCGAGCTCGAGGTTCTCGTACTACAGATTTTCCAATTATTGTAACTGTCACACTAATCTCTTACCTACTTTAAATTTAATTAAACAGTGAAAGATGTAATGAATCGACAAGAATAATAAATGTGCGGCAGTATGCATAAACACCTCAGAAAACTGGCTCATCATCGATGTTTATCATGCAGTTCAGTTTCAATTACAATTTTGCGCCTGGTTTGATCAATCCAGTCAAATGGAAATATACTAAATCGGCCCTGTAAATTGAAGACTAGCATTTTCTTGAGGTAGAATGAATAGCGTGGTGGCAATACCCGAAAAACTAGTTCTAATAGTATGCAAATAGAACTCGTCTCTCGGATAATTGCCACCAATTCTATTCCGCGGATTAACAAAACAGTGAAGATGTGGATAATATCAGACGATAACTAATCTAAAGAATAAAATGCAATTTAAAATAAATTCTGAAATTTTCAATATAGTAATTGGAAAAGATGAAAATCGGCAATAAACTGCAACGCATACTAAATTACTCTATGAAGGATCCGCTAATCGGACGTGCTTGTATGGGTAGTGAAAAACGAGACCTACATAAGCGGTCTACCCAAGCAATCTGTAGGTAGCAATTAAAAGACTTAACTCAAGGACGGCCTAAATTCACGTAACGGAAGAGACGCATGACATTGCTGATAAAGCAAATGATCGCAAAGAATTTTTATGTGCTCAAATTCTAAATATTTGAAAATGTCTCGGAAAGGGTTGGTCTATTCTGTAGGAAGGCTTGACAAGTAAATAATATGAAAGATGTGTAGGATTCAGCGTTATCCTTGGAGATCAACGCTTCTATCAACTAACCCCCCCCAACCCACAATTAACTGGAACATATATTATTCAAGCAATTCATAGATGCAGTAATATAAGGTTATGCATAAACCATGCTCACGCTATTTACCACAATACTAATAGTATCTATACTAAAACCACCTTGGGGGATCAAAGAAGTTGGATTATTTAAAACAAGTCGATCACTCAACGTTAAGGTAGTACTACTGCTTTCCAAAGTATCTCGACTTCCGAATATGCTAGTGGCATCATTTGAGACATGTTCAGCAATATACAACACATACCTCCTACAATAATACCAAATGCAGGCTCTCAAGTTTTCGTCTAGCTCATATAAATTCTTCCGCCATATGTAAAATCACAATAAGCGAAATGTAATGTAAACACAGTTTGCAGAAGAATCGTAAATAATATAAACAGGCGAAAAAATATGCACCTTTGACATAAGAATCATAAATGACGCATAAAATTGAAAACCAATGAAAGTCTGAATGAGCAAAAAAACGAAGGTCATAAAAAGCGCTCTACCTAGCATTGGGTCACGTGCAGAAATCAAAACAATAACCTAATAATATGCAGCAGCAGGTGGTGTAAGCAGGGCGTCCTCGGAGGAATCAACTAACCTGAGGAGTACGGCCCAGAGAAACTTCTTGCAAGGCGCCCCAAGAACGCATCCCAGGTTGGTTAATTCCTCCTAGGACACCCCCATTGAATAAAATCCATGCGATCCGCGGTCCGGTTTTCCTGTTTGGTTTGTGGGTTACTGCATGCTTCTATAACGCACCCACGTGTCCCAAAAAAACAAGTAACTGAACCTGACATGTTTTGCTCAGTTCTACCGCTCACTTTCAAATCAGTAATTCATGAGAGAGATGCTTTAGCCGATAAGCCCACTCCTCTAAATTGAGGAAATAGTAGATAAAAATTTGTACACCCTCCAGAACACGATACTTACAGATGTAAGAAGTTAATAAGCGAGAATTGGTCATTTAAAAACAAGAGTTGTTGAAATGATTATCTATGAAAAGAGTATGCAGTGTTTTTTAAGGGAAAAAAGGGCAGATATCTGTCAGAAAACTACATCGAGCGAAAGTTGATTAGGAGCATATCACTGGTCCAATCACATCGATGTCGCTATGCTTCTCTATTGACCAAAGTATCGTTTGCTGCTAACAAATTTAATTTTCTAACCTATTTGCAGAGTGCAACAAAACAAATATGCTACTGCATGGAAATTATGGTTAGTTTAGAATACTATTATAAGCGTCCTACTGTTCAGTAGACAATCCAACTTCCAATGTTGTGTACGGTGTCGATTCGGTAGTGACTGCGTATGGCATTGGTAGAGGAACCTCGGAGTGCAAGAACATCAAATCCCGTTTTTGCACTACGCGGCTCTCAACAATACCACCCACTGAGCATGGCTCCCATATAACATTCTTCTAACAATTAATGCATTATACCTCACTACACAATGCTCTGAATATCCTGGGGTTCGGGTGGGGATTTGTTAGCTGGTGCTCTGGGGTTTCGCAAATCACAAATTTGGCAGAATTGACTATTCGAAGTTTCCATATAAATTCAGTCACAGTTCGCTTTGGATAATTATCCCGAGAGCTCATCATGGGAATGACCCACATTTTGATAGCTACGTCACTGAAATGGAATAGTCCATATATAAATGAACATCGGTGAAGGGCGGTAGAGGCTCCCATTGCAGCGCATAAATTAGATGTTGCGAGTGATAAGACGATTTTTGGAAAGAGATATTTTGATGCACACGTTTGAGGGCGGAAAAAGTAAAGGAAAAAACGACATTTTAAAAATTTAGTGCTATGCGATAGGTTGCGAACACCTCAGATCTGCAGATAATCATCTGCAGGTAATCATCATTGGTGTATTTCGCGTATTATCAATTTCACAATTTTAAACCGGAGCACGAGCTATCGGACATCCAATAAAATCAGAACAAAAACACATGATATAACCTTTAAAGAATGCTCGTATTATATCGTTCGAACAGAAATTTTCAGCGTTATAAGTAACGACAATTCGACGATATCCATTCAACTATCGAAAATAGAAAACAGTACAAATAGAAAAGTACGTAAGCCCACCATATATAGCAGATACAAAATTTCGGATTACTAGCTGGATAGACCCTATAAAATACCATCAAGTCTGTAGAAACCAAAGATTAAGAAAAAGGACTGTAAAAAAAATTCATCGTCCACTAAGTCTCTTGGGTAGAGGATGAATCGTGAAGCTGCCTCACATTTGAAAATCACAAGGAAAGAAAACAGGTTGCGGATGAATGTTCAAACATTGCATTAAATATCAAGAACCTCTGCGAACTTTTGTTCCAACCTACAGCGATTTCCTAAGGCATATATAGAAATAAAACGGGAATTAACATAAAACTATGCGTATCCACTAACCAAAAGTGGTAAAAAGACACTTACCGATTTTCCGCCAGTGCAGTTGGATCAAATCCACCGGATGCGGTTTGTAACCCTCACCCTTCACGGGTCAGACGTCTTAAAAACTTTTCCATGGAGCGGTTTCCTCAAGAGTCGCCTCCATGTCACACTCGCGTTACACTTGTCATTCTCAGTTCGTGCACCTTGGCCCGTCTTGGCTATTTATCAAAACAGTCATTTAGTCTGCCCGCGCCATAAAACCAGAGTCTGCACGAAACAATTTACCCGTTTTTCGCACGCACTAAAACACCCCGCACTTAATTCTGGAATGTTCGCAGCTGTACATCAACACACAGGAGATATTACTAGATCTTTGATCACGATCGCATCGAAGTTAGAAGTTCCAAAATCTGTCGCCTCCTGGCGTCTTCCCGAAGTGTAGCAATTCCACAGCTTACTCAAGGCCGTTCTGTCTCCCACTCCCAACGATATATGATACCACTTATAGAAGAAACTAGAGAAACCGCCATGTAACACTGAGCTGCATGTGCAATTCCTTATTCACCGTATCATGGTTCTACTAAGACTAAATGAATGGTGCCGAAGAAAGACGATTCAAGCTCCGTGTACAGAATGCCGCATTAATTACGGAACATTAACCTCAGAATACCGGATGTGGTTTGAACTTGTTCAAACTTAGGAATTCAGCTTACTAACATAGAATGCATATCACGTAAAACAACCGTTAAAAAGATAAGTTTTCACTTCCTCCAACCATTCATTGCTTCTCATGGAAGCTTCAAATTGACTCACTACAGAACAGCGGTGTCCTGGCCGTTCCACCTGTATGTGAACCATTTCACACTACCAGACTGCTGCAACACCAGCTAACGCATAGCGGATATAGGTTAGTACCATTAGTTGGAAGTATCAAGAATAGATGCCTCCTACTCGAAAAAATATGCCGAAGAGATTGAAAACAAAAATAAGATGCAAGTGGAGATTTGCAACCCACAACTCACAGGCATGAATCTGTCACTATAGGCAACTAAATGGCAAGTAAACCTTGAACAGCAGCCATGTACATGTAACAGACAATCTAGAGCGGAAATCAAAATCATAACTTTTACAGGTGATAGTCGGCTAATTCATAATCAACTTCGTCTAGACAATCTATTAAATATGACGGAAGATGAGATTCAAAAAGAAAGCATAAACATTATTAATGACATTGAAACCCAAAAAACAAGAGATGAAATATCAAAAAAGGCGCTCTTCTTAAAACTAACATTGCAAAAACGGGCTGCAAGTCTTAGAGGTTTGATTATTCAACGCTTGTCATCGTTACTATGGAGTGATTTGATTTCAGTCAAAAATTTTCCAGATATACACAATTAAGAAGGTCGAACGCGCTTTTGCATGTTGATTACAAATTTTTCAGCTAATTTGTATATCCCGACTTCGACAGAGCATCTTAGTGTTTTGGGAATCGTTTAACATAGCAAATATGTAGATTTACCACTCCTTGGAATTCTTGGTTGCTTCCCAGCTAGACCGAGCGCTATGGTGGAGGAGCACGCTCCGAAATAATCCAATATTTATATTAGGACTTATGTTCAACCATTTAAAATTACTTGAAGAGTTGCCAGACTGAGCGAATCACTGTCAGTGACCGACACAATAAATGAAGGACTGAAGGTGCGACCGAGTGAATGAAGAAAGGACTGAAGGTGCGACCGAGTGAATGAAGAAAGGACTGAAGGTGCGACTGAGTGAATGAAGAAAGGAGTAACCGTGCGACCGAGTGAATGAAGAAAGGAGTAACCGTGCGACCGTGTGAATGAAGTGAGGACCGACGACCGACCGTGGCAATGAAGGAAGGAGCGACGACCGTGCGACCGTGTGAATGAAGGAAGGAACGACGACCTTGCGACCGAGTGAATGAAGGACGGGCTGACGACCTTGCGACCGAGTAAATGACGGAAGGAGCGACGACCTTGCGACCGTGTGAATGAAGGAAGGAGCGCCGACCTTGCAACCGAGTGAATGAAGGGGGACGACCGTGCGACCGAGTAATGACGGAAGGAGTGACGACCTTGCGACCGAGTGAATGACGGAAGGAACGACGACCGTGCGACCGTGTGAATGAAGGAAGGAACGACGAACTTGCGACCGAGCAAATGACGGAAGGAACGACGACCTTGCGACCGTGTGAATGAAGGAAGGAACGACGACCTTGCGACCGAGCAAATGACGGAAGGAACGACGACCTTGCGACCGAGTGAATGAAGGACGGGCTGACGACCTTGCGACCGAGTAAATGACGGAAGGAGCGACGACCTTGCGACCGTGTGAATGAAGGAAGGAGCGCCGACCTTGCGACCGAGTGAATGAAGGGGGACGACCGTGCGACCGAGTAATGACGGAAGGAGTGACGACCTTGCGACCGAGTGAATGAAAGAAGGAGCGACAGTTGCTTAAATTTAAAATTAAAATGACAGTAATAGGAAATATTCTACGAGTTTTCCCTCAGTTACAAGTTATTCAATTAAATATCTCGTTTACCAAATTAAATAGCACTTATTAAGAATGTCGTATCTATAAATAAAACAATATGATGTTTAAAAAGTGCCCCAATGCACTCGAAGGGAAGCATAATGCTGGGGATGGGGGAGTATCTTGAGAAACCAGCTCAAAGTTGCATGTTTTTTGAGATTTGAGATCTCCGATCATATTCGTTATCATCGACCCAAAAAAAAACCTTATAAAGACAATGTAAACTCGAAAAACAAACGACTTTCAGCTGCTTGCCTAAAATCACCCTAATCTCTAGAATTATACCCCCCCAGTGCCTCGGGGCACTATCTAAGCGTCATATTTGTGATCAGCAAACCCAAAAATCCCCGTAGTTTAAACTCGAAAAACAAACAAATTTGAGGTTTATCCCAAATTCGCCCCCAACCCCAGGTTTATGCTACCGTCTAAGTGCATTTGGGCACTTTTTAAACATCATATTTGTTAACAGCGACTCCAAAAACTTTTATTCAGACATTTCAAACGCGGAATATGCAATTTTCTAAAATCACCCCCAGTCCAAGAATTATGCTTCCAAGTGCATTGAAGCACTTTCAAAGGTTTTAAAGGATCTCAAAGAGATACTCATGTACAGTTCCTAGAAATTCAGAAAACTGGACTTCAGAACAAGTCAACTTCATAGATTAAAAAAATTAGCTAAAAAACAACTAATACATATTTGGACGACAACCCGGAGTTAAATAAACATATGCTAGACAAAAATTAACCAATACCAATATTGAACTGCCTTTGAAATGGGTACCAATGCAATTAAACAGATCTTGTAACCCGCCCTACACAACGGACTAATCCAATCAAAAATGCAATTTCGGCATTAGAGAATTAAAAAAAAATTATATAAAAATTTCTCTTCACGAAATAAAATAGAGCTTTTTCACCTAATGTGGCCTAATAGAATTAAGAGCTAAAAGTACAAGGAAAGCAATACTAATAAAAAAAAATAGTCGCACAAGTCTTATCCTGATATCTCTAACGAAACTCCAATGATAAGCTTTAATTAAATAAATAATATCAAATGTGTTAATCAGTTGCGTTTGAAAATTTCAATCATTACGCACGTATTCAGAAAACCCGATACATCCAACATTTTTGTAGCATAGCCCAATATTGGAATTGGAAACTGTAAGCCACGCTAAATTAAAATAACTAAAATTGTTGAAAAAATACTTTGTTTACAGATTAAACATCCCGTAAGACTTTCCACGTTACTAATCCTATACAACCAATTCTTCATGGCAAAACGTTCACAATTTACTCGTGTTATAAAAAAAAACAAAATATTGAAAACGTTTTGTAAAGGAACGACTAAAGACAAAATTAAATTTAGCAATGAAAGAAAAGTTCAAAAATAAACCAAAGGAATCGGTGAACTTGTGTTTAGGGAAAGCTAAAATGAACATCTCGGTACCTAAAAGTAAATCGGATGGATGATGTTCACTGTTGCAGAAGTTGCATAGGTAGAGGCACACCACCTACTCGAAAAAAGGAAAAATTGTCGACCCTAAACGGAAGACTAAAACAATTGTAGAATATCTGACCTTTCATTTCAAGGAGTCTTGACCGACGTAGGCTGAACACCATTGGAACACTTCACAATCTAGTCGCCCGACCAACCAAAAGTACGGCCCGAACAAGAATGAAATATGGCCGCTGAACTTGCTACAGCTAAACAGGAGTGGGTAAGTTAAGGCCAACATGCGCACTGCGAACCATCGTAGGGCCAATGGGGTGACGCCATAACGATTCATGGGAATCGCATGCAAAGCAGTTTCGTAGCTGCTTAAATTTTTCCACGAACAGCTGTAACCGTATCAAACCACGTCATTTAATGCTAAATGGCACCTAATACTAGACTAAAATGAAGGAACAGATCATGTTTGTTGAATTCAAAGAATGCAGGCCATACATCGCAAATCAGATAAGAGAGCCTAACAATGCAATAAGCAACGGTATTCGCAACTACGCAAGACGAAATACGTTGGAAATAGTGATAAAGTTTCTTTAAACAGAGAAACCGCTACACGAATGCCATTCGAGTTCGTAGGGGTAAAACTGCAAACAGTACACGAAAAAGGAACTTAAAATAAGCAACAGAGAACAGCAAACTATGAGAAAATAGTATGATCTTGTCCTCGATGTTTAAGTACCAGATTACGCTACGCGTATGTTTGAAATGAACTTCAACCGAAACTACGCGAGTTCAAAATCGTAAAAACCAAAACTAATCGAATGCAAAAAAAAATCTTACCTTTCGTCTAGCCGATGAGAGCTGAAGATCATTAAGCACTACACGAACTAGCCACCTGACGAACGAGAAGTACCGTGGCGAATAAGACTAAAATGTGGCCGACGAACTTGCTGCAGCTAGAAGGGGAATTGGTGAAGTTAAAACTAACAAGCGTACTACGACCATCTTAAAGCAAATTGGGTGACGTCATACAGAATCATGGGAATCACATGCAAAGCACTTTTGCAGCTGTTTACATTTTTGCTGGAACAAAGCGATAGGCATATAAGTAACGTGCATAGATCGTTAATCGACACCTGATAGTGCACTGGAACAAAGGAACACGTTTTCCGAATCCAAAGAATGCAGACTATAAATAACAAATTACAGTGGAGCGAGCAACAATGCGATAAGCAACGGCATTCCACGCTGCCACAGACATTTCAAATGCATGAAATAATAATTGGCGTTTCCGCCGAAATCGCGACAACATTCGAACGGCAACGAAAAATATACGACAATACTGGGAGAAACCCCGATTCAGTGCCATCCAAGATAAACGAATCACGCACCCTTCGCTTAGCTTAGCCTGGTGAATCTAGAAAAGAACGTAACTGAATGACATAGGGGTAAGTCGACTTATTAGCTCCCCCAACCCCCTTCAGAACTACAATCGCGCCAATAAGCCCATCATACGAATTTCTTAGCAATAAAATATCTTTAAGAAAGATCAGAAGCGCTTCGCTTTCGGTAAAGATTTTGAAATAATTAAATTTTATAGGCTAAACGTCCATTCAAGTTGATTAAAAATTAAAATTTATTAAACCACAAAATACTTCCCGATGGGCTACCTACAAGTCGCCTGGCGATGAATACAATGGTAGGCAAAAATCGCAAGTCCCTACATAACCTACATCTCATCACGCTGTAGTGATAAAAAAATCATAATTTAAACGCTTGGTGGGGGGTAAAGAAAGCGAGATTAAACAAATATATTAATAAAAAAGTTAAATCACCATAGTCATCCATAAATATTTTCGATGTTTCTTGAAAGCCTCTGAACCCGAAAAAAATCGCTACAGCACAATTTAAAAAAATTTAAAATAGACATCGCAGTTTCTAAATAACTGGAACCAAAGGACAAAAACGAAGATTTGTAAATAATTTAATTTACGGATTTATTGGCAAACCCGCAAACAACGTACACGAAAAGGAACACAATCTTGACCTTGTTCAAATTCGTAAATAATATACAAACGCACAATTACGTTACAAATTTGATACCAAACAAAATCGTAAAATGGCCGACCTTAAGCAAAAGCGAAAACTAAACAAAATTGAATGCGAAAATCTGACCTTCCATCCCAAGGAGTCCTGAATGATGTGGACCGACTTCCAAAAGGGAGTCGCAACGCTCCACCAACTAACCACTCCACTAAACACAATTACAGCCCGAACAAGACTGAAATATGGCCGGTGAACTTGCTGCAGCTGGAAGGGGAGTGGGTAAAGCTAATTCAAACATGCGCACTGCGGACCAATGGAGCGACGACATACCGACAGATTCGTGGGAATCGCATGCGACAGGGTTTCGCACCGATAAGCTTATCAAGTGACGTAACCGAGTGTTAATTTGCAGCCGATAAATTCCCTGGAATAAAAGACCAAATAATATCTTTGGAGCTCGAGGAATGCAGACCATGGATGACGCACTAGAGCGCATAAGGCGATAAGCGACGCTATTCGATGCTGCCACGATCATCGCAACTACATGCCATACTAGTGTAGACATTTCCGCCAAAATAATGATCATTATCAGCGAAGTTTTGGTAAACCCTGATTCCGTCACAGATCACGCATCCTGGTTAAAATTATATAAATAAAATGAACTCGCCCGACTTAGTTCCTAACTATTAACCGATTTTTGATTCTTGGAAGAATTTTATAATCACAAAAGCAGTAAGAAAAATACGGCGTTGCTTAAAATCGAATAAGTTTTATCGAAGTCCTTAAAAATAAATGATTTGGGTGGTTTTACATTCAAATACCGGGTGTCTAATTAGGTCCTTCAAGCCCTGCGCCGACTTGCGAGGCCAAGTGCATCTAGGCCTAACGAAATGAGCACTCTTTATCAGGGCCGATAAACAATTTATTTCGAGGCTACAGTTTTGAATGCGATTTTAAAATATTATTTTGACGGTATCACAATAAAAGTTGTTCAAAAACCTAACCGATATATAAGGCTACCTAACAATCAGTTAAATTGTTACTTTGCCATTTTCATACACGTGGGGAATTACCATGAACTACCTACGAATAAAATGCCAAAGACGCGAACATAACCCAAGAACCAAAAATTAGTAACAGCAAAAAGCGCACCATGACAAAATAGCACAATCTTTTCCGTCTTCAAATTAGTATAATATACAAGGTACGCCATTGAGCTGCAAAAGGCTTAAATTTTACTTCAACCCGAATCGAATAAGATCAAAATGATAAAATGGCCGACCCTAAACGATACCAAAAACCGATCAATTGAATACAAAAAATCCTACCTGGAAACCCAAGGAGTTCTGGCCGATGAGCGCTGATCATGGACCAAGTCGCAACACTCCACCAACTAAGCAACCGACCAAAACTACCGCCCAAACAAGAATGAAATATGGCCGTCGCACTTGCTGCAGCTAAAAGGGGAGTGGGTATAGATAATTCCAACATGCGCACTGCGAACCAGCTTAGGGCCAATGAGGCGACGCCGTACCGATTCATGGGAATCGCAAGCGAAGCAGTTTCGCAGCTGCTTAAATTTTTCCACGAACAACGATAAGCATATCAAGCAACGTCATTTTGTACTAATTGGAACCCGATAGCCCGCTAGAACAAAGAAACTACGTGTTGGCTGTAAGGAATGCAAAAATTCCGACAAAGCGATAGCAATGGTATTCGACGCTGCCACAAACAACTTAATTGGATGAAACAGTAGTAGGCATTTCCGCCGAAATCGTGGAAATATTAGGACAATAGAATTTGGAAATTGCTAAGCTGTTGTACATCAACGCGTTTTGTCTTAAAGAAACTACAGTTCAGCTAAGACAAATCGCGCACCCTCCGCTTAGCCTGGTTACGTTCATAAAAATTAATTTTGCCGACTTACTCCGGGAACCATATTATAATTGTATTCGTGCTTATTAGAAAGCTGTAGTGAAAGTTCAGAAGCACAGAAATAAAAAACCGTAATTTGTCCCAACTCTACATTAAAGAGCATTCGTAACTAATTATTGGCGGTAGCACTCTAAGGGAGGCTCCATTGCAGTTTTTCATTACAAAATTTCCCGCCCATCAGATGCGATGGATGTGACCGATTAATAAACTGATGCACTGGAGTAAATGAACGAGACGAAAGAGACGCAGGAAAAAAAGTTATTATAGCTCTTTTACTCTAATTATTAAACTAACATCGTATCACTGATCAAGATAGAGGGGATTAACAAGGACTGGAAAGTCCCATTTGATACGCAGTATTGGATACTTCTTTCTTGAAGCCCCATGCTATATGAGCAGTTCCGCTTTTGATGCGAAAGTTGATTATGCCGTTATTGCCACCTTTGTGGATTATTGCAAAATTGAGAACCCATTAACCCTAGCGAGATCAATATACGTTACCGCCCGTGAACGATCATTATGCAATTAAAAGGGCCAGATGGCTTCATTACTTTGTTTTGGGTTAAGTCGGTTGCAGAAGCTTAAAAAGCAGCCTGCCTGGCCTCTACTAGGAAGCATTTTGCCTCAAGAATAACTGCAAACTGTCGTTTTCATACGTATAAAATTCATTAACAATTTCGAAACTTGACTAATCAACCAAACGATAATTACCATCTCAAAGAAGGCATCAACACACAAATGCGAAGAATAATAAGCTTATCACGCATCAAAATACTGGTAAAAACAGTTCAAAAATAATAGAAATGAGAATGGAGGAAAATTTGACCAAAAGATTAACACTGGCCTCCCTAGGTATTCTTATAATGAATGCACTGGATACAATGATCAACATTTTCTTTAGTGTCGATTTACACCCTCCACCCTGGCCAACCTAACATTCCAGCAAAATTCGTCCTACAAGGGGTATTTTGAAAATGCGCTTCATCTTGGGCGATCTTAAATAAATAATAAATGTAAAACTACCCTCTTTTCCAAAATGAAAGCTGAAAAACAATGTCCAATAGTTGAAAGTTGAGTAGAAATAATATAAACTATTAAACCGCCAAGTGCTTTCCGGTAGATCACTTAAAAATTGCCATCATAGTAAATACAATAGAACGCGAAAATCCTGGTCCCAAACTATAATAGAGAAGCATACATCGTGAAATAGAAAACTACGAGAAAATTCCTATAAATAGATACAACTAACGTATATTATGAAAATAAGAATGCTAATGAAAACTACCGGTGGGTATAATTTTGTTGGGTAGAGCATGAATACCGATTCCAAAGCTAATGGCAAACGCTTTCCTTTCAGAGGACCTTGCGATTAAACATTGCAGCGCCAAGATATTTTCACACAAGCGGCGAAGAAATAATTATTGAATCAAATCTTGTAATCACAATTTCTTAATTAAAAAATACGATTACAAAAAGGAAGCAAGTATTACAACAAAATAATCATTTTTCGGGAGATACAAAATTCTCCCTATACTGATAAGTTAAAAATAAAGAAAACGCTTGGTAAAGGCATGATAAAACATGAAAATAGTAAGTCCATTCTTTCAGTCGATAAAAAATAAGAATTATTCTACTAAGAAGTTCTTAAAACAGGGGAATGCAATACGACTTTATTGGTAAAACTGCAAACATACACGAAGAGGAACCAACAATTTTGAACAGCGTACGATATAAGAAAATAGCATGATCTTGTCCGCGCTCAGTACTCGATACGCTGCGCTGATGTCTGAATTGGAATTCAGGCAAAAGCTCGAAAGTTCAAAATCAAACGCAAAAAAATCTGACCTTTCGTCCCAAGTAGTTCTGGTCTATGCGAGCTGAAGGAACACAGTTATGCAGTCCCAACACTTCACCAACTAAGGCCGATCAGACGCACCATCCGAGCAAGACTAAAATATGGCCGGTGCACTTGCTGCAGCTAAAGAGGAGTGGGAAAAGTTAACGCCGACATGCGCACTGTGAACCATCCTATGACCAATAGGGGACACGCCATTACAACGTGCATGCAAAGCAGTTTCGCAGCTTACATTTTTGCACAGCGATAAACCTATCAAGCAACGTCATTAAGTGCTAATTGGCAACAGATAGCCCGCTAGAAAAAACGAACAGATCATGTTTGACGAATTCAAAGAATGCAGAATGGCAAATTAGCACCGGTATTCGACGCATGAAATAGTAGTCGGCATTTCCGCCAATTAGTGATATCATTAAAAGAGCAGCGAATTATGGGAAAATACTGATTCATTGCCAGCCAAGGCGGATCGCATCGCGCATCTTTGCTTAACCTGGTGAAATTCAAATCAATTTATTTTCCCTAACAATAACTCGGATTTGCATTAAAAATTTGTCATAGAAAGTTATAATGACATAGCCGAAGTTCAACACGGGCAAAAACGAATAAATTAGGATTTAATACGAATTAATTGACAAAGACGCGAACTCCAAAAAGAACCGAAAATTTATAACAGCAAAAACACACCATGATAACATAGCATAATCTTGTACTTGTGCAAATTTTTACAATATACAAGTACGCGATTATGCTGCGAAAGCTTAAATTTGACTTCAACCAAAACCGATTACGATCAAAATCATAAAATGGCCGATCCCAAACGAAACCGAAACCATTAAATTGAATGCAAAAAAAAACTGACCTTGCTTCCCAAGAGGACGAGGATCTTCATGGAGACGCAACGCATCAGCAACCATACGATCACCCACCGACAATTACCGCCCGAACAAGACTGAAATATGGCCGGTGAACTTGTGCAGCCAATAGGGGAGGGGTAAAGTTAATTCCAACATGCGCGCTGCGAACCAGCTTAGGGCCAATGACTCAACGCCGTACCGATTCATGGGAATCGCATGCAAAGCAGTTTCGCATCTACCTAAATTTTTCCACGAAGAGCGATAAGCATATCGAGCTACGTCATGTAGCGCAACTGGGCCGACAGTGCGCTAGAACAAAGGAATAATGTTTGTTGAATGCAAAGAATGCAGACCATAAATGGCAAATTAAAGTGGGACGTCCAACATGCGATAGCAATGGTATCCGACGCTGCCAAAAGCATTCCAGTCGCATGAACAATCGCATACGCATTTCTGTCGAAATCGTAATAAAATTATAATAACGGAGTTTGAGAACTGCGATCCTCCGCATGGCCCGATTAAATTCAAATTGATTTTGCCGACTTACTCTGAGGCAGTTGCTTTTAGATTCGTACAAAGATTTTGCGTTCAAGGAGATAAAATCGGAACTAGATTTCGGCGCGCAAGAAAAGCGTACAAACCTAATTTACTATGAAAGGCAAGTTGGGCTTAGTTTAGGTTTCAGCGAACCTATTTTCGTAATGTTTTTTATGACCATACACATTGCTGTCCTTGTTGTCAAGTTTGCCGAAAAAATGCTTACTATGGTCATAAAAACATCCGAACTGTATCCCTAACGAACTTTAGCTACCAAAGTTCCCTAAAGTTGGGAGGGGTGTCGATCGATCGATTTAGTCTCTTCTGCTAAACGATTTTAAAGTCCGCACCGCAGTAAAAATTGGCTAGCACCACGATTTTAAAAAATTTTAAAAAATCATTGGAAGAACTAATACTGCAACAAAAACTAAGTTCAATCACATGAGAATTTGTTACAAACTGAGCGTTCCATTTACAATAAATTTAATTCGACTGGCAAAATTCAAGCAAACGATGTCAACGCGATGCACTGATAAAAAAATCTTATTATAACGCTTGGTAAAGGAGCACGAAAAAAACGAGTCAATTCTTCTAAACCATCATTAAATATTAACAGTTCCTACTAAATCCCGATGCCGAAAGCAATTACTGCATGCAACTTGAAATGCCGAAATAAAAATTTAGTTAATGAAAGTTACATTATACTCGGTGTAATTCTTCATCATGGGCTAAACGAAGATGTTTAAATAATTTAAGAGCATTACGAATTTATTCCGAAGACGCCCACATCCGAAAAAGTAACAAATTAGCAACAGCGAAAAGCATGCCGTGAGAAACAGCATAATCGTGCCCTTGTTCAAATATGCATAATATACAAGTACACGATTATGCTTCAAAAAAGCTAATTGTATGTAAAAATCTGACCTTTCATCCCAACTGTCCTGGCCGACGGAAGCTGAACGCCACCATGGAGCCGCAAGGCACTTCCAAACACACACACCGCCCGAACGAGACTGAAATATGGCCGCTGAGCTTGCAGCTAAAAGGGAAGTGGGCAAGTTAAGGCCAACATGCGCACTGCGAACCATCTTAGGACCAATGAGGCGACGCCAAACGATTCGTGGGAATCGCATGCGAAGCAGTTTCGCAGCTGCTTAAATTTTTCCAGGAACAGCGGCGATAAGCATATCAGCAACGTAATTTAACACTAATTGGCAACTGATAGTGCCCTCGCACAAAGAAACAGATCATGTTTGTTAAATCCAAGGAATCTGACGCTGCCACAAACATCAAAATTGCATGAAATATTAGTAGACATACATTTCCGCCGCAATCACGATGTAATTAGAAAGACGCTAGGTTAAATTCAAATAAATAAAATATATTGGTCTTATTTAGTTACTGGGTAATGTGATTCTTGAAAAGAAAATCTTTCCTTGCGTATTATCGCGGTATCAGCGCGTAGAAACAATTTTATTTGTATACTCTTCACCCCTAGCGTTAAATGATGCGGTTCCATTTGCATTTATTGGAATTGGATAGTTTGGTCCTTCGAGCCCGACGGCGACTCGTGAAACCAACATATTTGGGCTCGGAATCCCGTCCTATGCGTTAAAACAAAATAATCAATGCAACTTTGTCTATTCTACCGGTAATTAACGTTTCTGACGATTTAAAAGCACAAAGTTTAAAAACGCCAGTTAATTAATAACAAAGGGATACTAAAAAATTGCTAAATTGATCATTTCAGTTGAATCGAAGTGATAAAATCCAAATTCATTTATTATCAGTACGTCGGATGGTGAAACTACATGAAACTATTAGCAACATCCTTATAACGCGCCAATACTCAGTCCCCTAGAAATACTGTTGCGGGGGTACGAACATTCAGTCTGCTTTTAGGGTCTATAAGGGTCATTAATAGAACAATGTCGCAAAAAATGCTTCCGCCCCCGCCGCGAAAAGAACTCTCGGCAGTTACATAAACGGTGTAGTTCCATTGTAGTTGGAATTGCCACAAAATAAGGTATTAATGCAATGTCAAATGAATCGGAACAGTTCGAAATTATACTGAGGAACAAAAGCAAGAATTTGCTCCGACTGCAGATTATACAGCATTCAGAACTAATTAGTGCGGCGGCACTCACAATTATTAAAGCCATCGCAACCTTCAAAAGCGGTAGCGCTACAAGGGAGGCCGCCGCTGCAGTTTTTCATTTCAGCCACTTTGATGCTCGATGTCGAGAGCCTTTCAAGTTGTGCACCCCATGATATCATATATCATTTTAAACTACAAACAGAAAGGAGATGCTTATTGCTGAAAAATTTAGTTTTATATAGTTTCATTGCCATGTGTTGCCATACTGAAACAAATAAAATTGTTGCATTCAATCGAATTGACGACGCTTTTTATTCTAATTATCGAATCATCCTGGTATCATCGACTTCCAAGTCTACCCGTATATTCAAGGCGCAGTATGGTGAACTAAGATTTCCCATTGTACGAGAAGTTAGGTTTTCGATTAGCGGAAACTTAAGCTTGTGAGGATTATTAACGCACATTAAAGAAATGAACGCACTTTTCGCAAAAACCTACCAAATCCCAAATCTGACTCGTCTCGTAGCCAAACGCATCAGAACGCTGTTAATTCAGTCATCCATCTAAAAAAAAGCATTCAGTCCTAAAAAACTTAAAATTATTCCCATTTGTAATCTTACAAAAAACGAACAACGTGCTAAAATTGAAAAGCAGAATTAATAAACTTTTTTGGTGATCGCCTAATACCGCTACACTTTGCAAACCAGCTAAAAATGATCGAAAGCGGAATTTGGGGCCACCTACAACTAGTTTTTAGGATTGCCAAGGAACAATGGCGAAGAAGCGAAGAAGAAAACAGACTAAAAGAAAACTATGTGCTTCTTGCATCACCAATTAATATTACCAGAACGTTTGGGGCGGTTCAGTTTATATTAAGAAATTCATAGGAAGTTGGTCTAACTACCAGCAATTCCCAAAGGTCAAAGCAAGAGGAAATGTTTTATTGTACTACAAACAGCCCAGAAAACAGCAAAATGTTCCTACATCAAAAACTTGTAGGATCTCAAAAAATAATTTAAGGTTACCCTGAATGACTACATGAGGCGGAAAATGCCGACGAAAGCTATGCAAATAGTGGATTTGAAAAGGTAAGTAGTCAAAAAGCTCCAAAGCAACTGGTGATGCTTTTGCAACTTTTGAGGGCTGGAAGAAAGAATTGAAACCAACCCAAAATGTAGTTCGATATAATGGTCATTTGCGAGGAAAATGCAGAATTCTTTAATACTGAAATACAAGGAAAACATCAAAATTTCTTCGGTTGTTTGCAAAGTTTCAACTTCAAAAGTATTTTTAAAAATGCAATTTAATGCTGCTCACCGACCCTAGTTTTATAAAAAGCAGACTCTCCAATTTAATGATCATTTGAGTTTCGTCATGAATGTACAAGAACAATCCGAAGCTCATCTAAAATAAGGGATGTTGCTAAATCTTAACTTTTCACGAATAGCGCAAGGTTAACGCGAGATCCATCGTTTTCGAGTACAATACAAAGACGCGCGATAGTGAAATTAGTAGTTGCACTATGCAACGGCTGCGCATAATTAACAATAGACTTATGAGACAAGAGAACTACCAGGAGACGTCCTAATGAATTGAAAATGCTAATTCCAAAAGAAGCCAATTCATGTGAACCAACTAAATTTTACATGTCTCGGAAATCTTCAAAACACCAAACGAATAAAGAACAAATGGAAGAAATCTTAGAAAAGATGAATTTAGGTATACACAAAGAACAGAAATGGTCCCGAGACGAATAATACAGTTGGGGTGGCTAAGAAAAAGATTGAAAGTACCTCTATTGCCTTATAGGCATCCAGAGCGTTTTAGACTTTTAAGACTATTTTTGAATAGTGGGATTAAGAAGATAGACCAGCGATACCCAATCTATATGAAAACCAAGTAATTTAAATAGATATAGATAAGCAAGAACCAATAAGTAAAGAACGTCATCAGCTAGGGAATCTTATAATCACGAACAAGAAATCAAATGCGGAACTTAACAAGGCCATAAGATGAGTTCCTGCTAGCACGAAATAAAACCTTGTAAAAACCAGGAGTGCAGTGTACGACGACACACGTACAGAACTCTCGTGAAAAATGGACATACAAAATAACAAATGAAGGAGGAATCTAAAGAGTGAAGCAAAAGATCAGCATTGTAGATAACGTCAAATTCCAGCAGGACAAATGCTCTCTGCCTCAAATCTACGGCCGGGACAATCTGGTTGTGCAAAAATGGGATTGTGTTCTTAAAATGGCCTGCAAAGAACTCCATATCACAACCCCATTGGATATAATAAAGAAGAATAGTACGATGTAACTAGACTCCTCCAGAATGCTCTTCGTCAAGATCCTTTTCTTCTTCTACTGGAGTGTCCTGTTATTTTCCGCCACTATTCCTGTAATGTGGATGATACCCAGTTTTCTCTCCAACTTGTTCGTGGTCTTCCTAGTCGACGTTTGTAGTCTTCTTTTTTTTTGACCATTGCGCTGATCTTTCAGGCGACTTTGTCCTTTCCCGACGTCCATTTTAACACGTCTTAGATTGAACATTCGTCTCGTAATTGTTTCGCTTCTTGATCTCGTAAGGTAACCCCTTGTATTGTCTCGAGTATTTTCGTTTCTGCCTCTCTTAATATTTTGGTCAAGAATGAAACAAACGATAAACAAAAAAATGTTGCGACGAGTACCTATGTCGGAATGAACTTTTTCAATGAAGGCGGCAAGGTTAACACAATGCTGCTATTCGAAATATAATGTATAGTTATAATCTCCAATCACAAATAATCAAAATTATTTTGATTGATATACGGTGCCTACTATTGTACATCACATTGTATAGAGATGAAGTAAAACGGGACGAAGCATCTTTAACGTAATGAGGGAAACCCGAAGACTATGTTCCAAAACGCAATTTTAGCTCCAATAAAGGACCATACAGTTTCATTTAGGTTGAAATGCAAACGAGAGCTTTTATTGCAGCTTCAAGTAGCTTGGTTGTGCCATCACTAAGAAGTCGCTTCGAAAAACCTCTGAGAGCCGGATGGATTCAAAATTGTTCATCTTAAAAATTGTACATTAAACCTGCAACCACATGTTATCACCCTCTCATTTTAGAATGGTAGTACATATTTCCGCAAATCTATTTTGCATAGTTCATATCACTATCTTGAACCTAAACTTAAACATGTCGGCATGAAAGAAGCAACGCCAATAAATCATTTAAATTAGAAGTAAATGACGTTAGGCAGTTAGGGTGCGGTGCTGCTGAAATTCTTCTACAGAGCGTAAACATGGCATAAACACGCCGCCTTAAGAAGCGCAAACTAAAAAAGGTAAAAAATATAGTCATTCCAAAATTCAAAATAACGATGCTAATTGGTTATTGTAGGATCGTGGGATCGTAGCTGCAAGATGGTGCACGTGACAAAACGCGCAGTCTTATCTGCGCCCGCCAGCTCCGATTCGCCAGACAAGCGATAGTAGCAAAACCGACGCCCAGGAGCCTTATCGCCGATGTTGTTTAGCCAATTGTTAGTCAGCAAGCCCACCCGGGTTGCAACGGCCAGCATGACTCACAGGATGTGACGACGAGCGAACAAGAAGCCCTTTGTTTGAAAACATCTTTTGCTGAGCAACACTTTAATTGGTTTGGAAATAATCTCCAGTTATCGCACCGAGACAACAATAGACATTTGTTTCGTGGCACCTTTGAATCATTCGGTGCACGCAGCACTCGCTCTATTATTAGTATGCATAAAGATTATCGACATTTTTAACATAACTATTGATAGGTAATTGATCTCTGGAGGCATAACGAAAGTAACTTCGTACAAGAGGCAAGTTGGAAAACAAATTATAGCTTCAGCAAAGAAGATTATAAATTAGTAATAATGAAGTGCTGTGTCTTCAACTGAAGGTAATTAGCTGACGGGGTGAAAATAACTGCCTGTAGTTCGTGCGCACAGAATATTAAGTATAGTCGCTGTCCGCGTGAGTCGAATCGGTTTCAAGTTGAAGTTTAAGCTTGAAATGAGTTTTCTAGCCAGCCCCGAAGACGCCTCCCTTACATTACAGGACAAGGGAACCTGACTGCTCTAGATAAAAACATGGGGCCGGCGAAGAGATTGCTCTGTAAGCAATCGCAGAACGAACTTAAAAAGACCTTTCGATTTCGATTTCGAATTTCGGGAAAATTCGAAATCGAATATCTCGAAAATTATTCGACGTAGAATTTTTTCGGATTCATTTTCGAATTCAGCGTAAAATTGCCTATAAGAACCACATTTAAAATCGTAATGTCGAAAATGTTCCCGAAATTCGAAGTCGAATATCTCGAAAATTACTCGAGATAGAAATTTTTTAATTTCGAATTGAATCAGCGTGAATCTTCCATTTTCAAAATTTAAAAAATCTCAAATTTTGTGACGGACCGACAGACAGACAGAATTCAGTAACGAACTTTTTAAATTCGTTGAAAAGAGTGTTGTTGACGTGGGTATTTTGGCTGGCAAGAGCCCTAACTGAAACTATTAAGGCAGTTCAAGCTAACAAGACCCCCGCGATCGTCGATTCAAAAAGTTGTAGGGCTTATTTACAAAAAATCTACAATAATTACGCCCCAAATTAGTGTACCCCTCAACTACATTCAATTTTACTATAAATTACCAAGCTTAACGGGAGCAAGCAACATTTGTAGATTGTTTATTACTAGGCCGCAGAGTGTCTATTTTGAGAGGTTTAACAATCATAGTTATAAGCTACTTTTAATGTAAACGCTTCAATGTCTTCATTAATATTAGGTCATCTAACCTTGTGCAGTTAGGATTGCAAATTATATATTTAACTTATTCAAAGGCATCCCGGAATAAAATTAATACTTTTTTCATTGATCGAGATTACTCGTGGTTTTTAAATGTGAAAAGAAAACTGCAAGATATCCCTAAAGTTGTAATAGCACGGAATGAGCAATGAATAGGTGAAATGAATAGGTAAAAACCTATCAAAAATAGTCAAAAGCATAATTAACCTAAATCCGTTTGAACGCCTGAATTTCAAGCATAAAAACAAAAATAAGAACAGAGAAAATATAGCCAGCAGATAAGGAAGTTCATTCTGCTTGAATCGCAACACCCAGCTAACGTTCAAAATTATAATAGAGAAGACAATGAGGGACTACACTTCTAAATACGACGAAGAAGCGCTGCTGACTTTCCTAATTTGGACAAGATGCAGTCACATCATGCAGGTGAAAGACAGTTTCTTTCCTAACCGATCCGCCCCCGATCTGTAATCAATACCAAGTGTCTGAAAAAATGACCGAGTTCAACATTATCAGCCGCCTCTGGGTATTTCGGATATGAGAAAGGCATTCGATCGATTCGACTTACAAAGGTAATGTACAGGTTGTAAATGAAAATACACTGGACGAAATTTCAGAGAGCAAATAAATCGACAGGAAGCATGCGAATCCGACAAGAAGGCTATGCCTTATCATTTTTTCCCCTGCTATGGATAGAGTAAAATAAGAAATTTACCCTTGCAAAAAGACCTCTGCATATGCCGTGCGGACGATGAAGTCCTAATTGAGGAATTTGCGAACGACCTGTAGCGTTTTCTACACAAATTCGTGCCAACAAGATATAATATAGAAGACTCGGCTGATAAAACCAAATGAATGGTAATCATACTTTTTTTTGTTCCGCACTTACCAGCACTGCAGCCTCAAGGAATTATTGTGCTTACTATCATGCACATAATACTAAGACATCTCACACACCTATGGGTTGAGAGCAATTATCTTCGACCACCGAATCAACGCGTTCCTAATCATACCCATAGAACCGACTCCATGCAAGCTTGAGATGAGAAAACTCAAGGGACGGGTCTCGAACTGCTATATCTGGGAGTAAGTGCGTCAGCGACCACAAATTAAAAATATTGCAACTTTCCAAATTAACTTAAAAGAACAAGTATTTCCAACATAAAAAAGACTATGATTAGGCCCATTGGAGATCTTTGGAGCGAAAGATATCGCCAATGACAACAAAATCATTAAAACACCCTACCATAATAAATCAGATGCTAAAAGGTGGTGCAGCAAATCACAAAAAAAAACGGCGGCAAGCTAGACTTCAGCATGGAAGGAAATTACTTAATGAATGCTCGAAGATACATAAAAAGGAAGAAGAAAGGGAAAATGAGTACCATATATGACGACCCTTCTGTGTGGGCTTCCTGATCGATCATAAAGAAGTGTCCAATAGTATCGAAACACGGGTAATGCAAAATTCAGGAAGGAATGGAAGAAAGAATAGGCCATAGATTTGATAGGGTGCATTTACCCAAAAATCAATGATAATCAAAGAAACGGAAACAACAAAATAAAAACTTCGTAAATACCCTTGAAGATGAATGCAAGTTTGAAAATTGGAACGGACAAGGAATCCGTAAATGAACCGAACTAGCAAAAATGTGAGCGTTTTAGTTCCTCCAATGAAGTTGTAAAGTGTTAAAAAGAAAGGTTAACGTTTACAATAATGATAGGGTTGGTACACAAAATCGTAAACTTTTTTAAATTGGAAAATATTGTGTGGAAAAGTATTATCCGATATCGAAGATGAAAGACCTAAAGTCCACGTAATAATCGCATAATGGCGGACAAATAAACATAAGTAAAGAAGTGCAACATCCTTTAAAATCAAAAGGAAGCGAGGAAAAAGAATTTGCGAGACAAAGGGCACTACCAGAACAAGCACCAAGATGGGTACTTCTAAAACAGCTCGTGAAATTACAACTGCTACAAGCTCCACAACGTTGAGCAACGCGCTTCAACAGAAAGCACGATAGGATCGGACCGACAGATCAGAAGGATAAGGGGGGAACGTAATTTATTCTGGGGAGAAAAACCAATTTAAATGAACAGGACAGGATTGCATTTTGGAAATAACCACGCACATCTCGAACATCAAAGTGATAGGATCCGTTATGGTTTAGGTTGGTAGAAGGTATAATGACAAAACCAACATTCTTTTGTCAGGACGATCGACAACTGAAATCAAGAAATCTTGGAAAATACAGATCACCAGTGCATGACAATGTTTTGGTTTTTCCAACAAGATAATGGTTTCAAGGATTATCTTCATATCATGGTTCTTTATATAATCAAAAATATTTTGATAATTTCATATCTATAAATGTAATGAAATCGTCTTTCGAGAATGGGGCAATATGCCATACGAATTTATTGAAAATTGTGTAACACATCTAATATCCATAAATGGTTTTAGGAATGTTTTCCTTGCACGGGGTGTCGCAGATGAAAAAAGCACTTCCTGCAATTTTGAATTGATTGCAATTTAGTTGCGAATATTCGTTTCCAAAACTCTTGCAAGATTTACATTTACAACATGTAAAGTGCATGCAATGATATTTTTGTGGAAAACTGCATGAGAGGGAGAATAATTAATACAATGCACAGATCCTAAACCAAAAACCTTGGCTGTGGAATGCGGATGCTGTGAAACGACACATCTAATGTGTAAAATAATGTCCGGAACAAAGAAATAGGATTGCAGAGAAGCTTAAGCTTACATCCAGAAGTGGACCGAAGAAGGCTCAAACAGCCACAAAAATGTAAATATACATCAAAATCCGCCTAGAATTTTTTAATGACTGCTCATTACAGTAATCTCGTATAAACAGTTCTAAAATTATTAAGATAGACAAAACTGAAACGGAAAGTTGGAAAATGCATTGGTGAATATGTCATCCAACAATATTCCGATAAAACCCCATTGTTAGATGAACCACTACATGAACTAATGAGAAGTTTCGTAATGTGGCTAAAAAATATTAACTACTCAGCTACATGAAATCCTTTGTACCATAGTCTCATAGGGAATATATTGCAAACATTGCTATATGACTCGACTAGATATTTCGCCAAGAAAAAGCAAGAACACGCGGCTTCGTGACCACCCCTCAGGTTGTCTATCGAAGAGCTACGGTAAATCTCTTCGCCCATAAATTATCGAAGACTCCTTGGGAGACTACCAAGAAATAATAAATTAAGTAGATCGCATTCTGAATTAGAATTTTCACGATAGCTGGAATGATCACCAGAACTAGTCTGCTGAGATGTAGGTTGACGCATATAGCGAAGCATTGAAAGAAAATTAGAAGAACGAATGAAGGTCGACTATGAACGCACATATGACGGCATAACGAGGCCGGAGGCTACAGCGCTTGTAAATGATGAACGACATTCCAGCAAAGCTTTAGCAAATCGACCAAACTATTGAAGATTGGTCGGGTCCTTAGCACGCTATACAAATCAAGATCCAGCATTAATCACAAGAATTGCGGTCGGAGATGAGACCTTTGTATATAATTTCACTCGCAAGAATAAGAAGGCGCGGTGGAACACATCGAAAAAATCAAAAGCGCATCATCTTCGATTGACAAAAGCACGGCAACCACCTGAAATTGTCACTAAATTCCGAAATCGGATATGCACCATCGAGTACTGAGAAGCCTTCCAGATAGCTTTTTTGTCGAAAAAAACCTGTTTCAGTCTACGGATGGGCAATACTCTCATATCGTTCACTAGTGAACTTCCACAATTTCCTAAAATTGAAGGCATGTGGGCGGCCGCAGGTTCAATAATAAGGGCAAACTAACAGCTACCACCGACTTGAACCTAGTGGTCGAATTTTTAGCTATCTACTAGTTTTTACGGCTACAATAAAATTTCACCAAACATCATTAATACCACACGGCATACTCGATCCTTCCACTTTTACCGTTGAAACAAAGTGTATTTCTCACATCAACGTTATACAATCTCACTCAATATGAACCAAATTTTCAGAAAGCACGTTTCAGATCGAACTTCATCGCTCAAAATTTTTCCCAAATAATTTGTAAGTCCTTTAAATGTAAATATGATTGAAAACCAGATTTTACGGAGCAAAAGCCGTGGTACAATCGAGAGTAGAACGGGCCGAGTGAGTGCAATCAAACGCATCGACTTGCGAAATTAACCATCAGAAAATGCTCGCTCAAGACCAAGGTGAATGACAATGATCGATACCATCGATCTCGCTTGCAATTGGGCTACTTAGTATTATGAACCCCAAAACAAGTCTTCAATTAATCGTTACACTTCATAAATGAATGTATCGGTTGATAACACAGCCTCAATAAGTTCAATCTTTCACATAACGTAGCACACTTGGAAGAAACTTGGCAGAAGATCGACAATGTTGAACACAATTTAACCGACGCAACATAAAACTTCATAATGATCAAAAGAAATGGATCGTGGCACTGGTTAACAAAGTTACTTGCAGCTTACTAAGAAAATTCATTAACAAAATGGCGATTGAATAATTTTAATGTTCTACATTTGATTACGGTCTCAAATACGATCGAGTTCACGCTGAAATAAAACTCATCGTGATTCAACGTGTAGTCCTTTAGTCATACGAATTTTTTCAGGGACGTTGTTTTACAATTCCAGGTAAATTACACATTATTGGGATCTAATTAATAAATTTATCAATGAATAATCTGTGAATTACCCAACACTGAAGCCAATATAAAACATACAAACAAGTGGACAGCGGAAAATTAAATAGTGACAATTCGCGAGTTCGACCTCCAATAGCCCATACAAGTAAAAGGATAATAGAGACGGGGCACGGAGTTGGCCTTTACGGTTCGTCCACATCCAACGCCACGTAGCAACAGTTGTGCATTGCTTAATAACAGACAACGCAGATTTACATGATGAAATGGCATACTGCAGATAAAAAAAATTCAATTGTAACATCAGTAGTAAAATGCATTAGAAAACGGCTAAACCATATGTTAGCTATATAGCAAAAATTAATGAAATAGAAATGCAACGTAATTTGGACTTATCAATCTGGCCCTGTGATGATGTTGGATATGTGGTGTACAAACATTAAACCATATTTATATTATTTTGCAAATTCGTGAAGCATCTCGAGGTACCACGGAAATACATCGTGTAATCTGGTCGTCAATTAAGGCATAGGTGGTATCACCTACAGGAATGGTACGATTCGTTAGAGAAACGTCTCGGGTCCGACTAATGTCTTGTAGACAGCAATTTCGTGAAACTCCAGGTACCTCTTAAACATGGTCACATGTTAAGGCACAGGTCGAACAAAGCAAGAGCCATTTCTTCCATCAAAACTGAAATCGCGGGCGAAGTTGTAGCAGTACAAATTTCCTTGGTTTACTATTTTGGGCCAAGGCTACATTACGGCCTAAATACTCATCTTTAAATAATGGGTAAAAAGTTGAAAGTAATAATAAATAAGAGGCAGATAAATATAAAAATTCAAACATACAAAATGATTTCCTACATAATCTTCACATTCTTCCCAATGGGTAAGTGGTTCTTTGGTACAGCAACATCATCGTCAAATCTGCCTACCAAATGATTATTTTAGTGGTCCAAGACCAAAAAACGACAATCACAGGGCGACAACTGCGAATTGTAGCGTCTTCTAGAGTGCTCCAGAGTAATCCAAAAGATGGTAATAGACGCCTGTCGTCTTAAGGCAAGACGACGTTTTTCCCGACGAGATATGCAAGTTTTGATTCCGCCATGTTCACAATATTCGTTAGAAAGATCAATGTACAAAACTCCTTTGAAAACAAACAATACAATTGTGAGACTCGCTCCAGATGAAGGCAAAGTTGCATCTTTGACAGGTTACATATCTTCCCTTCTTTCGTCGCTACATAGACTTTTTTAGATTCCAAGGTATAATAGTGTGCCAAAGTTCCATGGTAAGTAACAATCCACATGGATAGTAGCTATCAAGTTTTTCATCATTAGCGAGAAGAAAAGAGAGCCATATATTACGGACAGATTGCGAAACCCAAAAATGAAAATGACTGCTGAGAAACGATGTCAGAAGACGTTAATCCGCGGTGATCTTGAAGTTCAACTGCTTCTGGTTTCCTCAAAAATTCTTTGCGTCACGCGTACAAGGATGTTGTTCTCGAACTGTGCTTTAAAACTTCTGTTACAACATACTTAACAAAAATCTGTTGCTTAACAAATGGCATCGTGATTCTGACTAAAGAAGTGCGAAGTACCCTAATGGAAGATTTGGAAAATGATTTTGATGAACGGGGTAAGGTTGACTGAAATCCATGTCGGAGACAAAATATTCTGGTCACGATCTGGAGGGAACTCCCCCCTCGTGCTTGAACAAGGGTTACCCTTTTGCCCTGCCGTGTGGAGAGCCACGTGTAAGTGTGCCTTGGCCAGGGTAATTTCGGGTCTGCAACATATGTAACAGATGTTTGCAGAATTGTGGCGTATTCCAGAACTCGTCAGCGTCCCCCCTCGTCCATCGCAAAGCGCGTCAAAAATTCGGCTTCATATTTGGTTCAACCCCTAAATGACACAGCCATGGATTTATTAAAATTCAAACCAAAGTACCTGAAAAGTTATCTGAAAGAAGCAGGTCTTCAACCAAGAACCAGCGCACACCAAAATCTACTGAAAGTAAATTTGAAAAATAAATAAAATCTCATCAAAGGCTACAACAGCTACATGACAAAGAAAAAAATGACAAAACTATTTAATACCCTTTCTAAGAGATAATTATTGATTACGTGCCATATATTAATAAGCTATATTTGCGTGGAACACCCCAACTCCCTCATTATACTTTCATCTAACGTAACCTTTGAGCTCTATTCATCGAGTACAGTAATGCGATTTAAATAAAAGTATTTTTAATATTAAAATACAGCTATCATTCTCAAATGAAGTCGGTTCTTCAATAAATTCAAACTATGAATAATGGCAATCAACCATTAGCACTATAAATATAGAATTTTTAATTAACGCAGGCGCGTGTTTACACCGTCAATTCAACTAAAATCCGCCATGCTTTCATCAAGAAGACACGCCCTGTTGCATCGCCTCCACAACCTATAGCAGAAACAGTTGGGATCGGGATGTTAATTAGGACATGCGCATTAAAATAATACGGAATGGCATCCCCCCTGGGTCTACAGGTTTCTATTTAACTTCCTTAAATTTAATCTTTCCTTTTTATGAAAAAATGATTCCAGAATTCCTTCGTTTGCAACACGACCGTTTAGTGGAGGGCAAAATATATACCAAACATCTGATGCTCATTTCAAAAACGGCCACAAAAATCCAAGAACCCAAAATAAAAGATGAAATGATTTAATATCGTGCTCATTAGTTCAAATAACGCTACTAAATTTGAAAAACCAAAAATACAGTTGTGCGATTGAACATGTGCAAGACCTATTGAAATGGTGACAAAAACTTTCTATAAAAAATCTTAAAAAAATCCAAAACGGTGAAGCTAGGCAACATGTATAATAATAAAAGTTACCCTCAAATTTAACGGTAAATTCAAGCGTATAAGAATACACAGGGTGGGAAATAGCGGTTTAAAATTTCATGCCACTCTGGCTGTACGCATTATTGAAAGTTATAAATTTTTTAACGACTCAACACTGTCTTTGTATTATCAGAATGTTCATTGAACATTAAAGCAAAATTTTAATAGCGATAATGTGCCCAGTGATAACATAATTAGCTGGTAGAGCAGTTCTGGTCCGGCCTACCGTGGATCGTACTGTTTGTACATCAAAGAATACTAAAAGGGTTTTACAAAGTGTGCAAGAAAATCCCAACACCTCTGGCTAGGGGTCACTCTAAAAGAGCATTTTTGGGGACCATATTATTATCCAGTCGATTCAAGAACATCAGTTTAGAGATCATCAAAAAAGTCGCCTATAGGGTAACGCAATATTGGATCCTACTGTCGAAGACTTACTTGGGAAACGCTCGTGTTATCCACGTGCGCGATTTTTTAATGGGGTGTAATAATTGCACCTTTTTTAACTGACAGAGAACCCACTGGTTTCTAAATTGAAAATGATGGGCATGTTAAAGTATGTTTCCAGGACGTTTAGTGTTTTCGTATACCATATCATCAGGTATAACTCTCTTTAATTTTACTGAGGATATCCAAGTGTAATTTTATCAAATTATATGAAGATAAACGAAGGATAGGTTACTTGCATAACCGAAAGATCACCATATAAATATTATCATGTTACATTTGTTGAGATATCGAATTATACGTCTACCAGGCATTCGAATACATCCAAGTAGAGTATAGAATAGTCGAATATTTCTTAATTATTGTCTGCAAGCAAAACTCACGTCAGTTAGTGCAAGTTGTTTTATAGTAAGTTGGTACTGACTTTGGAGAAAATATCCCCTGGGCCATTTTTGGTGATACGTTGAAGCGATTACAAATGATGAGTAACAAATGTATTGAATGTATTTGTGGAAATCTTATACAGAAAACTACGAGTATCTTGCCTAATTTTGACCGAGTACTCGAATGTTTTAAAATGACTAAAAATTGTAGCTGAACGAAATGCAATTCAAGAATTCAACTGTTGATTGCCGATCAACTTAGTCTAATCAAAGTTGGACAAAAGCATAAACCTTAAAAGACATTGCTTACTTAGCACCTGCCCTGCCCAATTTCTTGAAAAGCCCATAAAAAATACTAGATTTTGGAACGCACATAAGGTTTTTGTTATTTATGAAAGACATCTTACGGGGAGGGAGGGGGGAAGGTAACACAAAAATTATTAATCATATTTAAATATACAAAACTGCAAATGTCAAAGAAATATCGAATAATCCCATCAGGAGATCCAAAGTATTCTAGCCTTAACAATGTTATGGATCCTTTTTTGCAAAAGTATTTTTCTTCTTCGATCTTCCAAATTTCTATGTGGTTTTACAACTTTCCTTCGGTTCGAGACTGCCATTATATTGATCCACCACCTTGTTCTCTGGCTGAATTTTCCATGAACTATTTGTTTAATTGTTCTGCTTTGATAAAGTCGCGTTAAGTGTTCTAGCAATTTTACTTTCTGCGTTTTTATTAACCTGATGATGATCTTCAGTTTTCGGTTATCAACTTAATTGTTCATTCTTCTAACAGCATTCGTAGCAATTTCTTTTTGCGTCTCATTTGATCTTCTTTCTTTATAAATGCCAGATTTTAGCTCATCTAGTGTCGAAAGATTGTCTAGATGAATATTGAATTGATTAGCCTTGCTATAAAAACGACTTGGTCTAAAACATTGATAGTAGTCTCCAATTATGTAATTTGAATACTCTTACAATCTCTTCTTGACAATATTTTTAGCTGATAATAGTCTAATAATTTAATACATTTAATTTGTAATTTGCTCATATTTCACATGTAAAGTGTGCAGCATTTGTTTGTGTTCATTTTCTCATCCATGTTGTACTCATTCGTTTACTATATTATCCCCACATGGTGTCTGGTGTCTTTTTATTTTTCGCAGTATCTATGACCACCCTTTTACTACCTCAAGTTTAGTATTTATATTTCACTCTGGTGTCCTTACTTTATTCTTTCCGCGTATCTCGTTCATCCAAAATTCTCGTCTAAATTCTCGCAACCACTCTTTCTTTACTTTCTAATACTCAGTGATCGAAGATTAGGCTTCACTCTTCGGAAGAATATTCCCTCTTATTCTACCTCTTCCAAACATTTATTTAACTATTTCTTGTCTACACCTGAACTTTTACTTCACCTAATTTAATCATTTCCCCCTTGCTTCAATTTAAATATCTGCTGACACCCCAGTGATTTGATTTTTTATGCTATAGCCTACTCTTCGCTCTTTTATTGTTCCGAATAACAAATTGAAATGATCACCTTGTCTTCGTTCACAGCAGCGAATTCGATGAACCCGATATACGACAATTACGCAATAAATCGGGGCCAATTTTGTGAATGGAGCGTTCGATGTTCAATTTTAATGGACGAACGTTTTCTGGTTTGGATAGACAATTTTAGATAACCCCGCAAAAAAAACCAAAAGAGTTTAGTCGCAACTTCTTTGAAGATCAAGTAATAGTAGCTTATATACCCAACTTTCGTCTTAGAAAGTAATAACTCTCGAGATCGCCTAAGAACCAATACATTCGAGTCCTCTAAACACTTTCTTGATCGTGCATCACCTCTAAAGACCCCCCCCCCCGCAACCCGCCAACTCCTCTTCTGAAATCTCGCCATACTTCGATAATGGTTATACTATCCGCATATGTTCATCGATATAGTTTCATATGAACATACTTCGCTCTTCGCTTTAATAGTACATTCCACGTACCTTAGATGAATAAACTTAAATGTAGATTCATTGCTATTATTCACTGGAATATTCATTTCCTTTAAATATTCCTCAGAATCTACCATGTCCTGGAAAATCTCCCCCAAAGTTTATCAGCTTTTATACCTTCGAGATAAAGGAAATCCTGCAGAAGTGTCGTTATGGAATTCTACGGATTCTTCTTTAAATTAGCTATTACTTGTACGGTTCAGTAATTACAACGATTGTGGATTTTGCCCAACTTGAACCGGAATCTCTTTTGTAAATTACTACATTTGTTTTATTTGTAGTCGTTGTTTGGTTTCCACTTGTTAAAGTCGGCGTTTCCCACTTTTGCCTGTTAGTGGCATATTAAATAAAATTATGATTACAACAAAGATTTCAGAACAAATGTACACGTTTTATCCGAGTAAGACTACATATGCGCACTAAACTTTTCTAACTGCAAGAACTGTTCTGTGTTAAACGAGAATCTTCATGAAGAAGCTGTATCTTATAAGATAGTTTATTCCATTATATAAAGTGATATTTAATCTTATAAAACCGATAGAAACCAAGAAAATTGCCCATAATAATTACATATTACGTTGGCCAAATACCGTAATGGATTTTTCGATTTTGGAAAAATGCAAATATTGTTAGCAGCTCTTGTCTCGGATTCTGCGCCTGAACTTATCAACAATTTAAAATCCTTTTGGAAATTTATTAACTGTCCAAAGGACGGACAGCCCAAGCTAAATATTTGGTTGAATTGAAGAAAAAAGGAGCCAATAATCGTTTTATCAGTCATATCCAAGCATGATAACATTCGATCGGCTCTATTCGGTTTCACGGTTTTCAATCAAAGTTGTGCCGCATGCGCCTACTATCGGCAAGAATTGGCCACGTAGTGCATGAAGCACCGGTAGGTGTTGGTAAACTGTCTAATTACATCATGATAATTTATGTTTTGACCTACAACAGGTCAACCGTGACCTAAAACGAAAAACTGAAACCTTTAAAATCGGTTCGTGACTGTAGGAAGTTACAATCCCCGTTTAGGTCCACTAATGTCCATGATTTATGATATTAACAAAACATAATCAAAGAGATATCTTTCCAGGCTTGAAAATATTAAAATTTTAATGTTCAGTAAAAAAAATATCGCTGCGATTAAAAATAATTTTCGTGCCGTTAGTCAGGCGCCGCTCAAAATTTGCTTCCATGTTTGACGACCTTATGCTATGCAGTGCAGCACTCCGAAGAAAACTGTGTTTTCCGCAAGATCATACATGTTACGATTCTTTGGGGGTTTCAGTTTCGCTACCTCAATTCTCGGAGGTGTATTTTTATAGAGCTAGTTTTTCTCTATAAACTCCAATTCCAATCCACTAAACTGCGAATTGTTGTAACTCTGTCGACCTTTGAGGGATTCTAGTTTGTTTAACAATTTACAGATAATGATTCCGCCCGTCTAATATTGTATTTAATATTTGATATTACCACGTTAAATGAATGAGATTTTTAAAAAAAATTCACCTTCGGCAGCAACATGTAATTTAATTTGGGCCATTTATAAGCTTCAAGATAGTTTTGTGATGACATCACTACATACTTGTTGTATTGCGTCGAGTTTTCAGTTAAAATTTAGTTTGTGATTCATTTTGAATTAGCACACATTAAAGAAACATGTCAGTTTTGAATTTGAACAGAGGAAATCAAATTTCCACAACTCTTGGCGAAACGGCCTAAAATGCTGGTTAGAACCCTGGCAGATACAAACATCGAAATAATTGTGGCAAATTGGATGAAAATTTTTTTTTTAAATAAAGTAGAAATACACTGCACTCTTAAAAAAATTATATTACTTATATGCGTTGGTCGCTACAACTAAATTTAATTCAGTGAATTGTATTTAGAATATGCATGGTGTACAAGACCACCTCAAGGCCAAGCAAAGCTGAGCATAGCACCGTTCTTGAATGCTAAAAAGTACCTATCTGGTCTGATAGAAATATGAATTATTCTTGGAAATTATTGCACGATCTTGTTTTTCAAAAGAAGCCCACTATTTTGTAGAAAATGGTCATGTAGTTCGCGACTAACAAATTGTTACCATAAAAAATCATCGCTATTAGTCTAACAAAAAGAGTTATAAGCAAATAAATAGTACAGTCTCGTTAATGATTCATCAGACTGTAAATTAGGGGGGGGGGGGTAATATTAAGCTTTGAGCAGCAAATTACATCGACATGTTCATAGAAGATTATGCCTTTTCACCTTGTAATATCGTAATGTTTCCAAAAACATTTTTCTACATAAGTACATTGAAGAATAGTCGTCTCATTTCTATCGCTCGTGGAGTCATGAAGACGGATTATGCGCCCCGACCCCTTCTATGATCCAACTTTACGTAATTGAAGGCATAGAGTCCAAATATATCGGTCTCAGATTCAGGGGACCTCCCCCACCTCCAAAACGGAAAAAATGTGTCTTCAGTCATTTATTATTGTTAGATGAAACACCTATTTGGAGTCTTAGGTGAATTGTTCGAAGGGGTGCATTTTGCCCCTTCGAGTCTGGGAGCAATAAGAGATCGGTATATTCTGAAACAATAACGGCTTGTTTATTTTGCCTTCTACAAGAATAAACAGTAAAATACGTAAGGCACAAAAAATGAAATTTTTATAACAGCCCTGCATCTCGCACCTTTCACAAATTCCAAAGCGTTTTAAAACCGATCCCGAACGGGTACAGCGCAGAGTCAAATTTAAGCACGTTCGCGGTATCATATTGCACTAGCTGCCTAAAATTCTTAGAACTTGCTTTCGCTGACGGCGCATGCTCTGCCCTTTCGTTGAACTTCTTCGAATCCAAGTTAATGTGCACGGATCAGGATAAATAGTGTTTCGGGCACGTGCTGGCCTTTCTTCCGGTTCTGTGTACAGGATTCTGGCTAAATTTGCACGCAGCAAATACCTCCTAATTGGCCGAGCCCCAACAAACCGCAAAACAGCAGAAGCACTAGAATTTTGATGCTTTTATGAAAATCAAAATCGCTTATTTCGGCCTAACTAGAAACGACACTACATTATCCGAAAGTGACGACAACAGGCTTCTCTCGTTTATACGAAACCTAGCCCTGAATAATTATACAAAAAGAAAAAAGTTTTATATTACCTGTGTAATTATCAAAAGCTAAAACAGCAGAAGAATCAAAATGATTTTTATGAAGCCGACTCGCTCTTGATAACCGTGTTGAATTGTCGTCAAGAAGCAACAAAGTATTTGATGGTTCCTTGTTACTAGGGTTGATCTCCACCAAATACTTAATAAGTAATGAATCTTGGAAGTTTCTTGGTATTCATAAAAGGACTTCACTGGCTCAAACACGTCTGCTAGTCCAATTTTCTCTCATTTTCCGTAGTAGCAGAAAAACCATGTATAAACGTATCAGAAGTGTAGGCGATAACAGAAGATGATGGTGAAATACAACCTCCTATGTTCATACATAAAAAACTTGGCTGATAAAATACTTTTTGTAGGAAAAACGAAAACAAAGGTAGTGCAATATAATAATCCAACCCGTAGTAGAGGTCATAAAATTATATTTCGAATGTTTGAACTTTTACTTGAACATACTAATGCATAAATTACCGAAACTTAGGGTTGTGTCGACTCAGAAGCATGGGGATGTTAACATTGTTTTGTTGACACTGATGGTGTGGATGGCAAGGACTTGATGATTCCATAATCATATTGGGGTCCATCCGCCTGTATCTCAAGGTAGAGTATAAGAATCTAAAGCAGTAGAAATACTTAAGAGCAGCCTCCTTTCATTGGTTAATCCAAAACATTCAAAAAGGTACTTAAAAGTAGGAATAACGGGATTCTCGACACTGCTATTATCGCAGGCAGTTTGGAAGACTTACGAATAGAGCAACACAAGTCGGTATAAAATACGAGTTAAATATATGGTAATCATCAAAAACCAAATTCCATTCGCATTTAAGGGTTGACTAGACCAACGATATGACAAAAAGAGTATAAATTAAAAACGAACAAGGAATGAGGACAATAGACTTGCATTATTTTAAGCAAAACGATTGCAAAACACACCAATCTTCGCGTTATAGAAACAAGAACGTGGCATTATAATTAAGAAAAAATACCATGGGCATACCTAATGATACTGGCACAATAGTGAACGCCGACAACTCTGGATTTGAACAAATCAGTAATTTTAACGAGACGAAGAAAAAATGGAGATAGTAAATATCTTTGGCTACCTTAGCGCATCAGGAAAAATACGACTCCTCTAATAATACAGATATTGCAAAAAAAGTATGTAAAGTATCGGTAAGTTACCCATGATAACAGTCCAAGTGTTATCAGTAAGTTGGCAATTCACCAATACTAAGAAATATACAATAACTTCACATTATCGAAGAAGTGAGCCAGTAGTGCATTAAAAAACCAATGTATTTTGGATTTAATCTTCTCACAAATACCTGCGAGCATACCGTTCTACATTGAAAATTGGTTATTTAGGATACCAGCCATTGCAAGATCTCAGCTTTTTTTAAATTGCCCTTTCAAGTTGACCTTTCCCCTTTTAATATAAATGCCATAGATTGCACTACATAATGACGATATTTTGTCAATTTAATCGTAATAGCGAAACACCAGTGTATGTAACTGGTTATCAAATACTTTGAGAGACCATGAAGATTTAAGGAGCTCGGCCAGAAAAATGAAAAGACGAACACATAGATTCAGCAACTTTTATCCAAAAGGGAACTAAGCTACATTCAAGAATTTCAATGGAAAAATTGCAAAAGTAATTGGTATTAATCGAGAAATTACCAGCATGACGGCAAAGAACGTCTGCAACTGATCCCAAGAACACAATCGTAATACGGATGCAGATAATTGAATGCGTCACGTTGCTGCTGGTCAACTAGCGAACACCCTTTCTTATAAACAAAGACTTTAAGATTGAACAGGCCCACAACAACCACAACGATATTATCTGAAATGAAAACTAAAAATCCATTGATTTTCGTACCCAAAGGGCTCAAGCTAAATCAAGATCTGTATTGCACTAATATTTTGAAACCTATCACTACTTCATCATGTTCAGAATCATTTAAGCGACCAGATCTGAGCATTTCAGCAAGATTCTGCCCCTGATCACAAAGAGTGTACTTACCTTAGTGTTGAAAAAAGGCTGTCGAATTCGACAATGAGCCCAAGCCTTCACCGAGTTTGGAGCAGCTAAAACCGTCCCTTCTGGAACCAACCTGACACTGGATCAGCACTGTGGTGCATAATCAATGTTTTGCCACATTTTTTGAGAATGTGTCTTAGACAAGAGAAGGGAGTTAGTTAAAGGTGCATTTTAAAAATCAGTAGAGTGGAATTACTTTTGTTAGTTGAATTGTAGGAACTTATTCGGTTCTTTGACGTTTGTCGCTATCTAATAACAAAGTTACTATTAGAAATCTCGATTTATCAATGGTAATAAGTAACCGGGCACCCTTCTGGAGAAGTGACTAGCTCTTACATGTATTAAAAATGCTACGGAACAAGATGAAACATACATGCGTGAGACAGACAATGACTAAGTCAGTAGAGTTTAGTGATTTTGAATGTACCATCATTGTAACAAATCGGTTCGTGTAATATCGACCCTGCTATAGGTCCCTAAAAAATCAACTGCATATCGTGTGGTAAACGAAGTGGTAGGTTACATGAATTGAATGATCTTAGTCGTCGAACGCTGAAGGGGTAGTGACGATCATTCGCAATTAGCACAAGAACTCAAAGATCATCACCATTGACATGTGTAGCAATGGAAACGATTCACCAATCTTATGCATACGTCCGAATTCGGCCGATACTAGGGAAAGCTTCTTGTCAGAGTGCATTGTGCCAACAGGCAAGTTTTGTAGAGAAGACTTGGTTTAGAGTCTATTTTCATGGGTTCCTTGGTTCTTGTAGCCGGAAATCAACAAATGTATTCTCGACAACTCTGTGCTGCCAATAAGAATCCGGCGAAAAATCTTTCTTGTACAAACAATAAGCATTCCATCTACATAGCAAAACTTTTCTTTCATGGTTCGAAGAGATAGGTGTTGAAAAATAGGACCAACCTTTATAGACCCCTGATGATCCCATCGAATAACTCTAGGATTAATTGGAATGCAGATTACGGGCCATTTTCAGTGGCTGGACTTACTTATTGTAGCTCCCATAGAAAATGGAAATCAATTCTAACGTACAACAAAAGCTGGTAAAAGATCTTCCCAGATGAGTGTATGCTACGATCCTAAAGGTGAGAGGAGATCCTCCTATCAATACATGCCACGCGAGTCAGATTCTACAAAATTGGGTGTCCGCATACTGTTCGTGTAATTTACGATTTCGTAGATAATAAAACCCACTAAAATGCACTACCTTGAAGCGAACGAATTTTCTAATTCGAGAACAAAGTAAAATCGGTCAAAAAACTTTATTAAGAGTTCTATCTATCCACGAATTGGAAGTATTACTACGGCGCCGAACTTGCTGGAAAAAATATTTCCTTCGCCTCACCGATTTCAGGAAAGAAATTCCTTCAAAAAATTAGCTTTGTAAAAAAATTAAACCGCATCTACCAAATACGAGCCTAGGTCATCAGAAGTCGGTGCGTTGCATATTCCTCATTCTAGTAAATCACCAATTAAGGATGGCAAAAGGAAATACACAGAATGCTACTTAGTCCTATAAACCCTGTTGACTGCATAATACAATTTTGGAAGGATACAATTGAGGAACGAAAAGAAGACGTTGGCAAGTGCAGAAAAAACAAATTAAAAAAATCCCTAACAAAACAAAAACCAAAAGAATAAGGAGGGGGTTCTAGTTAAAAAAAGTTTGCCTTTGAGTAACAACAAAGATGCTTGCTAAAACTAATTTGTTACTCGTTCACATTCATAGTGTCATGTAATATTTGTTCCGAACAAGATATTTCATCAATTGTCCCCTTCCCCAAATTTGATTTTGCTTACTGGTCAAGGTTTACAAGAATTTCGTAGAAATATTCTAATTGGTTATGGAATTACGCATTAAATTGATAAATAGCTTTAGTAATGTCAAATAAAATGTAAACAAGCCAGTCCGGGACCTATTCTGAAAACAATTTTGCGTTGCCGTAAATTTAATCGATTCTTTGAACTCCAAATTGAAGGACTTTTAGGCAGGATTTCAGCGTCTTTTTATAATAATTTATCGAAAAGTTTCGCCTTAACGGAAATGGTCGATTTTGAGGTTGACAAAATGAATCGATCGACACTACTAATTTTAGGAAGCTTCGGGGCAATAGCTAAGGCCACTGAAAGTTTCCGTTGAAAATACATCATAATGTGTTTTTTATGGCCACCGGCAACATTGTTTTCGGTAAAATGGAAATCTAATTAAATATAAGACGGGGGAATATTAATTAGTTAATAAATGGCTGTCAATATGAAAGTAGAAAATGTGGAGCTAAATTTATGGGGTTATTTTATAATAGGGGGTTAAAAATGACTGCCTGTAGCCAAGGCCCTACAAAACTTAGTTAGGATTCAAGAAATCTGACAAAAGCTGGTTAATTGTTTTCATCAGTAAATATTAATTTTCTATTCGTTAGTATTGTATTCTGGCATATTCATTAAACAACATTAAACCCTCGCGCATTTATGGTTAGGTCAGGTTAGGTTAGGTTCCCTTTGGGCAAGGTTAAGTTAGGCTTTTGTCATCTTTAACGATACAAAGTTAAGTTGTATGGTTAGGTTAGCTTAGATTATCAGCGAAAAAATTTAACCAATGTATTTTTTATGAGTACACTGTCGACCTTTTTTTCGTTAGGTCTACCGAAAACAATATTGTCTATGGCCATAGGTAACACAGCTTGATATGTATTGACATATCAAGCTTTCAGGAAGCGCAACTTTTGCCCCCGAAGATTTCTAAAGTCAGGAGGGATGCCAATCGATTCAGCTAGTTGGTATTAATAAAAACCAAAAAAATAGTCAGATTTAGTTAGCGTAATTTTTGAAATCTTAGTATTTCAAATAAAACTGTACTAAAATCTGTAACACCTACACGATGCTTATTTGAAGTCTTTACAGGATTATACATTTTTAAAAATTTTCATATGCTGCACTAAGTAAAAATTAATATAATTACAAAAGAACGGACAAATTAATGTTCGGATGGTAGGAGCAGGACGAATCCACCCTCTTACTTTTTAGCTTGTGTTTGGGACACCCTGTATCCAACGTGCGTAAGTTTTGACAATTTAATACAACTGCATCGTCATGATAGAAATAGTAATACAATTTTATAAAATCTTCGCACAATCAAGTGAACCGAATATCTAGAAGACCTGATCCAGAATTCAAATATTAGAAACTTTCCCGAGGATTTCTGAGTGAACACCACAAATTTAGCACGCAAAGTTAAATGAAAAAGGAATTTCCTCAAAAATGAAAAATGTTTTCCACCGAAAAAAGCGGGAGTGTATTAAAATGTCATAGAACAAGTGTGGGTATTGGCATATGCAGGTCATACCCAGACCATGAGTAAGTTGGAAAAGTTGAGTGATTTTGAACTTAACACGATAACAATAAATCGTAAGTGACGCGGCAAACGAAGTGGTAGGCCATAGATGTAATTTAATGATCGTAGTCATCGAATTCCTAAGGCGCCAATGATGATCTCTCCTGATGTTGAAAGTGCTTCCAGAGTCGTCGCTACCACCAGGACTCCTCCTCTTCGTCGAGGGCAGAAAGCATGGGTTTTCACGGCCGTTCGCAAGTCCTACACAACCACAGTCAACGTTAAACGCCCCTTAGAATGGTACAAAGTTTACCCCCATCGCACTACAGAACAATGGAAACAAGTTCTGTGGGGTGATTTTTTAGCAGAATGCATTCTGCCAACGAACAAGTTTGATCCCGAAGTCATCTGGTTTGGAGCCGTTTTTGTGGATCCCTTAGTTGCTGTAACCGGAAGAATGAACGAAATTTCTTCTTAAAAATATTGACAACTCTGTGCTTCCAACTCTTTGCGAAGTCCGAGGTAGAACCTTTCCTGTACTAGTAGGATAACTGCTCTGTCCATAAAGCGAAAATAATTTTGCGTGGTTTGAAAAGAAGGGATCCGACCCCGTGCAAATAGCAGAGAAAGAAAGAAAGAAAGAAAGAAAGAAAGAAAGAAATAGAAAAGAAGGGTGTTGAAATACTAGACTGACCTTTATAGAAGCCAGATGATCTTAGTTCTCTCGAATACCTCCAAGAAGAATTATAGCGCAGATTATGCACCAGACCAAATTGCCCATTTTCAGCAGCTATATTCGATGTAGGTTCCATGGAAGAATAGAAAACAATTCTTATGCACCAAAAAGTTGGTGGAAGGTCTTTCCAGACGAGGGCACGTTATGATGTTCAAGGTGGGGAGGTGCTATCAATACATGCCACATGAGTATCTGATTCTACAAAATGCACAATTTCAGAACTTTAATTTAGGGCGGACGAATTTTCAAATTCAGGGCAGGAATCGAATCATTCAAAGAACTTGTATGTTCAGCGTAAAATCAAGTCAGAAGTCAATAATAACTTGCAAGGACAACATGGGTCTCGGCAATTTTCAACATCACCGGACATACCTCAGGATATGGCGATGGCATAGTTGAAGCGCAAGTATTCGAAACGGCACAAATATCTGAAGCTCCATACTCTACAGTAGCCAACGTACTGCAGAAAATATTCCCTTCACCTCACTCAATTTCAGTAAAGAAATCTCCTTCAAGATATAAGCTTTGAAAAAAAAATCAAACCACATCTACCAAACAAAAGCCCGTACCATCAGATGGTGTGTCGCATTTTCCTCATCTCTAATAAATCAACAATTGAATATGGCAAGAGAAATACAAAATGGGACTTTGAAATGATAAAATTGAGGAACACAATGGAAAAACCGTTGGGAGGTGCAGGACAAACAAAAATTAAACAAGCCGTAAGAAACTAAATTCAAAAGAATAAGAGAGTTCGAGTTAAAAAAGTTTGGTTTAATAAGTTGCCAACAAAATCTAAGTCTAAATTGTTCCTTATCCCTGTCTAGGGCCGATCATAAGCTTCTGAATGCAATTTTTGATACTTCAAATTGAACTTTCAGACAAATTTCATATTAATTTGTGGCAAGGTTTCGCTTTGGTGGAAATGACGAAATCGAGTGGATTTTGGTACCGACAAACTGACTCGATCGACAGTTCTCCCAATTACAAGAAGCTTCGGGGGCAAAAGCTGCGCCCACTGAAAGTTTCCAATGAAAAAACATTGCTATGGTGTTTTCTATGGCCATAGATTACATTGCTTTCAGCAGACCAATAGAAAAGGTCGAGAATACTGTCTATGGTCATACAAAATGCATTACAAAAAAATGTCCGCTGAACCCAACCATACAATGTTGAAAGCAACCTTACATTGGCGAAGGCGACAAAAACCAAACCTAACCTAACCTCGAATATGCCTGAACGTAGTAAAAATACACAATCAATATTGATGAAAACGATTAATGCTAAACATTTAGCCACTACTTAAATGAGAAATAACCTTGGAGGGAGGGGGGTTAAAATTAAGGTCTAATTAAAAAGGCGATTGAGAACAATAATTAGTTGATAATGGATCTAAGTTAATATGAGGGTAAAAGATGAGAAGCCAAAGTCGTGAGGTTATTACATAATATGGGTTAAAAACCACTACCTGTAACCAGGAACTTACAAAATTTGACAAATCTGACAAGGGTAGCTTAATTGTTTTCTTAAGAACAAATTACTTTTCCATTGGTTTGGATTGTATTCTGGCATATTTATTGAACAGCATTAAATCCTCGGGTATTCAAGATCAGAGTAGGTTAGATTTCATTTAGACAAGGTTGGGTTAGGTTTCTGTCGCTTTCAACAATGTAAGATTAAGTTTTCCGCGTCTATGACCATAGACAAGCATGGCCGATCTTTGCCAGTGTGCTGAAAATAATATTGTTTGTTGCCATAGGCAACCCATTTTCAGTTGGCGTAACTTTTTCCCCCGAAGTATCTTAAAGTTGAGGAGTATCAATCGATTAAACCAGTTGATATGAATTGACTGAACCAAAAACCACCGATTTCGCCATTTCCGCTAAAGCGCAAATTAATCGTACGTTTAAATTTAAAAAAAAAATGCAAATAAAACCACAATCAATTCTGTAAACACCTATAGGGTGGTTGTTAGAAGTCCTTTCAGGGTTATAATTTTTTAAAAATTTCATAGGCTGCAGAAAGTAAAAATTATCAAAATTACAAAAAAGTAATGGGCGAATCGACGTTCCGATTTAACTAAAATATGTGAATTCTACACCCGACCGTTGCTGGTACGAATAGAATACAATTCATTCCTAATTTTTGCTCATTTTTGGCGCATCCTGTATCTAATGATACTGCATTATTATGACAGAGACGTTGAAGTGCAACTAATAAGTCCGGAAAAATCCAGTGAACCGAATATCCATAATATCTAATTCAAATATTTGAAGCTTCTGTAGATTTTTGAATGAATACCACAAATTTAGCACGGAAAGTTAAAAGAAACAGCAGCAATTTTCTCATCAGTGGAAAATGGCTTGCGACAAAAAAATCCAGCGTACTAAATTTGAAGTATTCTACACAGCTGAAAAACAAAATACCATAATTCTATGAAATTCGCCAAGAAAAGCAAGGTAGTGCCAATTTGCAGTTGTACACCTCGCTTTACAACTGATCAAAATAAACCAATCGCCCAGGAACAAAAAGTGCAATTTTGTATGGAAAAATCGCCAACCCTAACGTTCAGGGTAGATAAAAAATCCTGAAATTTTGAACTCTGCCACATTCGGCAATTTCGAATTGCAAAATTGGAGAAATTCCCAATCGCGCATTTGCTGATCACGTTAGGGTTGGCTTCAAAACTGCATGCTGAAAATCATAAGAAGACTGACCTTTCACGCCAGATTTCCCCAGTGGCCGCGGAAGTCGGGTAGTCGCCCACGGGTTGAAGTGCCCGCCGCCATCTTTGCCAGGAATGTTCAAGCAGCAGGGAACGACGTTGGGCGCGCTTTCGCCACCAACACGCCCGAACGCCCGATTAAGACTATAAGGAGCTGCTCGAGCCACGCTTCGTGCGATTGGCCGGCGCTGATTACGACATGCGCAGTGGGCACAGCTTGCTGAAGCGAATTCAGTGGAACTGCCTCAGACGACAAAGACAGCACCACAGAACCTGATTCAGCAAGATGCGCGGCCATAATGATTCATCATCCGGGCCGTGTGCTATGCATTCTTGCAGGTTTTATCTGCAAGCCGCGGAACATTACTCTCAAAATAACTTAACAATTCTCGGAATTATTAAAACGACCAGACATTCCTGGACGGTATTATAAACAATTGGCATTTATATCGCAAATTCATCGAGTGTCAGATCATTGTGAGGGCAACACCGAAAATTTCTGCCACCAAACAGTGGTTAATAATCGAAACTGATTTTTGGGGTTGCTTTTGAAAATTTTTTCCCATAACCAATTAACGCCCAAATTACTTTTGGACAGTTTGCACATAAAAACTTAAAATTCCAATACTCGTTGTTTTAGCATGATTTAATAAGGAACATAGTTGCTCCTCGATAATGACTGAATAAAGCGTACGAAAAACAGAAAACCGGTGGTACACAGTCATACTACGTTCTGTAGAATATGCAACTAGAATATTGATGATAACTTTGCTGCTATTTTTTAATAATTGTGTGGTTTCTTCCATCAAATCTTATATTTTGTGTTCTTTGTCTCCCAATGTTAGATAAGGAACAACAATGGCTCTAGAAAATTCCTTTGTGGAAAATCGATTTTTCTCCACTCTTCTCTATAGCTGGCAAGCACTGACTATCGCCATGTCAATTATTCTAGTAAGGTGTGAAGTTTTTCAAACCTCTACTCCTCAATTTATTACATTTTTCACTTTTTCGCATTCAGTAATATATTTGTAAAAACGATGATCGAAGAACACTTGATCTGAAGTAGGACTTTCCACAATTTACATCATCTTGTTCACGATGCGTGTATAAAGTAAATGTATAGCAACAATCATCTTTACTTCCACACATCCTAAGCTTAACTGGCTTCAGAGAGAAAATGGTTTGGGAAAGTTCCATCATAGGGTGCAATCATGTCGCCCATTGGCTAATACTTGTGAAATATATTTCTCACTTTGGCGTAGTAAATATCAACCTGATCATCTCGATTACTTATAGTTTGTGAGGTATCTTGTACGTGAGATACAGTTTATAGCCCAGAGCATCACGTTCTCTACACAAAGCGTGGTTCCACCAACTAAAAGTCCAGTAAAAAATTTCTTCACTACTATTGCATGATGAATTGTTTTTAGTACTATTCTATACTACACTTCGTTTACGAAAAACTGTTCGAAACACTGCAATGGCGCCATTCCTTTTTGTCTCGTTCAGCACGTTCAAAATGTATAGTATACAGGTCACTACTTGATGGTGAACTTCTCTGGATTTGTGGCTTCTCTTGTGTACTTTTCACTACTAGTGGGTAGTGAATGTCGACGAGTGAGACTGACTTCATCAAAATCATCGTACGTCAAGACTTCAACATCAATTCTTTGTCTACTTCAAAATCATTCGAAAGCTTCCTCATATTCGAAGGTTTATAGAAGCAGTTACGCATTTATAATGCAAAATAGAAAAAACACCATGCTAACCCCCAACAGATTGCTAGTAGATCGCTATGTTCACATAAATTACTCAAAGATTATGAAAAACCTTGCCAAATCTGTAGTTTTATTTATCTAATAAATAAAATTTAACAATAACAAAGATATTCAAGGAAAATGCACTAGAAAAGTTCAGAGAAAAATAAACTTTTGCAACTTGATGCTTTCATAACACTGTCGGGGGTATTCTAAGAACATTGGGGTGGACAAATTGTATGAAGCAACAACCTGTCGGTAGATTAAATGCAATGAATTTATATATTTCTGAAAACGCCTTTTCTTTAGTCAATTCATAAGCAAAGGTCCGAAGCTTTTCACGGCATATTTGGGAGATGCAAAATATCCTTCAACCAACAAAATAAAAGGTTCTAGATCGGGACTCTACGGCGGATGATTTAAGAAACCCCTAAAATTTTATCACTGTCGTATTTCTTCTATCGTACATTTATTTTCGAATCCATAATTGTGATAGGCTATGATTTTCAACACATCAACTTTTACTGGATTAAGAACTCTTAAATACACCATTTGTGCCAATTGCCATTTTGGTTCGTGTTCAAAAGCATATACCCAATTTCATTCCTTTAATAACCCCTAGTCTGTAGAATGTTCGCCTTCTAGTTGCTAACCAAACGGAAAAGGCTACCAGTTTGATCCGCAGTACCAAAAATTGTATAACTAATAGTATAAAAAACTGGCATCATCAAGATGATCCTGAACATAGTTAAAAGTGCATTATTCAAAGCCCAGAAAGTAGTTCTGACTGCTACATTAAAATAAATTCAAAAAAATCTTACGGTCATAATAATCACCCTTCTGGAGCTGCACCTGCTCGAATTGGGGAAAGATAAAAATGTGAATTTACTCTATACGGCAAAGAAGCGCCTGCAAAATAGCAGACTGCAAAAAGGGCGAGGAATATCGCTGCCCTTCGAGCCAGTCTTCATGCAGGCTCAAATTTGTTGATTTATCGCGGTCGAATTTTATGGTTAGACTCGCGTTCACATCCGTATAAGACCGTTTTAGCCCACAGTTCATCTGATGCGTCGTACATTCTATGATTCTACGATGAAATCCTCTTTGATTGAATGACTTCCCGAAAAATAAATTTAAAGTAACAACTTTACATCTACAAAACTAACTGCAGTTTATAACGGCGCCATCATTGAACTTATTTTTTTAATGATAAAGAAAACACCGATAGGGTAATTAGCAAGCGCTGTCAATGGAACTATAACCAGTTCTTTGTGCTCGAAATTCGCTAAAATGATCTCAAGTGAGATGAGGTTCCAGCAGGACGGTGCTGCGACCCATATTTTTGGCGTCCACCGCATTTGGATGCAATTAAACGATGCTTTAATTGTAATGCACAAATTTAACACATAGCTGTCCGCTAGACAGGCCATTGCAATTCTTAGTTTGCAACTAAAATCAATTGTCCACAAAATCTCGTTTCATAAAACATAAAGCATCCTAAAGAAAATATTAAAATTAATATTGGAAGGTCAGACTCAAACGAAAGTTAAAATTAAGCACTTTTGATGCAACAATAAAAAAATGATATGAAACTGAGCTAATAATAATAGCAGCTGATACATCAGTTAATGAAGGCTTTAAATAAATGAGGAAGAATGATCGGCTAAGTACTAATGAAAACGTACAATTCAAATAAGAAATACAAAGATATTGTTTTAAAAAACCCCGTGAGATTAGACAAGAACAAAGTAAACTTCTAACTAAAGAAGGAATTAAGTGAAGTAAGACAAATAATAGGAAATACCTTTTCTTTAACTTCTTCAACGCACCATCATAAAATATATAGGAACAGAAATAAGTAGTATAATAAATAAAAGAACTTGCAATTAAAACTGTGGACTAGGAAGAGATTCAATGAAAAGTCGGAATTTGCAGGTATTTTGCGTGTCCACAAAAATGTGAAAAAACAAACATTTGGAGAGTGAAAATTGCTAACTTCAGTAAAGACGCAAAGTTATAAAAATTCAAACAAATTTCTTACCCCTTATGCCTGAATTTCCTGTTAATTAAGAAAAAAAGCATAAAATATTGAAAAGAAGGCAAGAAAAACTAGGAAATAGCAAGAGAAAAAGTAGTTTCACTACCTATGATATTTAGGTATGGTAATAGCAATAAAACTTAACAAAAGGTAAATAGAAACCACGAAAAACTGTAAAGTCAAAAACAATAGTAAGCCAACGTGAAAGCAAAGACATCACAAGTGATCTCTGCTGAACATCTACTTTAAAGATGATATAACATTATTAATAAAACACTCTCAGTTAATATTTAGAAGATATGAAACCCTAGATAAAAATCCAAAAGTTTGCCCAGATATAAAATTACTGAAAGTAAATTGACGTGATGTGCCCAATATCGTACGTAGTCGTACAGTTCAAATAACCGGTAATGATAACAATAAAACTAGTGATAGCTGTTCGGGCCAATCACCAATTACTTTTATTGGGGTTTTCATATATTTGTCGGCCGTTGAAAATTAGAAATAGTGCGCGGCGGTCTGGTTCGCCTGCGCGGCGACGTCGCTATAAAAGCGGAGCTGCTACCGCCGTTTTGATGTAGCCATGGTGGTTTTAAATTTCGACCGCTTTAGAAACCATTTTGCCCACGTTCGATTGGTTGAATTAGAATCGGAGGTCGTGGACCGATTGCGTGTACGGGAGTCGATATTCGCCGATGGAGAAACTCGGTCGGCTTTCTTTTGCACTTTCCTGTTGTAAACCTCGAACACGACCAGCTGAAGGACCCACATCAGGAAAGACGCTTCCGATCGGCCCCGCAGCGAAGATTGAGGTAACTTGTCCTTTTTTCCGCCCACACCCTTCTTTCATCTTCCTCGATTCCTCCGAATTACAGTCCCAGGAAGCCGATTTCTGCAACAGAGTACTCATGGTGAGTGTCTTCCAGCTTTTTGACCTTTTAATTGAAATTCCTTTATTTGAAATTAAAAATACGATACAGTCCACTTAAACCTGAACAATAGTGTAATATTAAAACATCTTCATCATGTTGCCATTTACTAAATGTGCAACTCCATTAAATTGTTTTTAAACTTTATTATTTTGTATTTCGAATGCTTCCTTAATGGTTTTTAACAATATTTAAAGTCGTTGTCATATCTTGAGTGTTATTTGGTTGGTGTACTCCATGAACTCGATCCAGTCTATCTGGACCTCTCTGTTTTTTCCCTACCCAGTAGATAATTCCTAACGTTAGGGTTTTCAGGAGAAGTAATGATAAGGCTTAGATCCATGAGGAGGAGACCTTCTTGAAAGTCTTACAAAGACCAAAAAGTCCTTCTTTAAGTAAGTTCGTTAATCAGAAGTGGCACTTTTAGCAATTGTACCTTAACGCACTTGAAACAGATGTTCTATAAGAATGTTGTGGTATGTAAATATTCGTTATCGTTATCGTTCACTATCCAATGATTTTGGTGTAAGTTTCTGATTTCACCACTTATGTGTGTATAACCCTTCTAGCCCCCTTTTCTGCACCATTTAATTTTTTACAGATTACAATTTACCAGGCAACCCGCATGGGCACTTCAGCGGCCTACCAGTTATCGTCTGTCAGAATACGTTGCAAAACGTCAAATTTACACTAAAATTGCTTTTTTAAAGTCACACAAAAATACGAGCATCCACATCAAAGGGTTTTAGCAGGGGCAGTGGTTCCCACTAGATTCATTTTTGTAGAATATCTGTTTCAAATACGTTAATGTACCAAGCAATTTCCCTACTTTTAAAAATTCTTTATTATCTTTTGTGTAATGATTGTGTTTCTATTACATAGAATTTCGACATATGATTTCTCTCTTATCATCTTCCATATTGCCTTGTCGATCTTTTTCTCTTATATCGATTTAATTAAATATTTTTGATTTTTAAGTGTATTTTGATGTATCTCCAATTTTTTATTTGAGATTATATTGATAACGTCCCTCGTAAATGGAAAGATGCTAATCTCAGAGGTATCTGCATAACGATAAACGCATCAACAGTTCCATCCAAATCGATGAAAATAAAATTTAAAGAGTTCGTCACCAACTTTGCTTTATCTCACACCAAAAGACAAACACCAACAAGTCGAACATGTTATCACTTCATCTATCAGGAATGTGGCGTAGGTATAAACATGATACAGAAACAAAACGCATAGATTCTATAGAGTTGTCGGAAAAGTCATGACGGATTTTGCAATAGATGGTGTTACACGTAGTTTTAGGTCAGAAACGTCATCGCAATCGGCACAAGTGATATGTTTTGACAATGATCAAACTGTGCAAGGCTTGTGAAAAAATGCGTAAAGTTTACGGTTACAACGCCCTCTAAGAGCATCAGTGTCAGAGATGGTCCGCTAAATTTCGTGCTGCTGATTTTGACGTTAGCGATGGTCCTTGCAGCGGAAGGCCCGTTGAAGTTGATGATGATTCAAATAAAGGCACTGATTGCAGCAAACCCACGTTCGACCACTTGTAACATCGCGGAGACGCTGAGCTCTTCATCATTCAACCGTCCACGACCATCTCACGAAGTTGGGATTCATCGGCAAGCTCGATGACTGGGTTCCGCATAAACTTAAAGAAATCCATCTCACCAACCGCATCACCATCGCCGATACTCATCTCAATCGCAACAAAATCCACCCGTTTTTGAAACGCCTTCGGATCGGCGATGAAAAATGGATTGTTTATAATAATATTCAACGTCAACGATCGTGATGCAGAGGAAAAGAGCGAGCCAAAACAACATCCAAAGCCGATCTTCATCAAAAAAAGTTGTGCTCCAATATGGTGGGACTACAAGGGTGTGGTTTTTTTGAGCTTCTACCGCGGAATCAAAACGATCGTTTCTGTTGTGTACTGTCGTCATTTGGATGATTTGAATACATCTCCCACGGAGAAATGATCAGAACTCGTCAAGCGCAAAAGCATGATGTTCTATCCTGACAATACGAGACCTCACCAAAGATAGCATACAAAATCGCCTTGATGAGAAAAGACGTGTTGGTAGACTGAGATGAAAAAGATGAGTCGGAAGAGGTCCTGTGGCATAAATCTTGAGTGGAAGAAGATAAAGAAATTTGATTGTACTTTTTTTGAGCATTTCGTTCCTTCAATTGTGGTTTAAGTTGGTCTAGCATTTTCTCTGTATGTCTAAGGCCAAGAGTGCTTGCGTTTTATTTATATTACATAAACATAAGAAACGCCTTTTTATTATGAAAATTGTCAGAAACTTCAAATAAAACAAGATGTCAGGGTTTAAAGAACAAGTTTTACGAACAAAACATTTCCATCTCATTCAACCCGCAGGTGGAAACAGAATTACAAGTAACAATAGGTTTATTAAAATGTAAGCGCCGGATTCATCACTTCAAAACTAATTTCAAATGCTTTATAGGTTGTATCTAACGTAATATGGCTGCTGAAATATAAAAAAATATACTTAAGCCCATAGACCCACAAGACAAGGAACACTAAGGCACGCCTGTACAGAATTTTGTATTATTCCTAGCGCTTCAGCTCCTATTTTGATTCATTTTCCGGATTTAATTCGAGGACTCTGCATTGCACTTTTCAGGATTGTTTTCAGTATGACTTCATGTCTTAGTGTTAGCATTTCTTTATATTTTTCCAGATGGTTCTTTCTTCATACATTCTTCGTTGCCGACTTGGTCCAACCATCTGACCATCTAGCATTTGTTGGAAGAACCACATTTAAAGTTTTTAATCTCTTTTCTGCTTGGGGCACTGTTCAGGTTTCGAACACAACTTTAAAAATCGTTTTATTGGTGAAATCCCACTAGATATTGGCAAGTTTTTATTCCTATTAAAAGATGCGCTTGTCTATTACCTCCTTATTGTTTCTTCCGTCTTTTGTTGCTATGCGTTTTAAGTTTCGAAAACTTTCAAAGAATTCACGTTATTCTCCTGGGAGACTTTTGCGTGTTGTTGTACTGTGTTGTCCCGTACCATTACCTTAGTTTGTGATTTATTTATTTCCACAGTGTAGTTTTCAGGCACTTGTTTATTGCCGTACGCCCACTTCCTAAATCTTCCTCGTTTGCGGCTGGAACTGCTACATTCCTTCTTTACATTTTTATTTCACCTCTGCTCTTTCTCAGAATAACTTCAACCGTCCTGTATATAAGCATTAAACAGCAGTGGTGACAGACTACAGCCTTGATGCACACCTTTCCTAATTATTGCTTCTTTCTGGAATTCCACGTTTGAGATTAGTGCCCTCTGTTCCTTTGCAGACGGCATTTATTATTTTTATGACTTCAATTTCAATTCAAGGCCTTTTCATATCCATAGATACTATATACGTCTGTTTTCCTTCTTTAGCCTTTTTTCAAGAAGTAAGTGTTGTGCTAGTATTGCTTCCAGAGTGTGAATGTATCTTCTGTAAGGTATTTTTCTATTTTTATATAGATAATTCTGTTAACTATTTTTACTGTTTATGATATTAGGCTTATTGTGCTCTAAACTTGACATTCCTCTCTATTTCCTTTTTATTGGAATGATTATCATGCTGTTTTTGAAGTTTTCTGGTACAGCTACCGTTTTATACATCGCAGAAGTTAATTCTTTTGCTACTATTGTGGTATGCCTCTTCGATGTTCTTTTCGCTGATATGAAATCCTAACAACGGTGGTTTCTTTATATCTTAAATCCGTAATTGCTCTGTCGTATTCTGTTCTGTCGCTCTTCTCTTATTTTTGTATAATTCCTCTATATGTTTTTCCAAGTTTTGGTTGATTTAATTCTTCTCTTTTTAGGTTCTCTGTAAAATGCTTTATACTATGGTGGGTAGTATATTTTCTTTGGCAATATTAAATTCTATTTATTATATTACTATTTCTTTTCTATGTACCTCTTTTTTCTTATTTATTCTGTTGCATATTTTTATATATTTTTGTCGTGATTGTATCGTTGTGTCACTTAAAAAAGTCCTCTTTCCTTTATTTGATATACAATTTCTGCCTTTATCCGTGCTCTAGCATTTAACACGAATTCCCTGCTTCCTTTGGTGTCATGTTTTTCAGAAATTCTTTTGTAATCGTCGTTTCTGATTTATGTTTAATGGTTTTGTCTTGTAGTATCCCCAATTGTTTTTTCCTTGTATCTCATCTTAAGATTTGGAGTTTGGCTTAGTAAGCGACAAACTCCTGCGACATAAGCAACAAAATTTTTATTGCTTCCGAAGTAATCAATGGAAAACATTATAGGAAAGCGTGCCTACGGAAATGACTGCGGTTTTTCATCGGACCACGCCAAGGCTTCGTGTTTTTTGGCCTGATCCGAGTAGTTCAAATTTAGCCGGATCAAATTGACCGAAGCACCCGTAATTAAGACCAGTGGAGAAATAATTAATTTGAAAATCCAAACTTATATCATGTATTTCCGAGAAGATTTGGGCAGTGACGCTCGTACGGCTCGTTATGGTATAGCACTCTCCCATCTGGGCAAATTAGGGCCTTTGCGTTCTGACTGTGTAGATATCTTGGAGGGTACTATAGACCCCTGAACGACACCGAATTGTCCAGATGAGTGAATCTTCTAGCACGACAGTGATTTAAAGCACAGCTCAAACTCGCTAAGCAGTAGCTCCCCCACTGGGATGTAGGCTCAACAAAAACAGCCAAATCTTTGCGGAAACATATGATATCGGTTTGGGTTTTTTAATTTGAACTTTTGAGCTTAATCACAAACTTATTTTAGAAAAAATCGGCCGATGGGCTGTGAAGAAAGCAAATGACGAAGTGCCTTGCCTGAACACTTCCGTGTATACCATATATATCAAATGCACCGAATGAATAGAGAAAAGTATTGTTTTTTCAGAAAAATTCCCCCTTTTTAAAAACCCCAGCAACGTTGCATTTTTGCGTTGTTATTCCTAGCTATGGCCTCTAGCAAATATTTTATCTGGGAAAAAGATAAGAGTGCCCTGAAATTAAGTTAGCGATGAAAAAGTCTCTTTCCGCACCCAAACGCCGTATCAGTACCTTAACATGGGTATTTTGAGGGCTCGTCATCCCCCAACATAATCCAAAAATCAAGAAAGTAGCTGGTCTTCGAGCTAGTTATTATGGTTTTGAATATCGTTTCCGAAAACTTCTAACCGATACCCTGTATTAAAATTTACGAGACCAGGGTTTTCATGTCCACTTTCAGCAGTCGTTTACGGGGCCTTTATAAATAAACAAAATTTTTTTTTTTTAGCCTTATAAATTGAAGATGTTACTTGGTGTCGAATTTCATCTTAAATTATCCCTTTTAGTTTAGAAATTAAATCTGGCAAAATGTTCTATTGTTTGCTGACGTCTAGTCAATATTTTGATTTAATTGTTGGCTGAAATTAGTATTATTTGTCATTTTTTTATTAATCTCAAGATTTTTCAAATTCGCGCCTGAAGTTGGTCGACATTTCTGAATATTTACATGAACTCGGCGCAGGCAGTGAAATTTCAGACCACACGCATTCTGAACGAATTTAAACTTGGCCCCAGAGTAACGTTATCAGCCAACTAAAAATAACAGCGGGCGAAGCGGACGACGGCTAATATCGAGCAGAATGTTTTGTCTGCGAGTTTCGTTGCGGGTGGCGTTCAGATAAATGTGCACAACAACAGGATGTGGCCAACGTGAGCAACACAAAGAACCTATACGACATTTGATATCGCTGGCATTGAGAACGAGACTTGTTTTCCATACGTGCCACTCTCTAAATGGGCGTAAAAATGCGCCCACCATTTAATGAGCTAAACACTGCAATAAATATTTCAGCTGCACGGTAAATTGAGAACAGGGGACGTACTGTTTGGGCAGCTAAATTTTCCTTTACCTAAACAACTAGGTGGAAGCGGTTTAATTATCTGCATATATTATCTACACGGCGCTTTATTTTAGTATGTAATTAGCAATTCGTGGCACAAAGTATGCAAAAAAGTAGGATATAGGAAGCTTCAGAAAGAAGCGGCGCTACCCTCACGAGGGCTGCCGAGCCACATGACAATTAGTAATTCACAATGACCTGCAACGAATTTACCTTGTTGCATTTCAGCAATTAAAACTGAAAATATAATTTCAAAAAATGCACTCTTCCAAAACAGCTGACTTCCTTATTCTCGTGATGTAGATGACAAAGAAAACGTCTTCAGTGTAAAAGACTTGACCTTTTAATTCAATTTTTTTTTGTTTTCTGATCTCAATTTCTGGGACAAATTTGTCATATTTTTTTAAAGATAAAGCTTCGTCTCCTATTCTCCTGCTAGGCATACCTATGAGTAATTTCCATTTTTTAAATAAAGTTCTGTCAAGAACCTAATGATATTAAATACCTGGTTACAATTATCCCTACAAGACACAGAAACGCATTTGGTTAGATAAAGTAAACTATTTTGGGTATAACGACGTATCTTCGTGCTGACATCGGATGGGACCACAACGCAGTCACGATATATGATGAGGACAAAGTTTAAAAAGATAGCAAGACCCAAAATGAATAATAGTCTTGACTGAGGAAAACTAACACACAAAGATATTAAAGACAAGTTTGCTCAAGAAATAGAGGCGAAACTGAGTTAACTAAAACCAGTGCAATTAGAGAAAAATGAAGAACAAACAGTAGTAACAGATAAAATTGAAACAACCTGGAGAATAGGACAAAATAGTCTAGGCCCAAAATTATGGACAAAAGAAGGAGAAAGCAACAACAAAAAGATGCAGATGTGTGTGAAGAACTAGATTGCATATTAACAGTACAAATTAAAGAAGCAAAGGAAAAATGGTTAGAGAAAAAGTGCAAGTCTATTAAGAAATAGATACAAATAAATCATGATGAACGGAATTTATACCTGGAAGTAAAGAAAATGACAGGATCTTATAGAAAATGAATGCCAATAAACACAAGAATCGAAGGAAAGGAGGTAGCGTTGGACATGGATGACAAAAAGAGAGTATTTTCTTCTTCTTCGCTCTTATCCTTATGCCTTCCAACGTCGGATATCAAAAAGAGAGTATGGGAAGAATACAAAGACGAATTGTTGAGTGATGCCCACATATCATGATACCAAAGGAAGAAGCCTTACAAGATTTATGTCTTATGCATCGAAGATATTCCTGCGTATCAGCATATGAAGATTAGTCAATCGTAATTTGGTTTTCGTAAGTGTGACGAGAGAAGTCGACAAAGAAATGTATGTGTGCTATATAGCACAATACAGCACAGCGAATTACTAAACCAACTGCATAAAATTGGACTGGATGGTCCTTACAAGTCCTTACAATTACAAACATGAGATGGCACCGAAGAATAAGAATAAGCTGTAAGATAGTTCTTTATAAACTAGCAACGTTTCGTCTTACAATGATTTTTGTTAGCTCTGCTTTTAAAGCGGAGGCGCCAAGAACTGGACAGATACTGTAAGTGGTTAACGTTTAGCCCTTCTAGAAATATTGTCTCAAGCAGACAATTCGTCCACCGTATAAACCTCGCCTCAGATTAAGTAATAAAAATTAAAGGCGCTCTAAATGCAAGAAAATTAACAAAATGTTCTTGTGCTTTTTAGAACCTAAAGAATTAAATTCTCTTGGCAACCCAAAAGCACTCAATTTTAGTGCACTATTTTTGAACGTAAAAAGAACGGCGATCTTTTTTCCCTTTTGTTATGATTACTATCGGCTATTAGTTTGTGTTCCAAAAGAAACGATTTAAATCGTTAAAAAACAAACAAAAATCGTAATGATGATTTTTCTGGCGTATTGGTCGTTCTAAAAGACTCTCGGGTCGTGTTGTCCATAACAAGCTTCACGTTGATGGTGTACAAGCGTTCACCAAAAAGGATAATATTTTTAAGATGCACTCTATCGACTCCCACTAAATGATTCAGGCACTCAGCGCAAACTTATCACTATGCCGTCAAACTTCAATTGCTATAACAAGAAGGAAAATCTTTGAGGTGTCACAGATTTTTCTAAATACTAATCCCATCACCTTAAGATCGCTTAAATCCTGAAAATTAGATCTATGATCATCAATACGATAAAATTTTTGTCCATAAGCCTTGTTTTTATTAAAAAATAAAATACACTAAGCTTAGGGTTTATCAGACCCCGATTAGACTAATGGAGGGTTTAACTGTGCTAGATCAATGTTTAATGACCCACGAAATAAATAAAATATGAAATCACCATCTGTAATCAAAATTTCGGGGCAATTGCTCATCAATAAGTCTTGTGATAAGTGCTTAATACTCTTCTCAAAGTCCACAAAAGCAGAAAAGAGTCAATGGAGTAGATCTCATAGGACTATTTTTTTAAAGGCTGAGCTGTTCATTTAAAACTAGTAGAAAAATTTGACAATCGAAGATTTAATTCTAGCTAAGTCTCAGAAAACTTTTTGGAATTCATAATCTGCTTAAAGAAATAAAGTGAGAAAAGGTAAAGCGAATGTTAGAGTCGTAGCAAATCATACGGAAACTTATCTGTTAATGCAACACGGTAGGGTAAATTCTAAGAGAGGATAATTTGCATTTTGTAGAAATTACTTCAAATGGCGAGGAACAAGAACTGAACTCGTCCAAATGGCAATCTGCCTCAAGTCCCCTGGCCTATGTTTCCAAATTTGATCTCTTTAACTCCAGCTGTATTTTTTCAGAATGAGAATTTATGCCAATTGCCAAAATTAAAACTTATGGAAGCTACTCGACTCCAGAAGAGGTTAAAGAAAGTTCAATCAGTGTAAGAAATTAAGAAATCGATTTAGATTTTTGGATTTTTAGTCCAAAATTTAAAAATAAGTCATCAGAAGAGCTGAAAGTGGACAAAGTGGTAATTGTGGCGATTGTTAACAGGAAAAGAATTAAATAACCGTTAGCCGGAATTAAAAAGTTGCTTTTTGGAAAAAATTGAACTACTTGAGATGGCTAGAACTGCAATCTACATGGCGAAAAAACACTTCGCCTAATTCTTCGTCTCTTCAAATTTGAAATTCTTTGTTGGCCACATCGAGTTTACTTCTCGACGAATTATTGTGTGTGGACTTGGACTGATTTCAAATCTTGCGAAACTAATCCACAAGTTAAGTTATCACGTCCTGTAATAAGATCACGATTAGCAAGGTCATTGACACGTAATGCCATTTTTGTGATAATGAAATTGTTGAAGAGAGCTAGACGACTTGTCGGCAGCCTTTTATCCGACGTGATCTACTTCGTCTCGATGGACTAGTTTTTTTCTTGAAGAATTGAAAAATTGTATCAGTGTAGAAGAATACTGGCTTTGGGTACAATATGCAATATAAATCTTGTCGAAATTTTTTATAATTCTACTCATAAATTCTGAAAATTACTCGAAACCTTATAGTGTTAGCTTTTAGCAACACTAGAATTTACTGTTTTGTTGTAAATTGGCGAACAACCCTAGGTTTCGGTTTCTACAAAGTTAATGCGTTATGCGTAAGAGATGACTGACTTCGTCGCCCAAAATAGTTGATGTTCAAATCATAGCACTCAGATGAGCTGTGCCGGTATAGCTTTTAACAAGGAGAGTAGTCTCAGTGAGTGTTTGTAATAGAAATTTGCTATAGCATTACGCATTATAGTTACCTATTACCTTCTAAAAACGCTCACAAACGCTGATCTTCGCTCAGTAGTAAAAGTGATTTTTTCGAAGCGCGTAGAGTAACATCATTATATATACAAGGTTGTCGAGGTAAATCCGGAAACTGAATACACAATGAAAATAAATGGCATTGATTCAATATAGCCCCCACCAACGGCTACCATCTAAATCTAGTGCAGGGCAACATAACTTTCTCTTTGTTCATATGTGTCATCCATGCTTTGACCACACCCCACTCGTAGTGGATTGCAGTCGAAATAGGAGTGTGATCACAAATTGGAGAACCGGTGGTAATGCAAATTGTCTAGCCATGCCTAGGTAAAGGCTAAAGCGGGGTCTTATTGCAACACGTACTCCAGCTTAGTGGCCACCTCCTCAATCCAGGGCTCGACAACTACCTCCAACACGTTAATATAGCTATCGGCGGTCACCTTCAGACCTTACTCAGAGAAGTGGAGTGCCATGATATCCTATTGGCTGCCCACAAGCTCCAGCACCACCACAGAGGCGGAAAACTTTGTCAGAGCCTCTTGGCAGATCCAACGATCATTTTGGCAATTCACCTTTGTGTCCTGAACTCAAGAAGCCAGAGCTGTCAAACGTAATGTCGTTCAGCAGTGCTTGGACCTTTAACTTCCTGACCATCTCGTTTTTCTCAAGCATCAGTTGGTGGCTTCTCAGGATAATGCACTTGTGGTATAGGTCATGGTGCACCGTTAGACTGATCCTCCCTAAGGACTCTAATTCTCTTCTTACGCTTGCCGCGAGTGGCCCTGTCAGCAGTTACCCCTCTTGGTGGTCAGAATCCCTAAATTTCTTGACTACGTCGTGTACTTAGGACTTTTTATAATCAACCAGACCAATAATTTCGGTCAACGAGTTTCCGGTAGCAAGGAATTCAAGTATACTCATTTTATCAATTGTTGATTAAGTGGAACTAATTTATTGTCTAACAGGGGATTGCGCATGGTTATAAGACAGCATTCTGGCTTCCTCGCAGTACAACCTACAAAAATTGGAATTACATCGATGACCCTGTATATACAAAATTGATTTGGTAAAGGAGTTTTCCACCTGCTGTAATTTTTGCAATTTTGTGCCAGATTCTATAAATTCAACGAGTGATGCTTTTTTCACTCTTTTTAATTCTCGACTTAAAAAAATTCATGAGATTTATCTAAATTGTCCATCATATTAGCAAGAATTTAATAAAATCGCCAGTTTTTCCGCCTATTCTCATTGGAGAAAGAAAAAGCTAAATCTAGGGTAAGAATTTGGCGTGATAGCCTACACAACATGAAACAATGGCCAAAGTTAAGCATTTTTCATGTAGCGACATTACCTCAAGTGTTCACAAATACTTTTTTCGCGAATTCAAGGCACAATACTTTAATATTAAGTAAAGGTGATGACAAGCGACACAACCAATGTTTGTTTAGTTAGAAGAATTTTCGAAATCCGACTCTGACAACTTTATTATCCAGATAACCACAACGAGATTTATAAAATTTAAAAAAGTTGCAGCAGAAGAAAAGCCTGAGTCGAGCTGGGCCGTAAAAATGACAGCGATTGAATTGGCGAGAGCGGGGTTCGAACTCGCAACTCTTGGTTTCGTAGTCTAGCGACCTATCCACTAAACCATCACGGGTCCCTCTAGAGATTAATGATGGTAATTATACTAGGACTAGATTTTTACGGATTGAAACTATTCTTTCTCTGATAATGAGGATGAATAGAAGAATTCTTACTATGCAAATTAAGGATTCTATTAATAAAACTGCATTTCAACATAAATAGAGATCAGGATGAAAATGGATCCTAAAGCTCATAATATTTGAGGGAATAGTTGATTTGGGTTCTGTGAAGGGTGGCTAGTCATCTGAAAATTTTAATTCCGGTAGAAACTGCAATGGTTATAGTAGCGAACGTGAAGTAGGCTGAGGTGTCAACATCTAGTCCAAGTGTAAATATGTGATGAGCTCATACTACGAAGCCTAGGAATCCAGTTGCTACTCCAATACATCAAAAAGTTTCTTTTTTACTTCTTTCTTGGGAAACAATTTGAGAAATTATTTCAAACCTCGGAAGAATTGAAATGTAAACTTCTGAATGACCAAATTGTTGGTATAGATTGGATCACCTCCTCCTGTTTGATCAAAAAATGAGGTATTCGCATGGCAATAGCTCCTACTATAATAGGAAGAGATAATAGTAGAAGAAGAGCTGTAAATAAAGATATACGGCCAAAAGTAATACCTGCAGCCATAAAATTTACGGCTCCTAAGATTGATGAAATACCGGGTAGGTGAAGACTGAAGATTACTAAATTAACAATTCCTGTACGATCAATATTTGCTGATAGAGGGCGGTAAACAGTTGACCCTGTTCCGGCTCCGTTTTCAACAATCCTTCTTATTAAGAGAAGGGTAAGGAAAGAGAGTAGCAGTCAGAAGCTTATATTATTTATTTGTAGAAATGCTATGTCTGGTGTTCCTAGTGTTAAAGGAATTAGTCAATTTCCAATTCCTCCAATTATAAAGGCATAACTATGAAGTAAATTGTAATAAATGCATGGGTAGTTACAATTACATAGTGGATTTGATCGTTTCAAATTAGTGAACCAGTATTTCCTAGTTCGGCTCGAATTAGGGATCTTAGTAAGGTTTCAAGATGAAGTAAATGCTTCCAATGTCTTTATGATTTATTCAGTTGAATGACCAAGGATTTAGGCGGTAAATTAGGTGTACAAACAAGCCAACGGTATTATAGAAAATGAATGGAAAGAAATGGTATCAACAAGCACAGAATAGAAACAGGTGGGAGAATTTGGGAGAGGCCTACATGCAGAAGTGGATGGCGAGCGGCTAATGAAGAAGAAGAAGATATGCATCCAGTTATTGCGATTTTCTCTTTTTGTCCTTTTATGCCATATTTTTTGTTATGAACAAACTTACGACCTTCTTCAATGGGTGCATAACGGTAACTTACAATCATATAGGGTGATCTCAAATAAGGTTCTGTAGACGTTGGAAGTTTGCATTTGTGTTGTTAATATCTAAACACATGGCAAAGTCCACCAAAGGCTAACAGAAACGGTCCACTTGTTTGAATTGGGCTTTAGGGAACATAGAAGGGATGCCGATTTTTGCAGAAAAAACTCATATTGAATGATAAAACTCATTTTTTGATTAGCTTATGTAACCCCATCATGTCAATAAACCTGCTACGATTCCAAAGCTAAACAGCAACAACAACAGACGTGTAATATTTATTATTAATAACATTTATGGGAAAGCATAATAAAAAGACTAAAAGAATAAGCGCATGTTAGCAGAGTTTTGGGGAGGGAATTCGCCCGACATTACATTTCAAACTGTTACATCAATAATTAGACTGATAACGATAAAATCGGATCGTTGCAAGGTACCTGAAGTTTAAATTATATCACCCTTTATATATGTTCTGTATGTTCATATCCTAGCGAGGTATTTCTCTTTACTCTTTACGGACAGGGGGTTCTGTGGGATGCGTTCAATATTTGCATTTAGATTTATTTTCAAAGACAAATTTAAGTTTTTAAAATCTTTTGTCCTAAATAGAAATGATAACAACTGACACATATTCTGCAGACTCGTTTAACGCCCCTTTTTTGTGTTGTTTAGCAGCCACAAAAATTAATTGCATCTAGTTGCGTACGTCTAACCTCGGCGTCGTAAATTCGATCGCTGTCAACCCTTAAACGTCCATTCCTTACGGCAAATTGATCTTCGGCCACATTTTTACAGTAAATTGGGCGACAGCCATCCGCAAGTGCAATTACAGCACAAAATATACAATAAATTACGCGACGACCGCCGTCAACTCCCATATTTTTGTAATAAAGTGGGCTGAAAAGCACCTAGCTGGAGGATCGCTTGAAGCGCAGCCAAAGCACAAATAAATAAAGCTGTCAACGTAACTATGAGCAGATGTTCACCACCGACATTTCGAAAGCGAGAACCCTTTACATGTTTACTTCAGTGTTTTCAGAATTCTTCACTTGCATGACTGATATAGTAGACAGCTAAGTTAGCCATAAGGAAAATTACGATGCGATACTCAAAGTAAATAAACCCCTAACACACAATAATTTTTGGCCGAAGCACTTTGGGCTACAACAAGGGGCGTCGACATACAACGCCCTTCCAGAGACTTCCGGCTTATAATATTTTTTATAAGTTCACATTTTATTAAAATAAAAAAATTTTAAGCAAAACTGCAAGCACCCCAGGAAAAATAAAAGAACCTTAAATAGTTAGATGAAATGGATGATATAAAAGAAACGTTCAAAGAGATGACGAAAGAATGAAACAGGCGACTGATAACTGTTTCTTCTATTTTACCTTTTAGGTCGCGTACTTCGCGTAGTGGCGTGTCTTTTGCATCTTTTATCATATTTTGCAGTTCATCCATCGTTTCTTCTTCAGTTCTTTTGTCGATTTCTTGAGTTATCTTATCTGAATTTTTGATTTTCTTCCCTTTCTGTTCTATATTAATAAGGCGCTCTTATTGCTTATTGCTTTTCCTCACTAATTTGCCTTTCTAGTGGGCGTTATTCTCATTCTTTTATGCTATTTGCGTATTACTCACGCTTCGCAGCCCTCTTTTTGCCAACCTCGGCCATTGTCCACGTTTGCTTTTTAATTGTTTGCCTAATCAAATAGCATAATGAGACTAGACGCATCGTCATTTATCAATTCAGGAAGATTATTCGGAAGAAGGCCAGCAAAATGCTTCCGACAAGGGAAATGATCAACGAACATTCAGAAAGAAACACCGGTCGATTTTTTTATATAGGAACGCGGCAAAGAGCATACAAAAACATCAAACGCCAAATTATTGTTCTTTTAGCGTTCTAATTTAAGTTCACATTTTAAAATTTTTTATTAAATTTGGCGCGAGAAAAGCGCACACAAATTTAATAACTCCGCTTGCTGTTGGACCCAACAGCACTCCTCTGACAAAATACAGACATTGATTGCACTATTTTTATTTCGCATAATAATAAAAATATGCCTGAGAGAGAAAGCTGATCCGCGGAAATGGCATCCTGGTTAGATAAAGCTAATTAGCTGAATTTTGTGTGTGCGCGAGCTGAAGTTCCAAGAACGTGCTAATAATTCGTGCCACCCCGCGGCAAATAAAATCGCCTGGGGCTGCGACATCACAACGCGACTTGAAACGCGCAGCGTCATTTTCCAAACGAACTTGAAGAATACCGCCGCATTTGAAATGCGCGTGCCTGTAACAAGCGGGCCTTTTCATTTTCAGAGCCCCATTTTTCTCCCGCTAACAATATCGAGTTTATTCCGATCCGGCATGAGGGGCGCTTAATGTGTTGGCGAATTGCATTGATGTGCCGCGAAAATTGATTAAACGCGACGTCCGCGGTGTAAAATGTGCACAAAAGGAGAAATTAATTTCATCCCAAAATTACAACGTGCGGTCTTTAGAGAGGGAAGCCGTAAATCATCCGGTAAATTTTGAATTGTTCGTCGTTTAATGTTCACCTTTCTGGAACAGATTTCTGTGTCATCGAGCGGCAAAATGCTTCGGTATTAGAAATTTTATTTATTTTATTATCTTTTAATATGCCCATAAATACTGTTACACACTGGTTACAACGACAAAATAAATCGATTAAACATTTTTGCATAATAGCTTCAGGTTACTGGTAGGCATAATTACAACGGATTTATCTAAAATGTCCACCCTTAGTCTCTATCTAAACGTTAAGATATCTATGACAGCAAGCAGTACATCAATTGGAAAAGTATCGACTGAAGCTGTAAGAAGACGGTTCAAAGAATCAACATTAGGGCGTCTTTTTGAGAAAACTGTGCATAATTTGTAATCTAATGGATTTAGACCTGAGCTACCAGAGGACCAATTCTATATAGTTACTCACTTAAGTCCGAGTCGACCGTGCTTTGTGGGAGGGTGCGGAGTCTTGCTAAAAGATCCAAGACTCACTTTGACAAAACGTGTGATTAAAAGTTTTACTAGACCTCCCAATCTGCTGATACGCAATTTTGACTCCCTTTTAACAAAAATGAATTCCAATTACTCCATTATAATACACTTCTCACCAAATCATTACAGCTGTTGAATAATGGTCTCTCTCTACCCTTGGTACTAACTTTGGACGACCTAGCGAATACTTCGCCATGTACCTTTTACGTCGAGCGTTTGTCTAATTGTAATTCTAGGTATCTGATTACGTTTTCTCTGGAATCTTATTTTAGAGAACAGTTATCGGGAATTTTGATCATTTTGTTGTAAAGGTGACATGAACTTATCTTCGTTAATTTTCTTCCTCCACTTCTGAAGTCATTTTTCTATACGAGTTGCTTTACGACAGTGAAAGCGAGTGGGTGCATACGTAGACTTTGAGTTATGGCGTGACTCCAACGAATTTTCGATATTAAACTGCAGTAGATAAAAATCTACAAAAAAAGCAGGAAGAATTATGCTTCTCATAAAGCAACCCTTAAGCTACTATCCGTATAATTCAACATAGACTCAACAGAGGATACACTATCAATATCAAGAAATGTTAAATGGAAATCAATAACTAATTCATCTAATTTCAACAATAGCACAATCAATCCTATGTCATCTAACAATTCGCCAATTATAACGAGCCATATAATTAAAAAATAAGTTGTATATACTTTCATGAAGAGACAATGAACTGGGATACATTTCAAATTTTCATTTCGAATGAAACGATCAGCAGACCTCGATCTGTTCTTTACCTACTCATTTTTATCCAAGCCAAGTCCAAACGAAGGTTCGTCCAAGAATAACAATTTCCGTTACACATAAGGGAACTGGTGGCTGAAAATTACAAAGATCGCAGAATGTAGCTGAAAAAATCTACAGCGGATTTACTCGAAAATTTGAAGCAAGTCCACAAGAACACAAAAATTATACGTTCCAAAATTACATTACCAAATCAAGCAAAGATCTCTCCGCCTGGGAAGCAACTAAAATCCTAAACTGAAGATGGTGTGCACGCCAGAATAAAGAAATGCTGACACACTCACAAAATAGTTATTAAACCTTTTGAACTCTTCGACCCATCACCAAACCACGACAGTCAAGAAACTGAAGCATTTCTGGATGCGGCACGCCAGATGCCTCTGCCTACAGAATCTTTCTTTCCAACTGAAGCAAAACTCTAAATCAACAAATGGTTAAATTGATGGCGAATTAAAGTTAACAAACCGAATCTACGCAATCCCTGTGAAGAATGGAGTGAAATACTTAGATCTTTATCTGGATCAGAGATTAATAGGGGAAAAATATACACAAACAAAGAACAGCAATTAAAAATAAAATTCAGGCAGATATGTTGGTGGTTGCGTGGTAGAAGATCTTCAATATCAACTGATAATAAACTGCTCCTATTAAAAATTATATAAAAACCAATTTTGTCTGCAACTACGAGGGTACACCAAGAAATCTACGATCCAGTGATTTCAATTTAAAATTCTACCTTAGTGGATTAATAATCAGACCATTACGAAGACCTGGAAGTGCTCTTCATGCCAGATGAGCTCTATTATGATTCAAGGACACAAAAATGAGCTAGTGGATTAACTCTCAAATGAAGCAACTCCAAAGAGACTAAAGAGAATTTGGCCAAGCGATATATTGTTGCAATAAAACAAAGAAATCCTCTCTCCCTAACCAAAATATAATTTATCTAGGAGTATCATCAATGGATCTTATACTTTAAGAAGGCGCTTATTTAATAATTCTCCAGAACAAATGTAAATTTCAATTGGTGCCAAAAAAAATATTTTTGCGTTGTCATAAATGTTAATAGATTGCTGTCATCAGCAAAAGTTGCTATATTGGTATGACCGTAATAAACATATGGTACGTGTATACGTACACGAGCAGAGCTCAAAACGAAACTGTATAACCCTAATGATAATATTATCTTGCAGGTCCATACATAAATTTAATTAAAAGCTTAAAGCCGATATTTCCGGTCAAATTAGCGTTTTGTTCCCTTTAAAAGTATCTATGGTTTTAAGCAGACAACATGCATATGCCTGGGTTTCGAATGGAAGGTGAATGCGCACTGAGAAAGTCCGCCTTCAGGAAATTGGGCGTGGCCATCTTGAAATAGACTAGATCCGGTAATAGCAGCCACACTGGACGCAGCTGTAGCTAGTTAATAAATCGGCAATCAAAGAAAAATGTTTCCCCACAACTATTTAAAAAAGTAATTTACTAATAAAAGTTACACGCGTACGAAATAATAGAAGCATTAGCATTAGAAGCAAATGAAAGCAAATTATATTTACTAAGCTAAAAGAAATATCAAGGAAAACTTTAAAAATTAGAAAAATAAGAAATGAAATTGCAAACTAGGAAACTAGGAATGTAAAGATAATAAGAAAAGCGTTTTGGGATAGGAAATTAAACATTAATAAATTTAATGGAACATAAGGAAAAAAATTGGTAATTGTTTAGTATGAAAATTACTTATGAAATACGCCCCCCTCCCCCCGCTTTCCCATAGCTGAGCACCGTCTTCCAAACCCATTTATATAATCCTTTGGAAGTTCCATGTTTATAAATGCGAACTGTTTTATAAGAATCACTTAAGGTAGGCTTTTCCCATTTACATTATAAGAATCCAAAAAGTCACACGTTAAAAGGACCAACGCTATCTTACTACAACCATTTCTATAAAAGAACTGCTTGAACTGGAATTACACAAAACCGTGTAAAGAAATTATTATAATGTGACAATGAAAAAGGTAAAAGGATAAACGTTGCAGAAATTCAAAATTACATTAAAAATAAGTTTTCAATGTATAAAACCTTCTTTTCTTGAAAAGTAATTATATACACGAAGTAAACAAAAGTTGCTAGGAAAACAGCAACCAAAAGCATCTAACAAAAACAGGCAGCGTAGAAGTAAATTGGGGTGGCAGCCATCCACAAGTGCAATACAGCACAAAATATACAAATAATTTACGCGACGACCGTCGTCAACGTCCATATTTTTGTAATAAAGTGAGCTAAAAGGCACTTAACTGGAGAATCGCTTGAAGTGCAGCCAAAGCACAAATAAATAAAGCTGTCAACGTAACTATGAGCAGATGTTCACCACCGGACAATTTAAATGTTTACTTCAGTCTTTCCGGAATCAATGTAATTTTTTACTTGAATGACTGATTAAGTAGACAGCTAAGGTACCCACGAGAAAAATTACGATGCGATACTCAAAGTAAATAAACCCCCAATACACAATAATTTAGAAGTAATGGCCTTGGGTCACAATAAGGGGTGTCGAGGCCCAACGCCTGTCCAGAGGCTTCTTGCTTATAATATTTTTTATAAGTTCACATTTTATTAAAATAAAAAAATGTTAAACAAACTGTAAGCATTGCAGAAAAAATAAAAGAGCCTTAAATAGTTAGATGAAATGGATGATATAAAAGAAACGTTTAAAGAGATGATGAAAGAATGAAACAGACGATTGATAAGTAAGATGTAAAGGAACGCTGCTGTTCTTTCTTCCAGGCTGGTTTAATCCTGGGATCAGATGCCTGGCGGGTGACCCACTCAGTCAGTAAAAAAATTTAGTAGCTGCGTTCTAAGCAGCTTTTTAAGACGCGGTGCTTGGCACAACGCTTCGTATCAGAGAAGTTGTTACACGACCGGGCAGTGTGACTCTGGATGCTTTTACACAACGCTACAGCTGAATTCTGTTGGTCCATGTGGGAGCCTGGAGGATTTTGTGGATCAGTAACTCCTTTGGGAGGATAATTGCAACATCTCCCTCCTCTTATACAGTGCATTTGTTTGGTATTTAAATCTAGTTATTTTCTCTGACCCTTAATGTGTGCTTTCCAAGTAAACATTTTAAGGTATTTTATTTCAGCGGTATTTAGGGTTGCTGAACCTTGTATTTTGAAAAGGTTGTTCTCCATTTGTTGGTTCAGTTTTGCAGCGAATATTCTGCTGTTACTTTTAGCATTTCAATAATTGAGATAACTATACTTCCGCAAACCTGGCTATTAACATATTCCCTATGGTCGATGTTATAGCAGCTCTCCTAGAACGCTGCCTTGGTGGAGCTTTAAGACCTCATTGCTTACTGTTACTTGAAAAGCTTTTGCCATCCATTGCACTCCCACTACTTTTGGATATCGCGTGATAGACAGAAATGGCGAAATATTAGAGAAGCGCACATCAAGAGATGAAGTAAAACACGCTGAAAATTATGCTGATGATGACCTAAAAAGACCTTTCTGCGAGATACCATTTTAGCACTAGGTATATCTGATTTGGGAGATATAATTTGTGCCATACTTCATCATCATCATGTTTGATATCCAAGAATGCAGCTGTCTAAATTTTTTTAATCAAGATTTTCCATGATTTGGTTGTCGTGTTCAAGAGTGGGTTTAACGAAAGCTTAAGCGATAAGACGGAATAATTTGATTCTTTTATTGCTTCGAGAAGCAGTCTTGCGAATATTTTTAACATTAAAGATTAAAGACTTACGGGTTTGTGGAGGACAGTCGACAGGAGAGTTTCCACAGTATCGGGGAATAAGTCAATCTTAGTATGCTGTTGTATATAGAACTACTCTTTTTCTGGAAAGATAATGAAGAATTGTTCCTACAATCATATCGTTGTCAGCGTCTTTTTGGTATTTGTTGGCATTTAGAAAATATTTTGCTTCATTGTCGTTGCTACAGTTAGGGGGGTGTTTTGCTTTACTTTTATATGTTCTGATGATGACTAGTCGTTAGGGGATAGATCCTAGACAGATTCTACTTTAGTGTATGTATTTGAAATACCAGTAATGGTTGCGATGTCGCGCAAATTTGGTAATTTACTTGTGTCGCTAGGCTAATAAGTGGATTATCTTGTTGAAAGATAACCGAAGATTGCTCTTAAAAGGGAATGTCCTTTTAGATTGATTAACTTTGAGACCTGGACTGTTTTTCTCATTCTAATCTCCTTTGGGATTAAAGATACTCTTTGTATTTGTCAGTTGATGTGGACCGAATAGGGAAGAACTTGAATTTTCGCAATGGGCAGTATTTTTGACAGCTGAACCGTCATGGGCTGTTCCATCTGCGTGGTTAGCAAAGTACATGTTATAACGTGGTAATTTAAGTGTTGTGTTAGCTGTAGAGGTTTCTGAGACCACTAATGTGTTAATCTATTACAATTCTAGAAAAATTACTTACTGGTGGTATTTCAAAATGCATTTCGGACTGAGGTGACCATTTTAGCGATTTTGTTTGTGATAGTAAAAGTCTTGCTTAGGATTATGCTATTTTGGCTTGTAACTTGGGAGAACATGCTTTCGTATTTAATAAGAAAATTTGAAAGTGTATTATTAATAGAGAATTATTGTTTGCTTATCTTTTCCCATACTTTAAAACAGATGTCCTTGGTAGCAGTTCTTGCGCTTTGCAATTGGGATAATTGGCTTGATTCTGGAGAGGTGGAAATTGCTTTATATTTTGAGGTGTTTGTTGAGGGTCATTTTTATTGAGTTACCCAAACAAGAGCATTGATCATGATGGGGATACAGAAATGTCACAACTCCACACACTGCAAAAGTGCATCTTCGGTTGGCCAAATTATGGAGATAATCTTTTGGGACTGTCGCAATATTCTTTAAATTGTCAAAATTATGATGATCAGTTCATCTGAACTGCTTACTGTCATATATTGAAAAATCTTCCGCTTTTTTTTCAAACAAAAGACGTTTTCCTTACCACAACAACTCACATTTTCTTTTAGATCAAAATGTGCAGCAACTTAGTCTTTCCGACAGAAGTGTCTTATTTCTTCCGCACCCAAAACACCGACTTTAGACCTAAACTGAGAGAATGTAGGAAAAATGTTATCTGTTTTTAAAATTCTAGCTCGTTGCCTTCTCAAGCAGATGAGAAAAAATAGGAAAACCTCCTTTCGAGACAACCCTCATAAAGAAAAGAGCAAATACAAAATATGAAAAAATATACTAAATATAAGCAGCAAAATGATCGAATTGCGCATACTTTTTTGATTCTTTTGGGTACATTTTCTTAAACCTTACGATATTCAAGATGAAGAGACGCTTTCTGGATGTAACGAAACTTGTAGTCTAATAGATTGTGCAACAAAAACGAAATAATCTTTTTGAAACTCATTACTGACACGTTAATGAACTTTTAGAAGAAAAAAAATTACAGCTAATCTGACCTAAAATAAAACTAATATTTGAGAAAAATCTTTCTAGGGCGACGTCAGATACTCCAAAAAACGTATTCCCTTCTATATAACCCACCCCTATCTGTAAAGAAACTATTTCTGCTAAAAATCTTGAGATAAACTAGAGTGGACCCCATTTAAAGGTGTCAGTAAAGATATGTAGACCAGGTTTAGAATAAAATAAACAAACACAAAATTTTAGCAAACTGAAATCTATAATTAATACAATAATTTTAATCTTTGGGGCATTCACTAAGTTCTCTATCCTTTTGTCTGACGATTTTCTGCTATTCTTCTATCGTTGCATCCATTAACTTGGCTTAGTTGGGCTTTCGTGGTCTTTTCGCCACGTTTCATTAGATCCATGTTTGAAGCCACGGTAAAAGTCAAATTTGTTGCTCTACTCTCCGTGATAACAGCATATCCTTAAGCAGAATGTTATTATTGAAGGTAATTTAAATTTCTGTTACTATTACACAGTATTTAACATGATCTGCCATCATTCCAAAATGTACCCCACAACATTATGTTAATCCTTCTCTTACCGCTCTATTTTACAATCTAGTAAATGAATTTATCGCCTAATTAACCAACTACCTAACGTTATTTTTGTTGCTCCATTCTGTCGATATTTTCACTAGGACTATTTCTTTTCTCACCGTCTTGGTCTTTCTGAGGGCCCTGTGAGGCTATATCTTAGTAGAATTGATCATTTATCTCTTTTTTGAATTGAGTAGCAAGGCATTTTATTTCTCGTTGTGAGGGCCCACGATAATTCTAGATCTATACATCCTGGCAAGCTTAGTATGCTTCAAACAACACTAAACTCTCCATAAAGGTTTGAGAACGTTATTTAGCTACAGGTAGCTTTCCCGGCACTACTGACTAGTGATTTTCACTTAGTATTTATTTTAGTCTGACACTCTAGTAAGGACAAAATTGAGTTTCATGTTAGGAAGTAAGGAGGTACAGTTAAGTAAGGACGTGATCGGGTTAACGCGGAGAAAAAAATATTTAAGAACATTTTCAAATACATAGGTACGCTCTACTCCATCAGAACAAAGATGCTATTGTACGAATAATGTGTCCAGTCATCACCGGCGTCGATAATTGGCTGGCATCTTTGGGGTATGCTTTCAACCAAATTGATGACGTGTTCAACCGACAAAGACTCCCAAATGCAACGAATTTCTCATGTTATATTGCTTCAAAGTGAACACTTCTCTTCCACGAAGCTTGTGCTTCATGTAAGCCCACACATTCTAAATCGGATTTGCATCGAGCGACTGCGACGGCCAATGAAGGGTAACGATGCTAGACTGCTCTTTCCACTTGATGCAAAGTTTGCTGCGGTGTTTGGGGTCGTTGCTCTTCTGCAGGATCTAGTCCTCGTTTTTTCTTAATCAACCAACGATTAGTAACAAATATTTCTTATAAATCTCAAATATATTCGGAGCGTTTAGGTTATACCCAAATAGATACAACATTTCGAAGCCCAGTTTTGAGAACCAGCCCAAAAGATGCACTTTCACTGGGTGTTTAACGGTCCGCTGTATCAACCTGTTAGTTGAGGTTCACCAGACTCGTGGGACGATAACATATCCCCAAACAGAAGCTTCGTCCGTAAAAATTACATTGCTCCAATCTCGGTCGATGTTGTTCTTTGCCCCAGCGAGTCTCTTCATCACGATTTTCACCTAACAAAGGCTTCTTGACTGAACTACGGCATTTGATAGGTTTGGATAGCTACATACGATATAGGATATATATAAAATTTTTTATTTCAATTGTGCTACTCTTTGTCGCAATGTTAAGCCCGGGTTCCGCAAAAACAAGTTCACGATCTGTTTTCGACTTTGTCTGTTGGCAAGTTATCGACCGATTTTGTCTCCTTACATAGCTGCACCCATTTGCTGACGAATGTTTTGACTTGTTTATGTTCTTAGTAGCCGTTGCATAAAACATTTTCTTCGGACCTTTCGGTTCAAAGCCAACTGAATCTTTCGTAACAAAACATCGAGGACATAGTTTCTCACTATCGACCCACGAAAGTATTAGGGTGATACCTTTTCCAAACTGCTAATTATGGCGAACACTTATATTTACCTAAGTGACTGTATGTTGAATATTTGTTTCATTATCAAAGTGACAATTTAAACTATTACAGTGACTCAACATTTTTGTTAATTATAAAATAACATTTTTAAAGGTATTTTCATTAACTATAAGCCATTCATTCAGTTAAATATATTTGGTATTCGAATTGGTATCAGTGTTCAGATGGTTACCTTTAATTTTTCTTTTTGAAATTATTTTTAAAAATGCATTTCACTAATTTGGGTAGCGAGTAGGTGCTACTCTATGACCCCGATAGAGGATAGATCTACTTCAGGGAGGTGACCCTGCCCACGTGAGCCTCGACTCTTCCCCATCTCCTAACACCGGGGAAAAGTCGTGTCCCAACCTTAATCCTACCCATGATCTATATACTCTTATCTTTTTTACACCCTAACCACTCGCCAACACGCTAGGCAAGCGTGGATTTAGTTACCAAATCCCCATTGAATTGCAAAACTGCAAAATTCAAAGGACGCCTACGGTCTACGTCTTATTTCATCAATGTACGCAAAAATAGCGTGTTGGTAGGGTTTTTAATAGCCTTAAACGATCACTGGAAGTCAATTCGGGGGAAAGTATAAGAGCAACTTTGCATGATTTGTATTTTTAGCTAATCTGTTATAAGACCACATTCTTTAAACTCCTTCTTTAGAAACACATGACAATGCGATTCCGGTTAAACAACGAGAGTAGTCTTGCTTTCGAGTATCACCTTTGCGTAAACCGTATAAATTGTATCATAATTTCCATTGCACGCAGCCACGCGCTCATGTCTTACGGTTACGATGAGGAAGTGCTTTGATTATTTCGGTTTATGTGCGAAGCACCTCAGGCCTGTACAATCTAATTATCTTTAGTGGTAATGGATGGCGTCCTTAATTATTCTCCCTTCTAGAAATTATTTTCCCTTTTTAATTCAATTTAATTAGATCTCGTCGCTGATAACGATTTTGTTACACAAGTTGTTCATACTTGTCTTTGCAAATCGACCGTAACGTGTGCGCGTGTGTGAGAGTCTATAAAATTCACTACATTGGCAACTATCTAGTAAAATGTCTAATGAAATGACTGTAGACTGTGGAAATTATTAATAATCTAAACCCTGTATACCAGAAGGTGTAGGATAACTAAATCGCTTTTTTATCATGAAATTAAATCAATGATTCTTGCTATTTCAAAATTATTTTCTGTCATATGTTCTTTACACTATTTTAAATTAATTTCACTGTCACTATAAATTTTATACATATCCTCAGTTTTCACTGAGGCGAGTGCCTAAAGAGGATTCCCTCCATAAATTAACATCTACTGTCGCTCCTGGTGCCAGAACAAGAGATCCATTGCGCAACGGATTATCATTTTTACGACAGAAGACTTAAAACCGCCCTAAACTTTAAGAAGAAAAAGGCATAAACAACACTCTGAAGGAGAATCTGGTATACGTCTGCCAATAACAATTTTTGGGAGGACGGGAAGCAGCCCAAATAAAGGTTACCGACATGGTCCCAGGAATAACGTGACCAAGAAGAACATTCGCATTCTTCGCTGCCTCCTCAAGGATGACCGCCAATTACCGAAATTGTTTCTCAGCTCCGAATAAGGTACAGCAGTGCTATGGCAAATGCGCAAATACCCATACATGTTTAACATATTCTAGGGTTCAACTCTTTGTTGTTCTTCCAACGAATGAATAGGCTTCGCCGGATTCCCTGCCATTCCTGAATCGTTTTTACAATTCTTTATTCTTGCTGTACCCATTGAATCGTTCCCGAAACCTTTTTGGTTTATCCGAAAAGTTTCTGCCAACAAATGTGCTAGTTCGCTACTTTACTCGTTCAGTAATGTTGCAAATATGACGATCACGCATTTCATTTGCTTGCTCACTCCAAACTGATGCGTCGTCCTCATTCACGCTTGCGCATTACACTCTACTGTCATCTCCTATTATAATATTATTTTTGCCGCTCGGTCGCTTGATTGTTTAAAAATATTACCAAACCATCTACTTTACAGATTTACATGATTTACAAATATAAACAACACCCTCTTGCTCGCTTAACGCAACGTTTGCTGTGAATTTCCTAGACTTAATACTGTCACTTATTACATACATCCTCACAATTGTTGATTAATAAAGTCGATTTTGCTGAAATGAGACATATTGGGCTTAGAGAATTTTGGTTCCAACAAGCAGCTTCATCAATTATACAAAGTTTTACACCAGGAAGAGCGACTTTCCTTAAACTTCCGTAAATTCTTAAGGGAAAATAAATTTTATCAAATAAAAATGATCTAATTCTACAAGAGAAGTCTCTCTTTCGCCTTTGTAAGTTTATAGGTGTTCATAGTCACGCTTTTAGTGAGAATGTAGGGTTTTTACTTGCATAAAGAAGGGCTTTAAACTGATCATAATTCTCAGCTCTTTTGCTAATACTAGCACAGAAAGATTTTTTTTGCCTGTATTATCGCCGCCTTCTAATTTTTGATTCTTTAGTAACTTCAATTTTGTCTCATATGTCATGGCGTTATAAACGCGCTCTTACCTTCAAAATCCTGATTTAGAATGGGCAGCGAAAGAATTGTCATCAGCTAACCCCCGGGGGAAGTAAAAGAAAGAGTATAAAAGCATTAATCCGACAAAATTTACTTTTTTTCTGTCACAGAGACCAGAAGCCGCCCTAGTAGACCTGGAGAAGAAAGATGGTAGTAGATGTTTTAGCGTTCGATTGCACGTATTCAATGTCACCATAACAACGCATTGCTTTTTATCGACAAAAATCTCTAGGCATGTTGTTATCCCCTCTTATAATACAAAACTGTAATTTTATGATGGCGTGATCTAAATTATTGTTGTTTCTGATCTCTAATATTTGCCTCAAATTGCTGCCAATTAGCCGAAATCGAATGGACATGGAGAGCACTTCTCTTGCTTTACACATGAACAATAGGCGGACCTTGTGTGGTGAACAATGGAAACCAATTAAAAGTTCAATAATAATTTCACGCAAGTTTTTCAAGTTACTGTTGTTAAACGTCATTCTTTTGGAATATGTGTTATTCTGTAAATAATTTTATAAATCATGATTACACCATCAACCGCAAATTTGCTTGGAGGCAACAAACAAAAAATCATCCAATTATTAAAGTCACACATTTGTAAACTATTCATAGGCCTCATGTTTCAGTTTTGCACACAGGCGGGATATCAAACTGTTCCCAGAACTAATAACCTATCTTCAATATTTTAAATTAAAAACAAACACGTCGACCGAAATTCATTAACAAAGTGTTTGAGAATGTCGCACAGAACGATCCTTGTTTCACAAATAGTTTATTTAAAAATAAAACCAGAAATGTCGGCAAGATGGTTCGAAGGTTACTCTATTTCAAATCAGCGTAGTTTCGTTATTTGGTTCTTTGAAGTGCCGCCCTGCAATTAATGAAATTTAAATTACTGAGAAGGGGTAAACAGGACTAACTATTAAAAGCTTAGATTCATAATGAAATTAAAACCATCTCAGAGTTCAAATGGCAGCCCGTCTAGACACCGATGTATTAAATTAGAATACAAAACTCATAACTACCCGTAAATTGGTTTTTGTTCGATTTAACCCATAGTTTGTAGTTCATGTTTAGTTTGAAGTTTAAATCAAATATGCAGCACCAGATTAATTTGTTCAATTGTTAGCTGAGAATATTCTACTAGCAAGGAAAATGAATATGCGTTTATTTGAATCTGACCTTTCGAATGACAGGTAAAAAGTCGAAAAGAAATTAATAAGGAAGAAAGGAAGGGGGAAATAAAAGCAGGAGATGGAAAAGGAAATAGAAAAGCTAGTGGACAAAATTGGTGTAGAAAATTTTCTGCAACAGGAACTACAAGTAGAACCGAAGTACGAGTTGCGAATAAAATAAGAGAAAAAGGAAGTAATAAACAAAAAAAAATTATGCTGAAAAACCTTGACATATATATTTAAAGTCACCTAACACGGAAAGAAATAAAGATGTAATCTAAGATATAAAATTAGGGATTGACATCAAAATCTAACCGTGGATAAGACTTACATACATTTGGAAAAATCAGAAACAATTGCTAGATCAAAAAAGAGGGATATAGTTCCGAATCAAAAACTATAAGAGAGGAAAGGAAAAGAATTTTATGGCGACTTTACGAGGCTATTGATATAAGAAAATGCAAACAAAGAAAAAATAAAAACGTATAAGAAATCAGAATTAACAATCGCATCTTGGAACATCCCGGGCCTAAATAAAGAAGAAAAATAAAGCAATTAGAAGGAGAAGCAAGGAGATATAAAATCAATATTTTAGGACTACAAAAAACCAACATCAAAGGAGAAGTAAATATAAAAAATCGGAATAGAAAAATTATATGGATTAATGGAGGCAAAGAAAATGCAGATAAAATATAGACTTCTTCAAACATAAGGGGATAAAAGGAAAATATTAAGTTCGAAAGAAGTAGACGATAGAAGAGGTATACTAACACTAAGACGCCAATATAGAAAAACCAAGTATCATCAGAGGAAGAACAAAAAGACAAATTTATAAGGATTAGAGAACACAATTAGTAGGATTCCAAACTACAATATAAAACTAATTATAGGTGATCAAACCCAAAAGTAGGAAAAGAAAAGAAAATCGAAGAAATAATAGGAAAAGAAAGCCAACAGGAAAAAAACAATAATGGGAACTACAAGCAATAGTAATAATAATAATAATAATGGTAAGGCTCTACGCCCCGCGTGGGAGCACGGCCTGCGAACTGAGAGGTTAAGGCTCTCATACGTTCGCTCTCTCTGCCCGGTCGTCGCGCACCATCTCTGATGCGGGGCGATGTGGCAAGCACCCCGCCTAAGACGACCGCCATTATTACCCCTTGTTCGAATGAACGCAGGTACTCAATTATTTTTAGTGACTGAGTAGGCCACCCGGCAGGCATCAGAGAGCACCGGGAATTGAACCCGGGTCCGTCAGCATCGCAGCCCGCCCCTCAACCACGGGACCACGCAGGCTTTACAAGGAATAGTAAGTAACAAAAATAACGATGGTTAAAAGAGAAAAATGTATAAAGCAGCTTGGTGTTCCCCAGATGAAGAAGTCAGAAACCAAATAAATCAGGTATTAGTCTCAAAAGGCTATTTGAAAGATACGGTTGAGTAAAAGAACAAATCGGGGACCCGGTGGCTCAGATGGTTGAACCAGTTGGCTCTGTCCTCTAGCCGGCGCGCGCGATTTCGAGTCTCGCTCAACCCATGGGTGTGTGTGAATGTCTAGCATTAAGTGCATGTTAGTGGGCACAATAAGCCCTTGAGGCTGCAGTGCCTGTAAGTGCGCAAAAAAAGAACAAATCAACCATCTAAGTTGAAAAAAGGGTACAGCAGAATCTGTAAAAAAGGAAGAGGGAGACAGACAAAATATGCAGATATGCTAAAATAGAAGTTAATAAACAATAATAGCAAAAATAGGAATGGAACTTTTTGAAGACCATCTTAAAAGACTCAGAAATTTATCAAAAAAAAATTGGTTTTATCAGGAATGCAAGGAAGCAATAAAAGAGCGTGGAACGCCAAAAACACAATGGTTACAGCAACAGACACCTGAATAGGAACGTTAGTATAAAATAGCAAGAAACAAAGTCAAGACAATAAGAAAAAGATGAACAATATAAAAATACAAATTAAAATGTTCTATAGAAACATAAAACAACAAAGGAAGGGGAATAATGGGACTAGGAAACGAAAAAGGAGAACGGTGTATGAAAAAAAAGCAGGTGCGGGAGATACTAAAACAGCATTTTGGAATTTTTTGGAGAAAGCAGAAGTAAGGACGATTTGAACAAGAACCGATAACAGAATTCGAAGAAAAACTAACAACATGGAAGGCTTTCCAAGAAATCATAAAACAAGGGCAGAACAATAAAAGTCCCGAAGCGTATAGCATAGCTAGATAATCAGTAAAAGACTTAGATAGCAGAAGAGAAATGGCGAAGAAATAAAAAAACTACAACAGAAGAAGGAAACTATAGAATTAGTTGCACGACACTCGGTAGAATAGTCAACGACGTGAAATTCAAAGAGCATATGTTTATACAGCTCAAGACCAATACGGGTCTAAAAGTGTGATCCCTTGACGCTACTGAGATATCATAAGAAAGGCAAAAATTGAGATAAGTGTTTTAAATAGTACATAACTCAATCTTGGCTTATGTAAACGATATCATCATGATGTCCAAAACAAAGAAGCAGCTGAAAATATGGTAAAGAACTTTGAAGACGAGGCGCAACAAGCAGGTTTGAAGATTAACACCAAAAGGTCGTAATATATGACTATGGGAAATATGAAACAAGATGAGAGTCAAAATTTGAGAACTAAAACAAAGAAAACAAAATAACTAATCTTCAAACATAATAAACAAGGGTAGAAATAAATAGCGGGGGAAATCAGGAACAAGAAATAAATAAAAAGATATTAAGTGCTTCAAAATGAGTGAGTTCATTAAGTTATCTGTTTCAAGAACAATTAATATAAGTTTGTACAAGACAGTTATCAGACAACAACGAAAAAATTACATGGTAAAAATGTTGCAACAATTAGGGAGAAAGGGGGTTAAAGAAGGATAAGGGCGGTGTAGAAGAACGAATAGAAAACTACAGGAGCCATCAATGTGAGGATACCACAAAGTAGGCTGAGGTGGTTAAATGACTTAATGAGAAAAAGAAGAAAATGGTTCAATACAAAAATAATGCCGCAGGAACCAGAAGGAAAAAGAAAGAAGGGTCAATCAAAGAAAACATGGTGGCAGCAGGTAGGACAAGACCTGCAAGAAACTGATAAGAGAAATTGGAAAATAAAATGCAAGGTCAGAAAACATGGAGAATGAAGATTTAAGTCATATGCCAACCTGGTATTTAGCGCTGTTTTAGATATTATAGATTTTTATTTCTTGCTTTACAAGTTTCTTTAGGAATGTTTAATTAACTCTTATGTAACTACTAGATATATTCCCCTTGGTTACTAGCCGGCCTATCCATGCACTGCTTGAAATACCATTTAATCGGAAAGAAAAACTTTTTTCATGACGTATATTACAAAAGATTACTGTGTGAAGGATCACAGCCTATAATAATAATGGTAAGGCTCTACGCCCCGCGTGGGAGCATGGCCTGCGAACTGAGAGGTTAAGGCTCTCATACGTTCGCTCTCTCTGCCCGGTCATTGCGCACCATCTCTGGTGCGGGGTGGTGTGGCAAGCACCGCGTCTAAGACGACCGCCATTATTACCCCTTGTTCGAAAGAACGCAGGTACTCAATTATTTTTAGTGACTGAGTAGGCCACCCGCCAGGCATCAGAGAGCACCGGGAATTGAACCCGGGTCCGTCAGCATCGGAGCCCGCCCCTCAACCACGGGACCACGCTGGCTTACAGCCTACACTAGAACTATAATATTTTCAGCATCCTTATACCTGTAATACCCTAACCATCGATAGCTAATGGGTGGACCTTTTTGTTTTTACGCACCATGAGGTGAATGAAAAAGGGCACGTTTTCTGAACGAATTATTATCAAGTTTCTGACCACGAGACGTTTAACATTGTCCGATATACCGAGAAGGCTTAATACAACACCTCTAAGGAAATTCAAATGTACGCGTGGCATAAACAACTTTTCAAAGGACAAAAAGTAGTTGAATATCCAGGTTCCTGACGTCGCTAAGAACTAAAATAACTGCAGAGAGCATTTGCATTGTTCGTCGCTGATTAGTAGTTGGTTAAATTGCTTTTAGAGTCGGTATAGGTGCCCAGACTCAAAAAAAGAAACTGAGGACTTGTTATGGACAATACTGTAATAATATATTTTCCACGGCCCTGTAATTATCATTTGTTTAGACAACTAAAAGATATTTGAAAAATATTACCAAGTAGCTACTCTGTTGGAAAGATATGACTACAATAGAGTTTTATGGATTTTGGAGATTCTTAATTATACCTAACAGTAAGCTAACAACTCAAATAGAGACTATGTGTTTGATTTAACCTAAAACAATTCATTTCCATGGTATCCAACGACATCGGGACTAAATAAATTTAGCAACATAAGATATAAGAATGTAAGAGAGTAAAGCTGCTTCTATAAATGAAATATGGACAATGCTAAACCCCAGACAAATAAACGTGCATAGACCACAGAAAATCTAACCATTCATGAGTAATTACTTATATAAAGAGGAAGAATGCACTTGACGCAACATATCCTAGCCAAATACGGGATCAAAGCGTGGTGGATATTTATATAGGAAAATCAGCATCAGGATGGAGTTAATCAAAGATCTATTCAAATGATCTGGAAGAAACATAACGATGAATAATTTTTTCACATTCTTCGGTGACCTGGCATACTTTTATGAAAAAATCAGAATATTTGTGTGCTTATGGGTGACACTCCTGTGTAACTCGTAGTTGTAGAGGAAATGATTTTCCTTACGAATCTCGGAGCGCCAAAAATGATTCTGAAGGTTAGGATTGTGGACCACCTGCAGCTTATTTACGTGTGTAGTCTTAGACGCACTTCATTGAGTGGATGATGGTCTTATATATTGTTAGTGTCTTGCGAAATAACAGCCGGCTCCTGAGGTAGAGGAGAAAGCCAAGAGACTGTTGCGCTGCCTTTACCTTCGCAGCTATCCACTTCGTATGAGGCTTTCTAGCGAGTTTTTTATCTAAGGTTGCTTCGAGGTGACGCATCTCTTCTGTCCAGGGCATTTATCGTACAGAATGGGACGATTGCTCTCTTCTCGGTATTGACTCCTATTCTTCACGTGCTACACCAGTCTTCAAGCTTAACGCCAGGGAGGACCCCAGAGAGTTTGACAGGACTGATTTGTTACCTGCATATTGGATCTTCATTGAAGAGGGCGTCGTTGAGATGTTCTAAATGTAGAGGTTGAAAAACCCCAGGGACAACACAAAGCATTGAGAATGCCAGCTCGTAGACACCGCTCTGATTATTTCACGGCATCGAGTTAGATCCGGAACCCCTAGCTAATGAGGAAAGATCAAATTAGCAGGAGCATCGACAGTGAAATAGACGCTGAATCCATCTTAAAGGCAAGGCTGTTGCCTCAAAATTTGACCATACCAAGCAAGATTGCGGCGGTGGTTGACTTTTCGAAGAAGCTTTTCTTAATAATCCATCATCATCTGGAGGACTTAGTGGGTGGCTGGGTGACTAGGGCACAATTCAAAGAAATTCTCCAGATTCAGCTGATCTTTGACAGGCATTCTTAGGAGGTGGTGGACTACCCACTTCGCCAGACTTGGCAGGAAGCTGAAAAATCAGTAGTCTTTGGAAAACGTGCCAAACGTCTCAGTCTTCGAAAGCTTCAGGATATTTATTGAGGCTTAAAAATGGAAAAGGCTGACGACTGCTTCTTGCGGAATACGCTGCAGTACATGGTCAAGGGTACCGTCAAGTCTGGGAGGCTTGCACAGCTTCAGGGCCTGGGTAAGCTGGAGAGCTCCGGGTAGTCTTGTAGCTCCTGTACTCGTAAGCGTCCAGAACTTTGATCGACGATAGTTATATAGTCATGATTGGCCTTGATGTAGTCGAGGCTGCAGACTGTAAACGAATCCTTCGACTTAATCGACTATGGTGTATGGGACATCGTTTTCCTCGTGGATGGACGGTGTCGGAGAGGACCTGTTGAGCAGAACCTTGGCCATTCTACATAGGCTTTTGTTATCCACATCGATATTTCTTGTATGCTCTCCGTGCGACATTGCGCACTGCTGCAGCCAGTATCTGATAATCTTGCTGATCATCGGGATGGAGAGGCCGCTATGTGCGTTCATCGCCCTTGGTTCTTCTTAGAAATTCGCTTCTTTAACTGCAAGGCAGAAGGTCGTATGCATTTTCGATAAAGTCTCGAATGGCGTATCCGATGGCCTCTTAGTCGGGGCAGATAACAAAGATGGTTCTTATGGATTCCTCCATATTGACGATGGAGGCCGTCAAACGTCGTCCGCTTTCTTTTATACTCTCAAGATAAAAGTATCGCTCTATGGTCGCTATCAATCTCGCTAATGTTTTCCATGGTGCTTTGCATGGGACATCCTTGAAGATGACAATATCAAGGATGTCCGTAGTAGTTGAGTTTATAGCGGCCTACCACCTTCAGGTTTTGGTGCTGTACGTAATCATGCAGTGTCCTGTCGTTGTCATTTGTCATCCAATTGTCCCAAAGGAATTCTCGGGGTTGTGGTGTTCTGTCAACATTATGGCGAAGTCATCCAGGTCTTCGGAAGAGAAAGAGGAGGGTCGATGATGCAGTGGGAAGTCATATGCAGAAACAACTCTTTGACCTCTCATTTGGAGATGGATAAAAAATTATCACCAGCTCTTAAACGGAGAAAAAACAAGCCCAATTATATGTGAAGAATATTCGACCACGTTGACAACCTGTCTCAACTGCCAATTACCACACGAAAATAAGAATTGTGTTTGTGTTGTCTTATATGTTATATTTCCCTGAAAAATTTTATATACAGAAATAAGAAACTGAGTGAACTTATTTTGAATTTGTGTAGTAACTAGAAGGTTGTCCATGTTTAAACTCTTCGAATGGCCGGGTGGGGATCTAAACGTTTCCAACGCAGGTTTTGTAAATATTTACGGGAATTGTTTATATTTAAAAAACATTACGGATGAATTTGTAAACTATAGAACAGGGCCTAAAGATATTGAGTTACGGTGCTTTACAAACGCGGAGAAATCCAATGACTGAGAGAATGTACAAATGTTGGGTTATGTGTGAATGTGAACAAAGTTGGATTATATAAAATTAAAATACATTTTTTACAATAAATAAAGGATTGTAAGTACCACAAAAAATGAGTGGGCTATTGCAATTACGACAATATAGAACTAGAGTCATACTTCTATAGATTTGCCGATGATAAAATTCATAAGTCTCTTTGTATTATGCGGCTCACACTTAATTATATGCAATGTAGTACAGAAAGTAAAGTAAATTTAATATTAGGATATCTGAAATGCAAATGAAACAACCGGAAGAAATGAGTACACCTGTCTTTGGAGGTATTTCCCTCTAATATTTATGCAGTTTCGAGTGTGGCACAGTCCCTTTTGTGGGCAACAGATGGAAATGTTCTCATGCTAGGGCAACGAATCCATTAGCAGAATTATAAATCAGAACCGTAGTTTGTCTGTTGCAACCAGACACTCAAAAAACGTCTCCAGGTTAACGCTGTACAGCTGCAACAACTATTGGCACGCTGGTGCTCATTTCCTCCAAAGAAACCACACCGTCCATCTCTGTCCATAATTTTCCGGCCTTGTCCACAATTGCACTTGTAGCTTTGCTCAAATCACACACCACCTTTCCTTCTGTACGGTACTACAAAGCCAATGAGATCATTTTTACACACGCACTGCGTAAACATTTTAATTTGCGGCACAATATTTTGAGGGAAATAAATTGTATTGTCGTGTACCGGTGAAAGCACTCAAGAAAAAAATGAGAAACATCACGGGATCAGATAAAGGATATCAATCAGAAAATAACGCGATATGTTCAAATAAGGGTATAATCTAAGAAATATCGATGCTATCTATGAAAACTGCAACGACTGCTGTGCTGAAACGGCGAAATTTACTGAATTTCGCCAATCCTCACAAATCTGAAGCTTCAATGGAATGTTTGCGAGCAAAGCAGGTCAACAGTTTCTGATGCGAACAGCGAACGCAGAGCAATCACCTCAATTGTTCAACTATTTTTCATTTTTTAAAATTATAAAGAACGTTTACGCATTTTACCGTCAGCAACAAATAAGAGCACCCTAACATTGAGGGTTAAAGTTGGGGAACTTACATTTGCGGCTAATTTGAACAGAAACTGGTGGGCAGAGGAACGTAAAGGTTATTTACCAGAAAAGTTTCAGGAAGACCCCCTGAAAAGTTATATTGGAGAACGGAAATTGAGGCGGTAATTGTAAAAGGTATGTAGAGTTACTTTATATGTATAACTAATTATTGAAGGTAAAATTTGTAGCTAAAAGGAGCATTCCGGAACTTCTAAATAAATGTAGCAATTTTAAGGAGTTCTCGCAGAAAAATGGCCTAAATAACTTTTTAGCTACAGAAGCAAATTCGCCGAATGCTCATCCGAACGCGCTTAATTGAAAAACTTTTAATTAAAGCCATAATTAATGACTAAATTGAAGACGTTATAAATAATTGGGCATTAGCGAACTTCCAAGTATTATAAATAAGGAATTAGAGTTCTGCTGCAGAAGCAGCACGTACATAGATTGATAGCAGCTCAAGCGTTTTCATTATATACATGCTTAGTATGAAACGCTAATTAGGTCTATGCTAGGCCGTAAACGCACTACATTTGAGTGTGGAATTTAAATTTGATGCCCATGAAACTGTAGGTGCGCTCATTTCCACACAAATAGTGTATTACAAAGTGTCCACGTTGTTTGACTGAAGAAAACCTTGTTTTGATCATTCGGGTCAACTTAAGACGGCAGATGTAAGATAAAATTCACTTGTAAACAAATAAATGTTATTACACTTTTTGTGGGTATTAAAATAAAAAATTCAGTGAAGAATATATCGACTACAGAGATGAGACCATGCTCATACCAGCCTCGGTTTCTTCTCCCGTTTCCTAAGTAGAGGGAAATCGTGTCCTAACACTAGTTCCACCCATCTGCCCAATGCCTTACCGCATATCCCATGTATGAGAAGAAAGCAATGGAAAAGTACTTGGTATAAGAATTTGCAAATAACTTCAAACTGAAATATGTTCGCTGTCAAAATATTTCCTTGTGCAGGGAAGAATTGCTATTGTATCTTGGAAAGCTCAATCTTATTGAATAGATTTAGTAGCTCTCTCACTGAGACTAGCTGGAAAGCTAAAAGCTACTTCACTTTGAAGAACGACAATAACATTTGCTTCTCTCGGCGCAAAACTAAGCCCATGATTGGGATGACAGTAAAAATACCTAAAAGATGGCAGTCATCTGTGCTGGATTATAATCCAATTAGCGATAGAATTTTACTAGTAAAAATAGACGGAAAGCCATATTCTTCCCGGCAAGTTGGTCTTTGCTCGACATCCAAAATTATATTGTTAATGAATGATCCTTTTACGATGTGCACTTTTCTGAAAGCATCCACAGTTCTGCACATTCGCCCACTTGCTTACAAAGGTTTATGACAGCTTAAAACTAACAGTTTAAGTACAAAATACACTGCAGAACTGTTAACCTTACTATTACATTTTTTTAAGTGGGTAGCGGATAAGAAAATTGCGACACGCTTAAATGTTAGTTGTTCAAATCTAAAGATAAAAGAAACAGTAAAAAGTAAAAAATAGAAAGATCTTGGTAAAATTATTAAAAAAAAACAATAAAGTAACCTAAGCTAATAAAGGTTCGGGAGATAAGAATGAAGAAAATCTAAGAGTAAAAATAGGAGAGAAGATAGAAGAAGGATATATGAGAAAATTGGAAAAATATTCAAAGAAGCGGAGAGAAAAACAAAAAAAATTAAAAGCTACAGATATATTGGTTTCAGAAGAAGACCACAAAGATAGCACTGAAGATTCTGATTTACGTGGATGACCTTGATATAATATCAAGAAAGATTAGAGATAGCCTCTGAGTTGATTCTGTGTACGTTCGAGCAGGTGATAGATTTTATGTATCTTGGTACAGTAATAACTAAAACAAATGAAATAACAGACTACATAGCACCAATATATATTATTTTGATTTGAGATACGTATGTAAGTTGAAGAATGGCTTTGTTAATGCAGAGTGAATTGTTCATAAAAACTATTCTACAACCATTAGCAAGATTTTGAGCAGATGCGTAGTCATTTAATACAATACAAATTAATGTACTGAATACATTGGAGCGGAAAATAATGGCAGCTATTTTTGGGTCGGTAAATGAAAGTGGTGGAAGCAGTTGTGAGTGAAATCAAAAGTAACATAGTAGATTTTGATTAGGTCACTCAGAAAGGACTGGAGAACAAAGAAATGTTAAACGAATTCTGCGAAGAAAGTTTAAAGGAAGAACGTCAAAAAGAAAACCTAGAACACCTTGGTTGGACATGGTTTACAGCAATTTGGAAACTTTAGCAAGAAATCGGAAAAAGTGTTAGAAAAAAGGTAAAGTTGGTGAGACCAGGCGCAGCCCTAACTAATCTGCTCCGCATCTACCAAACTTAGCGGGCTGCTAAAGGACGTGAAGTAAGTAAAATGTCCAGGTAGCTTACAAAAGACAGGGGAGTCTTTTGGTATTAAATCAGATAGTTTCAAGAATCAACAGCATCGAGGAATTCAACTGAAAAAACCATCATCATTTTTTGGTACTTCAATTTACTAAGAAGCAGAAGACCCAGTAATTACAAAGCAGCTATCATGCTTTCAAAATTTTGCGTGATGGTGTAACAGGTGATGAAGCACAGATCTATTCTACGATTGCCCAACTAGTTGGGAGTGTAAAGTGTGCACCTATACAGATGACTCATCTCTTGCAATACTTCATCTTCCTTATGTCCTGAAAAGACATGGTAATCCCGGGTTTAAGTATGTGCAACTTTCGTTTTTTTTAACCGAACAACATTTAAGGGACCGTAGTGTAAAGAAAAAGCTTGCTTTTTAAACTTAAAAAGTGACTGGCACTTTGCATTCGAGGGTAGAAGCGACAATTACAAATTGTATGCCCTCAGAATGCAAATTAGAAAAAGAAAACTTAAATTATCCTTGTTGGTTATTTCTCTCTCATACTGTATCCAATAACCTTTAAATTAAGGGTACATTATTTGTAATTAATGATAAGAAAACTATAAATGAGATAAGAAGGCGATATAATTAACCACACCTTTTGTAACTTCACCCTTTCTATGAAAGTCTGTCTTTACAATCAAACGAGAGATGTATAAGGAAATTAAATAATGTTCTTTGTTTGTTTTTTTTGAAGTATAAAATTCTCCTTCTTGGTATTCTTTAAACGATATATTTATTTGTATTTTTCCAAAATCTTCTACACCTAAAGCTGTTCTCAATTTGAATATTTTTGTATAAGTGATTTTAGTTAGGCATTTTCGTATTTATGCATCTCCACGTCACGCAGTACGTAAATAGGCAAAACTGTCGCATCTGGATGTCTGAAAATCCAAAAGAAATAGTCGAGAAACCTCTCCCTCTCCAACAAGATGCAGTTTGGGGCTCTTTTTGGGGCGGTGGCGTCATTGGCCGGTATTTTTCCGACAATTTCGATACTCGACCAACTTCTTTTGACCGGAAGTGGATGACATAGACGAGAATGATCTCTTATCGAACAAGGTGGCGCTAAAACAATTGTGTTATTGCACGGAAATTTTCTGCGCGAATCATTTCTCGAAATGGAGACTCCAATTGGCCGTCAAGATCACGCGATCTGACACCACTAGACATTTTTCTCTCGTGCTATATCAGAAATTATTTAAGTGCTCGAAAACAATGTCAAAGCTGTCTGTAAAAAGAGCTAAAATGAACACTTAGAAGATATAGTATTTCTTGATTAATCTCAGACTTCGTGCTCTGCGTATATAAAAACATTTCAATAATTTTTAAGAATAGAGTTTCTTTATAATTTAAATTAAAATAAATTTAAAAAAACAGAAAAAGTAGTGGAATTCTACAAAAATGTGGGGTACTGACAATAAACATCGGTAATAAAATGTAGTGAGTACTAGCGAGTCATCCTTATAAAAATAATATTTCTAGAATAAAACACACAACGCAATAGAAAAAATAAGTACAACTTTACATTAAAAACTAAAAGAGTTAATTTTAGAAAGGCCGCTTTCTTTCGCAATACAGAAGTATAGAATATAGAAGTATAGCTACTCTACGAATTTTCTGTTTTTTCCTCAAAAATTTTCTTCATGATCATTTTTTGGAGAGAAGTAAGTAGATCTTTTACTAATATCTTACAGACAGGCTAAACTTTAGAAAAGAGGGGAAGTAAATGAGAAAGTGGTGGAAGAGGCGCAAACACTCACGGGCATAGGCTTATTTGACATAGATATTCGCCCTTAAACGCGATGATGACACATGTTCATTGTCGAGTATTATATCGTGTTATAATAAACCTTTTGACTATCTCCACTGTTCGGTATAATCACGCTATTGCACAGCCGAATGTTCAAATGTCATAAGATGTCCACTGTGGGACTACCGGTAACACCGAAACAAATTAATTAATTTCAGAAATATAAGCCGAAGTAGACATTAATCATGATAGTGTGTTAAAATATCGATAAGTGTCCATAAGATGAGATTATCCCTTCCTTAATACACAAACACTACTCGTATGCGGATTTTTGTTGAGTTTCGAGATTACAAAGACCTAATTTTCAACTATTTCTTAACTCGAAATAATATCATGATCTACTAGGCAAGGTAAAAACCCCTCAATCGTGCATAAATACTCGACGTTCTAATCAGAAGTCGGCTTCTTCAAACCAAATTAAAGCAGATGCATTGGGCGGCAGTGGACCACTTTCTTACAACTCTTGCAAGGGTCATCCGCCCGGGTCTTTTTAAGGCAGCCTAACAGGGCAGCAATTTGAAATCAACAATCATGCAGAGAAAGAGTTAGTGCGCAAATGAATCGAAGCCCAACGCATGTCTTCTTACATCAGTTGTATCAGATGCATCGACTAGAGAAGAGAAGTAACACGTAAGTAGCCTTCAAATGCGTCCACGTTTTATAGTATATATATATATAATCGTAAAAAATTAATTTTTAAATTTTAACGTATTAAATCAACAAAATGTAATAAATCAATTCTCCTAAACAACTTATTTGAAGTCGTCAACTTTGGACTTTGATGTCTGGAACTTCGTTAGACGCGTCTTTGGAAGGTTCACCCATTTGTATTGAAATAATTGAAAAATCTCGGAGAGAAGATATGTAAATCATCTTACAACTCTTATTACACTATAGGGTTGATCAAACAATCAAAGACATAACGTGAAACGAAAATATTTTTTGGTTTGGCCCTTTGGACTTCGCATAAGTATTATGAACTCACATAATGAAATACTATCCACTGATAGAATTCACTAAAGTTCAGAATATCGAGTTAAGAATCAGTGATGCTGTAATATTATGCTGTATTAACAGCTTATTTACCACATGCCAACTACAAATGGCACTGTAGATACTTTAATAAGAGAATCGTCAAATTAAGCTTTTATTCTTTGTTATCTCTCTTCCTCCTCTATTGAAAATGGACCAAAGAAAATAATAATAAAACTTAGACTTCTTTATAACCAAATGGTAATATCATCTTTTCACATTTGATATGCAACACTTGTTTTCCAAAAGGAAAGACACTATGGTTCACAAAGAAAGTGCAGCAATTGAATGAACATGCCTGTAGTGATTAACAAGGTTTCATAACAAATATTTGTGCATAGACAATGATGTTCTACGATCAAGAAGGCAAACGTGGTATAAAGAGATCAGTCGAGAACAGCATGGTAAGACCATGATTAATGAATGAGCTCAAACCATTCTTTATACGCGGCTTTTCAGAAAAGCGACATTGCATTCTATCAATCCGCAACATAAACTTTTCATCCACAATATTCTACGACTATCTGAGCCACGCTTTCTTTGTTAGTTATCCTGGCTGGCCAAGGCATTTTCAAATTTCTGCAAGTTTATATCTGAGGACAGTTCTTTTGACATGATCAAGAGTCCAAGTTTCGACACGGTATATAAGTACACTGAATAACTAATTTAGCAACAATTGCTCGTAAGCAATCGGCATGTTCGAACTTTTCTCATTTCATTTTAAAATATGCTTTTCGTTTTTTAATCTTCAAAAACTCTTGAGTATCGTGAAATTCTTACTCATTGCTAAAAACTATGTTTTTGTCAACTGAGATTGGGTGCTCTTCTATATCTTCTAAATTAGACGCCAACAAGACAGGCATTTTCGAATAATTTTAGGATGTGGCTCATTAAGCTCACTAAGTTCTATGATCTTTACAATATTTAGTTGTTGCTTTTTTGAGTAGATCTACAAAAGTAGACTTCAATCAATCTTTATTATGCATACCACTCCCGTTTATTGAATCATAAAAGAACTAGTAAATAAAGGGATTGCACTTACAACTTTTAAGGTCCTTGGTTTTGCTGTTTTTCTATTTCCTGCTTGTTAACGATGCCTGTTCAACTTTTGGTCTAGTAATATTTATTCTGTCATCGCTGTTGATGCTACGAACTGTATGTCTATAATCTCTATAGAGTCTACAGCTTATTTAATCTTTATGTAAATACTGAAGAAGTTATATTTAGCATCGAGGTTTCCTCTTTCGTCACGTTATTCATTTAATTATTCTTACTTTGCAACTCTAATTTTAGATTTAGTATCTCTTTGTAACTGTTGATATCTCTTTATACTCTTATTCTTATTTGTTCGGCTCAGATCTATTAGTTGTACTATTTCGTCGATCATCCACTTCTCTTCTTTAGACATTATTAAGTTATCTTCACTAATTTACTATCCGACGCGTTTCAAAGTGGATACCGCCGTTTTTTCCACATTTCCCCTATTGTGAATATTAGTCCATTATAAGCTCAGTTATGTTTTCTTACTCTTGGTCACTATTCGGTCTGCTATGGTCACATTTAGACCCTACTAAGACATTGTAGTCAGGGGTTGAGGTCTGCTCCAAGATATGTTTTGGTATTCTTACATAGATTTCTAAATATTTTATTCTTTTATCAGCATTAGCTGTTTTCCTAACAAAATTAAACTAAACAGTTTCCCCGTTTGGTGTCCTTGCATTATCTTATGTTAGTACAAATCTCATTACACGAGACGATTTACTGTAACAGGCACCCCGTTCAAGTAATAAGGATTGCCTGAATAATAAGTATGGTATTGCAAGAATAGAGTCAAAATAAAGACTTGAAAGAGGCAAAGGAGACCGTTTTCTAAGATTTTATTAATTAACTTATCCGGACGTAGCTGTAATTGTCAAAAACACAATTTCTCACTACAAGCTAGAGGCTTTTCTGCAAAAATAAAAATAGAAGTTCTCCTTTATCCCCTGGTTATTGCATTTGTCTACAATCCATCATGACATCTCATCTCAACTGAAGAATTTGAAAGATTCTTGCTAACCCTGGGCCCAAAATTTATTGCAGCGAGAGACTGGAACTCCAAAACTTCAGATTGGAGCTCAAGGAGGCCAACGAAACAACTATAACTACCTTTCGATTGGCGAACCAACATACTGGCCCAGTGATCCGGGTAAACTGCCAGATTTAATCGACCATGTAATTACCAGTACCATAGCGAATACTCATCGATACGCTGAATTCAAATATGATCTTTCCTCTGATCGTACACCAATCATTATAAGCATCAGCACGACGGTCATCAAGAAAGAACCTCCCTTAAAATTATGCAATTATGCACTGATTGGAATAATTTCACAAACTACCTAGTAAAAGAAACTAATTTTCGTATCAGAATAAGAAATGGCTAAGACATTGACGAGGCAACTCAACTTAACTACAATTATACATGAAGCTGCATAGTAAGCCACCCCTGAATCAAAAAAATTAGCCGCAACAAACAACATTCCTCAGCGCTTACGAAATCCCATTGTTGAGAAACTGAGACCACGTAAGCAATGACAGAAAACTAGAAATAGGCGGGACAAAACCTATTATAACAGACTAACGCATGAACTACAAAATGCGCTAGCGGAAACTCGCAATAAACATTCAGCCACTATATTACTGTAATGATTCCTCCTACCAAAAAGTCCGATAATACTTGGGCCAGATCCGATACCGATGAAGCCAACACTAACTGGCAACAGTAAAACCTTAAGATAAAGTTTACGACAGAAAAATTTGAATCTTTCCTTGATGCTGCGTGCCGATTGTCGCTGCCAATCAAACCCTTCACACCAACGAAAGTTTTTCAACAAATAAAACTAACAAACGTGCGAAAAGGGCCCGGATATGACCTGATTGTTGGCAAAGTGCTGAAAAACCTTCCTAAGGAAAGTCATCCTACTACTCACCACAATATGTAATGACATACTTTACTTCGGCTCTACTACTTCTCTATGCTATGGAAATATGCCCAAATAATACTGCTAAGTCTGGTAAATAACCTGTCCAACCAGAATCTTACAAACTAATAAGCCTTCTATCCCCCCTTTAAAAAATCCCTGAAAGACCCCTTCTGAAGCGCCTTAAGGAAGCTGTAGGCCTAGATAAACTTATTCCATAGCGCCAATCTGAATCGCACCGTACACCAAAGTCACCGAATTATTACATACATAATGGCAAGCATGGAGAACAAGAATGTGTGGACAGCGGTCTTCCTAGACATAAAACAAGCCTTTGATAAAGTAATTGCACCTCTCCAGTAAGCTACACTTACTACTCAAGTTATACCTCTCAGCCAGAACCTATCATGTCGAAATGAATAACGCAGTATCAGATATCTATTAAATCATGTCTGGAGTTCCGCAGCGCAGCGATCCAGGGCCGTTGCTATACTTGCGTTACATATCAGGTACTCCAAGCAACAGACCACACTATAGTTGCGACATTTGCGGACGCTACGGCCATCCTGTCGGTAAATCGGTAAACTGGTTCCATAAGTGGAGAATTTCGACAAATCAGTACAAGTAACCTTCACTACGAGGCGTGAAAGGAAGAAAGCAAACAAATGACATGGTTACTTGGACGACATCCACAAATTGCAATATCTATAATTTCACTTATTCAGAGAATATGTATATTATGCCTAGACATTTCTTTATAGTATTGTTAAATATTCCACTCTTAAAAGACTTCAATCAATTCATATTGATTGATTAACTCTCTGTCCAAGTAAAAGCTGTCAAGGACTGCGGACTTTGACTTTTATGTTCTCATTCATGTTAAAGGTTATTCTGGGAAAATGCTATGTGGTTTTCCGTTGCTCTCCTAGCGGAGTTTTGTAAGCGTTTAAGCCATTATAGCTACGCTTTAAAATATGTGTTACATTAACAAAATGAAAACTTTCTGGTTCCGATCCACACCGAAGCTACTGCCCTTCAGTAGAAGTTTAATTTGTAGTCGCTCATTGCGAGTCGCACGCTGCTGCTAATTTTAGTCTACCAAGGGTGTTTTACTTTCCCGGTACCTATTATATCTAATAAGTATTTTCCTATCCATCACACGAGGTGAGGAGGGAGAAGAGCGCTTGGAAATCCAGTAATCCCACCGCGCATTTCATCAAACAACTTACGCAATTACAGAAATAATGTCAAAGACAACTCATCAGATGTTGTGAGATATTTATAGTTACATTATCGATACATAAATGAATGCAAAACGAATTTCCCTATGAATAAAAATGGTCCATTTTTTAGGCGCGTGAAGATTGAGGAAAATATTGGATCATTTATAATAAAAAGTGCACAAAACAAACCAACAAGACAATGCACATCAGCAAATTTGAATAAAAATGGGAATTTGGTCAGATTAGAAGGAAATTTTGTATAATATTTCTCCAACATGTTAGAAATCGCTGTCGTAGCTAACCCCAAGTTTTCAACTGTCCAAAAATTGTCTCATTTGAGGAGACTTCGAGCAGTGTGAATAAAAGAAATTTACAGCGTCAAGGCAGGACTGTATGATTGTCGGAGAAGCGTTGAAACGTAATGTGAGTTGAGAATTTCCTTCTGTCCTTGAACGGCTTATATTTTAAGACTTGGCCTGAAACCAATCCAGCATCTCCATAACCTATCCCCAACTAAAACGTTTTGAATTTTTTGCGTTTTACATAGGACTTGACCGCATAACACTGCTTGAGATTCTTTTGCATTTTCGCCGATGAAAATATTGTAAAGACATAAACTCAATCGATAGAGGTCAACTTGTGTGCTCAGATTGTTCCTTCATCTGCTTCGATTCATAGTTTCCTTTTTGGTTAAAAAAATAATTTTCACGTCTTTTGCGAGATATTATATAAACTATACCTATCACGCAAACATCTTCCAACAAGGCAAAGTAAGGAAGTATGGGTATTTGACCATTAATAGAGATGGTATAGCTCTATTAACTAAATTCTGCTCTTTCAGATCATGTCCTGTTTCGATTCCTATAAAATCTCTTCAACGACAACGATGCCATTTTCCCGGGTGACCGCAAAAAATATAGAGTCCGTGGTTTTTTGATTAAAATTAGTTCAAAATTAAAAAAAACTAAATTTATTGGAAGAGATTAGTAGCTTATGTTATGCAAGCTTCTCGCACCACAGTCCATGAAATTATTACCAATTACCTCAGGTAGGAAAAGAGACAGAGAGATGAATCTCGGATTTCTTATAGATTAGAGAGAGGAAACTTTCCTTTAAGACCAACAATGTCTATTTGTAGAATTCATGTCTTAAACAACAATGAGAGTGTCAGTCTAACTAAGTTGACAAAGAGCTTGATTGAGAGGCTTTGTTACTTAGCAGATGGGCTCGAGATCAATTTAGGGTTCAAATGCCTGGTGGGTGGCCTACTCAAGTCACTAAAAATAATTGACTACCGGCGTTCCCTAATAATGGAAGTCTTTTAAGGGATAGTGTTTGCCTCTCACTATTCGGTTCTCCTCTTAATCTCCCTGTTCGTAAGCCATCTTCCCACGCGAGGCATTAGCCACAAATAAATGAGCATATTATGTAACATTGGGTAATTGTGACAAATCAATAGAATTCTAGAAGAGTTTTGAGAAAAGTCAAAAGCGCTTTGAAAGTAACAAACTAAAAGGTTGGTGGGGGAGGTGACACAAAAATCCCTGAACGTCTAGAGTAGCCATATGATAAAATCTTTCCTAATTATTTTGCAAGTCTAAAGCTGGTGCTACCCTTAATGCGAGCCCCGTGGATACGAACTGAACCGACGTCCAATACAACATCCATTCCACTAAAGAACGCGCAAACCTTGCGCACATTCAATCCTCCGTCGCAATTTACTCCGCAGTAATTACGTATTAAATTATAAAACGTCCAATTCAATTTGGGCCTCGCTCCTCGCAAGACACGCGAAGTCCTCGGAACGGCGACGCCCGGCTTGCAAAGGGGATTACGCAGCGCCCACTCGAATTTGAATTCTTTTAGCGTTCCCGAAACTCCCTTGAAAGAAAGCGTCTGGTAGCTTAACGAGAAGCACTCATTACGCCGTGAAGCTTATTTAAAGCTCCTTTATTGCTTAGAGGCGGAACGCCCCCCGAAGCACGCGTATTTTTGAAACGGGGCGCCGATGTCGGGCCGGCTATAGAAAAAATGCATTTAATAAGCAGCCCGCGATTTTTCGCCGACTGGGCTCTTAAAGGAAGAAGAATTAAAAATGAGGGGAAGGCGCAGGCTTCCAACGAATTTAAAAAATTTAATAAAATATCCCGGCACATAGGGGCGAAATTTAATAAAGCTTCAGTCAAATTAGTTTCTGGTTTCGACGCTGAATTCTGATTAGATTTATAACAGACCACTACATTACGAAATTCACCTGCCCCTTGATGGTTTTGCCACCAGGGATTTACGAAAGTGCAAGAGCAAACAAATGCTACAAAGTGGACTTTCTACATGCGGGGAAGTTAAGAATAGACTGGGTAAATTATAAAGCGAATATAATAAGTTTTCAGAGTCAGCGAGTCGCAGGAAGGCGGACGCAGTCATTGCCATATGGCGCAGGAGAAAAAGAGAGACAAGAAGTTGAATTCTTTACGTTTTTAAATTGCTTTTCATTTCAATCATAAGAAAAACAAACGAATATTTAAGAAAAATAACGGGAACTAAAATTTGAGATAATGATGAGGAAGACAATGTAAAGATCACTAGATCAGTATGAACGAGCACAAAGAAGAAAAAATAGATAATAGCAAATAAAGTGGAAAGATCCTGGTAATAGAACTTAACAATTTTTAAGACAAAATCAGTGTTAATTAAAAAACAATAAAAGATTAAAGAAAGTTTAAGTTGCAAACAGTTATACTAAGAAAAAGGAAAAGCTATAAATGTATGTTGCCGCAAAATTATTGCAGAATATATTTTTTTTAACAGTTGGTATTTATTTGCAATCTGCTATATTAGCAATAAGCAAATCATATTACTATAATGGAAATACATAGCAGTGTAAATTACATGGGAGGTAACGCCCTTTGACGTTCCTCAAATGAAATTACTTTCAACAATTAATAACTAATAATAAGTAAGTAGTAGGGATATTATATCTGTCTAAAAACGATTAGGAAGATCTGACGGCTTGAAACGTTTGAGTCTGCGCACTTGTTCACTTTCATCAATTAGTTCTGTCACTAGTGGGTTAGGATGAGATTCTAGTCGCAAGAGGTATTTTTCACTAAACTTGGTAATTTCTTCTTTCACTGACTTCATTTTTAGGTCTTTCCGTATTTCCGTGTTGGGTATGTAGTAGGGGGCGTTAGTGATGGTGCGTAAGGTCTTCGACTGAAAGCGTTCCAGAATTTCGATATTGGAATGTGAGGCGGTACCCCACAACTGGATACCGTAGCTCCAAATTGGTTTCAGTATACTTTTGTAGATTAATAATTTATTACTCAGAGAGAGTTTGGAGTTGCGACCTAAGAGGTCTCAGGTGTTTTCTCTTAGTCCATATATGAGTTTTCCAGGTCAGGCCTTTGTCTAAATGCATCCCAAGGTATTTCACACTGTCGGTACGGGGTAGAACTCGGCCGTCCATTATCACATCAGGGACGATTTCTCTACGTTTAGTGAACGTGATTTGTAGTGACTTTTGAGAGTTGATTTTGAATCGCCATTTTTGGAGCCAGTCGGTTACTGCGTCTAAGTTTTGCTGTAGATTACTAGCGGCTGTAATAGGGTCGGTGTGAGAGGAGAAGCGCTGTATCATCAGCGTAGGTTGCGATCAAATTGTTAGCATTCGTGGGGAGGTCTGCAGTGTATAGAACGTATAAGACCGGACCTAGGACACTACCTTGCGGAACGCCTGATGTGATGGGATGGAGAATTGATACTGCTTCTCCGAATTTTACTTGGAAATTTCTATCTTCGAGGTATGATTTTATAATTTGGTAGTAAGTGTAGGGTAAAATCAGCTTTAGCTTAAAGAGTAGGCCTTCATGCCAGACCTTATCGAAGGCCTGGCTGATGTCAAGAAAGACGGCCGCACAATAGTTCTTGTTTTCGAATGCTTGGTTAATGTGTTCAACTACCCTGTGTACCTGTTGTATTGTGGAGTAGTGACTCCTAAAACCAAACTGGTGATCAGGTATTAGGTTTTTGTCGTCCAGGATGGGGGTGAGCTTGTTCAGAAATAATTTTTCAAAAAGCTTTGAGAATAGCGGTAACACACTAATAGGTCTGTATGAATTGGGCTCGTTGATGGGCTTTCCAGGTTTTGGGATAAGTATTATTTGAGCAATTTTCCATTGTAACGGAAAGTATCCGGTACGCAGAATACTGTTGAAGATAAGCGTGAGTATACAGATAGCTTTAGGAGGCAGTTCCTTCATTATGTGACCAGTGATTAAGTCGTGTCCAGGAGACTTTTTGCAATTAGGCTTTCTATCAATCATTGTTTGAACTGCAGCCCTAGTGAAAGGTTTGATGGGAAACGTAAGTTGATATGGGGCCTGTAGTAAGTTGTCCACTTCTGCGTCTGTGTGGGGGTCGTTAGAAAGTAGAGGTTGAAACACTTCTTGAAGGTCGGCTGCAAAAGTGTCTGCTTTATTTTTGTCAGTGCTGGCCCATGTTCCGTCCGGGTTACGAATTGGGGAATATGATTTTAGGTCTATTAAGTCTGCCTGTGGCCTTCCAAAGGGAGTAGTCGGTGTTTTCTGTTGCGGTTAGTCCTTCTAAGTACTCATTGAGGAATTCGTTTTTTGCTTGCTTAATAAGTTCTTTAAGGTTTCGAGCTGCTGTATTAAGTCTACGTTTGTCCTCTGGGAATCTGCTATGTTGCCAGATCCGTCGTAGTCGCCTTTTTTCAGCAATCTTTTTTTTGATATCGATCGAGCAATTTTGGTGTATGACTTGAGGTAGTAGTTGTGGAGTGGCTCTTGAGGCGGCCAGATGGATTGTTTGGGTAAGTGTTTCTACCGCTTCTTCTATATCTTCTTCTGTTTTCAGTGGGATATTAGTTGTTAAATTTTCCTGTAGTACTTCTCTGAAATAGTGCCAGTCTGTTTTATTATTTGTTAAGGATGGGGTTCTAGTTTTACTTAATAGTGTTGTACTTATTTGCGCTATTATCGGGCTATGGTCCGAGGATAGGTCTAGGCACGACGAGATTTCTAGGTAACTTTGGGGTATGCCCTTGGCCACATAAAAGTCGAGCAGGTCGGGGATCTTCGTTAGATCAGTCGGCCAGTAAGTGGGTTGATATGTGGAGAGATGGCTTAGTTGCTCGTTTTGCATGATAGTTAGTGGAATTCTTCCTCTTGGGTTGGCAATACGCGACCCCCAGGAGGGGTGCTTCGCGTTGAAGTCACCTACGGCCATAAATCGGTTACCTAGTGATCGTATATACCTTTCAAGGTTTTCCTTATCAGGTCTATGCCCGGAAGGGCAGTAAGCAGCAGAAATGTTTAGGGGACCTATCCAGTCCTCTATTGATACTGTGGTTGCCTGGATATATTCGGAACAGTATTTTGGTGTCTCGTGATGTCTTATATGGTGTTTTATTAATATTGCTGAGCTCCCTCTAGCTGTATTGTTGGGGTAGTTGGTGTTAAAGGTGTTGTAACCTCTAATTTTAAAGTAGGAGTGTTCTGTAAAATGCGTTTCGGAGATCAATAGCATGTCAATGTTATGCTGTAGTAGGAAAGCTTCAGTTTCGTAGCGGTGGTTGACCAGACCGTTGGCGTTCCACTGGGCTATTTTGAGTGTTTGTGCCATTAGGGATTCTTAGAGTTCACTAATTGAGTCACTAGATTTTTTAAATCTCGTATTTCTTCCATGAGCTGGTTTATCATGGTTCTTTGGGAGTCTATTGTCTGTTGCATAAAAGATACTATAGTGTTGAGTATTGCGGAATATTTTGTAGATCGTGGTGGTTGACTTGAGCTTTATTGCCGTATGAGTGCGGATCATAAGTTCTTGTTGCCTTATTATTGAGACCTGAGTTGTTATTTATTTGAGAAGCTACTACTGGTTTAGTGGCTGGAGTTTGAGTCTGTACTGGTGTTAATCCGCGATTCCTGAGTGGAGGAAAACGTCTATTTCTAATTTCTTTGTAGACTGGACATCCCCGATAGTTCCCAGGATGTTCTCCTAGGCAAAGTGCGCATTTTGCTTTGCTTCCATCACCTTTCTTCTTGGAGCATGTTCTGTAGTCGTGGTATCCGGCACATTTTACACATCGGAATGGTCTAGTGCAGTAATTTTGAGTGTGTCCATAACATTGACATCTTTTACATTGTGCCAGTTCTTTTTTTTTTTGATTGGGAGGTTCGACTTTAATGATAGCGTTTAATAGAGAGGTAATTTCGTAAATTTTCCAGAATATATGGAACGAAATTGGAATGAAAAGCGATGAAGAAGACTACGGATAAAAAACACAAAAACAAGTATTGAGAGATTTTATTAATAATTTCGACAATGGTATCTCAGTTTTCTTTTGTTTTTATTTGTTTGTCCATTTCTGTGGTTCTCTTATCTTTAACTGTAGCTATTTTTACTTATATTACCTTCTCCTTTGCATTTTGCTTTTTCATTTTTATCCCATTCTTTGTAAACCCTATTCTGTTTTATTCTAACTTCAATCTTCTTATTCAAAAGCTATTGAACCCTTGTTTTTAGATTGCTTTTTTCTATACTAGCTTCGTTGACAACAGTCTTATGGTTCTTCTTTTTTTCCAAATTGCCCCTCCAAATTTTCAATCTTTTTCTAAGTTTTGTTAAACTCATTCTTCAGCTTGCTTTGGTTAAGTAACTTATGCATTCAGATTTTTTCTCTCTCTTATCTAACCCTCTGTACTCTTACTGATTGTTTGTCTATTTTTTTACTGTTTCTGTTGTGCTCTATTTTTTTCTAAACGCTAGTAGTTGAATTTCTACGTCATATGCCTAAATAGTATGATAAGTAGTGTCAGATTAATTTGGAATTGAATAAACTTGGGATTGTCATTTTAACAAACATTTTAGTAGTCTATAAGACTGCAAGAACTCCCTATAAGATTCTTTACAACAAAACGCAATATGATGTTTTACATACATGAAGAATTACCTCCCATGATAGTAATGCATGAATCAATAATTTTGACAATTTAATGAAGTGAGGCGTAGCATAATAAAAGCAAAGTTTCTATTTATGTGTCGTGTGTCTAAAAGTTCGAAGAATGAAATCGGAAAACAATCGAAACAGAAGAGACTTTATTAGCCTTCAAAGTAATCCCAATGCACTTTTGGTAACCTTCATAAAGATTTTGGAAACTATCGGCTTTAGGACTTGATCGCAGAATTGCTACGCGCGTCCTTGGACAGATGAGGAAACCGAAAGGTGTACGCAGGCGCCAAGTCAGAGAAGAAAGGATGGAAGAAAAGGTGGATAATCACACATGGTAATGAAATCTTCAGAGATTTCCATCCTTTTTGTTTTCTGCTGGTCAGCTTCTGTGGAACAAACCTGGTATAGATCTTCCACCTACCCATAACTTTGCGGACGATGGTGTCCACGTTTCTTTGATAATGTCCAGTTCCTCTACCATCGATCATAGTCAGGCGCCGATCTCGTACCAGCACTTGTGTCTGGATTTTTTTTGACAGCTGACCCGAACCTGACTCATTCGCAGTCGTCTCCTTTCTATCACGAAAGCATTTCAGCTAATCATTAACACATTTTCTGCTCACATCTTTCGTCCCATACACTATTTTGTAGCAGTTTACTCGTAACTGCATTCTATCGCTACCCTATTTCTCACAATGACTATGTTTGATTGTTCAAATCGGGTTTACTCTATGGGTTTTTCTGTTTTTTGAATCCTGAGCTCCTTTTCCTCAAAATCTGCCTCTTGGGTAAAGTACATCGATATACTTTTTTATCTAGCCTCACGGATTAGACACGCTTTGCCACTTCTGTTCTCACCTCAAGCTTTATACCAATATGAAATTTACAACGAAGTAAAAAAATGTTTCCTCTTTGGACAATTGCTATAATAACAAATCCATTCCATTACATTTTTATCACACTATAGAAAACCTACCAACATCAAGCGCCACTTGAAAGCTAAATCCCACTATTACCTTGCTCAAATCCAAACAGCTGCAATATCCCCCATCGCTAGATTAACCAGACTTTTCGATAAAGTAGAGAAGTAGATAAACATAATTTAAACATATTACCACAACCCTACCACAAAACGGATACTACAACGGACCTTTATCCCATACAATTAAAAATATTAAAGAAACAGAAACTCCCCATCACAAGCTTATCTTCTCAACAATAAAACAAAAAAATAATAATGAAGCAAAAATAGAGAATGACGATAGTCAACGCTTCTTCAACCCCATGAATTTTTGCGATACTGTCATTCTCAAAGACTATAATTTTTATAACTGCGTCCTTTCAGTTTGGCAATTAACACAGTTAGTACACGAAAAGTCCAATATATAAAATCCAACATGAAAAGCCCTTTTCGATAAGACGATCAACAAACGCCAATAATGGCGCGACTTAAAAATTTAATAACAGCGGTGACGTCTCCACCCAACGAATTCATTTATCGGCAGCACAGCCATGGCATTGGCAACCTCTTTATTAACAAAAATCCTTTTCATGCTTCAAATTGAGCTTCTAATATTAATGGAATATAAATTGCACGTCTTATTTCATTTATTTAGCGAACGGCAGCAGAACAATTTAATGGAGTAAAATAAAAAAATAGCAAATTCATTATCTTTTTCAAATTAAATTTCGTTTCCAAATCAACAAATCTTGTTTGTTGTGACTAACATGAGTGATAGACATATAAATCACTTAACTAATACCGAGACTACGGAGGCTGCTTAATAATATTAATAATCCTCAGTCAGTTGTCGTTTAAGCTTTGTAATGGATGTTTGTTCGAAATAGTTCATAGTAATCTGCATCATGACACTCGCCGGAGTTCAATTTTATTCGCGTTATTATGGTAAGCTCTTTCCTTGTTCGCCATTTTTAGCACTTGTTCATTTGTTTTTCTTTTTTCTTTCCTTCGAAAGCATGCTTACTCTCCTACGGACTCGAATAAAATCCTCGACATGATAGATTTCTTCATCTCAATTTTATTAATGTAGAAAAGGTATTAATTTAAGACTTTGACCATTCTGCCATTGATTAAACAGACAACCAAGAAAGTAACTGCTGATTAGGTGAACTTATGTTGTACCTTTAAAGGAGCATCAATCTTAACGTCTGTTCAGGACAAACTGAGCAATTTGAAGTAGAAACTAAGCCACTAGTTCAGTTCAAGTCGCAACATTGAACAAAAAAAAAAACAGAAAAAAGAAGCTCACTGATAGCAACAGTCAAAAGATCTAACTGACAAAGCTGTTCTGAATAAAAAGACAAAACTTAAAAGAGAAATGCGTCTCGATAATGAATGGAAGTTTAGTTTTATATTGTAAGGAATTTCTAAACGTCGCTGTAAAGCACCGTTACCTTGCAATACAAAAGTCTTCGGCGTTGTTACCTCCGCGTCGTCGCGATCAAGTGGCGAACATAATGCGCGGCTTTCAATGTGCGACATGTTGCCGTTGAGACCCCCCAGTACTCGTGAGAGTACTCGAACAGTACAAGGTATTCCAGAAGGAATGCGAACATTCTCAGCACTCCGAGAAGTCTTCAGAAGATATGTTGGATATATAAATAGCACGCAGCAGCAATGTGGAGTTGAGTATTAGAAAGCTGAATAAACTAGTGCAAAATAAACTGTTTTGCAGATAAATAGAGTTAAAGAGTGTGGTTTTATATCAGTAAATCCAGTATAACTTCTAATCCGAACCTCCAGTAATCCAAATAGCGGAAATCCGCAGCCATAATGTGATTCCCGCTACATAAATGGGGGAATCCCTTGGTATTATGTTTTCTAAGAATGCTCTGCTTTCTGTTGATTCTTCTTTTTGCGACATCAAAAAGAACTAGTCGAGAATTCTATCCTATGGCACCACAGCATGTTCTTTGATGAATAAAAGAAAACGTTGAAAGTAAGTGTATATTCCGAAATTGAAGAAACGGTTTATACTTAGTTTCTACAGCAAAGATTTGGAGGCAGAAAGATGATCGACTATGTACATAATTATATATTTAACACAACATGAAATGATTCTAAGTGTGCTTTTATCAGAGGAAATTTTGAGCGAAAAAGCACAATTCCTTTATGGCCAAACTCGCAACAATAATAATTTCAAAATCAGTTCTGCATGGCTCGATAAATTTAAAAACAGGTACGGAATTCGTCAAGTGAACAAAATTATCAAGTGATGAGGCGGCTGTTGAGTAATTTAAAGCGCGCTCCTGAATGTCTAAGTGTCCTGATCAAATCTACAATGCAGACGAAGTCGGACTTTTCTGAAAACCAAGCTGAAGCATCAGCTCCAGGTAGAAATATAGCAAGGAACGACTTACATACATGCCGTGCTGTAATGCTTCTGGGACACATAAATTAAAATTGTTTATGCAGAGCAAATCTCAAAAGCCAGGGGCTTTTAGAAGTGGCAGTGATAAATCTTTTAAGACTGATTTTATTGGATTTTGTTCCGGCAGTTCGAAAAAGTATGCAACAGCTAAATTTAGACGTCAGGGCACTTTTAATTTCATACAACGCTCGAGGACATCTTGAAGACTTATGTTCAGATGTTAAGAAAATTATTATAATATTTTTGCCGCCAATGTAACCCGCTTAGTGCAAGCAATGGACCAAAATATGATTCAAGCAGTCAAGTTGCACTACCGAAAAAATCTCTGAACTGAAGAAATATTGCAATTGAGTTAGCAAAAGGATGGAAGATGTGAAGCCAGAACTTATCCAAAAGTCTTGAGGTAAACTTTTAACACAAATTGAAGATGGTTGGACTGAAGATGATAGTCTTCCATTGTCAAAGTGGAGAAATAAAATGGAGTTACTGTACAGATAAACCACATTTCTGGAGATTTAACGTCAGGCAAGGATAATCATGGAAATCCATAAATGATATGGATATTTTGGACATGTTCAGAATGAATCATGCTGCGAGCGAAGAGGTAGAAATGATACCACGTCGTGTAAAGTACTTAGAGGCAATCAGAAGTTTCAGAACGCGTTTGAAGTGGGCTGAGGCAGCAAACATTAAACAGAGCAAAATCCTTGAATTTTTTACGGCTTCTTAGATTTACTTTTTAAATGGAATATTTTCTGCCTTTGCTCGGAACATTTCGAAAATCCAGATCAACCAGTGCAATTCTTAGTTCGGATTACTAAAGACCTCACACTGTACTTGAATTAGTGTGTACTGTTTGTACTGTTCCTTCCTGTTTATAATCTATTGATAAACAAGAACAAGAGGGGTTTTGTAATGAAAGATATATTATTTCGTTGACAGAGTGGTAGGAAATTATCAGGTTTTATTATTAATATCACTGGAGACGCCGACGCGTTAAGATTAATCCCCATTTATGTTTATGTGGTGTTAAACTACAAAATTTCTGTTGCAGTTGTTGAGGAATGGTATTCCAGTTCTTGTTCTCTACTGTAACAATTTAATACGATGAAAATATCTACGACAATTTGTCGTTCGCAGTGTTTCTCTCGTTTTATAATATATACAAGCACAATATTTTATGTGTTATTATTATATTACTGAGTTACATGCGATCGATTATACCTTCTTCCACTCATCTCTTCGGAAGCCGCATAATGCCATCAATTCAAAAATGTTGAGCTTGCTAACAGAACTAACTCCTGCAAAAAATTTTATCGGAAGAAACAAATAATAATCACATGAAGCAACGCGGCAGAATACGAACTGAATGTTAATAATTTGTTTCACGTGAGACCGCGTTATTGTGATGACAAACAGCGCATTTTCTGTTCGTTAGTTGTGGCCAAATCTGGTTGACTGCTCCCACCAAAGAGGCTCCAAAACTTTCTCGAAGACCGTGCGTCCCCAGTAAACATTCTTCTCATTTCCTTCAAGCAGCAAATGATACGTGAAAACACAATAAAGAAGGTTAGTCTTTATCAACTGATGCGAAAGAGACAGCTTATAGAAAGGATAACGCAGCCGAGCTTTCTGGGACGGTGAGGTCCAGTTGTTCGGACAATGTTAAAAGCATTCACCGACTGACGAACCGCACGTCGCAGATTTCCATCAACCCTGACGACATCTGCAACAGATGGATGGCGGCTGCAATCTTCATCTTACAGGTTAAAATGACATAAACAATGCATATCTTGCTTGCTTACCATGCTGCAACTCTAATGCGAATTGTTGGTAGTTCTCTTTAATATTGTCATACCTAAACTCTACAATGTTTGGTCTAATTTTCTTTAATACAAGTCTCATAGTACATCATCCTGTAGATTTTTGTTCTCATTCTTTCTGTCTATGATACATACAAATAGAACAATTTGGAAAATAGTACCGAAACCTACTGATTGAAGAAAGACCTAGACTTACAGAAGAAACAGGAGATAACACACTGGTGTTATCTCTTGTTTCTTCTATAAATCGCAGAACGAAAAGAAATTACAACAATATCTCAAGAGAAGTAGAGCAAAAAAAGAATAAATCGAAAAGCTCTGGAGGAGTTGTACTGGAGTTAATAAAATATGGTTCGCAAAAATTGTTTGGAATGATACACAATATGTTCGAAAAAGCGAAGAGAGACTACCTGAAGAATGGACAACAGCTTACGTAATCTCCATTTAAAAAAAGGGCGATTATTATATTAAACGAACGCTATAGAAGCCTGTAATAGCGACATAGGAAGAAAATATGAAAAAATAAAACATAAAATAGAAATGGAAATACAAGGAAAAATAAGAGAAGACCAAGCAAGACTTACAGCGGGAAGGTCCTGAATAGATAACATATGTACTATACAGCAATTAATAAAAAATAAACAGGGAAATGATAGAGATGTATATCTACAATTCTTCTTTTTGCACATTAATTCGGATGGGCCATATTTTGATCCACCCTTCTATTTTACTGAGGTGGTTCTGCAAGTACTACCGTATCGCCGGCATAGGTGGCAAGTACCGTACTTCTGAGTGTTAGTAGGTCGGCTGTTTATGTAAGGCATAGCACTGGGCCGAGCAGACTACCCTGAGGTACCCCGGATATAATAGAGAACAAGGATGTGGTGGCATCTTCGTATTTCGCCAAAAAGTGCTTATTTGTGAGTTAAGATTGAGTTAACACAAATAATGTACATGGCAGGCTACGTTTCATTTTGTTTAAAAGGACAACCTGCCAAATTTTATCAAACGCCTGGGTCATATCTATAAATGTTGGCGTGCAATATCTTTTAGTGTGCAGATCAAGCTTTATTTTGGTGGCAACTCGATGGATCTGCTCGAACATGGAGCGTTGCTGTCGAGAACCGAATTAACTCTTTGGTATTAATTCCTTTTCATTGATCAGAGACAAAATCCTTTGTAGCAAAAGCTTTTCAAAGAGCTTTATAGGCAATACACTAATAGGTCTGTTGGAGGTTTGCCTGGTTTAGGTATTAAGATTATTTGGGCAAAATATTGAATTTATTAAGAAGGTACAGTCTAAAACATGAACATATAAGACAAAAATGCCACATACAAGCAATTAACAACAGAGGAGAGTAGAGTGGGACAAATATGTGTTAAAAATGGAAAATTATAGATTAGCACCAAGTAAATCAACTAGAGACCAAGGGAGTGTAGGAAGACGTAAAAAAACAATGGAAGAATTCATTATAGACAAACTTGGAAATAACAGGTAGGGGCTTAACGAAGAATATAGAAGAAAACGATGACGCATACCAAATAACTGCTAGAAAAAAAATATAGTTTAATGGGAAAAGATACCAGTTTTAGAAAGACTCTTAAACAGTTCTGATATTGCATCAACTAAAACTATATGGGAAGGAATTATAAAAGCCAAGGAAAAATTTATTTTAAATGTTTCACATTTAGAAGATACTTATACATTCAATAAATGTTTGGAACATTCCAGTCCGTTTATCTTTCAATATCAGACTGCATTAAATGCATTGGCAGCCGCAAGAGAAACTAACCAAAAGTTGGGCTAGGATACCTACGTCGAGTGATCTGTGCAACATTGATTTTAAAATTTCGGAAATACAATGAGTGCATGACGAGCTCCTAGCTCTGAGGAAGACGAATTACCAGCAGAAATTAAACGAAATCCATCGACTACTATTCAGCCCCTCATCAAAAGTTGGCCGCACCCAAAAATTGTGGTCACTTGAGAATTGGTACAACGCACAAATTGGGGGTTGTCATTCCGTTCTGCTTAAGCATAAGAAGAAATCTTTCTTGTACCAGATGGTGACCTGCGACTAAAAGCGGGTTCTGTACGATAATCGAAAAAAAGTGGTTTGGGGCCGAAAAAGCTCGCAGACAGCATGCAAGGGCAAGCTTTTATCTCATGAAAGTCATGATCACTGTGTGTGTGGAGGAAAGACACATCCTGTAGTCCTTCATGCAACTTGCTGAAACAAGCACACTACAGTCCTACAACTGAGAAGAGAATTGCATTTAAAAGGCCACCTCTGGTCGATAAACTTCTTGATGACATAGCGACGGTGAGCAAATGCAGCTTTCTCTCATCCACTTCAATAGTTTAATCTTTCAAAAATAGATTTATGTCTTTTCTGGAGCCTAGATTATCAACAGACTTATTCGGAATTCGAAAACTCCTTCAGCAACCAAAATTTAGATTTGTTCAAGATTAGAATTTGTTGATTATTTGGGCGTTAGCAACAAACAACCGATGTCATCGATGGCTGTTTTAATTTGAATACTTTTTTAAATTAAGAAGCAATTAAATAACTGGGGTCCTAGTAACGTAAATAATGATTATATTTAAAATCTTCCTAATCATTTTTCAATAGTATACAAAAAAAACAAAAAAATATGTAAACTCTACGATGTTTTCTCTTATATTTTAAATATTTTCTATCGAATGCTCTTGTCCCATCTTTCTACAAAAGAAAGGGGGCCTAATCAATTTCTTCGATGGGCCCCATTTGATTTATTGAACCTGATGCCACGATTTGAGGGTAAGAGCACGTTGGTGCCGCTACACTTTCATTTTGGGGAACAAAAATGCCTGAAGAGTTGCATATGTTGGAAAAGCTTAAATGAAGTAGAATTTCATCCGCGTGGCAAAACTGAAGCTTGCTAAGCCTCGTGAGTGATTTTGGTAGACTTCAGTTACGTTTGCATCCATGGCACTAGTTAAAAAGACCTAAAATGCTTGTCGTTTCTATTGGATACTTTAACGCTGTTACAATATTTTAATTAGCTATAGGGTCGAACCAAACCTATAAGCTTGCCTTGTTATTTGATTTAAAACAAAATTTGGCATTAGAAGCTCGGCTGCTATAGCTCATTCATATCGCAATACTATAAACTCATAAAAATGCAAAAGTGCGTTTTCCCAGCGAATTACTCTTTTAGTGCTACTAAAAACTGGAGTTGCTTCTTACCGCTCTACTTTTAAACGGAACATTCTGATTTTAATTCATATAACGGGGTAGCAAATATTTTGTTATTATTATTGCTATTAATTAGTTTTACACCTACATTTAAATATTTATCATCTTTACAAATAGGAAAAACCAAATAGTTGTACAATAATAACAAATTTATGACAATAGCCTAACAAAGATAAATTCAGGAGAAGCTTTCGAGTTACTGTAATAGGTAGAATTACTTACAAACATAAAAAATAAATGGCAGTAGCGAAGAAAGGGTGAGCTTGAAGTGATGTGGATGCGCAACAATAGACACAAAGATGAACTGATAGGCAGAAGTAATTGACATTTAGAACTATACAGAATTAACTAAACGGAAATTTTATCGTTTAGGAACCTTAACGAGCGTGCTTTGAGTAATTTCTTCTCTAATGCGGTGCTTTTGAATTTTACAATTCACTGTGCTATACTTAACGAAATGGCACCTGATAAGCAAGAAATTAAACGAACGTCCTTTGCATAGACCTGAGATATAATAAGTTCTAAAAGCTTCCATCTATATAACCCCTGAATTGTAGTTCAAAAACACTAATGATTTTTCCCGTAATAGGGATGCTACAAAACAGACATTTAGTTAAAAATTCTATTATAGCGAGTTTTTTGCGGGTTAACACTTTAAACTAATAGCGCTGTTTATGTCGCTTGCCGTTTCGCAATGGCCCTCATTTAATGATCCTAGGGCTGAGTTTGATTACCTAGGGCGACGTTAATGGAAAGTTACCTAAGATATCAATTGCTCTAAAAATGAAGTAAAGGTATCTAATCCGCCTCGTTCGAAAAGCATCGGCCTACAATAGTAGCTCTATCTTTTTCAGTATCAGTAGCTGCCAATGACTGTTAAACCATATTTTTCCAGTTGGTGCCAAAAAACTGAATTATTATCTAACAGTAACTATTGTCATTCCTAGTTATAGCATTTCATCATATTCGAAGAACTATTGGCTCATTCTACCACCTGCTCAAAATATATACCAAACAGCGACTCTTTGGATGTGTATTTGCTTTTCCAACCCCCACATGCGACACTTTTGTTTACGAATCCAGCGAGTTGAAAATGTGTCTCATCTTCTCACCGACTAAACTGAGAATCTACTTCATAATGCTCTAAAAATCAATTGACTTTAAGCTCTTCTACTAGTTGAATTTTAGACGCAGGTCTTAGTGAGAATTCGCTGAAGGGACTTCTCAAAATTTCCATTTGTTGTGCACGATGCTGAGACGATGTTTTCGGATTTGCAACATCACTTCAACCAACTAGGGCAATATTTCTCACAGCACCCTATCCCATCCTGATATTCACTAGGCCAAAATGTAGAATTGGATCAGATTCGTCACTGCAGTGTCATAAAACTAAAGTATTTTTTGTTTTTATAAAAAACTCAGCAAGTTTTCAACGAGGCAGATTGATACTTCTAATACTGATTTATCAAACATATTTCGGGGCCCTTCAGCAACAATAGAGTAACTAATCCTGTTATTGCTGATGATTTTAAAGCTTCTCATTATTCTGATTTAGTGTACCATTTCTAGTCCTTTAGTATTTTTAATAAGGTACAAGTGCCTCGAAATAGGCTACTTTTTAAAGCTATGGTTATAATTAAAATACTTCCAAAATCTAGAAAGCACGATTATGAGCAACTTATTTCGCAAGAAACCCAGACTCCTTCCTGTCTTCAGCAAGACACTAGAAGCGTAATTTAAAACCGTATCACGTAGGATCTACATCTAAGAAGTCAATTTTTGTGGCGCCAATTTGGTCTATGATAGAAGCTCTGAAAACGGCTGTTAACGACATCAAAGAAGCCAAAACCAAAGAGGAGCAAATCATAAACGCTTTCGGACAACCAGGAGATATCTGGAAGGCCAAATGGTATATCTGAAATATGATGGAGGAACGGTTTTTAAACCGATGACCAAGGGATGTCTACAAGTGTAAGTATGCGAGCCAAGATTTCGGAACACCATCCTAAACCACATCTTTAACGTCAGAGTTCCAGATGGATGTACTCTACAAGCATTCACCAAGATAATCGAAAAATATCGGAATGTAAACACACCAAAAACATTGGTATAAACAGAATTTCGAATGAGGAAAATGCCAAACTTACGTTCGGGGGACCCCACAAATCCCGATCATCCTGTAAATGAGATTAAACTTTTCGAGATACAAGAGTACAAGACACCCAACTTCAAATATGTGCGCAGAAAGTTAAACGCCTTTCAAAGACCATTCGCTACCAGATTTGTAAAAGGTTTCCATACAATGTCACTGACATCTGTGCTGGCGCTATCCGACCTCGAGCCAATCGAATCTCGGAATTAAAGCAATCCTTGAAATCGAAGAAATACAAGTTAGCGGTGCAACAGAACATCTGGTCCTAGGAAAATATAAATATATTACACATGAAGCCGTTCAAACGCTGGAAGAAGCAAAGCACCCAGAAAATCTCTCAGACCTTTCACTAACGGAAGCAAACTGAACGGAAAAGTGCATCAGGAAAATGTTATACTGGATAACTGCCGGTCGGTCTTTCAAACACAGCTCGTGGCAATCCGCAAATAACTCGGATCTGTCTTGAAAAAAGATGAAACCAACACAGCAATATTCTCCGACTCTCACTCAGTGTTGCAGGCAACAGAAGGTCAGAACAGCATAAGCTCGTTTGTAAACAGAACATCACTCGAAACAATATACAGACCCGAGATCGAAGTAAACTTCACTTGGGTTAAAGCCCACGTTGGAATCCAAGGAAACGAAGAAGCCGACACATTCGCCAAATAGGCAATAAACTACAAGATGCCAAACTAGCATAAGTGGTCAGTGGATTACTCGTTCTGTCGTCAACATATCAACCACTTAAAAATATCCGAAACCGACGTCTACCAGTGCGATAACGCGAGTGTACACCCAGAAACATCTAGACCCGGCAATCTACAGGAAGTTCTTCAACTCATCTAAGCCTTCAAGCCCCGCCCGCATGGCACACCGAACTAGGAGTTGCAGGCTCTCCATGTCATCGGATGTCATCATGCTTTCCGAGCCTCGGAAGTCTGTGACTTTTTCCCAGGATTACTGACCCACGAGTCTGATTTTGGCTTTGGCAAAGCTTGCGAAACGAGCGAAACACAAACCCCTGAAAACGGCTGTCGAAGACCACCAGTTGGTTCCAGAAAGTAAGTTTGGCTTCCCGAGGGCTACACTAAGAAGCAAATCACTAGTGTAGTCTTTCTTTATGTGGCCAAGGCCTTCGACAAGGTGTGGCACGACGGCCCACTTCTGATGGTCCTTCCCCTCTGAAAGGAAGTTCCTGGGATAAGGTCAGCGAAGAAGCGACTTCGAGCCGGCCTTCCCCATGACTTCGCCCTGACCACGATGTTATGCAATATTTACCGACAATGCCCTCCACTAGCCCAGTACGCAGATAATCCAGTTCGCTAAGGATCTCCTTTGTGACTCAGAGGCTCCAGACCGAGCTCAAGCAACTGGAAGGCTAGCGCGACAGGTGAAGAACAGAAACCAACTTGCAGAAAACTTCGGCTGTCCTGTTCTTTACCAAAAAACTGCTTCATTGGAAAGATAATTCGGAGAGTCCCAAGATCTTCGGAAAGGAGATATCCTGAAGGAAAGAGGCAAACTATCTTGGGTTGATTCTGGACTAAGTTTACCTGAAAATCGCGCTTAGATAGGACGGTTACCAAACTCAAGTCGACAAGATCAGCGCTAGGTTCCCTCATCCATTTCCGGAGCCTACTATTAAGCCGAAACAAACTGATAATCTACAAAAAGATCATCTACTCTATTTGGGCAAATTAAAATCCTGGAATAATCCAAGAGCATGAGATTCATCCACTAAAAACGACTACGTGGTGTGGTTTTTGGACAACGGGGTCATAGGACGGTTTTTCTTTAAAGGTTGTGAGGAGACTACAATTATTGCGAAAGGAGAACGTTACTGTAACATAATATTTAATCGGTTGTGGCCCACCTTTGAAGATATGGAAATTGACGATCTCTGGTTTCGGCAGGATGGAGCGACCTACCACACTTCGCGTGAGACGAAAAATTCTCGTAACGAGTAATTTCTTTGCTCGATGACCAGAAATAGCCGACAAGATCCTGCAATCTTATACCTTGTTTTCTTCTTATAGAGTGCATCGTGTGGTCGGAAACTCTTAACGCTTCGTCCACAACTGCGACAAACATCTTCGGAAGAAAATTTTCTAAAATTAAGTGACTGTCCCGTGCGTTTTTCGCTTTTATATTCGTGCGAGTGTGGTAGGGATGGTGTTGGGGGGCTGTTGTTGACGTCACCGGGATAGTAGATAACGTAATAGAAGCTAGCTGCTGACGTCAATAGGATCGTTGCATTCCTAAAATTACACTTTTGTGGGGAACACTACATTTCTGATACTTCTTTGCCCTTGACATTTGATAATAAGTCAGCTAATTTATGAAAATTAAGGCAAGGTTTTGGTCATAATAAAATACGTTCGTTAGCTGGTGAAAAGTTCGACAAAATCTACAAGAGTATCCCGACATCTCTAGTAGGTGCCCTCTCAAGACACGGGTATTTGTCGAACATATTTACAGACATATTAAACAAACACTTGTACTTAAAATCGTATGAGCCAGGTTGACCCAAGTGCTGCAACCTAGAGACCAAAAACATCATGTGTACAGTAATGGAATATTGAAAGTTAGTGTCGAAGATGATTGGTTTTTTTTGGAAATTATTTTGATGTATTTGGGTGTATCAATAGATAAAACTGTCTTATCTATGAGGAGAGAAACCCTCGTGTTATTCATAAACGATCGTCATATTCACGATTGGTCACAGTTTGATGCAAGATCTTTCTGTAGGTGTCATTGGAAGCAGAAAATTCTCTTACCGTTATTGGGGAGCATTACCACAACGCGCCAGAGAACTTTTTGGCCTCTCAAAATAATGAATTTATCTTGAGGAACATGTGGTTTCAGTAAGAGGGTGCGACATCCCAGACAATAAAGGATACCATGGGCATACCAAGAATAATGTTTTCAGGGCGATTACGCTCCCATTTTGGTGATGTGGTTTGATCTCCTTTGATCACCAAATTTGACTGTCCCTGACTTTTTATGTGGGCGTAACTTAAATAACGTTTACACTAAACACTATCGAAGAACTCGAAGGAAACATACGAGACGCTATTCAAAGTATCCCTTGGGCCTTAAAAGAGTACTGGAGAAAGAGACTCGAGGAGCTCGAGTCTGTACTGTCTCCAAGGTACACATTTAGCGGATATTATATTCAACATAATTTCAGACTTTAGGTAAATGAGTAGACATAAAAATAATAATGTTTTACTTTAAGTAAATCGGTCAATTGCTCACCTTATCCTATTACGGGAAAACTGAAAATACGATCGCAGAGAAGCTATAATCGAATCCTTTCGATGGCAGAAATTATTGTGTAGTCTGGCTACAAGAAGATTCAAGCCTAAAGGTAGAGAAGAAGTACAGGACAGCCAGGAGGAGGTTACTGCTGACGGGACAAGAAGTAATGAATTGAAGGAGATGATCGATCAGAGCGCGACTGACCTGGCAATAGAAATGAACGTGGCACGCCGATGGTAAATCTAGCAGTGCACCAGAAGTTACACTACAAGTTTTTCGTCCTAAAGAACCGTCAACTGTTGACTAAGAAAACAAGGTGAACAGAAAATTAAAGGCCCAAGCGCTACTGGACTACATCAAGCGCTGTAGTGTTGGTTTCCTGAGATTCTATTCAGACGACAAGAATTTCATCCAGGGCAGGTAGGTGGATCACCAAGATGACTGATGCATCTGCCAAGATGCCGTCAGGCATATAAAGTTTCCCGCCTTTGGGAGTGATGGCGTCCTATTCCTTTGAGGAAGACTGATAGTGACCACCGACAACTGTCATCGTGCTGGAGGCAGTTATTAAGACGTGGATAGAGGAGGTGGTTAATAATTGGGAACAATGCAAGGAAGACTCGGACATCGCTGTATAGCAATTTCTATCACTACGGGTTCTCCGACTTGTAGCTACCCTCCATCTCCAACTGCAATTCCCTCGATTACTATGTGCAGCGCATGGTCGAGGCGAAGATCACTGAGAGGCATTGTAACACCAAGGATAGCTGAAGAGACTGCATCATGAGGGTGATGACAGATATGGACAATGAGGAAGTTGTGTTGGCCTGTAGCAGGTTTAGGTCTCAGCTTGAGAAGGTCGCTGATAGGGGCTACATTGAATAATATGATTCTCAATACTATTTATCTAATGCTTCTTGTATTTTAATGTCAATTTCATTGTTTATTCATTTTTAAAATGTTAATATTTTAAAATGTTCCTTATTACATAGACGTCCAAACAAAATTTACTCAAAGTACGAATAATCGGGAAGCTTTGCATCTAGTAATTGAAATAGGAGGTGAAAATGCACAATATCTGACCTGAATTCCGCCAGAACCACCACCTGTTGAAAGTCCCGGCATCGGCTGCTTCCGTTGGAGGTGGAGAAACAATGGGTCATCTGGGCAAAGTACATACCAATGCCGCGTGACGGCGAGCATTCGCGTTAAAACACACATCCCAGGTAGTATGCAAGGTTCCTAACCGCTCATTATAGGAGCATAATGCAATCGTTACGATTAATTGAGTTGGGAGCGCAATAAAGTCGCGTTTATTACAACCTTGACACCGGCTTAAAGCCCGCAAACCTAAACAAAACGTGCTGGGCGGAGATGCAGAAAATCGCCGTCTCGCTTGTTCTGCCTCCCAAAGTGCCCACTGCACGCCGTGCGACGCATAAATTACAAAACGCCACGTAAAGAATTTCGTAATGATCCCTTTAAGGAGGAATAATAAAAAAATAAACATTTGTTGCGACAGCATCGTTCAGCCTCGAAATTACCACCGAAGGCTAACTAAGCGTAGGGGAAAGTAGTAACGTAAAACTCAAAAATTATTATTGAGATAAAAATAAACTTTTTTGTTTTGATAAAAAATACTGAAACGCATCGCTGAAGCAATTTTCTATGACGTCAATGTGGTCGCTTGGCCCCTTCGAACAAGGGGTAACAATGAGGTCGTCTAAAGCGCGGTGCTTCCCACATTGCTATGTAAGACGTCGAATATATAGAAGTCTTAACCTCTTAGCCGCTCTTTTTAATGGTTTTTTATATGCTTCTAAGGTCGTTTAATTTTTTGTGGCTTTTCATAACGAACAATTGGTTGTTTCTGTTGAATTCAATCAGCTAAGATAGTGTCGGACAGCGTTGTTCCTTCTATGGTTTTGAATTCTTTGGTGACTTTGTTTGGGTTTTTTGCCAACGTTCTCTCAGCTTGTCTCCTTAATGTAGGTTGCACCTTCTTCTTTATTAGCAACTATTTCGTCGATAGGAGTTGCGTCCCATGCAGCTTGTTGAATTGATCGGTTTAGATGCTCATCCACTTCGTCCACGTCCTCTGACGTTATTAGTGGCGGCATGGTCTATAATTTATTGCTTAGAAAACTCCTAAATAATTTTTAGTCTGTTTTCTTGCTGCAGAGAGTGGACGTTTTCTCTGGTGATATACGTGTAAGGAGCGTAACGAGAATTGATGAGTAATCAGAAGATAACTCAACATTGCTTTATACTGTAGTAGTTCTGTAAGATTCTCTTGGTTACACATAAATCGCTTTGTCTGTTCGCTTATGTATAGGTTCGACAGTGGAGAGATGCTGGAGATTATTGTTTCCCATTTCTTGATAGAGTTGCCGTCCTCCGATGTAATCAGTCGAGATCCTTACTATGTGTGTTTGGAATTGTAGTCGCTGCCTGCAATAAAGCAATAGCCGAGAGTTTTATTTCTACAAATTGTTCTTCTTGATTTCTGGTTTAGAAGTGCAGTCTTCCAAAGCGATGATGGCTATTTGTAAGTTATTTTCGCTAAATTTGGGTAGTTCGTGATGTTTAATGATATTTTTAATAATGTTTAATAATGAGAGCAGTACCTCTATGTCTATTTCCATCAGGATGTTGTGTGTTACATATTGAATACTTTAGGATTTTTAAATAGCATTATATCGATGTTTTTGTTTATTAAAAATGTTTTTACTTTTTGTTATTTTATTAAACTGTTTGCATTCGAGATATCAAGTCGAAGTGTCTTATAGTACTGAGGATATTTGATTTGGTCATCATAGTTTGCTTGCTGATTGTTCTGTAGTTGTGGCTTGGTTTTGGTTTTGAAAATTTACTGTTTGAACCTGATGTCTAAATGGTTTGACTAGTTCGACATAGGGTGTACCGGCTTTCATCAGAGTCCACGTGGCTTTTAATTGTCCTTCTCTCAACGAAGAAATTTTCTTCTTCTGAAGCTTCCTGTATACTACGCGTCTTCTGTAGTGTGCCGGATGGTTGTCCTCACAATTTATGCACTTTACATCTTTGCTTTTCTCTGCATCGACACTGATTTGTTAGATAGCAACAGAAATTTTTGAAACGTCCACATCTTTGGCATTTTAGTCATTGTGGTCGGGTAGAGTGATTCAAATTAAACAATACAATGCATGAACCGGTCTATATTGTATATTTCTTTGTTGGAATTCGTTGTTAGTTTCTTATCAATCCCACTTCGTATATCGCTAATGCTAGTTGCTGTATCATCTATTTTTTCAATTTCTGTTTTAATTTTAGTTGGGTTTGTAGATGTGTAGTGTAAATACTCTAAATCTGTCTTGTTTCAAGTGATATGTGTGACATTTAGTTTTTTCGGTTAGGGCTTGCAGAATTTTTAGATGTTCGGGGCTGAATTTTTACTTGATGGTTACTTAAACTTTTATTAAATAAACAATTTATTTGATGGCTATAGAAATGTAACCCTTGGTATATTGGTAGGAGTTTAGGGTACTTGTCATTTCCATTTTCCTTTTCGTCTTATTTGTTTCCTCGCCGTCTTCCGAAAGAATGTAGTCTTTATTGGTTGTACTTATGGGAATATTCAACTAGTAGTCTTTTAGTTTTGTCTGTTTTGTAGTTCTAGATACCATTTTGGTCTAAATTTTGACTAGTTGACAATAAGTTGGCTGAGAACAGTATCGTGATAAGGAAGCTACTTGTTGTGGATGCTGTGAGTAATTTGTGGATAGGCAGGAATTTGTTGCAAAACAGCTAAGTAAACGGGTTTGGTGTGTTAGTTGTCTAATATTGTTTTGGCCTGACTGCATCATGTTTTGTGTTGGCACATATTGTATGTCAGGAGAAATGGCACAAAAGCCATTTCCGCGAGCAGTTCACTTACTCTGTTCGAATCGATCTATACAGATAGTGAACCACCGGCTAATCAAAGGTTATCAGTTTTGTACACTTGATGTCGCACACTCAGAACATCTTTATGCTTCGATATTCAAACTGATAATGGGCTTTTTAAGTACCAGCGCTGGATTGGCGCACGACCGTACGACCGCACTACTTGAACGCTCAAATAGAGACCTGTAAAAGGACTGAAAACGAAAAAGCTTACGCATTTGCAAAATACTTGCTTAAAGCTTTCGAACCACATCTATCGCAACTCACACAACAAGAAGAAGAAAATGAAATTAAAGAAAAACTGCAAAACTTACATCAGATGGAACTACCAATCAAGAAAAATATTCAAGAATATTCATAAAAAATACGACTTAATAATTGGAGTGGTACTTGAGGAAGTATAATAGTTCAATTCTACGACTGTCATTCTAGCGAAAAGAGGCGCAAATAATAAGGGTTTTAAAATAAGGAAAAATCAGAAAGAAGCTAGCTCACGTCGAACGACCAGCCTTTTCCCATTAATACCTAAATTATTGTTCCTACAAAAATTGAAACCTATATTAGAAAAAGAAAAACCAGACAAGCTCTAGAAGTGCAGCCTTCTTGAACATGTCTGTTTTTTGACAAGGCCTGGTGCAACGGCATGTTACACAAACTCAAAATAAAACGGCCTCCAGATTATTACTACGTTCTGAAATCCCATCTAACAGATATATTTTTCCAAGTCAAATTCCAAGACCCTCAAGCCATTCTTTGCACAATCAAATTATTCGTACCATAGGGCAACCTTGTTGGGCCAGTTCTGTGTGTTCTATATATCATACCTACCCACCACAATATTGATCTCAACTGCAATTCTTGAATCCAACAGGTTCGGTAAGCAACTCTAGCATGATTTCAATCAAAATTGCTCTCAATTGTTAACGCCCCACGAAGTGAAACTAAAAAATGCAATTCAAAAGCATAGTGCCAAGTATAAAGTTTCTATTGGATATCTCCAACACAAAAAGACGGAAAAGTCACGATCTCCTTGATTACAGGGGCGGATTCTAACTAAACGCCATCTATATATGTTTCATTATTGTACTTCAATTTTAATTTTCAATTTTCAATTTTTGAGAGCACGACAGCCGCGACGTAAAGGCCTCGGCCTGCCAGACTAACGCGCGGCGGGCCCTGGGTTCGACTCCCAGGTCAAAAATAACGGCAAACATCGAGTGCTCTCCGGCCATCATACAAACACCTTTGGCAGTCGTAAAGTACATTCTCCTTCTTCTAACGGGTCAGACTAGCCACTTGCCCGAGGTACGCCCAACATGGCTCATAGTACTACACGAAATGTGTAGTTAGAAACAGGATAATAGCCTATATAAGAGTAGTAGAAGAAGAAGAATTTTCAATTTAAATATCAATGAAATTGCACTTTTGTGTTGAATGCAGCATGGAGCACGCCAAGGCGTGCTCTTACCACGTTTCTTATATATTTGTATCATATAACTTACTGAACATCCTAGGTAGAATAGACTGTTAATAAATTTGGATAAAACTATTAGTGTGAATGTTGTGTCCTACGCGGAGTGTTATAAATACGATATCGGACGATTGACATTTTAGAAGACTGAAGATCATGTGGTACGAAAGACCAGCTAGATTAGGATGAGCTGGATACTAAACACATATACTCTAACTCGTACTCTAGCAATGGCCACAGGTTGGCGGATATAACACGCACTTAAGAGAAAGATAATTTAAAAATTAGTATAATAAAATAAAGACCCGGAATTCCTTCTTTTAGGAGACCGAACTTAACTGGCAAGATAGGGGATGCTAAAAATGGTAAAAATAGCCAGAAACATAAAAGTTTGTGACAGGATTACAGAGCAATGCTAAAATGTCATTCTATAAGAATAAGAATTATAATATCAATTAGAACTAGGAATATACAAAGGTGGGTCTTTCAAAGAAGAGTCGTAGGTTACAAAATGTAGCTTCATCATCATTCATAGCTACCGTGCTATGTAACAGAAGCGTGAAGAAGTGGCAAGCTTCTCTACTGTACATGATAATTTAACGAATCATCTGTATGCTACTTGTGTACATATACATATCATACAAGTCGTCTTCAAACTCTACAAAGAAAATACGACTTTAAACCAATGAAAACAAAATTTGGCATAGAAGAATAATTCAGTAAAATAGTTACAGTAAGCGAACCTTTGTTTAATGGTCGACGGGATATCGTCATCATTATCAGTATTGAAACAATCCACTTACAGAATTTCTTTTGTTACTTTCCTGCTTTATTTTGCATTACGTCTCCATATAATCTTGATATGATTTTCTTTTTTATTCGTTTTTTGGACGAACCATCGAAAGACCCAGTTTTGGATATTTTCATACGCGCCGAATTGCTGTCCTCAAGCGTATGTGCCATCAATTTAAACAAGGGGTAGTTAGAAGAAGTAATGTCTAGGAAATACAATGTTTTGAGTCTCAACCGAAGCACTTCAGACGCGTTTTGACCTGTTCCTAACATGTGGATTAGCATTGTCCTGTGGTGTCACCACTTTGTCATGCCTTTTCGCATATTTTGGACGTTTGGTTTAGAGTGGTAGGTTCAAATTGATTAATTATGGTTGATAGAGGCTGTTAGTGATCATTCGACTTGTTTTTAACAGCTCAAAGTATAACATGCTTTTCTGGTTCTACAACGCACGGAATAATGAATTTTTCCAGAACCTAGGTTACAAACTGATTTTTTGTGTTTGGGTTATCAAACTATATCCAGTTAACTTTATGACTGCAGACAAAGAGACTTTGGAACCACAAAGCAGTCGGGGAAAACTATCGGATTCTAAGGGGGTGGGGGGGCGTAAAAACAAATTCCCTTTGTGGAAACAAATATGGATTCTCTTTCACCCACTTATAAATTTAGGAAGCTCTTCGCAATATTTCTGAATGCTGAAGGACAACCGAACTAAATATCATCATCTCACAGATGGGTCTAAACAGAGTGAAGGTGCGGGATTAGGTATTTTTCAGAATATCTGAAACTTTAATTAAGTATAGCATTGGGCAAAATAACCACAATATTTCAAGCGGAAGTATTGACCATAATGCAAGATACAAATGTATTCTTTGAAATCAGAATTGCTGGCATTGAACAACTGCAAAGTTGTATCTGGAATAATCCTCAAGTGTCGGATTATTCTTGATCAAGTCGCGACAAATAATGCCCTGAAACTCGTTTAGATTAAAGGACATTATGGCTTATATGGTAACGAGCGCGCAGATTATATGGCAAGGCAAGGCTCGGAACAACCATTCTGTGGTTCTGAGCAGCACTCCCACTATCATCAGCTGCAATCTGCACACTAATAAATCAAGAAACTCGCAATCGACATTGCAACAGATGGGTCAATATGAAGATATGCCAACATGTAAGGTTGGGTATTCAAAATTTAACGACGAAGATGGCTAACTTCTCTAAACAGTTGCAAACTGCGACTTGTAGTAAGAATATTATCAGGACACTGCAAACTGAAAAAGCGCATGTACAGAATGTACCTGCGCTTGCTTCAATTAGAGGATCGTTTTTAGGTGAGTTCCGGCCTAATATGATCAACACCAGCGCCACCCTCCGTCGGGCATCCTCAAGTTTATTCAAAGAATTGGTTGGCTTAACTGATGGGTGTACGGGGAAAGGCAGCGGTGGACGTAGTACAATGGGCCCAATTGAGACCTAAGTGCGCGTGACTTTGGCTACCCTCCAATTTATATCCAGAATCCAATCCACTTTCCATCCTCAGTAGCCATATGATGCAAGAACTCTTTTTTGTTTGGTAGGATTCCGCGTGTGTTCTTTCGCCTTTGCTGTCTCTTTCCTTCATTTAGAATGGCACCCAATTGTACACCTTCCGCAATAAATTTGATGATTCTGCAAGTTATTTCTCCACTTAACATAGATCTTTGTCCAATAGTTACTACAATTGTTTATCTTCGTTCTTCGTGTTTCACCTGAAAATTACCGTAATCAAAGCGTCTCAATGCCTCTCTGCTTGTTTTACGGATAGAGCACATTTACCATAAGCTTCTGTAAGTATTTAATGAGATTTAGCAGCAGTTTTCTTTATATTGAAATGATAAAGCATAAGTAGCGCTTACTTAAGTGGCATTCCAGTATCCCTGAACCAGCAAAAACTTATGTTGCTATTACAAAAACATTGGTGGCATATCTATGCTCTAAGGGGTCATATAACGACCTTTCTCATAGAATACTGTTAAAAGAGGTGTAGTTAATCATTATATTTATCATATCTCTTATTTTCCAAATTTTTCTATATTTTTCCGACACAGTACCCGATTTCAGGTCTTTTTTACTTTATAATCAATTATGACTAACTTTGTGAGGGTTGTATGTGGTAAGACTCTAACGCCCCGCGTGGGAACATGGCCTAAAAACTGAGAGATTAAGGCTCTCATATGTTCTCTCTGTTTGCCCGGTCGTCGCGCACCATCTCTGATTCGGGGCGACGTGCTAAGCACTGCGCCTTAGAAAACCGCTATTATTACCCCCTGTTCGAGTAAACTGAGTGACTGAGTAGGCCACCGACAGGCAACAGAGAGCTCCGGGAATTAAACCCGGGTCCGTCCGCACCGCAGCCCGCGCTTCAACCGCTTAGACCACGATGGCGATCATTTTGTGAGGGTTACCGAGATTTAATTATTAACAATATGTCTTTCCAGTGAGCTGTTATTAATATTTTTGGATTATTTTGTACCCCTACCTAACTGTCTTAGTTATTATTTTTGGTTTTAGTTCAGTCTTCTTGCGCATGGTTGCTTTTTTTTGATTGTGCGTAGATTGTGAATGATTAAGAGGTTTCTTTTAAACCAACCTTCAAATGACATTTCGGTTTTAACATTTTGCTACTTTGAATCTTTCAAAACATTCAATTTTTCCATTTTATATAAATCTGCACTCGTACTTTTAATGCTGATTTCACAGTTTCAAGAAGAATTTTGTCTGTCTGTATCAAAAATCTTCTCTTGACGAAAATACTTAAACGGCGAGTTACGAACGACCTATCTGATAGTTTGTAGTGGTTTAGGGGCCACTGCAATCTCAGCGCAAATTATAATTTAGAAATTAGTGCATTCTTTTCTGATAGTCAGAGTGCTTGAATTGTTGTTGACTATTTCAGGATGGCTTCTAGGCATTTCTACTGCTTTTTGTTATTTGCTCCTCATCTTGAGCATTGCTTCAAGCAATTTACACAAAATAATTCCCGCACTCCCTATTAAAAACACCCCACCGACTCAACAACTAACTCCAAAGTATTTATTAGAATTGGACTTTCTAAAGCTGTTTTGTTAAGTGTTACGAGGTTTTCGTTTATTTCTAATTTTACCCTCTAATTTAAACTTTATCTGAAAACCATTTTGTGTATTTCAATCTCGGGGTGTTTGTAAAGCACGTATAATAATAATAGTTATCCGGCAACACCGATAATAAAATACAAATCGATATTTTTCAGCAAAATATTGACGAAACGTTGTGCTATAACGCACATAACTGCAATAAAATGCATCGTTGACGTTACGTGTGGTTTATTTTTAGTTATAATGAATTGAAACAATTGGTCGTAACAGATTAATTGCAAGATTCAGCTATTTCCAACAATTGTTGCAGTGTATTTTATACGAGGTGGCACTTGAAAGTTTCTCAAGTTGGATACCTCGTTTAGCGTTGCCAGGAAAGATAGGATTCTGCATTTGGATGAGCGTATTTTGTAGTCTTTCATGATTTTTCATATGAGTGATCTACTGAAGCGAAGAGTTGATGGGATAAAATATTACAGTAAGGCTTTTGATTAAAAAGGTATAAATAAGAGTTAAAAATTACCAGATGTAAGCGTTCCGAAAACGATATTAGATTTAATGAAGATTTTTTTCTATTATTATTATTAGGAGTGTATATTTACAATCTACTCTATACAATCTAAGTGAGTAATAAGCAAATCGTATGATAAAGTAGAAGACTTGAGGGAGGTCCATCCATTGATGTTACTCCCAAATAGGAGACTTACGTTTGGTTGGGCTGATGTGCGAGCAGTCTTCTTGTCACGACTGGTTCTTGGGATAGCTGATGAACAAGCTCGTTTTCGTGTCCCCCGAGAGTGTGTTGATAGGAAGTTGCTAGCCTATGGGTTTCGCTGGAGACATATGCGATCCCTAGGTCTTCGTGGACGGTCTGGTTGGTAACGTACCAAGGGGCATTTGACATCAGACGGAGAATCTTGGACTGGAAACGTTGCGAGATTTTAGTATTTGACTGCTTGGTGCAACCCCACAGTTGGATGCCGTAGGTCCAAATTGGCTTCAGGATGGCTTTGTAGAGGAGAACTTTGTTTTTGAGGGATAACTGCGAACGCCTTCCAAGAAGCTAGTTCATCTCTTTTACTTTGATGTCGAGATGTTTTCTTTTTGCCTTTATGTGAGTTTATGGTCAAGTTGCATCCCTAAATATTTGACTGTTTTGTTAATGGTGACTGGTGGACATGTACTTCGCTTGTTTGTGAAGGTGATGTGGGTAGATTTATCGTTGTTGACGGAAATTCTCCACTTGCTGTACCATTCCTGGAGGAAGTTAAGGTGGTTCTGGAGGTTACCAGATGAATTGTTAATAGATTGCACAGCTGTGTCATCGGCGAAGGTGATGATATCTGTGTTGGCTGTAGTAGGAGCGTCTGAAGTGTACACCAGATATAATAGAGGACCCAGAATACTTCCTTGTGGTACACCAGCAGATATGGGTTGATAGTTTGAGAATTAATTGTTGATTCTGGTTTGAAAGGTTCTGTCGCTTAAGTAGGATTTCAGTAATAGGAACATTTGGCCGGAAAAGACTTAATTTTGTACAGTAATCCCAAATGCAATACTCTATAAAATGCCTTTTTGATATCCAAAAAGGCTGCAGTGCAGAAAACCTTGGCTTCTAGTGATTGCATGATTTTAGTAACAATACTGTGGGTTTGCTGTATTGTCGAGTGTCGCCTACGAAAACCGAGTTGGTACGCTGGTATGATTTGGTGTAGGTCGATTGTCTCTTCAATTCTCTTTATCAATAATCTTTCAAAAGTTTTAGACAGGAGGGGAAGGAGACTTATAGGTCGGTATGATGTTGGCTCTGTGGGTGGTTTGTCGGGCTTGGCGATCACTGTGATTATAGCATACTTCCACTGGAGGCGGAAGTAATAATGCCGTAACATGCTGTTGTATATGGTAGTTAGCAGTACTAGTGTTTTCCTGGGTAGATGACGTAAAATTTGCCCTGCTATTAGGTCATAGCCTGGGCATTTATGGACATTGGTGTAGTTGAGTTCTTGTTGAACTTCGTTCTGGGAGAAGGATTTGATCGGTAAGGACATTTGAAGCGGCGCTTGTAGGAAGGCTTTTTGGTTATCATTTAGATTTGGCTACGGTGTTGTAAAGACATGTGCAAGTTGCTCTGCGAAGACATATGCTTTATCAGTATCGGTCCTGGCCCAAGTTCGGCCAGGTTTTCTGATTGGTGGGATCGTAATTTTGGGTCTTTTAAATTTCCTTGTAGCTCTCCACATTGAACAATCAGCGCTCAATAAATGAAACGTTTCATTTCTGGAATTTCTGAGCTCAGTTTGAAGATTGTGAATGAGCCTATTGTATGTTGTTTTGTCATTAGCGTTTCTCTGCCATCTACTTCTTGCTCGGCATTTTTCGATGACAAGTTTTTTGATGTGACTAGGAATATTGTCATATTTTGGTGATTGGGATCGGAGAAGTCGTGTTAAGTATTCTGTTGCGTCATCTAGTTCAGCAGGTGTTTTAATTCGTAGGGCAATTGTTGTTGAAATAGTTCCCAGTTTGTCAGTGGTAAGCCTTGGAGGACTGTCTCTGTGGATTATATTAGAGCTTGCTGTTATAATTATAGGTGAGTGATTGGAAGACAAGTCACAGTTGGATTCTAGTTTGAAGAACGTATTGGAGATACCTTTCGTGATTGCGAAGTCCAGCAGATCAGGGATTTTGTGAAGATCACTAGGCCAGCAAGTTGGTTCGTAGGTTGATAAGTAGTTTAAATTAAGGTTCTGTATGGCACGGAGGAGGTTTTGCCCCTTCGGGGTAATTAGGCGTGATCCCCAAGTAGTGTGCTTAGCGTTCCTGTCGCCGGCAATTATGAATTTATTTCCAAAGCTTTGAAAGTATTCTTCATACTCCTCATAAGTGATGCTATGCCGAGGTGGGCAGCAAACGGCTGCTACGGTGAGTGGGTAGGCACTGGTTTCTAGTTGTAATAGCGTGCTCTGGATTTTATTGGTTTGATAAAATTGCAATTCGAAGTGTTGTAGAGAAGTTCTAATAATCGCTGCTGAACCTCCATGAGCGGTTCCGTCCGGGTGATTTGTAAGATATACGGTATAGTACTTCTTCTTTCTCGTTTCCCATTTATGCCTCACGGCATTGGGCCCCTTATCCATTCCCTATAGGGTTTCCTCTCTCTTGCCATTCTTTTTACCTCCTCCACATTTTTTCCTCTTTTCCTAGCCGATAGCCTTACACTTCGCGTCTAATCTATCTATATCCATCTCGTATTTCTTAGTCCCGCATGTCGAATTTCTCTGAATCTTATTAGCAAGTTATATAGAGTGGGTGATTGGTCCAACGTCTCGCTTATGGTCCCTTTGGACCGACCTTTATTCCTGAACGGGGCCCTTACAGGGTGCTATCAGCCGGGCCAGTTAAACCCTGGTTTTTTCTAGGAGGTGTTACTCCTCCATCACTTCCCATTCATCCTGGCTTGTGACAGGCAGAGCCTGGATCCATTCTTGGATCCAGGTTTGCTGGGTTATACGGTATAGTTTGGGATTTTAATGACAGTTCTAACCGTAGCATGGCTTTCAGAGATTAGTAGTATGTCAATTTTATGCGGTTGTAAGAATATTGTTATTTCTGGGATATGATTTGATATCCCATTTGCGTTCCACGATGCTATGGGTATTGACGAAGCCATTTTAAGCTAGTTTGGAAATAACAGTTGACAGCATGTTTAACACCATACTATTTTGTTTGATTAAACATATTTTTAAATTCTGAGAGAAAGTGTGAAAGTTGCTGTCCAATGTGGTGTTGGAGTTGTTAGTGTCGATGGTTACTTGAGCGAAAGATCTGCGGTTTGTTGATAATTTCGGCGGAGGCGCAGGTTGGTAGGTTGATTGGTTCGGTAGGGGAGGAAATTGGTGTGATGTCGGGAATTGTGGTTGGAGATTGTTAATTGATCTTTTGCTTGGGCCTTGTCTTATTCTTTGTAGGTCTTTGTAGACTGTGCAGTTATGCAGTTATGTTGTGTGGTTTTTCCCGCACAATTTGGCGGGCGTGTTAGAATCTTTTTGACATAGTTGAGTGTTATGGTTTCCATCACATTTTACGCATGTGTAGGGTTTTGTACAGTAGGATTTGGTGTGCCGGTATTGTAGGTTTTTCTCATCCAATTATACTATGCCACTCTTTATGTCGTCTGCTTACCTGGTCTGCAGTCTGCCTATATCTCTTTTATTTTCTCGAGGTCTCCATTCTGTAATCCTACGCGTCCATCTGTTATTTTGCATTCTTCCTACATGCCTAGCCCAGTTCCATCTTAGAGCATACAGTCTTTCTATTACATGGGTTACTTTGGATCTTGTTCGTATTTCGGCATTCTATATACCATCTCGTAGCTTAACGTTGAGCATCTTTCTCTCCATGGATTTTGTGTCATTTGGAGCTTGTTTTTTATCGAGGGTCCAAGCTTTTGTTTTATTGATCAAGGAATCTTTGCGTTCAGTGCATTTGCGACTGGAATACACCTTTTAGTTTTCCGAACGCCGGTCAGGCCAGTGATATTCTTTTATGTAGGTCTGCCGTCAGATTGTTCTTTGAAAGTTATATTTTTGTCCTAGATATACAAACGCGTTCACGTTTTCTATTATTTTTCTTCTAGTCTGATCTCTTCCTGCTCGTCGATTTCATTTGTTAAATACTTTGTTTTTAGACTCATCGATTTGAATACTTCGTTTAGTTCTTCTAACATTTCTTGGAGTTCTATTTTGTCTTTTGCTATCAATATTATATCATCGGCAAATCTTAGATGATTACATTTCTCGCCGTTAATATTTACTCTTTTCTTCTCATTCTAGAGTCCTAAACATATCTTCCATTACCAATGTGAACAATTTGGTTGGATTGAATCATCTTGTCGTATTCCATAATGTTTCTTGAATTTCTTTGTTTGTATATCCGTCTTTATCTGCATCATTGAGTTATCATAGTCCTATATGTTTAATAAGGGTTGTATACCTGTCATCTATTTTACAGTATATCTCTGTTTAGTCAAATGCTTTTTTATAATCTATCATTGCTGTCTATAATTTTATCTTATATTTCTTTGTCTTTTCTATTAGTAATCGTATTACTTGTAGATGGTCTGTAGTGCTCTATAATTTATAGACTATTTAATTTGTTTGTTATTCTATGAGTTGCTATTTTCGTAAACAGCTTGTACACCACCGTAAAAGGCGACTTATCTGTTTCTTTTTTTGAAGATTGGGTCTACCAGGGCATGTAACCAGGCATTTGGTATACGGGAGTTCGATAAGGATTTATAAATTCGTTATAGTTGATTCCAAACAGGTTTACCTCCATACTTTATCATTACTCCAACTGTTCTGGTTTCTCCTGGTGCTCGCTGTTTATTTCTTCGATTGTGATTTCCAGTAATTCCTCGGATCCTGCGCTTATAACATTTTTTTATCTTTTTACCGTTTTTCTGGTGGCGATGCCTGTTTACTCTCATATAGGGTTCGGTAAAATGTTCTTTATTTATCAGCTTTGTTATTTGACGGTTTTTCTCTCATTTTTGAGCGTAGGTCTTTTAAACTTTTCCGTATTTTTTTAATAGTTTTATTTAAAGTGATGAGTCTGCATTTCAGGGTTAGGACATGATTCTCTTTTATGTTTGAGGTGAAAAGAACCGCGGCTCGCACAATCTGAAAAATATATGAATTTTAGAAAATTCGCGCGACGTCTGCTGGTTTTGCCTTTCTCGGCACAATATTTCCCGCTTTTGATTAATGAGGTCCATCGAAACATAGTTCTGCAACTACTAACCTCGTATAGATGACTAAAGCATTCTTCATCCAAGAAAGTGCTTTTCGCGACTATCTATATTTGTCTGCTTCCATGCTTCGATGGTTTTTCGGTTTGTTTACAACTGCACTTGCAGCATTGTAGGAACGACTCACTACTTTTCTTTCTATGCGTTTCAGCGACACCATTTGGTGACATTACCTATCAGTATACTCTTCACACACGCACTGAAAGTGCATTTAAGTCTGCAACATAATTGAAGTTTCAAGAAGACACCCTAAATAGGAAATTTACGAAAATAATCTGTAAAATTTCTGGACATCACCTCATGAATTGAGTCCGTAGTGCACTTACATTACTTTTACATAAAACAATTTTTCCAAACGCTTCTGGAGCCATAATCGATATTTAAAGCAACGCAGTCAAAAAATGTAAAGAGCCATCCAATGTACCCTGAAATTCGGACGGCGCAAATTTCCCGTGTAAACAATATTGCTTATTTTCTAAACAAGACTTTTGTTGATGCTGAAATTAAAATGTTTATCCGAAGGGAGCTGATTTGCAAAAAAAACGCAGTTTTTCAGAGCAGGATGTCCGGCATCTCTTCAGTTTTAAAAAAGTCAAAAGTGGATATTAGCTTCTCGTTTAGACTTACTGTTACTACAAATAAAGATTAATCCTGCGAAACTACTGAACTCTTGTTAAGAATGCGGTTATTGCACAAAACTAATAATACAAAAATAAAAATTACTTACATTGTCATTCTGGAAAGCATGCGAGGGTGGTCCCATAAGTACCCGGCCTGACCTAGAGATGGCGGTAGTTGTTTGAAAATATCACTGTATTAGAAAGTACACAATTTATAAAGCATATGTTTCAAGTTTGAAGACGCCACGTTGTTTAATATTTGTTTGGCAGCCATCAAGAGTGGAGGAGGAAAATGTGATACAATACTTTTATTTGAAAGGCCTCAGCCCAATCAATATAAAAGTTGAACTGGATTCTACTCTGGGCGAGCCTGCTCCTTCGTTTGTAACAGTAAAATATTGGGTAGCAGAGTTTGAACGAGGCCGTACGAGCTGCCAAGACGAGCATCGCAGTGGTCGACCAAATGAGGTGACGACTCCAGAAATGGTGAAGAAAATCCACAAAGCGGTACTGGATGATCGTCGACTGAAAGTGCGCGAGCTAGCAGACATAGTAGGCATTTCAAAAAGTGCGGTACATCACATATTATCTGAAAGTTTGGACATGAGAAAGCTGTGTGTAAGATGGGTGCCGCGTTTGCTCACACTCGAGCAAAAACAGTGTCGTGAAGATGTTTCAATTGAGTGTTTAGCGAAGTTTCACAGCAACAAAGTAGAATTTTGCGCCGTTTCATAACATGGGTCCTTCACTTCACACGCGAGACAAAAGAACAATCAAAACAATAGACTCAAAAGGGAGAACCGGCTCCAGAGAAGGTGAAGACCGTTTCATCTGCAGGCAAGGTCATGTCGTTTTTTGGGATGCGCGTGGGATAATTTTCATTGACTATCTTGAAAAAGGAAAAACTATCAACGGCGAGTATTATGAGAACTTATTGCAAAGCTTGAGCGAAGAAATCAAGCAAAACCGACCGCATTTGGCTAAGAAGAGAGTGTTGTTTCATCAAGACAATCCACCAGCTAATAAATTCGTTATTGCAATGGCCAAAATTAATGAATTAAAGTTTGAATTGCTACCTCATGCACCCTATTCGCCAGATTTAGCCGCCTCGGATTATTTTCTGTTCCCAAACTTGAAAAAATGGCTCAGTGGTAACTATGAACAACTATGAAGAAGTGATGTCGGCAGTTAATGGCTATTTTGAGGTGCAAGAGAGTTCTTATTATAAAAAAGTTGCTTCTTTATTTGCGATATATGGTCTTTTACTAATCAACTTGGAACATTGTTTGTGGTATTTTGTGATGACTGTACTAACTTCCACGGCTATGTAAGTATACACGATCCTCATAGGATCACTTTGACCTTGGTTATAGATGTTTCACCCAGTGCGTGCTATTGCGTTTCGTCTCTTGTCGTAAAACCACACTCTTGTTTCATTTGTGGTCAAATACGCGCTTTTTCCACTAATCATTCTACTTTCGCTCGGTAGTGATTCCATGGCCGCACAGAATCAGTCAACATTTCCAAAATGTTTGAAAGTCATTTAACGCTGTGTGAGCTTGTGCTAAAAATGACAATCGTAGTGTTGATTGAAATGAAACGATACTTGCAAGAATGCAACAAGCAAACAGTGCTTTTGTAAAAAAAAAATATTGCAGACCATAGTCAAATGCTTCATTGTTATATACATTCTATTCTGGTGTATGGAACAGAAAGGTAAATTTTAACTCAGGCAAGAATAAAAAGAATTGAAGTTCTAAACAGAATGTAGACTGCCCGCAAATTGCTCTTAGACATTAAAACAAAGAAACTAGAACATCTAAGCCTAGAAGAGGGGGTATAATATCCTGGACCCGTTGTTACTAGGAACTCGGGTACGTTTAATTGTCATTTTTTGCTGTTTAGTATTAATATATAATTATGTCCTTTTTTATTATATTTTTGTCGAAGAAGAAATAGTCTGAGATGGCACTCGAACTAAAACATCCAGCCTAAAAATATAATTACAACAAGCAATTTATGTAATCACTAAAAATAGTTCAAGTAACCAGAAAAATTGTACGTGGCCCCCGCATCTTTTAAGTAAAATTTTCCTTGGGCGTAGCAAATCAGGGACGGTCATTTACCGATCGCAGCTGTGGATCCACACCTCTGCTCACAATTTTTGAGAAGATCTGGTCCATTGCCAGCAATCTAAAGCAAAAATAATTAACAATTGCAGCACCACGTCCTTTTTGCTCTGGCAATAGTAGCCGTGGAGCCGTGGTGGCTTAGTGGATAGGTCGCTAGACTACGAAACCAAGAGTTGTAGGTTCGAATTCCGCTCTCGCCAATTAGATCACAGGCATTTTTACGGCCCAGCTCGACTCAGGCTGCAATAAATGAGTACCTGGAGGTCAAACTCTGGGGTAATAATAGGCGGTCGGTACGTAGTGCTAGCCACGTTACTACCCTTGTGTACCGTAGGCTCTAGATTGTAGCAGATCTATCCTGTTACGACCCCAAAGGGCCTTCAAGGCCTGTTACGAAGAACTATTATTATAATAGTAGCCGCGTAATAAGTTTTACCGCTAAGATCTTCCGTCAAAATGCCAGACACGATTATTTTTGGAATCCACAGCTCATCCTCTGGTTCTCGCATTGCTAATTATCGAGTCTTATTGATCATAGCTCGTACATGTTTTAGTATTCTGCTTATTGCTGACTTGCGCAAACTTGGAATACTTTTAACAGATTTTTAGTTTTTGTAGTTGAATGGTACGACTTTTCTAATAAAATTTAATATTGCTGCAGTCGTTCAATCATTTCAAGCGCGACAGTATGCTCTGCTATTATCAGCTGCAGGCTAGATCATATTAACTTTGAATAGATATTTTAACTTTTAGAAAAATTCTGTGTTGGAACCACGAATAACTCAAATCGCTTGGGCGGATTGTTAATCGTCGATGCTTGTTGTTTGCAGCCCGTAGACGCTCAATATTTTCCAATGTTTACTGGTAATTAGTCTTCTAGAACGTGTGCCACTTTTAATAGATTTCCGTTAATCTCCTACATGTTTGCACCAAGCATTTATTTGTGCAATTATGCCCTACAGGCAACGTGAATTTCAGGATTTTTATTAGATTATAAAAGCTTTGTATCAATTCTTCGCTTAGTGTTAGTCCCCATAGTTAGTTTTCTACAGTTAGTTCTATTGGCAAGTTAGTTTCCACAGTTAAGTTCCTGCGATTAATTACTGCTAGTTAGTGTGCTTGTTTGTAAGTCACCTTTAAGAAGGCTGCGAAGAATATGAATATTCACTTCATTCGCAGTGATTCTCGAGCAACGTCGATAACTTTTAAATTTATCTGTTTCTCGTGTTTACAAAAAAAATTTATGCCACATGTACACTTGAGCCGAACTGTTTTAAGTTTTTTTTTAAAATTCCCGACGATTTTATACCGTCTGTCTCGAGAAACGTGATAATCCGTTGCGTAACGGACGGATCTGAGATTATGATACTGACTAAAGAAGTGAGCACGAGGTGCCCTGAATAATTTTCTTCAGTCATCACTGTCTACAACGCTCAAAATTCGCTCACCTTTCGTTTACCCCACGGTATTTGAAAAAAGAATTTTGATTTGTATTTGATTCGGCTACGTAATTGATCTTTGCTTCTTTAAGGAAAATAGTGAGATCCAAAGAGCGGCAATTTTGTGTTAAAATATAGTTTCCTCGCTGACAAATTTTCACCCGACTTTCCTAAAGCTTTTGTAAAGTGGAATCGTGGGAAAATTGATTTACAAATGATAACAGCGACCTTACGGAAGTAAGATATGCAAAACGATCCTTAAGATAGGCAACCGAACGTACGCTAAGAGCTCAGCCACGCCACATTTAACGTTAGCTGTCTTTGTTTACTTTCTGTTCAAATGTATAGTAGATAACAATAGTAATACTCAGCTTGACACATTTATTTTTAATATTTTCCGTTGTTATAGAAATACGAAGCGTTATGTGATAATTACAAATGTACCTTAGCGACACAAGCCATTAGGCTCTTGGCTTTAATATGTTTGATAATTTTGTCCTAGTTCTTTCTACTTTTTGTCTTTTTCCGCTTTTTTCATCTGTAAGTGGTCTTCTATGAGAGCTCATATAAAGCGTAAATTTTGATAGCGCGAATGAGCTCTTGTATTTCCCAATTTGGAAGTTCTTTCGCCAGCCGGATTTCTTAAGCATGAGAACTTAATATTATGTACCTTTGGGTACGTGTCCCACATATTTGTTCTAATTGCCTGAATTAAATTTTGTAATTTTATTAGTTCTAAAAAATTCCACAAATCGCTATGTTTCGGGTATCTTACTCTTTGTGCTCTGATACTGCATATCATACCATTTTTGTCAGTTAAATATTCCAAACAGAGTGGACACAGGGTTAAAATTTGTTGCCATAAAGGAAAAATCAAATTTTACTAGTATACAGACATTATTTATGCTTTGCGTTATGTAAATCAGTTGGTAATCTATGGTTCGTGAAAAAGAAATCGTGTACGCAATCCAAAAAATGATTGAATAATAGAAGAAGGTTAATGGAACTATATAAAATTATTTGGGCATGGATCATACCTTTTCAAATATGGCGAAAACTATGCAGTGCAGTAACTTGTGATTTATGATGAAGTCTCATCGTTGCTTCATTTGAAGTATCTGCTTGTCTATTAATATCGCAACTTTGATTGCGCGTCTGCCTAGTTTGCTGGAAATGAGCAGTGTCTGTGGAAACTAAGCGATTGATCATCAGATGCGAGTTACGAATTGATTTGAAGAAACTGGTAATGGTTTTTCATCATAAGATAATATTCGTCCCAGTTTCACAGCGGCGTCAAAAGAGCGGCGATGTTAATACCACCAAAGTGGTAACAAACCGTCCATGCATCACTTCACTCACAATTTACAGATAGATAAATATGACAGCTTGTCTAGCGTTAAATCCATCAGAAAATCGTTGAATTTGAACTCAACTAGTAAAATTGGTTAAATCAGTTTTAGCTACAAAAGCTAGGTCTGATGTCCTAAAAAGGCTATAATTCTTTCAACCTTACACGGCAACGGAAAGAAAATTTGGTCTCAGCAGGGATGTATTTGTAAAAGCAGCAGAAACATCCCCTATCCAAAGACCTAAAATCCTTTTTAATAGCTCCCTCGCGTCCTTAAAGCTACTGGGGCATTTTAAAGCAGAAAAGACATACAGTAACGGGAGTTGAAGGGGATAATTGCACTTGAAACCTGAAACATAAATACAAAAGAAAGCTCGGTCGAGTACTGGATTCAGAGTAACGGAAGAAAACGTTGTGGGTCTAGTGAGGTGGTGACAGGAAATTACTAAATCCCATTGATTTTGATGGTAAAAACGAGAAAAGTAAAATACAAAATTATCAATCAAATTATACTCAAATTATAATAGAGATATGAGGAGGGTTGACTGATATATTGGGCCAACTGTTTCTTGTATACAGAACGCGCATAGGGCGGTAGAATTGGCGAGGGTTGGTTTTTGCATACCTCCTCGGCATGTAACTCATAAATTCTTAATTGGTAATGCAAAATACAATCCAAATGACAAGTGATGCAACTACTAATATAGTTGTAATCCCTTTGTAGCCAATGAAGACACATTTCTTTTACTTTATATGTTCTTACTGTAAGCATACGACAAAACTATTAACTAAAAACTTCAATACAAAATTAAATATCTTTTAGAATATCACGATATCACTTTATTTAGAACCAAATATGATATTCGTAGAAAGATAATCTGTAGTAAGTAAACCAAACCCAGAAAAGCGCCAAACTCACGTTCTAAACGTGCATTGCCTTATCAACTTTAATATTTTCCTTCTGATCCTTAATTTCTTTTTAATGTGTCTTAGTATAGCCCTTATAGCGACGAACATTTTACAGAATGGAAAAAGAATGAAGCAACGTCAGGAATCCCGATTTTCCAGCATTAGATTATTTATTTTTCGTCTCCTCAATTTTTACGGTTTTGGTTTTGCACGAAATGGTAGCTCTTTGACTGTTGGTTTCTTATATTTTTTGGGGTGGCGGAACAAGGGGATTGGCATGTTATTATGTTGATTTATTTTTCTTGTTTCGTACTCCAAAAATTCATCTTTTTTGTTGCAAATAAAAAAAATCCGCATAATTTGCAGTATCGTTCGACATTTCTTTCGTTTCTTTTTCATTTTGGTGTCGCTACAGGTAAACTCAGTTAAAGCAAGTGTTTGGATTAAACTAGCTGTCTGTATGTGTACTTTACAAGAAATATGTGCATTGAGATTGTTATGTGGGATATTAAAGATCTTACATAACGCGAGAAATTTGTCAGATGATCAGGATTTTATTTACATGTGGAGAAGGTCTACCTCTTTATGTGTGCGTTGGTAAAAGTAGATGTGATTGATATGCGTTACCGAAGGACTTACAATATTGTCAATTTATATTTTAATGTGTCATCTCTGTATTTGTTGCCAGTTTTATGTAATCTAAGTGGATGTAGTTTAAGAAGAATGACTTTAACTAGGATAAAATGGAAAAGCGCAAATTTTACTATTATTTTCGACGTTCTATCAAATCATACGCCACACACAAAATGTTTTGTGCGACATAGATGCCTCTATATTTAGGGGTAATAAAGTTAGTAATTTATCGCTTTGCTGATAGCGTACGTGCTTCTTTTAAATTATCGCCGGACGTTTCCACGGAACATGAAACCCAATTATTTACCACCGACAGTTTTAGCAGACGCTAGCCATGCGTTCTCTTGCCGCTGCCGAACGACGCGACCGGATTTCGAAGAAGCGACGAGCCAGCAGCTCCGTTAGATAAACAAAATTACTGCTGGAAAACGAAGCCGAAGTTCGGCTCAAATTAGAAGAATATATACAGGGTTGTGCAGCAGTGTTTGTTGTAAGCATCAATTGCGAGCGAGACAGCTACGGTATTTCGTAAGATTTTTTGTATTCGTGAGTTTAGTAAAACAAAGTCGGCTACTGCGGTGCACTTCGTCGTCATTACAACACTGAAGCTTCAACAAGGAAGAGTATTTCTCGTCGGAATCATCAGTTTGATAAAACTGGCTGCGTTAGAATAAAAGCGGGAGAGACCGCGCGTGCCGGAGGAGAATGCGGGACGAATTTGAGAGAGTTTAGAGCGCAGCCGAATGAAGTCAACCTGTAGAGTGAGCAGAGAAATTGGGCTGTCACCAACTGTCTGCCTATATTGGGGCGCCGTTTATTGTTCAATCTATCTTAGTGTCATCAATAAGCTAAATCGTGTAAAATTTATAATAGTATCAGACACAATGTTCGAATATGGGGTCTACAAAATCTCTATGCAGCACTGGGCTATGAGGATTCCCCGAATGTTGACATGTTTAGCGACCTTTCTTTTTTATAGCCACACGTTTACTAAAGTAATAATTGGCGCGACATTGCGAAACCGGCTTCTTCCTCAAACGAATGAAGATTCAGCAAGATGGATCTCCAATCTATTAGTACCGGGGTGCTCGACGTTTTCTTAATGATTCTCTACCTTAATGAAGATTTCCCATTTCTGTTTTGAGATCCGTGCTCTTATATCTGGCGACTTTTTCTTGTGGGGGTTCCTAAAAGAAGCAGACAACTATGGACGATCTAAGAAACCGAATCACAGCTGCGGTGAACCCAGTGACGTAAGACATTCTTTATTATTTGAACGTATATGAACTTTAATGTGAATACAATCAAATCTAATTTATCTTATATTCGTCACTAGTCCTAATCTTGACTTGTAGACTCACAAAAGCGAGTCCATCATTTTGAATCACCCTGTAACACTTGCAAAACTAAAATCGTTTTCGCAAATCTAGTTAAAGCTTTTGAGTACTTGTAATGTTTAACACAGTTTATGTTTAAAAATAGACGTATAAAATTGCAGGATTTGTTTCAGTTTCGTTATATAAAGTAGAACGCATGATATCCCAGGAAATTCAACATTCTGAACCCCGCAGTGCAGCATTTCATTTCAAAACATTTCTTTTGCTAAGGATAACGGCAGCAGGTGCTGTATACGTTATTACTAAATCTAGAAATCCGAATATTACAATTCTTTGTTTAGAAATTGCGAACTCATGAGATGAATAACATTTGGAGAAGAGCACGAACTGTGTTTACTAGTAAGGGAACATTTTTGGGTTCAGATTCTAATGAAACTGGGCTTGAATCAAAGTTTTAAGGATGCGTGATACGAGTTTAATTAAAATAGTTCAATGTTTCTTGAATGCTAGGGCCTTATTTTTTCATGTTGATAGAATTAGCGTATGCCGCGGCCTTCCTTAAATTCTTATTTTACTTTTACAGTAGCGCACTAGCGTGTCAAATTAAAATAGACGTGAAGTTAATCATTTTTCTTTTTATTTCGCCCCTTTCTTGTATCTTCTTGGACTTGGGTTTTTTATTCATCCATTCACTTCTTCCAATGATTTCTATTTAATGCTATTTTCTTCATCTCTTCTATTGCTTCGCCCCTTCTCTTCTCACATCTAATGTTTCTTGGGCTTGCTCTTGTTCTTTTACTGCGATTTTTTGCTCGCCAAACTGTTCTGGTCAATTTGTTTGGGCTCTTCCTTGTCATGTGCCGGAATCAGTTTAGTTATCTTCTTTGTGTTTTTGTTTAGTCATCTCTCTGGTTGTTCTGCTAGTAATTCCGTTCTATTTTGTTTTTCCCACAATTTTCCTTGGGTGTTTCATCTCTTGTATCGATTTTTCCTACGTATTTCTTCTGTAATGTTCAGTTTTCGCTAACAGTGTTGGTATGCTTATGATATGGGTTTTTTTAATTTAGTTTTTCCTAGTATTGTATTTAGTACATATTAAGGTTTAGTTGATTTTCTCGCCCTCCTTGTTATTTCCTCGTTCCTTATAAGGCTTTTTAGGTACTCACAGGTTATTTCCTCGCCTGTTGTGTTTATACATTTTATTTTGATTTATCTAGGTGTATCTATTTCCATTTTCGTCAATTCAATTTTTAGGTCCATATGCTCGTTTGTTTCTGTATTTCCTTTCTTGAATCCTCTATCGATACAATATCATCTGCGTACATTAGTGTGTTCATTTTTATCGGCTCTAGACTTTATATTGTTATATGAAGTATTGTCGTTATTTTTCTAATGTTTGGCCGAGGCTGTCTATCTGCTTGATTCTTTTCTTCGAGGCAAACACTGATGTTACTACTGTTATCTAAATCTTTTCTTTCGCTTCATTGTAAGTGCTTTGTATGTATGTGGGCTTTTGGAATATTGGTTTCTTTTAGGTACCTCTATGCGACATCTTTTTTTATTATCTATAAACGTCCTTTGACATTCTACAAGATCCCCTCACTATTAGATTTTTATTATAAAAATGTCTTCTTGGCATGAATGCTGCTTGTTCTTCAATTTTATCTGCTACCAGTTATCGTACTCCTTTTTCTATTATTTTTATGTAGATAGGCATGTGCAGTAGCGCTCAAAATGATTTTCACCGGTGCGTTTTTCGTCATAACTTTCTTCAAACTCAACTAATTCTTTCTTTAAATTTGAAACACATATTTCTGAAGGTATTTCATCATGATGTGAACGTTCGCAGTTCAAGATTATTAGCATACTTATCGAAATCAACAGAACACACCATGACAAAACGGATCAAAGCATTACAATATCCGGGTCAAATGATCAAAAATCAATTATAATAATTCAACAACGTCTAATAACTAGTAGCAAAGCCTTTTGAATCGATAACAGTCTAGAAGGGTGTCGCCGACTGACTGTGGGATCAATTCTTCGCGTTTGTATTTGCCAATCTCTTCTGCAGTTTTCGATAGGCTTCAAGTGCGGGATCTGGCTTGGCCACTTAATTACTGTGATTTTATTCCTGCTGAACTAATCCTTGACATCTTTGGAGGCCTGTTTCAGACCATTGTCTTATTGAAAGGGGGTGTAAGGGGTCCAGCAACATCCTACGGACTCAAATGCCAAACTCAGCTACACAAGCGCTGATAACCTAAATCAGTCGGTACCCTGTTAGACAACTAGCGACCCAGCGTCGGCGGGGATAACGCGATACTAGTTGTCTCGAGATAACGGGTTGATCTTTTATAAGGTGAAAAAATTGATTCAGAGAAACACAGATGGCCTCGGACTAGGACGGAATAATTCAAAACGGATGGCGGGAAAACGGAAGTTGAGAATGTAAGGACTCTAACAGGAAAGGAAGTTGAATTAACAGAAGAAAACACGAATCCTGGGGTTAAGCGAAATCAAAAAAGGGTGTCTTGTTGAAAGATGAATCCGCGCCCCAGATTAGACCTCACATATGGAAGCATGACCTCAAGAATATCCATACAGATTTTCCTGTCCATTACTCCGTCTATCTTATGCACAAGATCGACTGAATGTTCCCGTCCATCACTGATCCGTCATCTTGGTAGACAGTCGAGATTTGGTACCGAGGATGAAATATTTTGCCGATTAGGCGAGGGACATACTTTATGCCATCGCTTCCAAACAACACGAACTTGCTTTCATCCGACCAGAGTACGTCGTTCCACTCCTGACGAGTTCAGTGCAGATGACTGCGGGCATACTCGAGGCGCGTCTTCCAGTTCTTGTCACTGATGAGTGGCTTGAAGACGGGACGGCATCCATGTAGTCCGGTACCACTCAGACAGACATCTGAGAGTCTGGGGAGAAATATCGGATATGTTGAACTGTCGACTACAGTACAACGATGGTTTTAATTGGACATCATTAGGATCTTTCTATTGACAGCGCGAGGGGTTTTCTTGGGTCGTCTGGACACTCCAGAATTATTAATCCTTTCGACAGCTTCGCAACAGTAGATTTTTGAACACAAAACTGATCCGCAAAGCACTGGTAAGAGAGTCCTCGGAGATGGCTCTGTTGGTTGGCCTTCCTCCCCTCATCTCTCAACTAACGATGCGTACAAGTACAAGCCGTTATCCTAAAATGAACAATTACAAAAAAAAAACACGCAAACAATAAAAGTGGCAGAAAATAAGCGAAAAGTACTTTGAAAAAAAACAGCCATTTGTATCGACCGGAATTTGGAAAACCTTATTTCAATAATAGGGAAACTCACGCCAAATTACCTGGAACGTTTCACCAAAATAGGTTGAGTTTGTAAAAAGTTATGACGAAAAAAGGCACCGGTAAAATCTTTTGAGCGCTACAGTAGCTCTGTAGTTAGGTACTACTAGATTTTTTCCAGTCTGTTGGTACTACTCTTGTTTGCAACTCTATTTTTAATATTGTGCAGAGCCAGTCTATGCCTTAGTCTGTTCATTTCTGGTTCTAATTTGTCTTCTTCTTCTACTTCATCTGTTTTTATCATTCCTTTTATTTATTCACTTGATTATATTTTCTATTTATGATCTTTCCTCCTCCCGTTCATTTTGTCTTCATGATATTCTTTTCTCGTCCTTATCATGTTACTAATTTTACCTGCAGATTATTATCTTTGTCTTTTACTCTCACAATTGCCTTTCCTTTCTTGCCTTTCAGTGCTCTTACCCTGTACCAAAAATTTACATTATCCATTGTGCAACTTTCCTGCAATTTCTTTCCATAGTCCTCCCATGTTTCTCTTTTGTATGCTTAACAACTGCTTTTACTTCTCGTTTCATTTTATTAGATTGCTTTTTCCTGCAATGAAGCAACTAGATCTCAAAATTAAACAAATGCACTGGCTCATCAGCAGATGCTCCCAACTCTCACATTCGAACACACTACTGCTATATAAATGTATTATTAAATCCATCTAGACATATGGGATCTAGTTGTGGGGCTGCGCTAAAGCATGCCACGTCAAAATCCTGCAGCGATGCCAGTCAAAAATTCTTCGCGCAATAACCAATGCTCCAAAACCCTTCATACTAACTTAAGAATTTCGTACGTAACGTCACACAAACAACCTGTTAGGACGTGGAGATCAGCTAATAGAACAGCTCTCCAATTAGAACGACATTGGCCACAAGACCCGCCCGTGTAACTACCCAGAACTACCTAGCGTTTAGCCTACGGGGAGAAAGGCACTGGCCGGATCCCCTACTGTCATGTCAAACTAGATAAGATTTACTTATCACTCGCGTTTGAGTAGATTGTAAATAGGCAACTTCAATAAAAAAAATTAAACGACAGAAGATAATCTGTAAACTGCGTTCTTGATTACGACGTACAGCTTGTCAAATAGTTTATTTGAAATAAAAGCTAACTATTTGAAGAATACAAATAGTTTTGCATCACCCTACAACAAAAGAAAGAAAAAAAATAAAAAAATATTTTATTCACTCTATTCCTACTAATGCTAACTACTATGTATATTTATTCTTTAGTTTACCATACACAAATTTTCTATAGTCTCTGGTGATTTCGACAATTGATTTGTTAATTAGCCCGTTACCTTTACTGATATCCTCGCACTGATTCTTTAAGCTCTTTTATTTTACATCAAGATTAACAGCAAATGCTATTTTTATTTTAGAATAAAGTAAACAAAGTTTAATTACGTTTTTCTTTTACAGGTATGCCATTTTGTACTAGAAGTTTTGCAATGTGGTTCTAGACAGCTTTATCGACATTCTCCGCACATCCCTAATCTCTAAACGTAGTAAGTATAGGTTTGGATGCTATGATTTTTGTATTAGAATTTTTACGATGTATTAAAAGAAACAGACACCTTTATTACTAAGATTAGGTAAATGTACATAGGTTTTTTAAAAAGAAATCGAAATCGCATTAGAAAGGCTGAACTGAAATCAATAAAATTCTCTTTAATATCGTGAGATAGTGCAAAGAATAATTGCTGTGTAGTGGCATGGAATAAATAAACAAAACGTTCACCGAAACGTATAACTTGGTGAAACAAGCATATGGGAATAATCTTTACTCTTGTAAACAAGTTGATTCGAGGACGGTCGGAAACCAATTGAAGACGTCTGCTCCATTCGAAAAGTGCGTGAAATACTGGACGGGAACCGCTTACGACTTATAAAATGATTGCGGAGGAACTGGAAGGATCCTAGGATTCGTTCATATGAATTTATGCAATCATTTGGCTAGGCGGGGAACCGTTGAGGGCCACTTCGTCGGTTTGTTGGCCGTCAAAGGCATTACAGTCCTTGACCACCTTCAATCTGGTCACATTGAAATTAAAAGGTGTTATCTTAAAGATCTAAAGATTAATGATGCCTTGGGCAATCAAAGCAGCTCAGCCTTTCGCGAGCGTTGTATTATTGAAGGGCCAGCTTGTCTTTTATACATGAAAACACATCCAAGCAATTCTAAGGCAAAAGTTTGGTTTCCTTTGGGATACACAGTCCGCGTAATTTAGGAGACTAAGCTAAGCGTTTTTTTAAAATTAATTTTGTAGTTTGTTTAATTAGGTGAGTTAGCTTCAAAGGTTATAAGCCAAAATTTTCTGTAACTTAAAAGTAGTGCGTGGAATCGCTATAATAACAAAGCATAGGCAATCAGCAAATTGTGACGTATCCGTTTAAAGTTATCTAGATCGAAAATCAAAAAGCTGCCCTACATGGCTGATGGGTTGTAGACATGCTATCGCAAACAGCAGACGCTTTGTCGGTTGCAAACTAACATGGCCAGCAGCATATTCAGGGCTGTCAAATTATCTGCGGAATAATAGATATCGCCAACACGATTCACAGTAATTTGACATGACGTACGTATACATCGAAGGCAATAATTGCTATTTAGTCTGGAAAAATACGTTTCGGTTTGAAATTTTAAAAATGAAGATCGAACTTTATAGTCAGTCCATACCTTGATGCTTTAAGAAATAAGAGCCCTCGCGCTAAATGCAGATGAAAACTTCGTGGCCGGTTGTTTTTCTGTCTGCAACTTTCCTTCTATTACGTTCATTACATTGCCTAATGAAGTCTTTATTTATTATCTGCAAATACACAGACTGTTCTTGAAGGAACTTGACTTATGCGTGAAAAAGACTGAGAAAGTTAATTTTTTTTATTTCTTGAAGATAAAATGCCTAAAATGGGCTGTAGGCGTTTTTGGACAGCAGGAAATAATTCAGGAAACCAGGATTGTAACTTTATGGACTAACAAACTGGAGAACAGTGGTACCGAGTATGTTTCACAAAACTATGTGTTTCCCCTTTGCTTTTGTGCTTTTTTATCATCTTTAGGAGGTATAAAGTTGACTTATTCGAACAGACTTTTTATTTGACAGAAGTTAAGTGGGTGTCAGCCCATCAACACCGACCTAAGCTTAGGGTTGCATAAGCTTCTGAAGCAAAATGATTTTTTTGTTTTATAATGGTGTAGAGTCGCAATAGCAATAGATATCAACTGACCTCGCTGATTTCACCGCATACACACTAATACCTTTCTGGAAAGGATGTTTGATTAATGATTCACCTGAATAAGCGCACGATTTTCGCTTCTTTCGATTGTTATAGAGAATAAATTTTTGTGGTGGGTCGAAATTCTGGTTAGACGTTTAAAAATAATTTCATGTGTTACTAGAAATTTCCACGCGAGCTATAATTGCGCACAATTTTATTTTAAACGTTGATGTATAGAAAATCTGAATTGAACTTTAGGGTTTGAATTGCGCCCTGTTTGAGTTCCGTGAACATTGAAAGTTTGCATTTGCACAGTTGGTATCTAAACACAGGGCAAAGTCCACCAAAGACCGTCAGAAACGCAGTAAAGCTTATTTTCTTTAGATGGCCTTGTGAATTGTGAAAATTGTTGTATTTGGAGCAGCGAAAATCCAAATGCTCCTCACGATAAACTAATGCATCCACAAAAATGCATTGTTTGGTGCGCATTGTAAGCTAGAGGAATCACTTATTTTTTGAGGACCAAGCTGCCAACTCTGTTACTATAAAGCTTGCATATGGTACATGCTACCAAGAGTTGCTAATCGACTTATTTAATTGAAACAAACTGTTTGAATTTGAATGATATATGGTTTCAATAAGACGGAGCCATACGTCACCCATTTTATTTCAAACTAAATTTTCTGGTCGTGTTATCTCGGAGAGGGGTGACATCGATTGATCACTGTGGTCTTGCGGTCTAACCCCATCAGAATTTTTCATTTTACATTGATAATAATAAATTAAACTCGGATTGTTCCGATATTTTGTGTTTCATTCAGGAAAGCATCTTGAAGTCCAATTTGGATCACCCTACATTTCTTTGTTATCAACTTTCTTTAGCTGCCTAGGACATTCAGTACCATGCAGGTCAAAATTGCCATTAAATCATTGAAATTATTTCCTGTATGTACTGTAGGGTACGACATCCTACCATGAAGTCGTAAGAATCATTATCTGAGCTTTATAAGCACTTTTTTAGTTAAAGCTTGAAAGCAACTGTTTGTTGTACGACCTTTGATACTTATTGTTTTTCATATTTGTAGAACAGGCAGCTATTGCAGTGTGTTGTAGGGTTGACAGATGGTGCTTCACTATGACTGTATATAAACTTAAACGGGTATCACTAATTGAAGTTAGGGGTTGAGACTTATAAATTGTACTTTCAGACTATATATCCATGAAAGTATACCATAAAGTCATAATGCAGTAAAACTTTGAGTATCTCAAATATGTTACTTCGGTTTGTATTATGGGGTGGGGAAAAATCAGTAAATTTTAAAGAACGGTCCGAGAGTAGCTAAAGTAATTTTATTAGATGCAGTCCGAAGGTGTTCTTATTAGCTAACATGTTGTGAACGAACAAATGCAGATATTTTTTGTTGTGGTCGCATCACCAGCTTTTTGAACGCCTTAGCTTTTCGTTGCTGATCAAGAATCGATTTTGTTGGGGGTAGGCAGCTTCAGAAACAGTAGCGTAGGTGCAATGAGACAACCAGTTTGCAGTCTTCGAGGAAAGCTGAGCTTTAATTGTTCTTAACATGTATAGTCGTGCTGTATGGAGAGTTTTGCAGCAAGATCTGTTTTAACCATGAGCAATGGTGGTCGTGCAGGATCTTTTCGAGTGTGATTGGTTAAATTTCTTGGCAATGTGGGGGAATATCTTGAAAATCGCGGCACGTGACTATTTTCTTCACTCACAAGGGCATTTACGCTTAATAAACTAACTACACTAATAAACAATCCACGAGATATCCATGACTGGCTTTTCTACAGGGAACGTGTCGCTGTTTGGCGTGCACTAGGTTTGGGTCATTAGCAGATTTTTGAAGAGATATTACTATCACTTTTGGTCACTATGCAGAAAAGATTTGACAATTTTTTACATTAAATCTCTCTAGCACTCTAAATACAAAACTTTTGGTTTCAATATGGTGAAGTCATAGCCAAAGTGCTATCTCAAATGTTTTTTGGGCATTTAATCCTTTATCGCGGTGATTTTACTTGGCCAGCTTGCACACCTGGTCTTGTCCCATGTGACTTCTTCCTATGATGATGTCCCAAAGACTTCGCCCTAGATCTCTCCATGTGAGAGAAAGAAATAAAGAACTTCAGAATGCGACTTCAACGGTTCATCGAAAATGAGGGACATCACATTACCGATATTTTTTACAACATATCGGAAAAGAATTTTCAGTTCTGTAGTTCCCTCTACCAGAATATTTATTTATTCCACTTAAAATATTTTGTGTAAGGCAACTTTATTATTGTTTATGTGGCAACTAAATTGCATTAAATTTTATTAAACTCAGTATTGGTAAAAGAGAGTACTTAGTTCTGCGAAGAGCAGAAGATTAAATCTTGACATGATAATTTTATTTTTCTACATGCGAGCTTTATAATCTCTGAAGGAAATCAGTCACATGTGGCCTTTGTTTGTTGTTTTAGACTGATCATTGATTTAACAAGTAAATAGTTTTGTTCGCAGATAAGTTAGGTGTCATCAAATCTATTGTATAACGAGTTATAGTTTGTATAATAAGTTCTAATATATTTTCTAATGCTACAACATTTATTATAAATTATGGAGGACCATGCTATATGATGTTTAGCCAGATAATGCTTTGTTAATGGAGCAATATGGAGCGTTGTATTGTCGTGCACTGTTTAGGTGGCCACAAATCAGGATGGTGTTACAACCGTTTTAGCACGCAGATATTTACCTTTGGCATCATCATCATTCTCCCCCTTTTCAATAATTCAGCAGCAACTGTTCATACAGTTTCGTTCAGTTTTTCTGTTAGTGTGCGGGGAACTTTTATTACATTAAGTTTTCGTTTTCCTAAATCGTTAAAGTTTGGTGACACAATGTTTTCGTTCAATTTTAGATCTTCTAATATCGTGACCATAGTAACATAACAGTCTTCTTGCTTTACTCGTTCATCATTTGTAGCGACAGACTATGGGATCGACTTGCACTAAACCTTCGTACCATTAAAAAACCTGGATGCTCGATAAATTCTAATCAGCAAACGCTTCTTTTATCATATTCCATGTTTGGAATATGATAAGGGGTCGTCTTTTTCGCATCCACATGTTTTTTGTAGAACTTTTAAATAAATACCCCAACAAGCCAACCGCTGGGTTGTTAAGCACAGCCCTATAACCTAGTAAGTTTACACAGAAATACTCCAGGTTATGTCTATTCAGAGCATGTATCAGGTCACCAACACAAGTGTGGTATAGTTGCAACATTTTTGTTTTGTTTAATATATCGGATTTGTGTTTGGCTGTACTGTCCATTATTATGGTATTTTTGGAAAATGAAAAGTTGTTTTGGATACATTGTTTTGGGTACATGTTTTGGTCGTTATAAAGCACTGGTGATGTAACAAAGCAAAATATGTGTTCTGTTTATTGATTTCTAATCACAAAAGAACATTTTTAAATTTCTTTCTAGTAATAAGTATGGTTTCCCGCTTATATAATATTAAATATGGATGGTGGTCCATAGTTACCAGAGTTTAAAGGTTGAAAAGAATTTCTCAGTTTTCGTTTTAGTTTTTCAATTAATTTTCAACAACCTTTTTGCTGGTATGATTAATTTAAATCATGCGATAATGTTACGAGCAACATAATATAAACAAACAACCTTTATTCTTCGATTTGCTAACTATTTGCTCAGTTCTTCTGATTTTCCTTTTTTCAGTTAGTGTTAGTTTGTGTTGTTTTCCGATGAGTAATTACAGGAGCAGCATTGCAATGTAAAATTTCGTAAAACTTGGGAAGACATGCCTGGAGATGTTGAAATAACCTTACAATCCTAAGTCTTTAAGTCATGCTCAGTGTGATGGGTAGTTTGTCCGATTTAAAATACCGTTCTTCCCTTTTGATATATTTGAAACTCCAAACAGTTTATGAGAAAGTTTCAGAAGTGGAAACACCTTCTGGTAAAGTGAATCAGTCGAGGAGAGTATACTTGAAGTTAAGCTCCAAAAATATTAGAAAAATAGTTGGTCACTTTATGGTTCTCCTTAAATTTCTACAAGTTTAGATGGTTTTACTCAAAGTCTCATCCTCAAGTTTCTTTGATTTGACAACCTATTCCTCCATTTTAGCCCTTTTTTCAATTCTTTTAATAGTGTCATAAATATTTGCATATGCATTGCCAATTATTTAAAAATGCTTTACTATAAAACAAATTCGCAAAATACTTTTCTTCAACCAATTTCTTTGTTTCCTTTTTAAGTGATCACCTTCCAAATAATAATCAAAATTTCAGCTGCCTTCCTACATTTTTCTCCAGATTTCGTTTTAAGTGAATTTTAGTAGACATTTTTGAAATGTGAGAACATGCCGGAGTAGCAAAATCGTAATCTCAGTAAAACTGTAAAATAATTAAGAAGGCTTATACAATATGTATTCCTGTAACTCTTGTCAAAGAGAAGCGAGTGACATAAAGTTTGGCGAACATAGCAACTCCAGTCTTGAAAATTTTCTTGGCAAATGGACCTAAGAAGTTTAAGAGTTTTACTTAACGCCCAATGCATGCGTTAATTTGCTAGCATTAACCACATTTATTTTTTTGGCAACAAAACCTTTCATTTAATTAGCAGTACGAACTATAAGCACGTTTCACCACTTCCTCTTGGAGGTGATTTGCGCGAATTATCCCCATCGACCACTGTCATATAAAGAATTCTTATGCACACCTCAATTTATGCTCGAGGAAAATCAGCCTCGAGTGAAGCAGACAAGGCAGAAAACTAGCCAGAATTAAGAAACCACACATCTTTTTGCACAGTGCAGTTAATCATAAAGAAGTAGTTAATAATGCCACATCTCTTAATTCTCTAATATTTAAGTTTATTCCAATAATCGAAGATTACAGAAGCTTGGCTAAACCGCCAACAGTAGACCTGTTTTTGTTGCTACAAAAAGATATACAGGGAGATCTTCTGGCTTATGATGTACTGATATCACAAATTACAAGACTTTTAAGTAAAGATAAAAGATTTAGGCTGGTGTGCGAAGTACGCAAGGCGAAAATTTATCACTCAATACTTACCGCGGAGCCACGAAAATTCTTCAATGTTACAGATGTCAACACATTGGGCATACAAAAACTCCATTAAGAGCACTCAGTGTATACCAGTAGTGGTAGAAACCACTTTATTACCTATAAGGAATGTAAGTGTTTTTCAGAATTAAAAAAATAATAAGACAGAATAAAACACCGAGAACAATCTGTGAACAACCCAAAAAAGCTTTCCTCGTCCTCAAGCCAACTCACTCTGGCACTCGAAAACAAATTTCCCAGCACCCCAATCCTCATCTTTACTCAGTACCTTACGATCTTCTCTCTTAACCCTAGTCTAACATTTCATTGAACAAATTGAACAATTATTATTACATCTTCTGCCTTCTTTTTTTAAAGGGACCATAGAATCTAGGAAAGAACGAAAGTACAGGTAGAGACGCTACAAACGCATCTAGCAGAGTGCATCATGGGTGTTAACCACCTTAAAATTTCAGAAAAAATTCTCAGTGGCATCGTTGTTAACAAGTGTTTACAAGCAACCCAACAAACGGCTTCTAGAATAAGACAGCTTTTTAATATTAAAAATTATCGAGGGCCTGAATTCTAAAAACACAATATGGGGTTGACGGTAAACTTTGTGATCTAACATCTACGCAAGTTTTCGAAGAGAAGCGTCCGACGAATTCATTTACTACTCTCATAAATAAGATCTTGTTTATAATGGTAACATCAATACATATCCTTGAGCCCAGATCAATTAGTGGGTTTTCATATAATGCTTGACCAGAATCTGAAGTATCCAAAAGATTTCCAGACTTCGTAATCTATTGATGGTCAATCTTATATATAAGGACACTGCTAAAAAGCTACTTTAGTAGAGGGTAACAGGAAACGTCCATCAGACAATTTTCCACCCAAACATACAAAATAATTTAATTAAGTAAAAAGAACATCTTAGGGAGAGAATGGCAGAGAACCAGAAATCCCACAACAAAAAAGATTTTCTTCTATTTCGTGTGCTTGGTGAATGTAGGATATCATGTCGTTGCATCAGAAACTCAATGCCTAACAAATCATTAATCTCTCCAGGAGATCCGGACTTATGGAAGACATCCAGAGCTACTTTCAATCTCCTGAAGAGCACAGATATAATTCTGGCTAAGAAAAAAGCAAAGCTCTTGCAAATCATTCGGAGCAAACGCCCACTTCCCACAAACACGAAGATCCAGGATTTAAAAACACATGAGCAAACTCCAAAGACAAACTTTGAACCAACATTACCTTGGGTACTCGCTTCTATAGTTGAAACTGTCTTGATAAATAAATTGTCTGGCCATGATAAAATATCTAACATTACATTCAGCGTTTGTCTAAGAAATGCGCACTTCTCCAATGTAAGGAAAAACGCAAAACCAGGAAAAGTAAGAAATATATCATCAGATAAAGGCCAATTTGAAAAATGATTAAGAAGTTGGAAGACTGAACATTTTTCCAATTTTCTTTAAAGAAGCCTAACCGTCGTCAATTAGAACGCATGACTGCGAGACCATAGAGAGAGAATTTAAAATGAAGCAATGCATAGATAGCTTGTTTGCAGACATAGCGCGCGTAGACAGACGGTCTAAAATTTAAAATTTCCTTTCTGCATCATTCCATATTGTTTTTAATCTTAGAAAGTCTTCCTTTTCCAGTCAAAGGAGCATATTAAGCCCATTTGTTCAATATCTATATGCATAACTTCCCCATCATTATTGTGTTCGCGTACGATGCGCAAATAGAACAAGCAATTGCCAATCTACAAGGCGTTGCTAATGCACTAAGCAGATGGTTGGACATCACTAAGATCTTCTCACTTAAAAGACTTAACAACCCATCAGTAATCATAATCAAAAGTTATTTATCTGGGGGAATGTTAATGACAGACGCCGAAAATACGCTTGTATCTAAATGGAAATATAAAAGCTGAACGTACCAGCTTTCTAAACAAATTACCGATACGTCCTCTAGTCCTTTATGGATGTGTAGTTTCAAATCGAATCTAGTTTTTTCCAATGAAATTCCTTAGAAACGCATTGAACGAACAACCAAGAACTGAGTTGTCTATAGTTAAAAATAAAGCAAATCTTACTAGCTGGTGTTGCCTACTACAAACTAGGTCAAAGAGGAATTTATGAACAAATGAACAAATGAAAGTTTAGTACAGTGAACTTAAGCTAAATAACAGTTATGAGTTTTCGATGGAAGCCATAATTGCTGTTAGTTGCTATCAATGCCTTGCATAACAATCCGTATTGTTGAGCATGTACAAGTCTAATTAAAAATCTCCAAAAAACTGTATATACAGTCAAACAGATAAATAAACCAACAAATATATGAACTAAACCTAATAAATAAGTTTCGGTGTTTAACAATATAAGGCAGTTTAAATATAATATTCGTTTCTTTCTCCTGTAGTGGTACAAGTTAGCATCGTCCGCAAGAAGCATTTCCAGCCAACTGCGATTACCTCCTTAGTTCTGGCAGCTGTTTCAAATTTCACATTAACTAATTGAAATAATTGAGACCTTCGGGTAACCTGGCCTTTTGAAAGTCAGGTTCCAGGAAACTTTAAACCTAATGAACCCTTTTCTCCGAACATAATGCCGCAGCCGTTATAAAGCTGTTATAAGTATCTCTCACTAATGAAGAAATAAAAGACCAGGTGAGACAAATGCGTTTTCTTGTAGTTGGTGTAATTCGCATTTTTAGCGGAGTTAAGTAGTCAATGCCAGTCATTCTGCAAGCCGTTGGAAATTCTAATGAAATACTAAAACTTGAATAGTGATCAAGATGTAAAATAACGGGCGAAATCTGGAAAAACAGTACCATAAATGTCAAAATTATTGTGCTGTGCAACCTAGATATGTAAATTGCTAGGAATTTCACTGCAAGATCAGCCACTTTAACTACAAAGGAGATTATTTTGCCCACATCACAAAATGCCGCAACAGCAACGAGCCCCACTTATAAGCAGTCATACTAACAGGCTGATAATCTCACAAAACAGAGCCTATCACTTCATTTACTGCTCCTTTCTTGCATACTATTAGCTTATAACTCCATATTTAATTCTGTATAGTCAACATTATTCTACCTAATCTCCTCTACCAAAATACTCGAAGATCTTATAATATTAAATATTAATGTGAATAGACTTAAATCCCAACGATCGCTAGTCATATGTCTTGACAAGGTATAAGAGTGTTATTGTCCAAGACTAAGAAATTATCTAAATAGTACCACCCTCCGCAGTGAAAAAGAAGAACTGTAGAGTCAATGACTACAGGATACATAACCTTAACAACCTTATCCTACATAATTAAGGTTTAAGGTGTAATTACATAGCATAAAATAATTACATGTACGATATAATATACAAAGTATAATTTGTCTTGTCCATTCTTTTTGTACCTCACTAATCTTTTCTCCCATCTTGGTATTTATTTATCCCATGTTTTATTTGGTCTCTCTCTCTCTCTCTCTCTCCCTCGACCTTCTCTGTTGCGATCTTGCCTGGCATATGCTCTTTGTTGATCATTCTTCCTTCATTATTGCTACGGCTCTAAACACTTTAACTGCCGTCGCTTAATGCTTTGCACTAACAGCTCCACCCCCAGGTTTTTTCTTATTACATCATTTTCATTAGGTCTTTTCTCGGCTTTTATTAAGAATGTTTTTGAATACTGCGACCTTTGTTTTTTCGTTATTTCTCTTCTTACAAAGAAGTTGCTTAATGAGTAATGCAGTTTTAATACACTTTCTAGTCGATCATTTGCTTTCACTTGTAAAATGCCATTTTTATTTATATTTACTCCCAGGTATTTGTAATATTCCACTTGTTCAACCTTTTCTTCGTTCTCATGTTCCCCTATAGTACTCATTTGATTCTTGAAGAGTAAGGATGTGCTATTCGTGCTCTGATAAGATATCTAGTGTAACGTGATATGCATACACAAAGCCAGCAGGCCAAGTTTATTGTGATAAGTGTCGACAATTACAAACTGATACAAACAATTTTTAAACATTAAAATTTATATCTAGTGCTACAATTGATTGAATAACTTTTTATTTTGTTTTATTCTTACTCTATAAATTAAGCGCGGTCTGATAATAGTGAAAATAAAATAAATATGTTCCCTTCGGGGAATCTAATCGGTTATGATAATAATGGCCAACCCATACAGCAACAAACTAATATTATACAGGGTGTCCCAACAATGAACAGCCAACTTTCCATATCTATGATATGCCACAATCGCAACCGAATTATTTACAATATTAGCCATCACTAAATACGCAAATGTTTCAAACCCAAATGCCACCCAATCAAATTATGCAGACGCCTACCTTTCACAACCAACAAGACTTTTCCCCACCAAACCAAGAATAATACAAGCAGATCCAACAACACTAGAATCGCCAAAAAATTGTAAGGATGTTATCTAGTACTGATGACGAGCCTGATGACACTAATAACGAAAATCCCTGGCAGGTAGTAGCAAGAAGTGTAAAACGGAAAAAACCAACCTTTGAGAAGACTGTAACGACAAGCAACCTGTATAGTGTGTTGTCAAGTCTTGAACCAGAAACCCCAGTCAACAAAGACCCAGGCGAAGCAAAAACTATCAAACCCCCCACCAATATTTGTGCACGGAGTGGCAGATTATCCTAACATGATCCTCAAAATAAGTGAAGTACTACAAGCAGAACATTACTCTACCAAATCTTTAGCAGATAATAGTATCAGAATAAACACCACTACTCCCGAGGCGTATAGAACACTTGCCAAGTTTATGAAAGAGAAGAATATTGTCCACCACACCTACCAGCCCAAAGAGGAAAGGGCCTATAGAATAGTCATCAAGAACTTACACCATAGTACTGATAAGCAAGACATCAAAGATGAACTACAATCTAAGGGACATCAAGTCAGAAATGTAGTCAACATAAAGCATGGAAATCCAAAGAACCACTAAACATGTTCTTTGCGGATCTTGAGCCAGCAACGAACAACAAAGAAGTGTATCAAATTAAAGGATTGCAAAACAGAATAGTGGTGATCGAACCACCCAGAAAAGACAATAAAATATCGCAGTGTATGCGTTGTCAAATGTACGGTCACACCAAATCATACTGCAACCGTCCCTTTTTGTGTGTGAAATGTGGCGGTTCCCATGACACTAAAATCTGCAAAAAAAGCAGGGAAACGCCAGCAACATGTGCTTTATGTGGCGGACCTCACCCTGCCAATTATAGAGGCTGTGAGTATTATCACAAATATTACAAAAGCAACAGAACGAATACTCCTCTGCGACAACCACAACTAATACAACATACACAACAATTTAGCCAACCAAATCAAACAACTACGCTTCCTTCATACAGTTATGCAAATGCATTAAAAAACTCTGGAAACCAATCCACACAAAATGGAGAACACATAAGCACAGCGCTGAATAAATTCCTTGAAGAATTCAAAAGCATGTTCCAACAGATCATACAACAAAATAGCATGGTCTTAAACATGCTAACCATGCTAATATCTAAATTAAAGTAATGGCTAAGTTCCTCCGAATAGCACATTGGAATGCCAACGGAATGCTTCAACACAAAGATTAAATACAAGTATTTTTCCATCAAAATCAAATTGATATCTTCTTAATTAGTGAATCTCATTTTACAAGCAGATCATACTTTAAGATACCCTACTACACCCTGTACCATACTAACCACCCAGATGACACTGCTCATGCTGGAACTGCCATCTTAATAAAATCAACAATCAATCACTTCCCACTACCAAAGTATGAAAAAAATCATCTTCAAGCTACCTCGATCAAAGTTAAAATCATGCCTTATGAACTAACAATCTCAGAAGTGTACTGCCCACCACGCTACAACTTAAAAAAAGACGATTTTCAAGATTTCTTCCAAACACTTGGACCGAAATTTCTGGTAGGGGGAGATTTTAACAGCAAACACAGGTAGAGAGCTAGCACACCTCCTACACGAAAAGAATTATTCATTCTTATCTACAGGCACACCGACGTACTGGCCGAGTGATCCAAATAAATTCCCTGATCTTTTGGATTTCTTTGTGGTTCATGGCATAGCATCAACTTATACGGATATAGCGCCCAGCTACGACCTGTCGTCTGATCATTCACAAATTATTGTCACCATCAGCACCTCTGCCATTAATTTTAAGAAGCCCACTAAACTCCATAACTCAAAAACGAACTGGGATTTCTTCAGAAACGAAATTAATAGTCATGTACATCTTAATATTAGCCTCAAAACAACTGAAGAAATAGAAGCAGCAACAACCTCACTAATCACTAGCATGCAGGATGCTGCCAAACAAGCTACACCACACCTACCAGCCCATGAACAACAGTACAACATCCCAGCAGAAATAAAGTTGCTAATAGCGAAGAAACGAAAAGCGCGAGTGAAGTGGCATCGATCGCACACTGCTAGTGATAAAACAGCCTTTAATCAACTCTGCAATCTACTAAAAACAAAACTGAAAGAAATGAGAGACAACAACTTTTCGCAATACATTACCTCTCTTAACCGCTACGACAACTCCATTTGGCGTCCAATCAAATCACTTCGAAAACCTGTAGTGACATCTACTCCATTGCGTCTAGACGTGCATTCATCAAACTGGGCTAGAAGCAGTCGCGAAAAGGCAGACCTTTTTGCGCAACATTTAACCAAGGTATTCACTCCTTTTGGCGATATCTCACACTTCATAACGCCACCTACACGTGATGACGATAATGATGACATGGTGGGAATAACAAATCTATACCTAGCTAGTCCTCGTGAGCTCAAATTCAAAATCTCTCTACTAAATAATCGAAAAGCACCGGGAATTGACCAGATAACTTCCAAGATGCTAAAGGAACTACCAAGGAAAGGGATCGTAATGTTAACATACCTCTTTAACGCCATTGTACGAACCCGTTACTGGCCCAAGTGCCTTAAAACATCTGAAATTCTTCTCATCCCTGAGCCTGGAAAGCCACTAACTGATGTTTCTTCTTACAGACCGATCAGTCTGTTGTCCTCCATATCAAAATTATTTGAGAGACTTCTTCTGCAACGCATCCGGCCTCTTTTTAACATACTTCCCGACCACCAGTTTGGGTTTCGCCGTGAACATTCTACGATTCAATAATGCCACATCGAAGAGAAAAAATACTGCTCAGCGGCATTTTTAGACGTGAGCCAGGCCTTTGACAAGGTCTGGCATGAAGGCATCAGACAATCATTGCCAGCTCCTTTCTGCTACCTCCTGAAATCCTACCTCAGTGATAGATTCTTTCGTACAAAAGTTAATGATGAAATTTCCCAGTTCCAACCCATCAAATCTGGAGTTCCTCAAGGTAGCGTCCTTGGACCTCTCTTGTACCTAATCTATACATCAGACCTCCCTACCTCTGATTCCACTACAATCGGTACGTTTGCAGATGATACTGTTCTCTTAGCCGTCCATGAAGACCCGATAATAGCTTCCGCTAAGCTCCAAGATCATCTCTTTCAAACCGAGGAATGGCTTCAACGATGGAAAATAAAAATTAATGAAGGCAAGTCACAACACATAACCTTCACATTAAAAAAGGGCACCTGTCCCCCAGTGTATATAAACAGCACCGAAATACCACCAGCAACCACTGTCAAGTATTTGGGTATCCATCTTGATGCAAAACTTCACTGGAGAGACCACATTTCTAAAAGCGAAAACAGATCGATCATAAAATGCGAGAAATGCGTTGGCTGCTCGGTAGAAATTCAAAATTGTCATTAGAGTCAAAATTTAATATACAAAGCCGTAATTATCCCAATATGGACATACGGTATCGAGCTCTGGGGCTGTGCCAGCAAATCTAGCATTGCTATCCTACAAAGAGCACAATCCAAGATCCTTCGAGTAATCGCCGATGCACCTTGGTACATCTCAAATCACATGCTACATCATGACCTTCGTATACCAACAGTCCAAGACGCAATTCAATAACGAAGCCAGCAACATCATCATAAACTTGAAGTACACCCCAATATCGTTCTACAGCCGCTCGTGCAGAACGTACCATATCATGGAAGACTGAAACGAAAATGGCCGACTGACCTTCTGTGAGGTGACCAAGAGGCCTTCTCAATAGGGAAGCCTCATCAGGATACGCTGAGACTCTTATTACCAGTCTCTAGGCCAGCACTACAGCTTATAGAATACAGATTCTGATTGCTGTACATTTATTAAAAAAAAAAAATGTTCCCCTATTACCATTAATTTTGTTTTTCCTACATTTATTGTAAATAAAAACGTTCGTCTATATGTCTTGCGGGTTCCTTTTAGTATTTATTAGCGTAGATCACCAGATCATCTGCGTAGACACTTTCCGATATTTCTACTACTTCTATATCCTTGTATCCCATCTTTAGTATGCTTACTTTCTTTTCACTTTCTTGGGTATGTCATCCATCACTAGGTACACTTCCTTGTCTTTAGTTGCGAACTCCCCCGATTGTGCATTATCCGTTCTCACATAGTTCCTTGCTGTTTTGTAAAGGCTTCTTATACAGTTTTGTAATTTATTCACCTCCTACACAATACCTTTCTAAGGACATTGACGAACACTTTTTCGAGACTTATTTGTTAATACACTTAATGCACAATGTGTGGGCTTATGCTTCTCTACCCTTTCTGAACCCACGCTGGAAGTCTTCTAATTAAGATTCTATTATAATCTCTAGTCTTTTAGCTAGCATCCTTTCGTATAGTTTAGATACCAAGTTTTATAATGCATTTGTTTTCTGCAACTCCACACATTTCTCATGACACCTTCATTTGATACGCTTCCACAGTTATTCAGTGTTTATGTTATCTGAAATGTTATTGCTTTTATCCATTTTCTTATCCTTACATTATACTCTCTTGCCTTTTCAGCGTCTCTTTATTTGTAAGTTCTGATTTTATCCATAATTTTGTTGCTTATTATTTCTTTAGATGTTCTTTCCTTATCATTTTCTGTTTGTGTTTCTATTTTTGTCATTGCTAAGTAGCATCTACTATTGCTTTCCTATGCACGTGTCATTAGTTCGTATGACTAGTTTCAACTTGTTCGCTCAAGTAGTTTGTTTACACGAATTTTTTCAGTAGACATGTTACATGTTTTTTATTAAAATGGATAAACTTAAATATCGTGCGGTTATGAAATTCTTCGTTTTGGATAGATTAACCCCCAAGGAAATTCATCCGAAGTTGACAAAAGTTTACGGGGACTCTGCTCCTTCCATGTCAACTGTTAAAAAGTGAGCAGCTGAATTTAAACGTGGTCGCACATCCCTCGAAGATGACCCATGTGAAGGACGGCCTAAAACCGCACCACACCGGAAACCATGGAAAAAGTGCATGATATCGTGTTGGACGATAGGTGAGTGAGATAGCTGAGGCTTTGGGGATACCGGAAGAAAGGGTGCGAAACATCTAGCGCGAAGAATTAGGGATGCAAAAGCTCTGCGCAAGATGGGTGCCGCATTTGCTGAATGCCAATCAAAAACAAATGCGCAAACGATTTTCGCAACAATCTTTGGACTGATTCAACAGGGATCCGACCTATTTTGTGCGGCGATTTGTCACCATGGATGAGATATGGGTCCACCACTACACGCCAGAAACAAAACAGCAATCCAAGCAGTGGATGGAAGCCGGTGCTTCAGCGCCAAAGAAAGCGAAGTCGATCACATCTGCCGGAAAGGTCATCATGACTAGCGTGTCTTGGTATGCGAAAGGGATCCTGTTAATTGATTATCTTGTAAAAGGCAGAAAAATTACAAGCGAATATTACTTCAACCTTCTTGATCAGCTGGATGCCATAATTCGCGAGAAGAGGCCTGGCTTGAAGAAGAAAAAATCATCTTTCACTAGGACAACGCACCTGCGTTGGCGATGGGAAAACTGCGGAATTTGGGGTATGATTTGCTCGGCCATCCCCCTATTCTCCTGATTTGGCACCCTCAGACTTCCATCTGTTCCGAAACTTAAAAAAATTTGTTTCTGGGAAGCGCTTCGCATCCAATGAAGAAGTTGATGAATATTTTCACAATCTTCCAGATCCTCTGGAGAGGCGCTGGATCAAGTGTGTTGAAGTCAAGGGAGATTATGTAGAAAAATAAAATCATTTTTTAACTGAAAGTCGCAGTCTTTCGTTGTCAGACCGAGAACTTTTCACCTTACCCTTGTGTTATGTGATTATTTATTATACAAAATTCAATCATTCTGTTCGTTTCACCATATATTCCCATTGTTTCTCTGAATTCTTTATTTTTTGCTTACTCTGGTATTTAAATCTACTATTCTACTCTTCCACTGATCTCAAATGACCCCGTTAGTTGTTTCCAAAGCACAACTTTATTTTTGTCAGGTCCATATAATAATAATAGTTCCCCGTAATAGGCCTCGAAGGCCCTTTGGGTTCGTAACAGGATAGATCTGTTACAGTCTGAGCCTACGGTACACAAGGGTAGTAACGTGGCCAGCGCTACGTACCGACCGCCTATTATTACCCCAGAGTTTGACCTCCAGGTACTCATTTATTGCAGCCTGAGTCGAGCTGGGCCGTAAAAATGCCAGCGATCGAATTGGCGAGAGCGGGATTCGAACCCGCAACTCTTGGTTTCGTAGTCTAGCGATCTATCCACTAAGCTACCACGGCTCTCAGGTCCATATAGCCTTTAGAATTTTTTCCGATATGCCAGTCTATTGGTGTATTTATTTTAACTTCTTCTTTTTTATTATACACCCCACTCCTTTCTTTAGCCTGATATCTGTTATCTATCAAAATGTGTTTTCCTTCCAGCTTTACTTCTCTTTTCTTTTTTTTTTAAAGTTTTTGTTATACTGGGATGTTCAGACCTGCTTTCTAGAATTCTTCCGTTAATTGCTTTACCTTTAATATATTCGTTTTCGTATGCTTTTTTTTATTTGTCCCCTCTTTCCGTATGTTTATGTCTCTTTGCAGCGACATGTTCTTTATCCGATCTGTCAACTCATGTCCAATCTTTGTAATTTTCACATTTTTTGGTTTCTTTCTAACTACAAGTTTTTATTTTGCTGTTGTTTTGGTATGCTTTTAGCTTTATTGCATTTCTATTCTTTTTTTTTTCTATATATAACTTTTCTTGTCCACTTCTGATGTTCTTCCTTATTTTTCTCCTTGGATTGTCTCCTATTAATTTGTTTATTTTTATCTTATGTTTTATTACCTTCATTTTATCATCAGCACTTATCAAAGATAGTAGTCTCCTAGTAGGAGACTCCATTTAATATCTCTGTAAGTGGGATCATCTTCAAGCTCATGTATTAGTGTTTTCCAAATACGGTAAAAATGGTAAAGACTACAATACTTCTCCGATTAGTCTACTTAAAACTACTGTTAGAATCTAGCAGTATTATTTGTACCACTCAAATTACCACAAATCTTCGCAATTGTCGAAAGATGTTTCAAAAATCACCAACTTACTAACATAATGTTCCCAGGTATTACAGGCTACAAGCCGACGGTTTCAAATATACACTAGCTACATAAGAGCTGCGAAAGTTAACGGTTCATTATTCCCTGCGAACAGCATCCGTGCTGTGGTTCTCCAAGACGGCATGTCTAATCCGATGCCGTGTAACATATACATTCATGACATACTCCAGCCAAATATCTGCGAAGGAGCTTCCACGCTAGCGATAGTTGTACACCACAAATGCATCACAACGATCACTGGACGGTTTATGAAATGGGGAATAACTATCAACTCGTCCAATTGTTGACACTAAACCTTTCAAATATGACATTCCCAAAATAAGAATGAATGGCACTGAACTAATTTGGAAGGATAAAAACGCATACATCATTAAGGAATTGAATGAAGCTTACTTAATGAACAGAAAAACTCTTTTTTCAACATTGCACTCAGCTCGAACTATGAGAAACATTGAAATCTTCCAGAATGAAGAGCTTCAAACTGCTTTTTAATGATCCATGAATCGTGCGTGCAAAAACTATAATACAAATTGTACTGTTGACTATATCATTCACAGTTCAAGTTTCCTTATTGTCGAGTTAAATTATTTCTGCATACATCAAAGCCATATGTAACAATACAAATTATTGATCCGATTTACTATTTAATTTAAAAAAAGTTTGGTGAATTTTTAAGCCTTAACTGTGAAAGGTTATTACTAAAAAGGTTTATTTGCATCCTACTCAACCACTACTTTAGATTTTGGGGTGAAGATATCACCATAGAACAGATACACAAAACAGTAGACAACATCAGCATAGCTTTCGATGATAAGAAATATTCCTCTGTTGTTTTTTTCGATGTCAGCCAGGCCTTCGGTAGGGTCTTTGGTAATCATTAAATTGTACCTCAAAGAAAAGTACTTTCAAGTTAAGGTTGGAAAAGCAGTTTCAGATGTATCTTCGTATTGAATCCGGAGTCCCACGAGGGAGCGTTTTGGGACCAGTTTGGCATCTTCTATATCTTATCAACCTTAGTACAATTTTCGATCTACACTACAAATTATTATCCTACTGCAGCTTTCCTAATTACAAGAAAGTATGAGGGACGTTCGAGAAATGGGCTTTAAAATGAATAGTCAAGCATTACCTTAAACAGGCTGCGTAAAAGCATCTCGATAAAGGCCTAACCTGGAGAATCCATATTTGGAAGAAGAAAAACAACTCGACCTTAAATTAAATAATTATTATTGGTCCCTTATTGGTAATGGATCTTGGTACCACCCCCAGTATCATTCTTAGTGCTCTAGATTGGAACCTTTTTATTATTTCTACATTTGAATTTGCGACTGTTTCTCATAAATCTAGAGCAATAATTCATATATCTCTTAGGATAGTTTTGTATATCACTAGCTTGTTGGATTATCTTATGTCAAAGAAGAAGTCCATAAGTGCGTGAAAAAATGTAAAGATAATCTAAACATGCATCCGAATATGTCCATTAAAAACCTTATGGAAAAACTGCTTGAAGTGCGAAGGTTTAAACAAAAATCTCTAGCAGATTTATTGAGCTAAATGTCTAGAATAATAATACTCAATGTCAGATATAGTTTCTATGTAGAATAATTATAGAAGAGATACATCAGTGGATGTATTCTCCGCAAGTTGTACTATCAGACTATATGTCTACTTAAACAGTGTTTGGATTGTAAGATAGATTGTAATAAACCATACAACAAACTGGTGAAAGCGTTTTAAAGTTGTAGAGCACATTCAAACATTGAATACAAGAATTTTTTTGGTATTATCAGTAATGCACCTTATTATGTTCCCAATAAAGAAATTGAGATTATTTGAAGACAGGGAAAGATGGGATTGAATTCTGGATTCTGGGTGTAAAATGGAGAGTAAATTTCAAAGGCACTTAGACGTCAATTGGCCCCATCCGTCAAGCCAACTTGACATGAGCAACCCCGTGAGAGGAACAGCGCTGATGTTGGTCATGCTAGTCCGAAACTCCACCAACATAAATCCTCTAATTGGAACAAACTCGTTCTCTAAATTGCAGCCTCGGCATCCTCCTTCGTTGGCTGTTGTCTCTCTTTCTTAATATTAAAATTTAAGCCGAGAACTGATGAAACCGTTTCCATTCTTTGTTATTTATGGCAGTTATTGCCTCCCCACTTATACCAAACACCAGGAGTCTACCCCTAGGTACTTCCTTTTTGGAATTGTGGAAGATGCACCTCTCTCGGATTCCAGTCCATGGATGACGTTTTTTGCGGCCTCAGGTTTCCCTCGAATCCACACGGCCGCCTTCCTCAATCTAGACAGCCGATCCACCTGCACGACGTCCAGTCCGGCTACATCCCACGCGCAGGAAAGGTTGGTAACTGCCTGTTTTACTCACGGTAATGCATTACAGTCCTTAAAAGTGATTCTAAGGATCTCCCCAGAATACTACCATCCCCTAAAAGTGGACACGGATTGGTTTTCTGCTAGGGTAAACATGTGAATGTCCAAAACCTCTAGCATCACTGTTTGTGGTGTTTCAGCTTGACCACTGGTTATTTTCCCATATGGGAAGGTGGATTTTGAAAGCCTCTCTGTAGCCTCCTAGTGAAAGATGAGATTAGATTAGAAATGCACTCCATGCTCGACAATAGTAATAAAGCCCCAGACTAAAACTTTAAAACTGCTAAATCTGCCTATTCGTTATTTATTTTAAGTAAATCCATAATGAGGGACGCCAATTAACGATTAGTCTACATGTAAAGTGTCATGGTTATTACGAAAAAAATCTAAAGTATAATTTTTTAACATAACCTGCCTATCAATATAAAAAGTGTTTGTAAGCCTTCCATATTAAATTGATTTTGTACTTTCCCTTTACTCTATTTTTTCTAGCTTCTTTTACTGGAGGTAAAATTTATTTCCTTCCATATACATAGAAGCTTTTCTTGTTTTTTTATTTTATTTATGCAAGCACAAATAAGACTTAAGATAAAGGGGGTGCGATTCTTATTTATCTTCTTTATATAAGCATAGGAGTAGACGTCGCATTTTAAAAATTGTTTCTGCAATGAAGGTCTTTTCATATTGTTTTATAAAGCAGGTGATGTGTCTAGACTATCATTGCAATGCATATTCCTTTATAGTGTCTGCATAATAAAAATGCAGCTCGACTTTCATATTAAGATATTCTCTGTAACACGCAACGCTTTGCATTTTTCTCGACTTTATATTGTACGCGCATCTATCGGATAAGCAGGTATATATAAAGTTCTGATACGTTTTTTGGCAAGAACAACGAATAAAGGTGTGCTTTATTAAAAAAAATTAAAATTACGTTTTTATTTGACCCTGAGCCCCAGAAATGTTTAGTCTGGATACTGTAGGCCAGTCTAAGACTTGCAATCCTTGAGTTATTTTCTCAGCATATCTGTGCTGATTAATCTTCTCCTTTGGTCTGATCATGATTTGATCTCCACATTGTGTAATTATTCGTTTCTTGCCTGGTTATTGTTTGTTGACGTGAAAACCGGCAGTTTCTGGGCATATTGAACAACACACCTCAAACACAGAACAATTTCTGCATGAGACTTTCTTTGCTCGCATTAAAATTGGATTTGTGAGCTTATTAAGCTTAGTTCTTTGGGCACTATGGGCACAAAATTCAAACAGTAAATAATTCAAAAACGGTAGCACTAATAAGGTTTTTACTACAAACAGTGCTAAAGGTTCGGAATTTTTTTTTTGCAAAACAACGCAAATTTACTAAAGGGTGTCCCAAAATTCACGCAAGAAGTAATTTTGATAGAAAACGGGTTTTAGTTAAAAATTGTAATTTTTTATTTATTCATAAAATATACAGATTGGGATTACGTATATAATAGAACACCGGGTAAGTGGCCTCCACGGCTTTGCTGGCACATGCTCACTCTTTTGTTGAAAATTTCCATAACCGTTTCGCATAAATGTGACTGAATATCTTTGATACAGCGCTTAATTGCCTTCTTCAAGGCGTGGGTAGTTGTGGGCTTGTTAACATAAACTTAGACTTCAAAAAATCCCAAAGAAAGATGTTCAATGGCGTTAAATCGCACGATCTGGGCGACCAATTCTGATCACCAAAACGGGAAATTACACGACCAGGAAATGACTGATGCAGTGATTGAATTGTTTCGTGGGCTGTATGGCATGTGGCACCGTCTTGTTGAAACCACATGTCGTCTACATCCATATCGTTTTAATTTAATTTAAGCTCTCTCCTTCGCATTGCTCGTTTATCGGTGTAAATATTCGACTCTATGAACTCGGCCGCGTGCACACACAGCCTGCCGCGGCACAAATCAAACTAATTACGCCTACAATAATTGCGCAGTGTTTTAAATTTAATTGGGTTTCCCCGTGCTCGGCTGACATGAACGTAATTACATCAATAATTTGTCGGCGGCGCGCTCGCGTCTAGCTCCGCTGATTGTTTTAATTGATCGATTGTCCTCAGACACTCAATTAGGAGCAGCGCCGGTAATAGCTGCTGCAAGACCGCACCGCTCTCTGCATACCTGCAAAATCTCCGCGCTGCCCGCAAATTAGTTAATTCCTGCAGGAAGCGCGCTGAGCTCGGGTCGGGATGTAGCTCTTCTTGTCGGAGAGCCAGTGATTCACTTGCAAATTACAATCAACAGCTCGGGGCAATGAGTGCTGCAGCACGGGGTGATTATTGTAACTTGCAGTTCTGCTTTTTCATTGCTGGGGCTTGCTGCAAGCAGCTAGTGTAATAAGTGCAGTTAAAGCAGCACGACGGGCAGTTCTGCTTTCCAATTTAATTATAAAACTCTTTTATGCAAGCGGTTCTCTGACACAAAGTGATCCACTAATTAATTTTAGTTTATTGTTGGGAACTCTTTCATGCAACTAAAAAGAGAGAAGTGTACAAAGTACAAAGTAGAAAATTGAAATCCTAGCAAGGATGAAAAGAACAAAAACAAAAATATTGGATAAAAATTATAGAACTAAGTAACTGGGAGTGCCGCTTTCGTACCATTCTTTAAATTAATTTTATTGTTTGTAGCAACCTTTAACAAGAGATTATGTTCTTGGATATTTGATAAACTTGATTTTCTAGCTCTATCTTTTACGTTGAAAGATATGGATAGTTTACATTAATTCTAAAGATGGCGAGCCTAACTACAAGGGTAGACCACTTTTTGCCCAATGATATTAAGATTAACTTTCGTCAAAAATGAAAAAAAACAAACATTTGGAGCAATTTGCAATTAGAAAGGTCTGTAACTAAAATGTGTAGGTACTTCACAAACTATCTCACAGAAAAAAACATCAGTTCTGTTCTACAGGTAAGAAACGGATTCAGTTCTTGGTCATATCTGATCATAAGAAGTAGTAACAAATGATTGTATCGCGTCCAGACTCAAAACCAACGGCAAAGTCTAGCTTACATTCAAAAAAGGTGTAGCTGAGAGTTTTTGAAGGGATATTTCGCAAACTGTTCAGAACTATTAAGTAAATTCTTCATGAATAGAAAGCGAATTATCTTCCAATGATAATGCCACACCATAGTTAATTAAGAATCTTGTTAGTTCTATCCAAGCTTGCGCCATCAGACTATTATCTTTCAAATTTGCTTCAAAATATTTGAACGGGTATATCTATGCTTTAGTCTTTAAGACACTTTCAGAAAATAAATTATCTATCGCTAATTTGGGTTCATAGATCGATTCAAGAACAGGAACAACTGACAAGTCAAAAAGATCATCAATTTTTATAATCTATCGTCATAGTTCATTAGACGGTATCAAATTTTACCTAGATGCACAGTTAACGTTAATAGGCATTTGAATCGACTATTTTCGAATTTTATAAAAATGAAATAAAATAATTCTCTGGAGAAGGTTCTTTTTAAGAACGCATCTCAAAAACGCTTTGGTTAGATTTTCCGAGGGCTACAAATTTAAGTTATACACGTGAAGTCGATGAGGGTAGCTTGTGGAGCCTCTAGTCACAATTTGCCCCACTATTTAACGCTCCGCAATTATCGTAAGTATTGAATCATGTAGACAACATGGAGAATTATTGAAGTAAAAGTAAAATTTTGGCATAGAGAAGGTCATGAAAGATGAAACGTCGTGCAGTTACGAAAACGTCACAGTAGTTCGCTACAAAGTTTTCACCAAAAGTTTATAATTAGCTACGAAAGTGTTTAGTCCTTCATGAAGAACAAGCTACCAAATAGAAGAAAGAAAAAACCCATATAAGACCCGGATGCCAGCGAAGAATGCCAAGAAAAAAATTATGAGGTTCCAGGAACGGTAGGAACTCTTTTATCAGCAAATAAAGTTCTATAACAATGTTTCAGACTACAAGCGCAAAAGGCCTAGCTTGGTGATAAAGCACAGCGAAGACTGTTGCGTACAAGGTTTAATATCTATGATTTCCACAACCTAAGAGAATTATTGGATACAACTTTGATACCTTTAATAGATATGAACGCATTATTACTTCAAAACTATGTTGCTGTTGCCTCACTGTAGTTTATTATTTTTTAATGTGTCCTGTAGGTCACTACTACAATCTGTATTAAGTTTTGTAGTTACAGTGTTTGAGGTCTGGAATGCAAAATGTGGGTTTCGACCTCTAGAAGTGAGAAACACTGTAGTGTTTAATGAAGCGATAGAGAATAAGAACACTGCATGTAGAAAAAATTACGTAAATCATCCCTAGCAGACATTATGTTGAAACCAAATTGTTGTTATTTGTTTTAGTTTGCTTTTGGTCTGGTTTTGAATTGTTAGCTTTGTAAGCTTCTATAAGCTCATTAGGATTTCTCCGAAGGATGGCTCAATTCCTAAAGAATCAAGCAAACCAACAGATTTTCAACTTTTCGTTAATGACTTAACTGAACAGCAGCTAAATTAGATAGCATTAACAGTAAATGTGGGGAAGTGTCCAAATACAAAAAAAAGAAAACTTTTTGAATGGGCAAAACTCAAGAGAATGAAAATCAATGCAAGGGGATGGCAAAAATTATCCTGTTCCGCTACGTTTAATGCTTTATTGAATATTTCTGGAGCTGCGTCTACAAGTGAGACCTTTATTGGCTAGGATTTAAATACACCCTTTTTTTTACAGCTGGTGACTTTATATATATAATTTTATTAGCTGAACGTGTACAGAAAACATTTCAAAAATTTTACAAAAGAAAAGGCTGGTGCTTTGTCTTACGACACAACAGCAGCACTACTGCGACCGCATTGACAATTGTGTGCAACCCTGTCTTCCACAATTTTCGAATTTTTGAAATCTAGCGCTGCAAATTTACCTGCCTCGGTATTCGTCTGAATACAGGATCCGGGAAAACCACGAAAACCCGAGTCAGGGAAGGCGACTCGAAACCGCTGGTGGCTCCGAGTCCTCCAAACATTTACAATTCTATAACATACTCCAAGTAACAGACTGATCTACCTTAACCTACGTTGCAATTAGTCCAAGAGTTCGCATCTCGCACCAGTACGAATTTGCCCAACCCCCGCACGCCCTTTACAAGTTTGCGTTAACGCGCAATCTTGCGCACCGTTCCGCGAAAACCGCAAGAGTCGTCTACCATTCGCACAATCCTGAAAGTCCCTCAATCTCTCCAGTGTTCGTGGCCATCTTTAGCCGCTCGTAATCAAGGTTTTCTCCGCCCTGGCCTTGGTCTTCTCCACGTTTTAGGTTACTAGGACGTGCATGGCGCCGTCGACTTCCCCATATGCGCATTTACCTTAGTCCTCTGCCAGCTTTCGGATTCTTGTCGGGTAGAACCGGAAGTTGCCACGTCCAGTGATAAGCTAGACGGTATGTCGGTTAAAGTACTCCGCAGACCGTGTTCGGTTCTTTACGAGTCCCATTAAAATTGTCTCGAAAATCTGCCGCTGTCTCTTTGGCCAACGACGCCTCTGCAAGGTTCCAAATCTCAACTTGCAATTCCGTCGGCGCTCTCATACTCTTGAGAGCAAGTAGTGCTGAGTTACTGTCAGATATTACAGTGCCTCTGGATATACGTTAAGCACTCCTAATGGCTATTAACTTGCAATGGAAGATGGTGCTCCAGTCTGCGAGTTTTGCTCATCTACTGTAGCTCTAGTTTTCTTTTGGCATGACCACAAATGTGGCCCATGCAATCCATCCTCGTAGCAGCACAGTCGACGCGCCTCCAGCTCCGCCACAATGAATGGAATGCCGTCTCGCTCTGTCAGGTGCCCTGCCTCCTCCATGGACCGCTTTCGCTCGATGACGTCCTGCCGCAACCCCAGCTCCTCTCAAAGTTGATGCACGGTCCAGTCGTTAGCCTCCTGTAATCTGCCGCCTCATCCAAAAAAAAAAAAAAAAAATGCAAAGGCGGTAATTGGCTCAATACTAAAGCAGTTTAGGTAGCTACAGTGCGTTAAACATTTCCGTACAACATAGCCGGCTATACTGCCCCCTCAAAAACTCTCGTCGCCGCTTTGGCGCGGAAATCCCACATTAGTCGCGCCGCCGCTCCGATCTGATGGGAAATTTGTTTCCCGTTGTCACAAACAGCGCGTGTGTGACCTTTGCATCTCTACTCCAAAGTACCGGATGTGATTCTTGCAGTAGACGCGTTCGCTGTTGCGCAAGAAAGTCGGCCTCTATTCCGCATTGAATCAAAATTTTGTCAATGTTTTAAGCGCTCCGAGCGTTTCGTTTTCGCGCGCTTTCAGCATCTTAAATTACGTCTCCCAAACTACTAATAGGGTGTCGTCAGCGAATCCCACGATCCGGCATCATTGCGGCAACTGAACTTTAAATGTACTTCCATATACTAGCTTCCAGTTTGCCGGTCCAGAGTACGAACCCTGAAGGCACCCCTTGTTATTACGCGTGTTGCGATTCCATCGCTCGTTTCGAATTGCCCTACTCGTTCGCTAAAGTAGCGTTTTACCAGCGATATGCAATTTCGCGGATACTCTCTCCCAGCTAGTTCCCGGATAATTCAGGGCCACCACGTGTTGTCGACCCCCGCTATATTTAACGCGCAATACTCCTTCGCATCTCTGACCTTGGAGACCAGGTGTCTTTATACAATTTAATAGGGGCTACCGGAGTTCAATAAAGAAAGAAGTCGAATATTTCTCGTTCCCTACAAAGACGACAAGGCTTAATCAGCTGGTAATATTCACAGAATGGACTCTGTGATCACCCAAATCGTTTAACTTATCGGTAGATCCGTCGTAAAGTCTAAATCCGACTTTAGATGATAGAACAATTACACACCATTATAAAGCTTTAGATTGAAAGGTAAAAAGAATAAAAACTTTATGAGTAGAAGAACGAATTGCAAAACACGGTGCAACTCTATGATGAGCCTTCAGTGTACTTTGAAAGATATGCCTTTAGAGAACCATATGTCTCACACATTTTCAATTTTCAATTCTAAATTTATGCCACCTCACATTGGATGTAGGTATGTACAGGATTATTGTTCTGTATCATGCTGATCCTTTCTAGATCAGGATAAACAACTTTTATCGATGGTAGAAAAGCTTGTTCTAATATTTTGTGGTATCCTGTAACACTTAATCGACCTGTTGTTGGTTGGATATTTTGTTTAGTTATGTCTAACATATTGTTTGTCGTACCTTGTCGTGGTTATTGTCATAGAGACTTAAGCTATGAGCGATGCGTACAAATTATTCTTTCGCTATTGAAAATTGCATTTGTCCTAACTCTTGTAAGATTTTCGCCCGCAAATAGCACTCGTTGTAGTTTGTTGTTCGTTTAATTGAACTTATATTTCTAGCACTCAACGGTGTAAGCTATCTACAAATATCATCGTCGAATTTTTGATAAAAGATTATTCCTTTTATTTCTCCGACAGTTGCAGCTTTTCTTCTTTTGCTTTGCAGTACTTCATTACTTAGCCGCTTTGTCTACATAAACACAGAGCTAAGGGTGCCTTTTGCTTGCAACAATGCTGTATTGGTACCCCGCGATATTATTAAAACTATTTCCAAGCCCAGATGGTCTGCCACGTGCGACCAACTACCGTCGGAACCGAAGATCCAACCGACGACACCTGGAATATTTGAATCATTTCCATTCTTAAGTAATTGACCACATCGAAGAAGCTCTAACATCTAGATTGACCCCCGGGCTACCTGGATCACCTGGACCAACAAAATGTGTCTTCCAAATCTCTCCCCGTTCAAGAAACCGTTAAAAATGCTTACAGTTTCTTGGTAGATTATTCAGAGATCTCTTAGCAGTGGTAAAATTTCTGACCCACCTTTGAAGTGCGAATTTAGAAAATAAATTAATTTGTCAAAGTTTGTAGAAAAATGTTAAAAATGTTTGATGTTTCAATAAACCAAATTCATGTTTTTTTGGTAATTTCGCGCCCTTTCGTGTGATTAATTCTTTTCTATCTAAATAAAGTAAACTACAAATGTTTTATCTTTTTTTTAATCATAAACAAAATTAAATTACGTGGTTGAATGAAATATAAACCGAAATTTGTTTTTACCATTCTTGAATGCCGAAGGAGATTTTTACCGTAGAGTTCCCCTCGCACTATCCTTTCTTTGGTCAATAACATGATGTCAGCGAGAGGTATCCTCGTCCGTTGAGCAACAGATCATTAGCATAAAACCGTCTGAAATTTTATAAAAACTTTCCCGAGGATCAACATGGCAGAGGATAATATTTTTAGTGTACTCCACCTTTTCAAAGATAACTGGTGATTAACATTTACTGAAATTGTTTCTGAAGTTAGAATAAGTTATAAAAAGGCTCAGGCAATCTTCTACTGCAAGACAATTCACGCTTTCATATAGCTGGTTCAAATACAACAAAATATTGAGTACCTGTTCTAGACTACACTGGACTACCCTATTTACAGTCTCAACTTATTTCCCTGCAATTATCGTTTGTTTATATCACTAAACGTAGCACTTCGAGTACGGGAAATTGTTTAGTTAGAAGATTAAGCAGAAAAATAACTTTGTATGTTTGTATTTTGTAATGGTTTTATGAATTACAAGATGCTATTTATTTTTTAAAATGTGTTAACCCTTGTTTTACCCTTTCTTAGCACCCGTCCACAAATTTCACCTTTATCTTGTTTCTTTGTTTTGAGAGTCTTTCTCTAAGTACTCTTAATATATATGAAGGCATTCATTTAGCAATTTGGTTTATTGTTTTAGTTCTGCGTGTGGACCAATTAAATTTTTGAACGTTTCGTTTAACAGGTACCACTGAGGCTGGTTTTCATGCGTCACCATATTAACAATAGAATGGGGAGTGTTTAATGGTCGAGGGTGAAAACCTGTTACCTGACGTTCTTATTTAATGTATTGTGGTATTAATTTATGAATCGAGCCTCGCACAGAAAAGCGAACTTCTACGGAGTATTTCGATTAATTGAAGTCCTTCTTAGGAAGGATCGTGAAGACAGACAATCCAGACTTTAGAATAAATGATTTTTAAAGTTGGTAACTCATCCTACAGCCGTAACGGTATATAGGACACCATGGAAAGGAAGAAAGTTGGCAACTCTTTGGTGAATCAAAATAAAAAATAATAAATATTACTTTTCCATACTTGTATTGTAATACTAAATCCAAATGGGTACTAAATTCTTTATCAAATTTAGTCTCTGACGTAAACTATACCTTTTTTGTTGTCCTCCAAGAGTTAAGTACAATCTATTCTAGAAAAACTGTGTAATATTTCGATTTTAATTAAGAAGACATAAATGACTCGGGTCAACGGCCAGTCTATCTGATTAAATTAGCACATATTTTACTTTTGTTAGGACTACTTGGATGTCAAATTGCAATGCCGTATTTTATGCGCCGGCGTAGGTCTAACGATTCATATCTTCCCAGCCAGATTACAGGGAGCATGGTGAGGAGGTCCGTTGGTAATTTGTTTAGATTACCTTACAACCGCAACCGATACCGTAAGATCAAGGTCTTAATTGGTTTTTGATAGGGGGTGTAGCAAGATGACGATAAATAACTTGATTTTGGTATGTACTGTAAGTATATTGCAAATACTTCATTTGCACCGTACATCCAGACAAGTTTTATGACAGGTATATTATCCAATATATTTTGCAAGAACGACCTAGCTGTAGGTTCTTCTGCCAGATGTGTTACGCCCAAGTAAATCTTCTCTCTAAATTTCTCTCCGGTATTTAATATTTTCCTTGGGGGACAGAAAACACTGTATAATACAACAGCTGGACTAATATGCCTTTGAGGCTAAAAGTGAGGTGGCTAGACTTCAAACGATTGCCTTTTATGCATCACGTGAGGCATTCTGCGATTTCATTGAGGTGTTGCTGTAGGTACTTAGAGGCAAGTTTTGGGTTTTTGTTTGAAGTTATTACTTTTGTGTTGTCAGGAAATGTATCTATATATCTGAGGTACAACTGTGACAACTGTTGACAAGTAAAATGTTGGAAGTTTGCAAAACGGAGGAAGTGGGACGTTTTTAATTTTATAAATTAGGACTTATAGCAAATCTTGTTGAAAGCTTGAGAAGTGTTAAAAAGGAAGTTGAACAGTACCACTTATTTTCTAGATTTATTTTTATTTAGTAACTGTGCACTTACTGGTGGTTTTGAATTAGCTGCCTTGCTATTGTGAACGGCATGCTTCTTTTCAGGGGGAGCTCTTTGGACACAGACAAGAGGCGATCAGCTTATGTAAAGATGTTTCTGGGCTTGGGGTAATACATTCCAGTGCAGGGGAAGTAACCTACTCTCAAAATGGAATTAAATAGCAGGGTCGGCATCCTTATACCCTCTGGTGGTAGTTTTTTTAGGACACGCTCTGTTATTGGATCACACCCTGCTAATTTATTAGTCGCTAGATGTTGTTGATAAATTGGTGGTTGTAAAGACTTCATTGAAATAGTTTTGAGTAATTTTTTTGGCTCTATTGTTTCAGTTGAATTGCAGTTTCCTACATATTTTTTATCTTTATATTTTATCTTTTTATTGTATTCTGTTTTCCCATATCCTTAGCTATATATTGTTCATCCTCTATCCAGCTTGTTCTTGGCCTTCTGTAGAATTCTTGTTTTGTACATTTTAATTGCTGTTATTCATTTTGTGTAGATGTTCAAACAAACCCAACTATTTCTCTTGCACTATCGTTTTTATTGGTTTAGCTTTTAAAACCTTCTTGAATACTTCTGCTTTTGTTTCTGGGCATTTCTTAGAAAACTCATCTCTGTACTTCTACTTAGCTCTTATGTTCTTTCGTTGTGGTGCACGCTTTACTATCATAAATCAAAACCACTGGCACCTTAGACACCTTTGCCTATTATCCGCACGTATCTTTGCTATTTCTTTTTTCTGTTCCTGGTTACTTACCATCTTGTGTGCTAATTAGTGATCGAAGGACAGAAACACAGATACTACAGATAGTGTCTAGTTGCTTTATTGATAATTTCGGTTGCTCAGATTTAGTAAACTTCTAATCTATTTTGGAAGGCATTCCGGTCAGCGTTTTTGAATGAAAGCGCGGGGTATACAAAGTCTAGACCAACCAAAAGTAGAGAATAGTGTGATGACAGTTTAAGGTCCGATTCTAGTTTTAATAGTTTTGTGTGATACAGTTAACACATAGGTCTATAATATGTGATAGTTTCGATCTGTCAGTTTACTAAGTTGGCTGACCGGTGGAGAGTTGTTGGAAGTTATCGCGTATCATTGCTTGGTAGAGTTGTTTAGTACGTGGTCCAAAAGTTTAGGAAATCTTCGAAGACTGGTTAGGATGATAGTTTACTGCTGAAGTCATTATTTTGCCACGCCATTCTTCTCTTGACACAGATGTGTACTGCAAATCACGCTGACTACATTTGGAAATTTCGTGATGTTTAATGCTCTTTTCTCCAGCTTTACCAGTAAGGTGTTACGTGTGATATATTGCGTAGTTATAAAGTTTCTTAATGTTACGTGTTTTGTTGTATAATCATTGTTTTAACTTCTTAACTACAACTTACCGAGCCGTTGGTGTTCCAAAAAGGTATTTTTAATGTTGGGAAAGACATGATTTCATCTTTATAAATACAGTTATCGAAAGATCAAACATTTTATCAATTTTTACCATAATTGTTTAAGAATGTTTTGCGCAACGAAAAAATGAAGAGTCTTCTAAATAATTTTTGCGATTTTAGAACACCGCATCTATCAGTTGTTCGCCAAAAATGTTTGTTTGAATTTAAAAAACTGGAACATGCCGTTACATCCGGCAATTAAGTGTTGGCTTCCGATAATGAGGTTTCTTGAGTTGCGTGATGAATGTTGGGATTTTAGCAATGGCACTTTGAATGAGATTTTGTCATTGCATAATAATCTGCATAAAATAAAACTTTACAGAACTAAACAAGAGCTAAAAGAAAGTAACTTTTTTATATTATTAGCTGTCTAATCATTAGTATGCCCACTTGAGTTCTACTACTTTTTTTCTTTAAGCCTATTTTTATATGTTTTGCCTTGATGATTTTCCCCTTTTGGCTTTTGGATGAAACTTTAAGCTTGGATTCTAAGAACTTTTCTTAAAAAATCAGCTCTATTAGAAGTCCATGACTTCTTTTTCTTTGCAATAGTTTGTTAATATCTCACATTACAACTTTCTCTTTTTCAAGAAGAGGGGGGGTCAATTTAAGTATCTAGTTATTTGATGTTTTAGCTGTTTGTTGCATGTACGTCAAACGCTATAATTTCTCGTTCTTTATCTGCTGTGTCAATTGGATTTTCTTATCGTGCGACCGTTGTTTAGTTCATGACGATTTGAAAAGTTCGCCTTCTTGTACTTTGTCTTCTTTTGTATTATAGAGCGAGGATTAGAAGTTCGCCCGGGCCTAGATGGAGCAGCCCGGACTACTGGCTACAAACTCAAGAGTCTGTCTGCCAGCTCAAACCCATATACCTCGCTCTCTTCGCCCATGAACCCCACCCGGAACCACATATGCATTACTTCAGGTGGGGGGCGGTATCTCATTCTTAACGATCTTAATTATTAACACTTTCTCTCGACGTGTCTACATTGTTTCATTATCTATCTTCAATATTCACCATTTCAGTTATCATATTAGTGTTCGTTGTTAAGCAGTGTAGTGCATATATTTTCGGGAGTAATTTTAGTGCTTGTATTTCTTTCAATATTCTTCCTCAATTCTTTCCAGTGTTCGCAATGGAAAACGACATGTTCTATGTTCTCTGTACTACCGCAGAATCTACAATTTTCATCTATCGCTCTGCGGACCTTCTTAAGGTATGCCTTAAATGCCCTGTAAGCATTTGTGTTAAATAATAGTTTAACTGGCCATGCTTTCTATTTTTCCATGTCCTAATATCTGGAATAAGCTTTTTGGTCCATTTGCCTACTTCGCTATTGTCCCATCTTGCTTGCCAATTATTCATCATTATATCGTCATTTACTACTTTATCTTGGTCAGTGGCCCTAAAGTCATAAGCCCTTTGTTTTGCAATTAGGTCTATCGGCGGTACGGCAGTTATAACCTGCAACGCCGCTGTAGACACTGTCCGATATGCACAGGCTATTCTAATCAGTGCCGGTCTTTGTAACGATGTTAGCATATTTATATTCTTTTGAAATCTTAAGCCGTGTATCCAGACCGGCACTGCGTACAATAGTATCGACATTGCAACGTTGTTTAGGATTTTTCTAGATGTCGTCCTCGGTCCCTTTACTCTTGGCATCAGCCTAGCTAGCTTTTTTATAGCTGCTTGCGCCTTCCTCGTAGCCGGTGCGATGTGGTTTGTCCAACACATATTGCGGTCCAAAGTCACCCCAAGGTACTTTAGCTCCTGCTGTATTGGAATCGTGTCCTCCATGATGTTAATTTTCTGCATTTTAACTGTTTTCCTGCCGGTTAAAAACATAGCCTCCGTCTTTTGCACAGCTAGCCCTAACTCGTGCTCTCCCATCCATTCAAAAATCCTTTGATTGCCACGTCTTTTTTACTTATTATACTTCCCTCGTCTCTTCCCGTTATAATTACTATTAGGTCATCCGCGTAGGCGACTGATTTACACCCGGAAGGTAGCTTCAGTTTTAATACATCATCATACAGTACATTCCAGAGTATCGGGCCTAGAACAGATCCCTGTGGCACACTACACGTTATTATATACCTGCTGTTCTGGTACGTTAACTGCCTGTCTTTTAAGTAACTCTTAATTATGTTAGTAAGATACCCTGAGATCTGTCTTTCCTTCAGTCTTCTAATTATCTGTACCGAGGAAGCCCCATTAAAAGCGTCCTTAACGTCCAAGGTGACAATTAGACATAGTTCTCTCTGCCGCCAGTTGTCTTCGCTTGCGCTTTTGGCGTAGCCCACGACCTCCCTAATAGCCTCGATCGTGAATCGCCCAGCGCGAAACCCGAATTGATTTTCGGAAAGATTGATTCCGTCTTCTAGCTCTCGATTGAGTCTATTCTTGATGATTGATTCATATACTTCGCTATTGTGTTAAAGGGATAGATAGGCCTATATGTCCTATCTGTTGTCCTACCGGGTTTCGGGATTAATACTAGCCTAGCTTCCAACTTGTGGGAAAGGTATTTGCAAGCCATAAATTATTAAGTGTTTCCCTAAAGCTGTCTGGACGCACTTCCACCGCCAGCTTTAGGACCTCAGGGGGTATATCGTCGGGCCCCGGCGCCTTATAAATATATCTACATCTATATATCTACATCTAGTTTACTGCAGAGTTGGCTCATGGTGTCATGAGCCACCCAGCTCCTATTAACATTTATTTGTATCACTTTCAGTTGATGTATTGTTTACGTTTCCAGGTCTGTCTTCTTTATTCGTGCTTTCATTACTTGCCCTTTTCTCCTTCTCGTTCCCATCTGCACTTTGTCTCATAGTTTTTTCCCTGTTTGTTTCAGTACTAGGTAATCTTTTTTTGATACCTCTGTAACTGTCTCCCGTTGTTCTTGTTTTCTCGTTCTCCTTTATCTGCATTCTTATACATTTCGCAGTTTAGTGTGCCCGCAGAATGTCCCTCTACTTGACATAGCGGGCATGCAGGAAGATTTGGACATGTTGCACTGATATGTCTCTTTTGGCCGCATTTATAGCAGCAGCCCATGCGGTCTGTTCCCTGGCATATGTTTACCCTATGTTCAGAGCTCCAGCACCTTACGCATCTGTTAACCTCAATGCGCTTCTGTAAGGTGCACAGCACCATTCATACCCTGATTATTTTGTCCTGCATGAGCTTTGGTGTTAGTTCTTTGGGTACTCGAACACTAACTGTAGCTGTGTCCCGTGCTGCCGGTCTCATAGCACTTAGTGTCCAGTTTTCGTCAGATTTTGCTCCGATCCTTTTTGATATTGCCTCTACAATATCTTCCTCCGTGACTTCTGCTTCCATCCCTCTTATATATACCGTATCAGAGTCTCTTGCTAGGTTTAGTCTCCTAACGTTCATATATATGTCTTTTTTTATAACTTCTTCTAACTGCTTAAACTTGCTAGCTTGTTTGTTGCATGTAATTAGCAAGTTCTCTTCCTTGGTGCTGCGCATTGATCTACCAATGTCGCTGGCACCCTCTCCTTGATTCTGTTCACGCCTTCTTAATATATATATATATATATATATATATATATATATATATATATATATATATATATATATATATATATATATATATATATATATATATATACACACACACGCTTTGTATCATTTTACGCAGTCTGTTGGTCTGCATTGATATTATGTAAGGCTATACTAGCCGCCTTATGTACCTCTCTTTTCAATTTAGTTAATTTCTCCCAAATATCTTTCTCGGTTCCGTCATGGCTTATCTTTACGACTTGCCTGATGCTTTGGGGAGCTACGTCCCTGTTACTACCTCGAATGTACGTCGCCTGTTCTATCACTTCAAAACTCTCCTCGATACTTGCGAGTTCGGGATACCTTTCCTTATACAGTTTTTGAATACCCCTATTCATGCCCTGGTCTGTTGGGTCGACAACGACTACCTTAACCACTTTGTCCTTGGTATTCAGGGGGTTTCCTTGTATGATTTCCGTGTTTCTGTATATTTGGTGATCCCATCTTAACTCTGCTATCTTTACCCATGTTTCGTAGTCCCCCACTCCTTCAAGGGAGCGTATTATTTTGTACCCCAGGAGCTGGACTTCTAGAGCGTCTAGTTCCTTCTGTCTTTTTCCTATCCTCTCCCATTTCCTTTGATTTTTTCGCGCGCTCTCTCTCTATATCTAGTTTGCTATTATCTCTTTCCGGTTTGTGTTGATTCTCATTGTTAGTTTCCCTCTTCTGCGGACTTGTTTGGCTATCCACATCATAAGTCGGCGTTGCTATTTCCTCCCACTTGTTTTTGTCCAGCCATTGTTTTACTGTATCTCTGTTAATAATATCACAGTTTCGTCCCATCTTGCAAATCAGCTCTTTTATACCCTTGTGTGTATTCGGGTTTTCTTTCAGCCTTTCCATCAGTCTGTTAGTTGTGTTTACTACTGTCTCCAGTGTCTCAATCAGAGTTACAGCAACTGAGTTTTCTATTCGATTCATTATTCCTTCGTTTTCATTTTCACGGGTGTACGCATCTCCACTTTCCGCTTCTTCGGTACCGTCAATGAGTTACACCTCCTATGTTTACTTTGTAGATTCAATCTACTATAACTTCCAGGTATCATTTGCTTTTCTTCCTTATCCATACAGACAACATCCACTACCCCAATGTTCGATTTACGTTTAAATTGTTCTTCCATGTTTAGTCCCACGAGATGGGTCGACATAAAGGTCACCCCCAGGGTAACGCCCATTCCTGGGGGAAGGCATTATATATTATGGGGTGCGCCAGGTGCCCCACAGGGTTTAGAGGTGCTCTCCTCCTTTTTTATGGAGGTGTTGTCCTCGCAGGCCGGCCGATTAAGGCAAGCCTCCCGGCCGCAGGTCCCCACGCAGCGTACCGCCGGTACGCCCTCCAGCGGTTGTTGGAGCGTGGGCTGCGGTTACGGTTTTAAGCGGGAACCTGGCGTTCAGGTTCCCGTAGCTGGTAACCCTTCGGGAGCGCCAATTTCCATTGCATAAAAGCCTCACTGAAGGGCGAGCGGTCCTTAGCTTCCCCTCTACCCCTCGACCTTACTGGCATGGGTAACCCTGAGGAGGACTATAGTCCCCCGCCAGCATCGCTCTCGGGGTCATTGAGGGTACTGAGCCCCCCCACCAACGTCAAGGTCTCACAGCTCCTTGGGGGGGTGTACTTTGTCTTAGATGTTCTTAGTTTAACTTATCTTGGTAAGTACAACGTTTATCCCGTTTTTTATGCTTGCTTCTATTAATTAAAGGTTTATTATAGCTTGCATTGTAATGATGTCTGAGTATTTCTAACCTTGTGGGATGAAGCGGAGTCTTTCTGGACCACCTACTTTCCTTCTCGGTCATCCCCTCTATTCAAGAGTTGACACTAGTCTACAGCACGTTGACATCACTGTTGACGGTCATCTTCAGACCTTCCTGAAAGAATTGAAGTGCCATTATAAAGGCCAAAAACTTTGTATGCATGATGGTCGCATTTCAGAGGCATATTATCAGATCTAATGGTCATTTTAGAGATCCAGTATAGTCGTGCTTGATATCGTTCAGCAGTGCTTGCCCAGTTTTCTTTTTCAGTCAACAGTTGGCGGTTCTTCAGGACGATAGACTTGTAGGTAGTGGAGGTCCTGGTGCACTGCTAGACACCCATTTCTTTCGCCAGGTCACTCATGCCTCGCCCAGGATCTTTCAATTCGCGGACGAATTCATCACTTCTGTTGCGACAGATCACTTGCTGTGGGTTGCCTGACAGAAGTTACCTTCTCCTGGTGGTCAGGTTCCCTGTACTTCTTGGCTCCGTCGTAAACTTCAGTCTTTTTGTCTATGGTCGTATTCTTTGCTCACTTTGTGGTTCTTGATTATATGAAGCTAATTTGTCGTGATACCGAAAAGAGCCTAAAAAACTATGGATTTACCTCCACGACCCTGTAATGTTGAATAAATATGTCCCAATACTGCCACTAAATAATTTGAAAACTTGACAACTCCGAACAATTATTTTTGTAAGTTAATTGCTAAACGTATTAAATTACTTCAATTATTGAGTGTTAAAACTAACATCACCACTACAGCTAAAATTGGAAAATTCAAAAGCAACGAAGAGCTACACGCACACGAGATATTTTAAATTAAAATAAAGACCAATATTTTACTTACGGTTAAGTTGCCTCTTAAATCCCCTAATCCCACAAATCAACTGAAAAGTTACACAAGCGCTCCGAGTTTTTGGCAGTTTGGACGTGCCTTTTTATATTGCGTATCTCGAAGCCCGCGGCACCCGAGTTTTGCTTGCAAGTAATTACAGCGAAATTATGTGGAACTAAAATAAATATTTGAGTCCTTGGCCTGGAGTGGCGGGTCGTTCTGACAAAAAAGGTTTAAGAGACCACAAATAACCCTTCTCACGCTTGCCGCGATAAATATTTCCGCCAGATTAGAACCGCAGAATACACAGGCATTTGAATTTTTAATCGGGCAACTTTATGCCGCCGCATTTCACTAAGAAGTGTCAACAGTGAAAAATATTTCAGATCCTTTTACGTTTGTACTCTCTCTTATTTATATTGTTAATAGATGCACGCGTAAGGATATATATTTTTTTGTTTCTATTTGCTCGTTTCTTTGTGTTGTTATTGTGATTCATTTATATGGCAATTTCAGATGCTTGATTTTTCTGCTTTTGTACTTAGTTGCAGACTGAAGGTCAGGTTGCCCTCACTTCATGTTTGTAGAAGAGTCTGTCTCTGATTTTTTGACATTCTTAACCATGTTCTATCATTAGTGAGTAAACTGTAGGATAAAGTTTCCTTAACAAAAGTTGGACAAGAACGAGCCAAACTCGAATTTTCAGAAACTACTTCCATCTATATCACCCTAATCCGTAACTTGTTAGGAAACTTTTTCCTGAGCAATGATCTCACTCCGTGCCAGTCGCTTTCTTCGATCCGCTGAAAACATTACTGATCAGCGATCTAAATAGTTATGTTCTAGTTTTAATTGGCAAATATATTTGAGAAACCTTCTCTGTACTGCTGTAGGCAAACTCAATGTCTCGCTCTTTTGGTATCAAAAGTTTCTTGGTGCGCCTAACAAGAACCTTGTGGGATTATTGGTGAGAACACCTTAAGAGTTGTAAGTAATAGCCTTTTTGCGAGAAGGTATCGAGAAGTATGTGTAATCGAAGAATTAGATTGGTCACTTTTAACTCTCCATGATTCTGGAAAACTACATTATGTAAACGCCAAGAACAACAGAAGAAAAGGAATAAGTTTCATATATCAACAGTCGCAACGGGCAATTCGAAAAATGAACGGAAACGGAAGCTACGAAGGAAGTGGAAGGAAATCGTTACATTTTGGAGAGAAGCTGTAAGAATTTTTTCTTCGATTCTTCCTTCCATCTTCTTCTTGGTCTCCTTTTGTGTTTTGCTCCTGTTGGGTTTATCTTCAGCACCGTCTTGGTCCTTGTGTTATTTTCTATGCGTTCTACGTGCCCCAACCATCTGATTTGTTGCTGTTTGACCAACTGTGCTATTGGTTTGTTGTAGAGTACCTCTAGTTCCTTATTTGTGTCCTCTGTATACCTTTCTTAAATTTTTCGCTTTCAAATCTGGTGGTTTGACTTTTATAGTGTTTCCAGAATCCAGATTTTGTATTTATTATTACTATCAGCTTGTACCCTACTTTATAAATCCGCATTTTGTCTTACATTTTGACTTCGGTAGAGGCGTTAAAATTTTCGTTGCTTTATTTGTTGTTTTTTTCGTTCTCTTTAATAGGGTTTTTTTTTCTTTTTAACTTAAAAATTTTCCCTTTTCGATTTTTCCTAGATTTTGTTTTTTTTTGGTTTGTTGTTGTTTCTTTCTCTGTTTCTTCTTTATATACTATCTGGATTTTTGCGTCCCTCTATTGTTACACTGTAAAAATTTTTCTCTCTTTTCATAGATTCACTTGGAAGATTGATAATGTTTCATTTACTTTTCGTGTTCGTATCGCTTTCATCGTTCTTTTTTGATATCAAATCTGTCTTTTCGGTCTGCTATTTACATCGTAATATCCTTTGTTTCTTTATAGCTTCCTTGAGCATTCGTTGTTATCTTTACTTTTCTGTTCGTTCCTTTATCTTGCTATTTCTTAAATTCTTTTGTATACTGTCTAGCCTATTTTTCTTTGTGGTTTTCTTAATTCTGTTACTGCTTGAAGTTGAATGACCACTTCATCACCACCTGCCATACCAGATACATCAGTTGAAAAATGTAAATGTGTTTTTTGCGATTTTTTCAAAATTGGATGTGCGTGGTGTTACGAAAATCCTGCACAAGCTTACACCATTATTTTTACTTAAATCTATTAAAGCATATGTAGCAGGGGTGTACACCGTCACACTGTTCTTTCCAAAATATTCTGTCGTTGATCACGTTTTATTTATTTTCAGGACTTCCACCGATTTTTCTTAAATTTACTCCCGAAGTTCACTATTCTATTTATAATACTTCAACTTATAATGGAATATACAGGATTTTTATAAAAAGTATCGGGAAAAGTTTCGGAAAAATAAATATTTGAGATTTTGCTGCAATACCTCAAAAGTCTTCAAAGTACATTCCTTGAGCGTCGACACACTTTTGCTAGCGGCTTTTCCACGATTCGAAGGCTCGCTGGTAGGAAGATTCCGAAACGTCCTTAAGGGTACGCGTGCAAGCTTAGGGTCACATGGTGGTGCCCTTTGAAGGAGGATTTCACTTTTGGGAATAGAAAATAGTTTGCTGGTGCCAAGATGAGACTTTAAGGGGATTGAGGAATTGTCCAAAAGCGGGGGCTTCTTTAATGCGTTTTAGAAGGTTTTCGCAAGCAGACACACGCCTCTGCTTTTGGTCGTCCGTCAAGACCTTCGGGTCGAGTTTAACGCAAATTTTCAATGATAATGCTGTGCACTGTCTTCTTATCAATGCCAATTTCATCTGCGACTATGCGCACACTTAACCGACGGTCTGAATTCAGCACTTCACGCAAACGTTGTCGTCCAGCGAAGGACTTGTCCTTGGCACTCTCGGTCATCTTTGAAGAGCTTGTGCCACTTAAAAACTGCAGTTTGTGACATGCTTGAACACTTGGCGAATCATGCCCAACGTCTCCATACGTAATTTCTCTAGTCCAACACAAAATTTGATGGCGTACCGCTGTTCAATCGACAGGGGACCGATAATTTTTATACAAACTTTGCATTTGTTTTTTTAGTGATCAAGTCAATTATAAAAAATAATTTTACTCTTGTTACTGTGTTTTGGTAGGTAGGGTTCTGCTGAAAAAGTTAACTAGTCGTTTCAGACTTTATTGGCTTTCACTGTACAACATAAACATGGTATCTTATACAACATCTGTCACAAAAGTTTTAGGACTGTGTGCGCCGAATTATTTGCATAAACGTTGCAGCACGGTAATGTATAAGTTTTGATTTTATTGTTTGTTTTTAGAGCTTATCTCCATCAAATTGATGTTCTGAAAAGAATGTGTAACATTTTCCAATAGTTCAGTAGCAGTTCGTTTGACTTCTGTTTGTTCCTCTGTCAGTGTGTAAGAGGCCAATTTTACATTAAGTTTTCGTTCGCCAAAATTGCTGCTTAATATTTGGTGACACACAAATCCCTATTCAATTTCAGCTCTTCTAATATCATAGCCACAGTAACGCGACGGCCTTCTTGTAGTATCTGTCTCACTCGTTCCACATTTGCAACGGACGACTCTGAGACCGCCAGCCCTCCCGATATGCTTTCTGTAGCATACTCACTGTATTTCTAGGGGCTTTCCATAACTTAATGCAGGTTTTAATCTTAATTATTTGTTCGGAATCTGCATCCATTACTTCCAATTAAACGTGCCAACAAGACGAATAGTGGGTTGTTAAGTACAGCCCTACCACCTGGTGAGTTTACATGGAAACACTTTCAAGGATATGTCTATGCAGAACACAGATCAGGTGATTGGATAACATCAATTTTTGCAGTTAGATACTACAGGTAAAGAATTAAAAGAGCAATGCAGGAATTTTTCTGACAACGGTTGTATTTGGAGACTATATAATATCTCACATATATAAGGAGTAAAGTGTAACTTTTTTGTTCAATAATCTGGGAAATTTGAAAGACGCTAAAGTAATATTTTTGAAAATTAAAATGATACAATAGCGGAGTGCATTGTACTACGATTTGATGTTTTTAAGCATCATAATTATTTATTTATGCATTAACATAAAGGGTGGTATTAAATAGAACACGTTACTCAGAACTAATCAAGCGTCGAACGAAGCAAAACCTGACAGTAATTGCAGCTCGAAAAACAGTTCCGGTTATTGGTAACGACCCTTGTTAGACCACGTATTGTTCTGCAGCTTCCACTACAACTTCCCGGAACTTTAGGGGAGGTTCTTGCCTTAACGACTCATTAGGAAATTTGAATATTACGCAGCGCATGGTAATGCGCAACCTAGCCGCAGTCTATGATTATTAAAATATTTTTTAATGAAGAGCAGCTACTTGTATTTAATACGAATTAATCCTTGCACTTTTTTGTATTAAAAAGTTGTAATAAGTAGTTTTGGAAGATTATCGTTATCATAGTACTTTATTGAGCCTTAATTGTTTCATTTACCATTTTGATGTTTAGTTATTCTTTAACTATACGGCATTTATCCAGCCTTAGAGGCTATTAAAATTTTTATTATTATCGAATTATTGTGAGGATTGGAACAAATAGTAATTGCAAAGAGGTAGCACATGCTGCAAAATTATAACGCATTACATTTTTGTTTTTTACTTATTTTCATGCGTAAAACTATTGAAAATACAATAAAATGCATTAAAACAATTTTTCGGTGTAAAAATAAGTTGAGTTCTAGAGCAAAGCGTTTTTACTGCATCAGCAGGGTTTTTCGCGTGAAGCTCATTTCTGTTTCGTTTCTTCTACGACAAGGAAAACACTCTGCGACCAAATCTGCGGCTTTCGCAAGACGCATCTGCCGCCATTTCCCGGCGGACGGCCATCCATCGCCATTTTTTTATCGCGCCCTCGTAAACCGGGCTTCCTAGACGTGGTCGGAAGAGATATTAGGCGCTTACAGCGTGATTCTTCACTGTCTCGGGGTTCTGATTAACGTCGCATCTGTTCGATTTATGTGAAAAATTCACCTTGGGTTCCTGGCGCGAGACGAACTCTGCATTTCGGGAAAACGCGTCGGCAATTTACCGCGAGTTTTCGTCTCAGGGGGCGGCATGGGGTTTTATTAGCGACACGAGGAGGTTTTCGGTTGTATGCCAACTCAAAATTGTAACAGTTACACTTAGAGTTCGGCAATCTTATGTCTCTAGCTAAAATCATTGATTAGAATGACAAAATAAAAGGATTACCTACTGCTGCATTATATTAAATAGTTACTGGTATGTGTAATTACAAGTTTTAAAGCTGCTCATTATTTGTAATCTAGTAAATTGAAGCCAATCCTTTAGTGCGATGCCATCTTATATGGCGGTACCCTCTATACATCTCGTAATAGATTTTGCTTGATCAATATATTTATATGCATGCATTTTCCTAAAATATTGCTTTGAAAATAAAAAAAATCATCTAATGGAACAAGATAATCAAACTGACATACTGGATAGGCAAATAAGAAAGAAAGATATTTATGGGAGTTAAACGAGATGAAAGACCAAAGTTGAAAGAACTTGAATTAAAAGAGAAAATTAGAATAGTACTGAGAGATATTGAATCTGAACAAACAAGAAAAAAGAAATTCACCTGTTAAAGATATTAGCAATGCTAGATGAATAGAGTAATAAAAGAAGACATATTAATACAATTAACAACATGGCATAACAAATATATATTGCGAGCAGCAAAGCAGCTGAAAGAGCAAGAAATGTGGATAAATAAAGACGGCTCAAAGTAAATCCTAGAGCAAAGTAAGATTTGTAAGATGCCAGCAAAAATAATATACAATAAACTAATAATAAAAGGAGAAAGTTTTACTGTACAACAAAGTAAAGAAGGAGTAAAAATAAAATGGAACGTGAATATAATGGAACACGAATTGAAAGCTATAAAACATCTCGGAATAGTACGATTAGAGAGTAATCAAGAAAATTAATATGGATAGCAATTGAAGCAGGACGACCAACAAAAAACTAAAAATAAATAAAACATAGGACAAGTATAACAAATGACCGCAATGAAAAAGGAAGAAACGGCACTAATAACAACATCAAACAGCTAACAATTCAAAGAGCAATGCATTAAAAAAATATATGGCGGGTAAAATGAAACCAGAAATAAAGAATATAGTAATACGAATATAGAACACAACATTAATGACTGGAAAGGAAGTAGAACTAATAAAAGATATGTATAAACATAAATTAGCTTTATTAGGATTGAGTCAAACTAAAAAGAGGAGATGAAGAGTCATATAATTACCTAGAAACTATTCAAGAAAAGAGAACTAAGAAGAGAGTAAGAGTGGTTGCAAATGAAGTAGTAGTAGTAGCTTCGAAACTATAATTAGTATGCAAATGGAAGAAAAGATAAACATTATCCAAACATATGCACCCGCTGAAAGCGGTATTGTAATTCACTTTTACAATGAAGGTAGCAAATAGGAAAAGAGAAGAACAGGAAAAGTCAAAATAGTGGGAGATTGAAATGGAAGAATAAAATATAACCAAAATACTAGATAAGGATGTACATCGTCATACGGGGAGGCTAAACATAAAAACAATGGTAGAAATAAAATTGGGGGGGCAGCACAGAATAATTGGGCAGCAAGATTATAGTCCAACAAGAGAAACAATACAAAAAGATAGCTACGTAAAAATAAAAAATATAACAGCGAAAAGGTAATACCAGGAACAAACAGATAACGATTTCTAAAATAAGAAAACTTGAACAGGATTGGCCATTGGAAGGAAGACTGAATAAGGTTAAGAACTTTTTATATAAAAGGCTGGAAACATATTTTGCGATAAATAAAAGAGCAACGGGCAAGAAGGACATTTATATGTGGAACAAATCTTGGGCACTCCAAAAAATACTTGAAAGGAAAATAAACGCTATATCTCATAAAATGAGACTACATAATAGAATAGAAGAAAAATCAATAATAGAGAAAATAAAACCGTTTAAAATGGCTATAATACATAATTAGAAAGAACTACATAAAAAGGCGACGAAAGCTGGCAAAAGCAAGAGAGACATGGATAAAAATGACAGCAGAAGTAAGAAAAGTGAAAAATCCATAGCTTAAATTAGACAATTAGCTGCGAACAGATTGGAGTCGAAGAAATGCATCCATAAGTAAGGACCAAAGGCAAGAAATAGATAACATATCCGACGTACTCTAAGGACATAAGGAATAAGAAAAGCGGAAAAAGCTATTTTCATATACAGAGTAGATGAAAAGTAGCCAGGGATTAGAAATTGGTAATAAAGTTTATTGAAACAAATTATATATGAGTGAGATCTGGACTTCTTGAAGGCCATTTTTGAATAAAAAGCAAACTGGAGTAATTTACCACCTTGCATGAAAGTAATGCCGTCAATGTCATCCCAAACAGATACCGTAGACCATGTGTTACCTTTAAGCATCTGAATAAAGAATTAATGATGCCTTTCCTAATCGAGTTTGAATCCTCTCAACTCTCATTTCGGGATTGCTATGACCTAACAACCAGTAATGGCAGTTCTGATGATGATTGACAAATCGACAAGGTGGAATATGGTCTTGTCACTCCAGAGGATGTTTTCTGGACAATTCAGGCCAATCTTCCGCGTTCCATTGTGCAGTCACACTCTTCGGGTTTTAGTTCCTGCAAGTACTGCGGTTTTCTTTATCCAACACCGTCCTTATTGGGTGTCTTGTTAGTCCAATTTTACGAACTGTCTGGCGTATTGGGCTTTGCAAATTACGAGTAAATATTTCCTGCACTGTCGCTATGATCTTCGCAGGCCTGGTCGTAGATGAGTGGCACTTATTCTTGAATTGTTCACTTTTAGATTGTCTCTGGACGCACTGTATGCCATCATCATAACGGGCTGTGGTCTTAGCTCGCTCCAGAACAAGTAAAGTGGCTGGAAATCTTTGTTTACTGTGATTATTGACGCGGCAAATATGAAATCCTAGAGTTTATTTAGAGACATCAGGATTCTTGTAGTACTACAAGTTATATAAGCATTTTTTAAAGGCTAACTGCTCGTCACTCACACTATAGTACTGCATTTACATTTGTTGCTTCTATTATGGTACTATTATTTTTATTACTGCTTTATTTTTCAAATTTGGCGTAGTTCTTTCAATTTTTCATAGCCTTCATTGTGAAAGCTTTTATCTCAACGTAATGTATGCTATATTTAGTTACTTTTCCTTACTTCATTCCTTATGAAACCACTCAGACATCTAGATTATAACCTGCACAAACTAATGGTAATGCAGGATGTACTACGTTCGTGTAATCATTGCCAGCAGCATAGAATTTTTTATACGGAAAAGTGACATTTTTCCTCGCAGCCCATTATCAGAAAGCAATTTATCTTTAAGCAGCGAAAGCTGCACGCCCCGCATTTTCTAAAACAGGAAAGGCGGCTGCCAGCGAGTGAGTACAAAAATCGCTGGGCCCTTTGTGCCGCGAGACGCGGCCAAGGAATGATTTTCATAAGCGGCGGCGTGATGGATGGGCGCCTTTATGCAGACCTGCGAGCAAACAGCGGCGAGCGCGGCCGTTCATTTGTCGCACTCCGGCGCGATGAATCAATCTGTTTTAATAATCCGTGATTCCCGGCGCCTTTTATAACTTTAATAGAGCTCTAAGTGTTACAACGCCATCAATTTATGTTCTCGCGCTGCCACGCGTCGCCGCGATTACGCCCCCGCCGAAATAGACATCAATCACCCGGAATCCCGGATTTTCCTGCTGCAGACGCTGACAAAGTGTGGGAAGTTGCAACTGAAAATGGGCCACTCGCTTTTCCGCCATTTGGCCCGATCTTGTTACGGGTATCTACAATATGCTTCCATGTTTCCGGCTCAAATCTGACGTTGAGGAAATAAAGAGAGATAACGCATGTGCTCAGCATACAAACAGTAATAACACAAGGTATTGGGGTAGTAAACAATTTTATGTAAAGGTAAACGTCTACCAGCGATTCTTTAAGACTATCGAATAATTGTTTTCTGGGACACGTATATTTCACAATATTGCATTTTTGAGTACTAATTTTTTTATTTATCGATTTTTACAATCTACCCTTGCTGAGTATTTAGTGTTAACAATTTTGATTGTTTCACATATTCTTATAATTGGAGACACTACGGTCAAACAGTTTTTATTAGGGCTTTCTATGGTAATACCTAGTTTCCAATATTTATTTTGGATGGTCTTCCACTTAGCCATTACATTTTTCGGAACTTTAAGTTTAGCTGCTTCCTTTTCATTTGGATGTAGCTTTTCCATGTGAGGCGCTGCTCTAAATGTAGACCCAGATATTTCGCCTTTGTTTTGAGTGGAACTTTAACTTCATTGACGTTGACAGTGAATGTAACTTGCATCAATTTTGACTGGTTAACTTCTATTTGTCTTAGTTTAAACCATTCACTTATAAGGTCTAAGTTTTATTGAAGGTGCTCACTGGCAATGTCTGAATTTTGATGGGTAGATATTACAGCAGCGTCATCAACAAAAAAAGCAATTAAGCTGTCTGATGATACAAATACCTTACTGATAGTTGTTGTATCCTTTATGATTCATTTGTCTTTGGTTTCTTGCGACATCGACTGCAGCTCAGGTTTTTATTTCACAACTTTATTTTGTTAAGGATTTCTCTAAGAAAACAATGCCCTGTGAGAAGACCTCCAATAGTTCGGAACTGATTCCTACATTGTACTAACAGTTCTTCAGTTCTTTTACAAGAAGGCTCTTTTATGAAGGTTTTTTTTTATATTTTGTGCTGGTACATTTTTCCAGTGCCCATTTTTTTATCTGGCTTTTTAATGCACCTTTAGGTACTTACAGAGGCGGTTCTAAACCTATATTACCACATACTATTTATTTATTCCTCCAAATCTATTTTGTCTCCTTCAAAGTAATGCCTTTCTGTTGCGATACATATATATCGACATTTCATCTAACCTTGAAAGCACTTTTCATTATTTCATTTTGGAATTTTTATCAGAACCTCTTTCGATTTCCGTTTTATCGATTCGATAGAGTCAAGTAGAAATTTACAGTGTTTTTTTAATTGACTGAACAGAAAAGTTTCAAGGTCGCGTATCTGGAGAATGCGGTGTTTCTAGAGCAATATTTGTCGACTTTTTGGCGAAAACTCACGAATAATAATTGCTGAGTTTTGCTGACGAACATTGCAAGCACAAAACGTTACTTAAAATTGTATCTACTGAACTTTTCGCCATTTTCAGCAAGCTATCTTGCAGTTAAATGACAATTTTTCATTACTTTGTTTTTAATGAGGGCTGGCCGCAAAAAGGTAATTTTAGAGTTTTAGGCTGGCAACTTTTCGCCCACCTTCCTTCTAAATTTTGCAAGGGGGGAACGTATCACTTTTTAACTATATTGGCTTTTTCCATGGATCGATCTTTTTCGCTGGATCGGGAACATAAAAAATTTTAACTTACAATCGAAGTTCCGCTCGGCGGGAGCAAACCAGATAGTCGTGGCAGACGTGCTATTTACTTTCGGCAATGATTGAGTGTGCGTTTCCAGTTCGCAGGCCGTGCAATTGTGTCGTGCAAACCAAAAAAATGAGTACCCAGCTGAGTTCTTTAAAATTTAATACGCGTTTCTTATCTAATGGTCGCCGCGGTCGCCCGGCTCTAGATGCACCGCGGATCGACGGTTCATTCGGTAAGGAGCGAGATCGCCCATGACATGCAAGCACGAATTTTCTCGTGTAAATCAAGAGTTTAGGCCACATTTCTTTATTTACTTTCTGTTCAAATGTAGAAATAGATTTTCTTAGGTTATTGATGTTGATGAACGATGAGAATGAAGTTTGTCTTCTACGGATTATGCTTATGCCACTGGAATACCAATTTTTCGGTAAGATTTATCACTTAATGCTTTCTGTACCATTTTTAACGTTTTGTTAGCATGAATTTCATTTTTTGTTCAACAATATTAGATATTTTAAGAATCGAAAAAAGATAAAACGTTGACCCAAATAAACTGTAGTAACTATTTGATATATCAAACTGAAATCAGGACTGAATTTCACTGAAGTTCGTGCAAACTTAAGAAAAAAGTTTTATAAACTACCATCTTGGCGCGTTTCAAACTAAAAAGTCGCTTTATTTTTTGAGTAGAGTAGTATTATGGTGCCGCAAAAGCTTTTTAATATTAAAAATTTTTCATATTCTGAAGGAGGCCTAAAATTAAAAATCAAAATACATATCTTGCTATAGTATCTAGCTAGCTACGAGCAAAGTCTTCTGTTTCGTTGGTACCGCTTTTGTGGCTTGGAATCAAAGAACTGATATAATAAAGGTTGGTATCCGGCCAAAAAGTAAGCCATAAATTAGAACAAGTGGTGATTCGATAGCAAAATAAGGATTATAGACTATAGTCTGAAATTATCTATCTGCGACAGCACCAGTCTTCGACTGACCTCACTAAAGTATCATTGTTCCAATAAAATATAAATAATGCCGGAAACGGCCACAAATAGTTGATTAGCTTCAACAGTTTATTTAGAGTCAAATCTAACAACTCCTTGCGTTAGCCCATTAGCTTTCTCGTTACCTGCAATTGCGCAGTGCTCTGGAACTCACTACAGAGTCAACTTCGCGGCGTCCCATGCCAGCCTGCATGTTACCTTCGTATTCTTTAAAATCTTGAGGGATGCTTAACTATCCGTGAATATCTTAATTCGCTTATTTCGACAAACCCTCAAATTGTTTTGCCTGGCGCACTGCAGCATAGCAAATATCTCTGCTTAAAAGATAGATGTGTATTTTTCTAGAGAAACACTTAGCTGTTAGTGTACCCTGTTATAGTATATGCCTGCTGGTTAAGTTTGGGGAGTCGGTAAAATCTCTTATTTGGGCCAGATGTTAACTTTTGACAACCATGTGAATAAGAGTCTAGTAATGGGTCGTTGGGGAACAAAAAAGGATATTTGTGGTGGAAAGGCCTTATTTTTTGAAATGTAGTTTTGTGAGAGCTAAGATGATCTGGTGGATGGTCCTATTTAAAGAATGGGTACTGTAGTTTAAGTAGCGGCCGCATTATCGTTCACCAAGGGGAAGGGTATTTACTGAAATGTATGAATACGTTTCTTTACGAAGCTCTTGCTGTTTTGCTTACAGAACTTCTAGTGTTTCGGAATTGATAAAATAGTTCCAGACAAAGACGTTTTGCTTAGAAAAATTCAAGGTGTTTCTTGTATTCTTTGAAATTTGTATGGTGTCCTTTGTCATTTTGTCACTCTTAATTTTGTTGCATTTTTGATAGAACTGTTGACTCAGACAGTTTTGGTAAGATCATAGTGTTGATAGCTGCGGACGTGAATGTTTGCCTTATTCTATTCTGATTATCGAGTGTCGACTTGTTGATCATATAAATTTTGCTCGTTAGTTGTGGGTTTAACTGCACATAGTATAAGAAAACCAAAAAATTGAGGAAAGTGCTTAGTGCTTTATTATTTAGTGACATGGAGTACACGCAGGATCCGGCGTAATAATGTCCCCTTTTTGACAATATAGATTATGTACCGTCACACAGAACAATTGTTATTTGGTTATCAACTAGTTTGGAAGATGATATCGACGAAATGTTTGCCACACTAGCGATACACTTCTGCAGGCTCCTCTTAAGGCTTTGGATTGCTTGAGTCATTTTGATTGGCACTGCTGCGATCATGTTGCAAACAGCCTAATTTAATTCTTTAATAGTCCGCAAGCCTGTGTTGAAAAACTTCAACCTTCAGGTGTCCTCAGAGAAAGAAATTACTAGGGGGCGGGTCTGGTGGCCTAGCCAGCCTTGGAATGTTACCATGCAATTAAATGAGGTGTCTTGCGGTCTGTAAACATTTGCCCCAGAACTTTTCGAGAAATTATCGTCTAGGTGCGGTAGCACCACCTTGTTGGAACCACAGTGCTGCATTTTCATATTTTGCATAACATTGCAACATCACGGGTTCTCATTTTTTCAAAAATACGGATCTATTGCTGCCAAGATACACAACACACGTTGCACGTTGACTACAGAGAGATCACTCGTAGACTTGTCAAGACTCAATATCGAAAATTCTGCTTGTTAATGCAGTCCGATAAATGAAAATGAGCTTTTCGTCACACAGAACTACAGCATTTGCCAACATGCCCCTGCAAGCAACCTGGCGGGCGTATTAGCCACATTCTTTAAATTCATGGACCACCATCAGTTTGTAAGGATGGAATATAAGATCAGTGTAGAATTCTCCGCACGCTTCGTTCGGATGTTCCCATGGCAAGGGCATGTTTAGCAACAAAATTTTATGGCGATGTGACAACAGCGTGCTGCCTCACTGCTGCGATATTCTCGGGTGTCCGAACGCTACGAGATCTACCAGGTTATTTCTGTTTGAATGCTGAACCAGTCTCTCGGAAATTGTGTACCCAAAACATCATTGTTTTTTTGGTCGAAACTCTTCCTTGACGACCTATTTCGAAATACCTACGAAATAGCCGCTAGGTCACAATCACAGAATCACATTTTCAAAATAAGTGTCCAACACAAACGCACGGTATTCTTATTGTCCACGTAGTGTCGAGAAAAGTTTCTGGAATCCGCTTCGTTAATTACAGAGATTTTTTTATTGTTCTTGGAGAATATAAATATAAATTTACTTGCAGTTAGTGTTGGTATGTTTTCTGATTTCTTAGTGATTCACAAATTCCTTAGGAGTGAATTTGTATATCGATTTTTTGAGCATTGATGCTTTCTTTGCACCTAGGTGGCTTAAATCTTACTTTAATAAAAATAAATTTATTTGATACCTGAAATTAAACGAAATCTGTGGTACTTAATAGAAAGGTCGCAGTGATATCAGAGCGAATTAGAGGAATGGCTAATGTACTAGAATTTTCACTAATTTGATTTCATATATGGTGTCTTTTACGTGAGCACGTAATTTTCCGTTTATGCTGCGTTGTGGAGGTGCAGTGCAATCTGGAGATTGGCTTCAATGGCCAATTTCCGGTTCACAACGTTTATATCGACGTTTTCCAGCAGTAACATCCGATTCGGTCTATAGAAAACTGTAGATGGGCGAACTTTAAGCTCGGAACTGAATTCGCTTTAAGCCGGCCAGGTGCAAAGCTCATTTGCGCCAGGGGCATTTCGAGCGTAATAACACTTGGGCGATTCCGAACATTTAAATGCGTGTTGCCTGGGAACGTAATCCGATTTGTTTCGCCGCGAACGCGGTAATGAGCCTGCAACGACTTCACCATTTTCGCCGGTACGTCGCCCGCATAATCACTCTAATCGCAAGCGGCGCAAGTATCTTGTAGTGTTTTACGTGCGGCTTGCGTGCAGCTGCAATTAGCCTAGGAGCCGGTCGGTGCAGGACGCAGAGCTTTGTGCTCTGAAAAAGCGCGTCTTACTAACGCCGTGTTTCAGCGGCAGCTTCCGCTCGGCAACATGTTGGGAATTGCGCCGCCGGGCCGGGGCGGGAGGTCGGATCGATCTCCATCGGGGCACAAAGGAATTGTTGGTTTCCCGAGCGGATAGGCCGCGGAGGCCGAGCTGCTCGCGCCAATTATGGTTTAGTCAAAATTTAGTCGGCGCGGTCGGCCCTTTAAATCGCGAAGCGATTGCCGAACGGGCATGACAACTGGTGTCTTTGATGCAGGGATCAATTGGTTCTATTTGTTGAGGTACTGTCCCTGCAAGGGCTTTGAGTGCGGGCAGCGTAGGCGTTTTCAAATAGTTATTTTCTAATTTTATCTATATCCCCTAAAACATTACCGCCATTGCAGTGATTTAAAATGGCGACGTTTAGTGTTCAAGAACAATGTGTAATCTCTTGCGTGGTGAAACTCCCATCTAAATTCATCGCCAATTGAGTGAAATACGCGGTGAAGGCGCTGTGTTAAAGTTAAAGTTAAAAGAAGGTCGAGAGATGTGTGACAATGAACCAAAACCATGATTGCGCGAGTGGAGCAAGTTGTTATGGAAGACCGTCGATTAGGTGTGCAAAATCTCGCCTTTAAAACTTCCCTAAGATCTGTGGTGTCTGTTCTACATGATGACCTGAAATGACCGCGAATGCTGACTGACAAACACAAGGTGTCAATGTCTCAGGGCATGTTGACAAGTGACGCTGTCATGAATTTCCAACCATGAAGGACGCTCCGTGGTCGTTCATTTTCCAATCGAGCCGCTGTTGCATCAGCGTTTTCTAGTAGACAAAACATACCCCTAAAAAGTGTTCTCAGCAGCCATGGAATCATGGCGACGACGTTATGAAAAATGTGTACATTTATCTAAGTAAAAATGTCACAATATAAATTAACAGTAGCATCAGTATACTGTCCACCTCGACACAATATTAAAAAAGAAAATTTTTATGAATTCTTCCTAACACTGGGATCTAAATTTATCGCAGGTGGAGACTATAATAGTAAACACACAACACTGGAGATCTCGAATGATAATTCAAAAGGGAAGAGAACTTTATAAAGCATTATCAGAACAGCATATTCTTACTTATCAACTGGGACCTCTACCTACTGGCCCACAGACTCGAATAAGATTTCAGATCTTCTGGATTTCTCATCGGACCACACACTGATAATCGCAACTGTCAGTATGTTTGTCATAAATAACTACATCACACCCAAACTACATAACAGAAGAACGAATTGGGAAAATTATAGAGATAAAGTAGAACAAACATTAAAACTCAATATCAGCCTTAAAACTCCTCAGCAGATCGATGAAGCTCTTACAGATCTAACAAATATTCTTAAACAAGCAGTTCAAAGTGCCACACCGCAGAATGATGTACGACAGCCATCGAAAAACGTCCCTATAGAACTGAAGCAACTTATAGCTGAAAAACGGAAAGCAAAGGCAAAATGGCAAAGGAGTCATGCGCCTACCGACAAAACAGCATTTAATCGGGCTAGTAACAAACTTAAACTTAAAGACCTAAAAGATCAATCATTTCAAGAATACCTAACGGGTCTAAATCGATTCGACAACAGTATATGGAGGCCAATAAAATCGATAAAGAAACCTGAAATACCCGTACCACCTCTGCGAAATGAAAATGGGCTTATCACGGGACAATGGGCACGCAGTGATGCGGAAAAAGCAAAATTGTTTGCAAAACACCTAAGCACTGTATTTACACACATGACAATCAACCTGATTTAGAAACGGAACAGGATATCACTATCCCTCCAGAGAATTTTCAACCGATCCGAATATTTACCCCAAAGGAAGTCAAAAAAGAAATAAAGCTTTTAAATGTCAAAAAAGCGCCTGGTGTGGACCAACTGACACCAAAAATGATAAAAGAACTGTCAAGGAAGGGAATTATACTTTTAATGTACATATACAATGCAATACTCAACTAATGGCCTAGCCAATTTAAAGCAGCTGGAGTCATATTAATAGCGAAACCAGGAAAAGGTCCAAAACTAGCATCTTCATATCAGCTTATTGTCTGTGATATCTAAGGTCTTAGAACGGCTATTACTTCGACGATTAAATCAAGATTTAGTTCCAGACGACTGGATACCGCTCCATCAATTTGGATTTAAAAGTGATCATTCGAGTGTGCAACAGACCCACCGAATTGTACGGGACATCAATGAAGCACTAGAAAACAAAGAATTTTGCACAGCAATCTTTCTGGACGTTAGCCAGGCCTTTGATAAGGTCTGGCATGAAGGCCTATTATTTAAATCAAACGCTACTTGCCTCCAAGTTGCTTCCTAATACTTAAATCGTATTTAACTAATCGTGTTTTTAAAACAAGAGTGAATCGAGCGGTATCTGAACTATGTGAAATAAAAGCAGGTGTTCCACAGGGAAGCGTACTCGGGCCAGTTTTGTATGTGATTTATACATGTGACTTGCCAACAACTGTCAACACTACAACCGGAACGTTTGCAGACGACACAGTAATCCTAGCCAGGGACCAAAACCCACAAACGACCGCCACTAAATTACAAAACCATCTAGATGAGCTACAAAGATGATTAACGAAATGGAAAATAAAAATTAATGAAAACAAGTCGTTGCTGAGGAAAGATCAATGTCCACCAGTCAACATCAATGGCGTAAATATACCGCAGTCCCATACGGCTAGGTACTTAGGACTTCACTTGGACAGTAAACTTAATTGGAAAGAACACATAACTAAAAAGCTCCAACATCTTGACTTAAAAATAAAAAATATGCACTGGCTGATTGGAAGAAGCTGATGTCTGTCCCTAGAGAACAAACTGCTGCTTTACAAGACTGTCCTCTCACCTGTATGGCTATACGGAGCTGAACTTTGGGGGTGTGCAAGCAAAAGTAAAATAATCATAATCCAAAGGTACCAATCGAAAATTCTACGAATGATTGCAAATGCACCTTGGTACATCACTAACCAGACACTCCACGATGATTTAAAAGTACCCTAAGTCACAGACGTCATCAGGGAACGAAGGATCCGCCACCATGACAAATTTTGCTACATCCACTACTTGAAGACCGTCCTGACATGCGTTTGAGAAGCTGGCGAATAGACCTAATTGACGGTTGAAGAGGACACTTCGTTGGAAGTACCCTCATCATGTCATAGTACTGTAAATATTTAGTACTTAAGCGAACACATTGGCTCATAGGGTTGTTAATTCTGATTGTTAATAAAACCTTTCATTATAAAAAAATTTATCTAGACGGAGATTATGTCGAAAACTATCAGAGGTTTCAACTTTCTTGGTTAACCGCTTTCTCAGAAAACAACTTGGAGACCTCAGAACTTGAACGCACCTCGTATAGTGGGCTATCACTCTACTTACGTAAAAGTATTAAAGCGAAGAAACTCGGTAAAAAGCTTCCGATGAAAGCTGGACAAAAAAATTTATAACATGACCCTGAATATGGGAAACTGGAATGCAAGAGGAATTAGAAACAAACAGTAAGAAGTTATTAGCATAATGATAGAAAGAGGCATTGATATAGCCAAGGTATCATTTGAATGAAAAGTAAACAAAGACAGCTGAAATAAAACTCGGCTTGCCGCGCTCTGAGCGCTTAATTTACACGAGGAGGTCCGTGCGTTCGTGCACGCACATCGGGGCCGCTCTCGCTTCTTTCCGAATGGTCGGTCTGCCGCGGCCATTGGTTTGCTTCCGCCGAGCAAAGCTTCGATTGTAAGTTAAATTATTCCAAAGAAAAAGCCGATCCAGTTAAGGCGAGTGAAAAATTGTGAGCCTAGGATGCCAATAATATCTTTTGGCGGGCAACACCTAGTATGATACATTCAGGAAGCTTCTAACATATTTGAATGATGAAAAAATTGTTTATCATATCTATTAAATGAGGCAAGATAGGTCTTACCACTATTCAATTCCCGTCGCACATATAAAAAGGAACTGCGTTGACCTTTAACCCCAATCAAATAACAAAGAGATTTACGATTCTTCATTTCTGTGTAAAATGAGAATCTAAATAGAACCACCTAATAAAGAAAGTATCATACAATGCAGAATATAGCAACTACGTACTCTAGGCTAAATGGTGCCTCACAGATTGGAAACCTAGATACGCCTGCCAGTGTGCCACTAAGCATGCAGCCTCACTGTGCCCACTAACATGCACTTATTCTTGGAAATTCACACACACCCATGGGTTGAGCGAGAGTCAGAGGTAAGACTGGAAATTTGAAACCATCCCACGCAACAAATTGACAACAACACTAGACAATGTCCTGAGTAATACAAGGAACTCAGTTGACCGCATTTACCAGTGAGTTTAAATCAATGTTTTCCCAACCATTTAAAAAAATAGTATGATCCTAATCATGTTAACAGCTGTCATTGGCAAAATAAGCCAATAATGGATTCTTCTTCTTACGTATTGCTTCTTGCAATGCTAATGAACCATAAAATAGAAAGGATGTCTTTGTCCGGACTAGTTCTTTCCTATGGAGTATTAAAGTCTTTGTCTTCTGCTGTGACATGATCGCATCATATTCTTTCCTTATCAAATAAAATTGGTGGCAAGCTCTTTGAAGTTCCTTGCTTGTGATGGTTAATTCGTTGACACTCTTCTGTATTACTTACAGGAGTTTCTTCCTTTTGGTCGCTATTAAACGTCCTTATTAATTTCTATGCGGAGTTTTGTTTTTCCCGTACATCATTTCCTACATTATTTATAAATTAAGGTCTTGGAATAGAGCTGTACGCTTCTCTTTGACTGCTTGTTTCTATTTCTTGGTTTTAGATTTATGGTCCTCCTTTCTTCTTTGTTGATCTTGTTCACTTAAGATGTCGTAAGCTATTTGCTTTATGCTTTTCTTATATTTCTCTAATCTTTCTTTAAGTTATTATCTATTGGTCCTGCAGTTAATGTTATGTTCATTCTTTATTGCATCATTTATATGATGTTTCTCTTTATGTTTCAACTATGCTAGATATTGTTGCCTAATCGCACATTTAGGTCACCATAAAGCAAAATGTGTGCGTCATAAAATAGTCTAGCCTTTCACGTTTCTTTTCTCTGGCGTATAAGAACCTATTATTGATGTATATCTCCTTTCGATTTGAAAACTTGATATTATGTTTGCGTTAATGTACGAACAGCTCTTTGGCGCATTTTTCTATTTTTATTTATCACTATTCCTACACGCGTTTGTGCTTTTTCTATTCCGGTTGACACCACTACATGGTAATGTATATTTTTCTAGATTTTCTTAATCGTTTTTTGTTTCTTCTTAGTTTCTGTTGAAATAATAAAATCCATATTTCTTTTCCGCAATTCCTTTTCTAATTCTACTTTTTTCGTATTTAGTTCGTGCACATTCAAAATGACTATTTTTAGTCTGTCTGAGGTTCCTAAACGTTTGTTTCTCGCGCGTTTGTTATCATCATTAGATTTGTCCAGTTTTCTGAAGCAATCTTTGAGGTTAGGCAGATTATCGGCTTGGGCACTAGTAGGATGTACATCAATCTTTTCTGGTCTATATTCGTTGCATTCTGATGCAGAGGCACCTCTTGTCGTCTGTGGTTCTTTATCAATTAGAACGACTTTAGGTAGGAAGGTGCTTTGGTTCAATCGGCTCTATAGTTGGCCTATACCCACTTTGGTTAGCAACATACCCCCTTTTCTGAATTTCAAGTAGTAAAAATCTTTTTTGGGTGTTTAGAAAAAGTTTTTTTCAATATAGTATAGTCCTTGATTTAATCTTATTTTCATTTAGCTTTATTTCATTAACAATATTTTCAACTTATTTATAATACGGGATGCGTTCCCAATTTTTTTGTAGGCAGTGTGGATAAGTAGAAAAATGCGGTTAATTTTAAGAAAGGTGGTAAATATTTCTGATATATTACGGCGAGTATTGCTTTGTGTACTTTAAATGGAAACATTTGTTCAAGAAGAACGTACAAATATCTGTTTTCTCCTCTTCCGTGGTAAAACGCTCATCGAAATTTATCACTAATTCAGTGAAACATGCGGTAAAGGCGTTATGGATGTTAAAATGTGCGTTCGTGGGTGCGAGAGTTTCAAGAAGGTCGAGAGTCGTGTGGCAATGAATTTCGGCCACGAACAACCGGACCGAAACCATGACTTCGCGAGTGGAGCAAGTTGTTATGGAAGACCGTCGATTAGGCGTGCGTGGTATCGCCTCTAAACTTGGCATTTCCGTAGGATCTGCGGAGTCTATTTTGCACGATCACTTAAACATGTTTTAGGACTTGTGTGATGCCGTCATACATTTGCGACTATGAAGGACACTCCAGTGGCCGCTGATTTTTCAGTCGAGCCGTTGTTGCATCTCGTTGCCTCTCCTGTTTTGCTTTTCATTTTTTGAACATTATTTTAGATCTTTCTCAGAATACTATTTCAGTTTTCTTGGTTGTTTATCCACCGGTTGTTTGTTTTTAAAGGATATAAATTATTACATTAAAAATCTATTCGAATTTCTCTGTGTGCTCATATGAGCAAGTTTAGCAATGAATAGATTGTTTGATTATCTATTTTGCATGTGCTTCTCTTCGCACGCTAAACCAATATTGAAATTTCAACGCTTGGTTTGCAAAGGCGCCGCGATAATGTATCTAAAGCATCGTTTCATTGTTGTCTTACGTGGATGTCTTAATACAACTGTCAAATCCAATTTAGCAATCATCCATTGTTATGGGTATGATTCGGATGTAATTTGCCCCGGAGCAACTACAAGCCTTTCAGGAGAAGTTTGCGCACAACTGCCTCCACGCGGCGGTACAACACGACCAGACAATGGTTAATTTGGCGATTGTTCAAATTAAATTCCCGGCACTGCGGCTTTAAATATTTATAAGTCCGGAGTTGTAGAGCTGTCCTTAACTGCAGAACTAGAACTATTCTTCCAGGATATAAAGCCGGCGGCGAGCTGCGCTCGGCGCACCCGCCGCAGCGTAATTGGAGATTACGTATTCAAATCAGCGGCGCTTTATTATTCATGGACGTTTTTCGCGGCGAAAGTCATACTTTTGCCAGACGGCCGGCGAGAGAAACGAGGAGCGCCGGACAAACAGCGCAGGCGGGCGATACGGCTAATATGGCATCCGCGTTCCGAAATCGCGAATTTAAAGCGTCGACAAACGAGCAGGCAATCCGCAGGGCGGAAATGGTATTTATGGGCCTGCAGCCGAGCCGCGCACTCGAGGTGCAAGATTGTTTCTGGGCGCAACGCCTCTATTTTTCCCGTAACGCGGCCGCTGGGAAAACTATCTCCTCCGGGCCGATCCGATTTTCTCGATTTTTGCCGTAAAGTTGTTTGAATTTATGGACGTAATTTAACCCCCTTATTTACTCTAATACGCCTTCCAAGGATATAAAGTCGAAGTTTTATTGTTGTTGGAACGCTGCAGCTGCACTGTTGACTTTTCATTTGCTTTGTTCTTTGTGGATCTACCGAATAAAATGTGTAATAAGTACTTAATGAAGGGGAGTCCAAAATGAAAAACTTGCCGATTACATTTTTATTGAGTGTTAAAGTACACAATTTCAGCTGCGGCTAAAAATTTTGGAAATTTCTGGTGTAGTAAGTAGACTGCTATTCTAGCTGTATGGCAGGTGCGCCGTTTTGCTCAAACTGCTTGTGTTCCAGATCCTGGGTTATCATAAGGCGGCAATAGTTGCCATTCACAGTTGCAGCATATTCAGCAGTTCCTTCGAAGAAGTATGAATCTGACACGCCATATGCCTAAAATTCACAAGAGTGACTAGTTGGGAGTACATTTGCTTTCATGAGTTAAGCAAGGATCTCTCCAATTCCAAATGTGACAATTTGCTTACAAACTCATCGACTTAAAAATGCATCTCATTACTAACGATCATTTGTTTAACTAAACTAAGAATACATTTCGCGATGCTTTAAAAACCTACTGACGAAATAAAAAACAAAAGGATAGAATAGTGATCAAACTTACCTTTATTAATAATTTGAATGTATCTACAAAGATTTTGAGTTCAGCTCTGGATTGATTAAAATATGCCATTCCTAAATTATTTAGGATTTGCCCTGTTCTATTTGATTTTTTTACTTGTGCCCGTGTTATTACATTTTACATTAACTTCACTGACTTGTGCTCTTTCATTGCACTTTTTTGTATTGGAGACTGGGGTAACATCACTCGATATAGTGCAAGTAATAGTTGTCTATTGATGGTTGACAGCATCAAACAAAAAAAATTTGGCTACATCAAAACCGTCGAGCAGGTTGAGTATATTTTTCACGCACTTCTTTTCTTAGTGCCGGTTGCAGCTTTTTGTTTTTAAAATGAGCAAAAGATGGTATACTGAGATATTAACTTCAATAGAACCAGAAGATATTGCAGCAACAATAGATTTAGAGAAACTGGATTCCGACTTTGACCTGGATGTTTCTATTCAAGGTTATGGGTGGATTCCAGATGGTTTAGATGATTTGCCATTAGAAAGAGATTCTTTACATGGAGTAAATATTGAAGAAATTATCCATGATCTGTCTTCTGAAGAAGAGCAAAAAAGAGCAAGTAGGAACGACAGCCACTTGGACAGAATATGCAGGAAATTATAAATATGCTCTTCTACTACTAGGGAAGATTGGTAGCAAACCATTTTTATCGGGTTTTTTTTTTAGAATGATTTTGCCTTTTATTTGACAATGAACTAATAAGTTACATCGTTTTGCACAATAGTGTTGCGTTGTTCGTTTACAACTAAAATTTTTACTGATAAATAAACGGGTCTAAATAAAGCTTTGAAGGAATAAGAACATTTTTTGGTTTAATTTTGTATATTGGTTTAGCAAACTTTGGAAAACTCGAGGCATCTATCAAATGGCAATTCAACGGCACATTATGCCAAGAAAGGTTCTTTTCAAAATAGTGAATCGATTGAAAAAATAGATCGGTTGCGAAAAGATGAACGTCAGATCGATTTGGCCAAAGAATGTGCTTTTCATTGTGCCAGGAGCTTTTTTATGACAGAACATTGTTTGACGACAATTTTTATATAACTTACGAATTGACAATGAACTATTAGACAAAACATGCCCACCTTTTTGGTACTTACAGAACAAATGAAAGGGTTTCACGCCGGAGATGATTTCAGTAAAACATAAACGCAGAGAGGTCGTTTTGAGAGAAGACAACGGCACCGTAGTTGGTGAGACACCGGAGGTGTCAAGATTGAACTAAACATGAATTTGACAAGCATCTGATGTCTAGTATAATTTACAGACAATTTCAATTTATTTTTGAGAAATTAAAGGTAAATTGAAAGGATAAAAAAAGTAAGAGTTACACCTAAGCCTCTAGCTATCCTCGCATACCTCCAGGGAATATCTGGTATGAACTATCAGAACAGATAGCCTCTTATGCTACTATTATTCGCAAAAGACTAAAATAGTTTAGAAAACTTGACGTGGAGGGAATGTTGGGAATAGGGGTAGTTAACGCATGAGTTTTATATAAAACTATGATAAAAAAAATTAAAATTTTAAAAAGAGCTTTTAATATGGGAAATGAAGTATTTTTCCCGACAACACATATTTAATTTAAAGGCTAAATTGTTACGCAAAACTGCAACAAGAAAAAGGACTTGAAAAAGCTAGGAAGCTTACTAAGATGTTATATGCTTTCAGCAGTTCCATCTCAAACGAGCTTAAGAATCTTTGGGAGCTTGTGACAGGCGCCTCTGTCGACCTCAAAATTCATGGACGGTCGAATTTCTGTGACCCTGTATGCTACAATGCAGGTTCTAAAGCAGCCTACGAGATTTGCATCGTGGGAATGTTGGCATTTGAATGAGGATCATAGTTCCTCCTAAAGACTGGAAAGATTCTGGATGACCTGGAGCTCGCTGACATGTGTCTTTGCGGCCCAACCCCAAACTGGTGCTGCACATGTCGTTTCGGTCTTACGACGGTCTTATATAAAAGCAGTTTGTTCGTCCCGGAATTGAAAATGGAGCCGAGTACCGATCGTGCTGCTTTTGCTCTTGAGACCGCCCTATCTGTGTGAGGTCTCCAGGTCAATTTCCTGTCTAGAATAACCTAGAGGTAGGTTGTTTCTTCCTTCCAGGGCATCTCCCTTCCAAAGATCCTGAGGTTTGTTAGATCATTTCGCCTGTGAAGTTGACCGCCGTGTCTTCTCTGCATTAATGCTCATTTTCCACCTGTTGCGCTGTCCTTCCAGAAGGTTCAGTTCCTCTTGTAGTCTTTTTGTCACGAACAAACGAGCTGATCAGAACCATTGTATCGCCTGCGTATGGGATTAATGTAGTGGAGGGTGTCGTCGGCGTATCCCGGACGTAGATGTTATAAAGCATCGGGGACATCACAGGGCCTTGGGGGACGCCGGCTCGAAGTCGCTTCTCCGATGTCCTCGCGCTACCGAACTTGGTACGGAACTTCCTTCCGGAGAGGTAGGGTGGGACGAGTTGAACCAACAGCAGCGGGATTGCAATGGAAGCCACCTTGTACACTAGTCTATGATGTCACACCTTTGCTACACCTGTAGTTTTCTTCCAGGTGTAGCCTCACTGATGCGCTCTACCACCCGCAGAAGCTGGAGGGTAGTGCAAAAGCCAAACTGACTCTTTGAAATTAGTTGGAGATCTTTGTCAGCTGTTCTTAGGTGCTTGTGGATGATTTGCTCCATAAGCTTTTCCACGGTCGACAGCCTGACTTCCCATGCTTGAGGAGCATGATCACACCCAAAAGCTTGGAAAGTGGCGAAGAGGAGAACAGCGTTGACAGTGGTTAGTACGCAAATGATTGCCTTCTTTAGGAGAGCCTGCAGCCCTCGGTTGGGATTCTATTCGGACCGGGCGTTTTGTGGGGGTGCAGGGCTCTGATAAGCTGGGAACCTCTTCGTAGGACGCTGGGTTGAAGATGACCCACGAAGCGGTCGACGTGGTCGTAGCTGAGGTCACACTGACATTCAAGACTATCAACGAAATCATCAGCTTTGTCCTGGCTGGTGTAAATGACGCTCTGCTCTACGTGGAGGAGTTGCTTAAGACTTTGACCATCCTCTAAATGCTGTTATTGGCCAAGTCGAGTGCCTCCAGCCTACTTTTCCAAGCGGTGTTGCGGTGCTCTGCGACGGTAGGCTTCTGAATGCTTGCAAAGTCCAGAGATCGCTGCGCGCGTCGTCGCGCGAATCCTCTCTTTAAACTCCGGAGACAAAAGATCTGGGCGTGGACGGGGTTGGTGGCGATCTCTAAATGGAAGCCGTGAGGTGGTGAACCCGGACATGAGATCCTAGTGCGGGAGGAAACGTTATCCGCCTCATCGGGAAGTCCCAAGGTGAGCAGCACCGGGTTGTGGTTGCTGTCCAGCTTGCTGACGCAATCCATCGTCTACTGCATGGAGACGTTTTTAAAGATGGCTTTGTCAAGGATGTCCGGGTGACCGGTGAGACCGTAGTGGGAGGGTTCAAGAGGTTCCACCACCACGAGGTCGTTAGGCTGGATGAATTCATGTGCCATCCTGCCGTTGGTGTTTCATGAAGGGTGCTTGACATTTAAGTTCCCTGTTAAGACTGTCGCGATGTCCTTTTCGAATACGGTCTTTTGGTCTTCGGAAAGAACGAAACCCTCATGCGACGCGGAATTATATGCGAAAATAAAATGTATAACTCCATGATCTCTCGTGTGGAGGCACATGGCTCCTAGTGTTCAGTGGCCGGTAGCGGGGCTTGGTAATGCTCTAGGCAGGACTGCGGTTTCACCTTTCTTGGCTAGCAGGCGATCCGTGCGGTAACACGTATAATTCGGAAATCTCACCACATCTTTGCCCTTGAGATGGGTTTCCTGAACCAGATTGACTTCAAATCATACAGGTTGCAGGGCAAGCTAGCGCTGTCGTTATTCATATATAAATGCCACGGCTCGCCGAGGAAAATTCTCTACCATATATATGAATGACGAACTACTTCAAGAAACATTACTGTCATTCTTATGTGATGTTGGCCAGTAAAAAGAGAATATCAGTGAGACAATCTTTGAGTGAGTTTTATTATTTATTGAAATGTTTAAAAACTCTTATCTATCATCTTAAAGATTCTTAAAGCGACGATTTTGAAAACTATTGCATATATTTGAATCGCGCATACAAAGGAGGATTGCAACATATTAAGACGTTTGAAGAATTTACACAAGAAGAGATGTTGGTTACGATCTATCTTCTTTTGCTTATTAATCTACCTTGGCCGGAAATGCTTCTTCATTACACTTAAGTGTAACATATTATAATTTATCTATAGTTAGCTTAAAATGCTCTTATCATACAAAAGAATTTGCTTTACGCAAGGAGAATGATTACCCATGTGGGGTTATATGTTAGCTTGAGAATACTATCTACAAAGACGATGTCTATTAAATATTACCATGCGGTACATTGAAGATTTTCCCACCAATTTCGAGCCTATTCTCAGCCGATCCATATCTGAACTTTGAAAATAGGTATAGCGTTATTTTTTAATACTTAGTTGGTGTCCGTTCCAAACGCGACCCAGAAAGTGCCCTAAATAGTTGCTTATTAACAGACTTTTCAGAGGTTTAATTTAGCACTATAGCGCTTGCCTAGGATCTTTCAATTTCAGTTGGTTTATGACATCTAAACTACAGCGTTGTCATGTTTATAAGCCACGCTAGAATTATACCAGTTCGTTGTCACCGAATGTAATTTTGAAAAAATTTCCACGAATTATTGGATCGTCAAAATATGGATGATATTGATCTTTGATAGATTATAAGAAGATATTTTCCTTCAATATGGAGGTTTTGTGTATATCTAGAAGCTAAATCTATCGCTATCATGTATTAAATTGGAATCTAAAGAAACGAAACGGATAAAGAAAAAAAAATCTTCAAAATGATGCCAAACATATTTTTTACTTGCTATGTTCCTGATATGGTGCTGCGCTCCTAGGTGTAGTTTTTAGTTTTTCTCGTTGCCTGTCTAATTTAACGATGGCAAACCCCTGAGCCATGAGTTAACTTATGGCCTCTTAAGGCAATGTTTAAATAAATATTAATGTATCATTATATAATAAATTTGGCGACTTTTTGTTTTCAATGATCTCATTTGTATGGTGGTTTTTGGGTGGTAAATTTATAAAGTAAATATTAGACCAAGCGATTCTTCCTATATTTTTGTACCTTTGACTCCCAGGCTTATATTTTAATAGTCGTGGTAAAGTAAACTTTTCTAAGTATAGCCGCTGAACGATGTTCTGCAATAATATTTCTAGAGTCTACTTAGTAGTGTATTGTATGTATTATTATAGTCACGGATTTTTAGGCTATTTTTGTCCTTTTAAACATTAAGAATTTAAATAAAGGACGGCTAGCAATAAAAGCTTAATACAGGATGTAAAAATGTAAGTTTAATAATCCCATTGCTGTGGGAGAATCAAGCATTTTCTAAAATTTCATTTTTGTGAGCTCCAAGGTGAGAGTAGAAGGGTACGGTTTCTAAGCGTTCAAGCGAGGATTCTGAATATGATTTCTTCTCTAGAGTACCTAAAGTACCTTGACATATCACTTCGAAATACAAACAAAAATAATGTATATTACAAAAAATAAAAGTTGCATGTTGTTCAAACTGCTAGGATTTCCTCCGAGTGATAGTTGCTCGTGAACTGTGGTAATGTGGCAATGTCATCTCTGTGAAAAGCGGAATACCATGCGGTTTGAGTGTTGATCGCCGTTTGAAGAAAATGACTGGTGCCCTGGGAGGTTACTGTCTTCATCGTATGACCATACTTAAATGATTTTGTGAGCTTTAGGTACGAAAGTTCAGCCTGGAAGGCGCCCCGAGGTTAAAACGCCAAACCAAGACTGCCATAGAGAAAAACATCGTTGCTGCCAGGAAAATGCTCAAGTCTGACAGGCAACTGACCTTATGAGATGGAAGAATGTTTAGGTATTTCCTGCACAAGCAATCCATGCACTTTGTATGACCTCTTTCAAACGAAAAAAGTTTGTTTCTTTTGATACTTTCGTGGTGCTGCAAGATATTCTGTAAATTTGGTAAGGAAACATCCCGCTCCGCCATCAGCATTATAACAAATGACTTTATTATGACGTTCCCAGTGAAACGTTTCAATTTTTTTTTGAAAATCTCAACGCGTGAAGAAGAAAATGGTGAGCGCTGTGTTTATCGTTAGGAAAGTTTGAAAAGTTGGTTAGACCACTGCTTTTTGAAAGATGCCAAGGTACTTAAAATGTGAGATGTATTGCAAGACTTTTCTGGTACCTTATATATGCACTATTCCTTCTCTTTACTACAGCAGAAACGTCTTCTTAATTGCGCACCTTACTGAAATAAAAAAAAATACATACTTCAAACTTGACATTTGCTATGCAATTCAGCAGAGCTCGCTCTTTTTTTACATTTTTAACATTTGTATGTTTTGGTTTCGAGTTGGGTTCTAAGAGACATTTGTCTACAGATTTATGGTTGGTGTCTCTGTGCACACATAAATCCCAAATACTGTGCAAAGATCTGATAGGTTCCTTTTAGCTCAGTCATTTTTCTGTTTTGATTATTGCAATAGCATTTTGAAAGCCCGAGACAAACATTTTTTCACTTTTATTAAAGATTATTTGTTTAATTCTTATCGTTAAGATAGTTTTTGTGGATTTTTGTGTTTTAATGGAACTTAAGCTACATACAAGAATTGGACTTGCAAAAATATTTGTGGTACAACCTCTTCTTCTCCCTGCCACGAAAACTTGTGCACGAATTCTTTAATTTGATTGTTGTTTTTAAACTTCTGCTCTTCAGACGTATTCTTAAGTGTCGACCGGTAATAATCGCAAGGACTTAAGTTGAGGATGAAAGAAAGATGGCGTATTACTACATTTATTCCTATCCTACTCAAGTTACGGTGGTGGTACGAAGAAAAGCGTTATCTTGAAGAAGAAGCACTTTTGTACAATAGGTGATTTTTGAGTTTCCCAATAAATCGCAGCAGTATTGAGTATTGAATATGGAGCTTCGACTAATAAACTTGTAAAAATAATTTTGCAAGGAGACTCCTTGCAAGTAGCTTTTTTTAGCTTTGGTAGAAATACAGTCGTCTTTCATTGTCACTACATAGTTGCTCGGGGGATGTAATGATGGATCTGAGTCGTACTATACGTCAGTATTTGGGGCAAAAATTAGTCTCCCTTTTCCCTTTCAAGTGGTGTCAAGTAGCACTTTATTCAACAGTCATGAGGCCGATGACTGAGTTTGTAAACAACTTTCAAAATTCGAGCAGCGTTCTTCTCTGTGTTGCTGGCGTGAGTGTGGCATTTTCGACCTCGCTTTACCTTGAAACGAACTATCGATAGGTTTTCTTATAATACATTGTTCAATTGTTTTAGGCATTAGTTATTCAGCCAGTTAAAGAAATATTTTTGATTTTTTTAGAAAGTGTTCAGCTATTTTTCATTTTCAAATATTGGTGATAGTTCAATGACCTACTTACATAGTTTATATGTATATCAATGGATTTTTAAACTAATAGTGCATTATAGCTTTGCCTCCTTAGCACCACCGGTTGGGTATTGGTAATACAAAATGCCACAAGGCTTTTGGCAAGAAAATTGTTAGCCTTCCACCCTAATAAATTTTTAATGTAAAACTCCGCTACGTCGGCCACGCGCCACAACATGCAGTGTAAACAAATTAGTAAGGCAACCAAACCGCCCAATATTTTAACTAACCTAATCAATGTAGCAAGAATAAAGCTAATGCAGGAGCAGGAATGTTTACAAATAATTAAACTTTTGCAAACAGGCGGTGCCGATGCGCGCATGGGTAAGACTTGTTAAAAAGGACGATGCCGAGCGCGCTACAAGGGTGTGTTTGCTTTTAATTATCTACGCATGTGTTTGCACAAAAGCAGGATTTTTTCAGCGCCCCAAATATTTATGCTCGTGTGCATAAATGCATGGCTCTGTGCACTCGTTATACGTATGTGGTTGGTAGAAGATAGTCGAGATTTGAGCAAGTGCATACGTATGAACAGCATTTTGCAGCGTTTTATGGGTGCTCCCGAGCGTGAAATTTAGAGAGCAGCAGTCGCCGTGTAATGTGCTGTAACCGCTACAACATTTACTATACAAAATGTATCAGTGATGTTTAATTAAAATATTCATTAGAGCAGAGAGTTGTTGGGCTGCACTATTAATAGTTATATATCAAATTAATTTACCTCTGCAAAACTGAAACCGCCAGCAGCAGCGTAACTAATGGCTGTAATTTGGTTAATGATTATCTTGGGCGCTTATTTGGAGCGCCGAGGTTTAAAGAACCCGAATGGTAACCAGACGTAAAGTGCTCGCAATTGTAGTTTATAGTAACCGTTGTCGCCATTAAATTTAATTAATAATTCGTAATTAATCCGCACAGTGGTGGTGAGAGTTATAGTTTGTAACTGAGGCAAAATATATGGAACAATTTATTACACTTCAGCTGGCGTAGTTTCATGCGTAAATTAATTTCAGTTCTATGAAGTACGTTCTTTATCTTTCGATAGTCTCCTCGAAGTTAAAAGTGCTTTTCCAATTGTTTTTCAAGTTTCCGACTTCTTTGCAGAAGTGGGCCCTCAAAATGCTTACTTGCGCTTTATATTACTTCGTAGTTTGACCCAAATTTTTGCCAAGATAGTTTTGAGGATTGGGGGCATATGGTAGTTCGAGGGAGCTAGACGTGTGGATGGGATGGATGCGGAAGAACTTTGTACATTGATTTAGTCAATTATTGTTTAACGAAACGATTCGAATAGGTCAACGCGACCTCTGCCTTCAACGTCAGGAATAGCGAGGCCTAGTATTCGCCTGTAATTATTGTATCGAGATAGTCTATTAGAAGAATTGTTTGTAAGCAAAATCTTTCCCGCCCCCAAAATCACGCTATCGCCCTTCCTCGAAATAATCTTTGTCGATTTATCTATTACCGTTTGAATAGTCGTTTTGTTTTTGATACATATCAGTGCAGAGTCGTCTAATATTTGCATACTTGCAAGAAGTTTTTCATATTTTAGCGGTTTTGTGGAGCTTCACCGTTTATTGCGCATGTACCACTAGAGGTGGGGTGAGACGAATGGTTGGTTTCGGGGTATTCTTTTGGCCTGAAAGTCGATGTGGTTGTGTTTTATTATAATGCAAAGTGGAAAAAGCTGTTGGTTAAAGGTTAAAGTGAAAGTTAAAGCATTAGACATGAGTGGTTACGAATGAGGACTGTTAGGGGGCACCGCTGTTTAGAGATCTATTATTCTTAACGACAGCCCAAATTCCATGTATAGTAGGGCAGAATGCACTTAACATTTTTTCTCCTATCTTCACCCACGTATGCCTCCTTATTAAAAAGAATTTTTGGCAAAATATGGAGGAGATCTGATGAGTTTAAGATCAACTCCGGTCGATGCAAAGATTTTGGGAAAAAAATTAATGATTCCGCGTAGTCTCATCAGCTGCCACGCCTTCAGGTGGGCGCTGCCGTCCCAGAAGGGTCACGCACCCACTACGTTACTGTACTGTCAACGCACAGTGGCCATTTACGGAGGGACACATAAGAGCAAAGCCCATTTTGCTGGCATTTCAAATCCCAATTTGGAGAAATGCAGATACTGATGCCAACCAACTGGGAATAGTAATCGGCCGATCAGACTTTGTCGGCTTATGGAACTGTTGAGGAGGCAGAGGCGTGGTTTTCGAACGACGGGAGGTGGTCGATGTCGTTTGAGCTTGGCGGACCAACGAAATGGACATCATCTTCAGAGAAGAATCCTTCTCTGTTAGTTCTCCCAGGAAATGGACCGAAAGTTGGTAACAGGAAGAGTGGAGAGTTCGTTTCTTTTAATCTCTTCACACAGTGGGCCTTCGTAGGTTGATGTGTCTTTTGTTTCCCCCGCCAGTTTGTGCATCAGTGCTCGAAGTGGAAGCTCGTGGAGATGCATTAGGCAAATCACCGGCTAAAGTGGCTTCTTGAGGCGTTGTTCGAGTCGCCGAATGATACCAGTCCACTTTCCGACATTCATCGCGCAGCCGTCACACCCCATGAGCATCAGGCTCGCCCTGATGTCAATGCCACGATCTTCAAAATATTTTACCAAAACTTTACTTACCAATTAAATAGATACAATGAATTTAAGTAATGTACAATAACAAACACATCTTCTTGTCATCGTCCACCTCGGGAATGGTGAGTGAGGTGCAGAACTCCAGTTCAGTGTCTACCTGAGTCATCGAGAGCACCGTCACATGCTTGTTGGTCACTGGTTTCCGAGTGAAACCACCGTCTTCCCGCCGTTCACATCGCTGGCTAATCGATCGCTTTCAATCGAAATAAATGGCATTGGGTGGGTTGTACCCACTTGTCTTCGTGCTGGGCAGTTGCCAACGACCGCAGAGAGCTGATGCCACTTTGGATGGCGCCTTTGGTGATCTGGTGTTGTACAGCAAACTGGGAGGCCAGCGAGTTGAATCTTTCAGACGCTGTTTTGTGAGACAATTTATTGCTTACACAGGTAACAAGAAATGATTTCAGGACAGTGAGCCGGTGACGTTCCGACTTGGGTGTAGCCAAATCCGCTGATGTCGTTGCCGCTCCCTTCTTCCTCCTCATCGTCGCCGGAGATGATCTCAGATAGATCAATTCGAGGCATAGCTTCATTTCGGTTCAACAGACGTTCCAGCGCCTTGCGTTTTCGATCTTGGTTGCGATTGAACTTGTCACTCTTCGCCTGGAGATTCTGCGATCCAGTCGAATCAACGAAAGGGGATATGCGACGGAGCCGCTTGCCGCGCTGGTCGTCTAGAAACTCGACGTCACTCTTCTCCATTAGTTTGGTGCACACCACACACCTGTAGTCAGTTCCCAATTTAGATTGGCAAAGAGCAATGTCGAAGAGAGGACGATATGCGTCCTGGTGCTTCTGGATCTTCGATTTCCACTCGTCTGTCTTCTTTTTTGCCGCGTATCGATGAAACCAGTGCGTCGCTTGTTTCTCGTAGTGCTCGTATAGTCGATTGACTTTCACTTTGATGGCCTCCAGATTCTGCGCGTAGATGGACTTTTTTAGCCACTGTATCGACCAGTTCGTTGATCGTCTTCGAGTTGGCGCGAGGTTGCTGGAGATAATGGAACTTGTAGAAGCGTAGAATGTCGCCTTTTGAAGGTAGATGAGTGGCTGAAAGCTCTGCAAAATGGCCCAGAATCGGACACAAGGTCCCCTTGCGAGTTGGATAGGTTTTGGGTAGCGTGGGAGTGGCAGAATTGGCTTAATTTACTAAAACACAGCGCCACGCCGATAATGCAACGCGCGCAACAACCGCCCACACTGCAAATGTCCACTGTGCGTTGACAGTACAGTAACGTAGTGGCAGTTGATAAGACTACGCGGAATCACTAATTTTTTCCCAAAATCTTTGGATTTGACTTTAAACTCACCAGATCGCCTCCAGATTTTGCCAGAAATTCTTTTTAATAAGGAGGCATACGTGGGTGAAGATCGAAGAAAAAATGTTAAGTGCATTTTGCCCTAATACACAGTGACTCGTAGTACGACTGACTAGGATTATGTTGCGGAATATTTATAGTTAAAACAATTATGCACAGCTCTTTACTTACTAGGTAGTGATTGCCACAATCTATTGTTATATAAAATAAAGTGAACCTGTTAATTTTGACGCTCGTGACTTTTTCTTGTACAAATTGACTTTTCTTCCTCTTAAAAAACACTTATCGACCGATGAGGGTTTTTGGACTTCCAGATCCAATGTTTGTTTTAGCACATTTGCAATCGTTTATATAACTCTTTATAGGTATGCAAAACAAGTTACTAATCTCAATTCAAAATAATTTAGACGAATAATTAGAAAAGTTGTTTCTGGGTGAGGTGCTGGACAAGAAACGTTTTAATAAACAACTTTGTAATGATCAAAATTAACACATGGGATAAAATAAGCGAAGTTGAGGATGTTTAGGTTTGTTTTTAATTCATTTTGTAATTGATATGCCAGGAGAGTTAAGAAACGAGATATTTAAGATAATTTTAGGGACATAAAAATACTGCAGTCGTGCTTCTGGTTAAACCATTGTTTGATGGAAGAATATCTGTAACAGCACTAATGAGCGAAATACGGTAGACTAGGGTACTAGGAATAATTTGTAATATGAACCAAGCGATGCTTGCACGTTTTGACAAGATTAAACATATTGGAACAAATTCTAATCTGCACTGCAGTCTGCAGAATGATCTCTGAGTGTTAGTTGCGCTTGGATTGGCAAGAACCCATAAGGTCACCTTCATCAGAAATTCTGCTATTGCTCATTTTTATGGAATGACTCCCATACTGGACAATTATTATCTTTATCGTACGACTATACACGTATATGTAGTATCAGGAGTTACAAAGAGAAATTTTTAATCTAAAATGTGTTCTGAAGTCAGGAGGTTTGCCTGTATTGCTGGTGTCAAAGTAATGCTTGAGTCCAGCACGCTTATGACTTATAGTTCGATAGAAGAGTGTTTAGATATGCAGACATACAGGAGTACTTTTAAGCGAGACGTCCTTGCTTCCTTTGGACACCTCGTACCTCAATTGACAAGCAGGTGGCGCGATATAATCAGTATGACAACAATACCGCAATAGGTGACAAAATCTGGCTTTACTTTTATGACGTGCTTACTAAGCAGAGTTTTCCAACGACGAGGATTTTCTAGTGTAGTTGCAGAAGTGTATAGAACGTGGTAAACAGTCATTTAGAAGACTGGAAGCACCAATCAGGGATATCATTGAGATTATTTTTACATTTAGGCTAAACTTTTCATAAGACTTAATATTAAATTGCCAAGCTTAAGCAAATCCGTGGAATTTTGCGAATACACTTACGGTTTACAAAATAATCTCCTATATAACATTTGCTACTGTAAGCTTGTTCTCTTTGTATGATGCGTTAATTTTACGAATTTGGTAATAACTTTATCACAAATTTTATTATATGTAGCGGATTAACCTTAAGCCTCTTTTAAAATTCCATGATCTTTTCCGTTGCATTATTTATTTTTTAAATGTGAGTACATTTTAATTTCCGAACCAGAATCAGTACATCACTGAGTCTATTGAGCGGCATGGCCACTTAAATGAATTAGTTTATGTTAATTCATTTTTGTTGTTTAAAGGTTTTTGCCAGTTTACCACATTTTTGTTTGTATTTGCTTTAAAGCCAAATGGCTTTAACATATCGTGTTACATTTAACAATAAGCAATTTTCGAAGTATTGGAACATTCTATCCTCAAAGGGAATTTCAGCAACCGCTAATCGGCGGCCATCTTCAAAAAGACTAACAATGCGAATATTCTCCTTAGTTACGCTGGTCCTTGGGCGACGCCGATGACCTTTATTTTCAACTGCGTCTAGCCCTCTCAAAAATGGTTTATGCCACTCCACCCGAGTCTTCTATGCCGCAAACCTTCCCAAAACTTCAACTTTACAATGTACCGTACTGGGGAAAGCCATTTCAGGCATACGGAACTATTTATAAAATAAGCCACAGTAAGGAATAATTACTGATAATGTTAACTTTGGAAAATGTCTGCATAATGAGTCTTCTCAACTGTGAAGAAACCTGGGTACCTTACTGCACACTGGAATTTACAGAAGCCAATATAGAGTTCTAAAGGAAGGGAAAATCTGCACCCATCAAAATCAAAACTCAACTTTTAATTAGAAAGGTTCTTGCAGCTGTACTTCTTATTTAAAAAAAAGTTTTTAGCATTGATTCTGTTCAGGAACACTGCAACGGAAACCCGGCATACTACTGTCATATTTTTGGATGAAGCAAAACTTTTTTATGATCATTGTGGCTTCAGTTTTAATAAAAGGTATTTTTTGTAAGCAACACTCTTTTGAAAAAATATTTGAAGCTTGTAGGCCATGAAAGTCGATTTTACATGATCTGGACGTCACAAGTTCTAAAATTTAGCTATATATCACCAACTTGTTCCAAAGTTGCTTTTCGTGAACGTGGAGGTTAAAGTTAAAATTATATCTGCAAATGAACCGGTTGCTAAAGATCTTTTTCTAAAATTTGCAAAAATACAGAAGCTAATGGATAAAATCGATCCCTAAAATCCAAAACAACAAAAGACTTCGAGTGCCGGTTTATTGAATCCAATCAAGAAAGTCTTAGTGATTCATTGAGTGCCTTGTTGTAGAAGTTAACTATTACATGGATTTGTTTTCTTAATTTTAAATAACATGCCTGGTTTCTATATGTTGTTTTACTCGGCTCAATGTTACTTCTTTAATACTATCCATAGGTAGACTATAGTTATCACATTTAAGACTTTTTCTGTGCAGAATTCATTTCAAGATATTTAGAATAAATTGGGTAAGCAGTTATCGATACAAACATTTCTTTATAATTGATTGAGTATACTAAACTGGAGTTATCAAGATTAAGACGATTAATTTACATATTGGAAAACTACCTGGTTAAAATGTGTTTATACCAAATAATTCTAATGGCATATAGGCAGGAGAGAAAGTTTCCACGATATAAATAAATTAATGTTTCACAAATATTCTGAGGGTGATAAGGCAACAGAGGTTGCTTTTGCTGCTCCTGATTTGAGAAAATAGTAGTGTTGTTGTAAAGATATTACAAATTTAATAAGAAAGGAGTTGAAATTGTCCAGTAAATGGAAAACTATTCTTTAGACAAGACTTTTTATGCGGAATAACTGCAGTAATTAAACGTGTTAATATAATGCCAAGCCTGTTTCAATGCCTTAACTCAAAATGTGGCACAATGATTGATAATATTTTTTTGTTAGGAACAAGATTTATTTAAAATAGGTCCGAACATAAATTAGGACAAACTCAATTTAAACACTTGGAAGATTCCTAAACTACCCCCTGAAAAGTTTGGAAACTCTTAACGTTCCGCCCACAACTACGGCAGACACCTTCAGGAAAAATTTTCTAAAACTAAGCTATTGTTCCTTTCTCTTTCGCTTTTATATTCGTCCACGTGTTAGGGATGGTGTGGGAGACCGTTGTTAACGTCATCGGGATAGCTGCTGACGTAAACCGGATCATTGCAGATAAGATCTCAGTAATTGCTGATGTCACTGTTTTTTTTTTCACTACTTGGCAGTCTGTTTTTTTGCTCCTTAAGGGTGGTAAACCAAAAATCAGTTAAACACAAATTTTATCTAAAACTATCACCCGAGATTATACCTACACACTCCCTGCACTTCAGTATACTAGATTTCTTCCTACTTTAGAAAACAGATTTATTGTTGGAGGAGATTGAAATTCTAAACACATGCACTAAGGTTCCAGATTTACAGGGTGGTATCCAAAAGTAGTAGGACTGATTTTTAAAGAAAATTTATTGAACATTTTCATACATCGACTTAATACTCTTCAAAATAGGGCCCTTGGGCATCCACACACTACTGGTAGCGAGCCTTCCAGGTCGCGAAGGCCTTCTGGAAGTCGTTCTCGGGATGCTGTTCAGCGCCCTCGTCGTTGCCGCTTGGACTGCTTCCACGGAGTCGAAACGATGCCTCTTGAGTTGCCTCTTGATCCGGGGGAACAGGAAGAAGTCCGGCCACATCACGGCTGTAGGGGGGGGGGGGTGAAGCAACGTGGAAACGCCGAATTTGGCCAGGAGATCCCCCACTTTCGGCACCATTTTCGCGCGCACTTTTCTCATCGACAAATCCTCTGTGATGATGCGTTGGACTGTCCCGTACGAAAGATTCAGCTCATCACTAATTAATTTAATGCCCAACCGTCGGTCAGAGTTCAAAAGTTGCTTAACTTTCAGCACATTGTCGTCCGTTCGCGAGGTTGACGGACGCCCGGCTCATGGTATCCTTCTTCTAGGCCTGCGTAAGCATATCCTTGGTTTCGGTCGCTGATTTTCCAAGTTTGTAGCAAAACTGGATGGCGTACCGCTGCTCCAAATTTCGCTCCACCTCAACTGACGACGAGGCGTCACAACAGGAGGTCACTAAAATAGTGGTCCACACTCAACTAACGCACGCAGGCGACTGCCGCAGGTCGAAACCTGTTCCCAAGGCTCCCCTCCATAACATCCGGCCTTGCAGACCCCCCTTCATCGCTCCGCGCGCGCGGAAAAAATAGTCCTACTACTTCTGGATACAACCCTGTATAACCACAAAAGATTAGATCACGCATAACAGACAACCATAACTGGGACAGCATCGGAAAATCAATATATTGGCCTATAGAACTTGAGAAATATTTTTATTTATTAAATTTTTACAGTTCGTATAGAGCAACAACAAATTGGATTCTGGTGGAACCAAATACTGATTTCTAAATGGATCTTGTGCCAGAAATATTAAAGGAAGCATTAGGCTTATAAATAAAAAAACAACTCTTGGAGTCGCATCGGAACAAACCAATTGGCTTAGATTTCAGCAAGAAAACTAATCTGTAACTGCGTACAGGGCAACTTAAAGTCGTTCAGTATCTTATTACCCTCATTCAAGGAGCTGCCCGGAAAGCTTCGCGTGCTGTAAACGAACACATCCATCATGTAAACAGCATGCCGGATTATATAAAGGAATCAATCGCCCAAAAACGACGAGCTCAAGCTAAATGAAGAAGAATTCGTAATGCTGCCGGCAACCTGAATTACAAGAGGCTATTTCGGCGACTTCGCGTGACTCCTTTAAATTGTCTCGTACTCATTATTTCAAGCATTTCAACTCTGAAGTCTACACCAGCCCCGGTAGAAACAAAAAATTCAAAAGGCTTAAAATCGCTATACCTCCTATAAGAAAATCCGATGCGTTTGCTCAATACTAACGCGAAAGACGAAGCTACGAAGAATATTTAGACGTTTTAGGTCAGATAAAGAAAACAGACTACAAATCAGCAATTTATTTTTATAACAGGTCAAGTACTAAAGATGATTCTAAGAAAGCCATAGTGTGATCAACAACTAAATAAAACCGCTTGGTAAAACTATTGTGCTTTTCCTTCTCCAAGCTTGGAAAAGCATTTGATAAAATGACTTTTCCTAGACTAATTAGCTTCCTGCCCTGCTTATAAAAAGTCTTTGAGAAACTATTCCTTAAATATCTCTAGGATAATATGGATATCTTATTTGCCATGGCACCAAACTGGAATTCATGATGAAATTCTATAATTCAGTAAGTACATATGATGGTCTATGACAATGAGCTTTAAAGAAAAGAAAAAAAAACATTGTACAGTTGTCTATTTGGAATTTGATAAAGTCTGGCATATTGATAAAAAGACTTCTTTCAAATTATTATTACCTTCTTCTCTTTTACTCAAGTATAACAATAAACTTTCCAGTTATTTTCCTACCAAATTTGGTGTCCCCCAAGATGGCATCCTGCAAACCTTTATTTGATTTATACTACTGACTTACCAAAAATTGGAACCATCATTATCGCTAGTGTTTCTAACGATGCTATCAGTATATTTACACATCCTCCATAGGCTGCTGAAAATCTCCAGAGCCATTTGAATATCTTAAATGATTGGATTACTAACAAGTAGAAAATTGTTTTTTGGTTTCTTTTTGCTGTTCTTATTTTTTCTTCTTTCAGTACTTTTATTCTGCAACCAACACTCCCTTTATCATTAATTTTACCCTGTTTTATGAGCTGTGGAGCACTATGTTTTTCATGCCGAAATTGTGCCTTTGCTCTTTTGTTGAATAGTAGTAATAGTAACTATCTTAAGCACTTCTGAGTTTTGCAATGGATGCATCGAAGGAACCTCCAACGTGCCTCTGCGGATCCATGTTGCAAATTTGTTTCTAATTTTCTTTTGCCAGTTTGTTGGTTGCACACAGCAACATGAAAATGTGTAACGACGTGTTCTTAATTGAGGTTTTTGTGTTTTGATAAAAGCGTCTGAGCTTCCGAGGGCATTGGTTATTAACAACTTCCAGGCACTTGGATTTTCCTTTGGCAATTCTAGGTGCTTCTACTTCTTGTATAGAAACATCTATAATTTTTGTTTTTCTTATATTAATTGCTAGACCACATCGTTTACTAATTTCTACAATTCTGTTCAACATGCGTTACATGCCTTTTTCAAATTTATCTATCACCCATACCTCAAATTGACCTTTCATATTGACGCCTATATCACGTTCTTGCAAAGCTTCTTCAAATACAAACTCGAAGTATAAGTTATATATTAACGGGGGACGAATGCACCCCTGCCTTGCGCCTTTATAGATCTCTGTGTTCGTACAATTAGTTGTCGACTTTGATAAATAATTTTTGGTTCTAATAAAGGCTGTTTTGAATTATTTGCTTTGTCAAAAGCTTTGTTGTAATCTATAAAGTAGATGTAAACTATTATATTGACATCTCCACATTTTTTCAGTAGGACGTAGTCTTAACAAGGTGTCCGAGTTATTTTCAATTCGAAACTGAGGGTTTGACATGTATTCCTTACAGCTACATAACACGTTAAAAGTTTTTTAAGTTTTATCTTTTTTTACAGAGCGTTCATTTACATAAATAAATAATTCTTTTCTTTCGTTAGAAAAATATTATTGTGCAAAATGACGCAGCACCACCAACTCAAGTGACTGCTGTTACGCGACTGAGCAAATTGGCTGCTGAAATTTGTATGAATGTTCATCTATTCGACTTTACTGTTATTTTGTATATTATCGTTGTTATAATCGACAAAGTGAAGATGTTTTATAAAACATAATCTACTAAATAGTTTGCTACGATAAACACGCTATGATAAATCTATTAATTGTTGTTATTGTTATCTTTTACTTCAATTAAAACCAGGCCTTTGTTGCATGCCAATCGATCGCAACATGCTTTACTATAGTAGGGGCGGGCTTCGTTTGATTTATGCTCCAGCGAAGAATATCGTTGCAGTTGTGTATTTGATTGAGCGAATTCCGGCCCTAATGTGCAGCGTAACGAAAGCAGCACTCATCGCTTAATTTCATTAACCATTGTAGTCCGATTTGAGCGCTGTAGAGGTTCGCCTCTGTGCATTTGCCGTTTGCGTAATTGTTGAGAGTCAGTCATAACATAATAATGCAACATCATACAAACCGACTCGCTTAACTCGCACAAGATGAAAGAATTGGCAAATTACGAAGTAAATCTGGATTATCGGATTACATGGCTCAAACTAAGACTATTTAGAGCTTGCAAAGCCGTGACTCGCCAAGTTCTCATTCTAGTTGGAGTAGAAACGCTTTTTAAACATGAGCATGTATAGGGCGACGCAAATTGAATTTTAGGATTTGAATTTCGCAGCGTTTGTGTTCTGTGAAGGTTGGAAGATTGCATTTGTACAATTGGTATCTAAGTAAAGTCATCAGAGTGACGTATATTGTGCAGCAACGAAATGAAAACAGGCGATCAGAAATGCCGTATATTTGTGAACTGGTTCAAACGACCGACAATACCGGTGGGGCCCATAAGAAAACCAGACAGCAATTGGGCACGCTCTCATGAAGGAAAAGCTAAAGTTTTCGCAGAACATCTTGTTAATGTATTTACTCCACTTCCAACAGATGCTCGTGATACTCTATGCCACTAGAACTATTCTCACCAAAAGAAGACCTTCACTTAATAGTAGGAGACATTCTAAAACATATACCCAGGAAAGCGATTGTCCTCTTAACAACAATTTAAAATAGCATTCTACGGCTGTGTTACTTCCGAATACATTGAAAATTTTCCCAAATTATTATGATTTCCAAACCAGGAAAGCCACCAACTAAAGAATTATCTTACAGACCGATAAGCCTCTTAACTACAATGACTAAAATATTTTAAAGGCTACTCCTTAACAGAATTAAACAAAACATCAGTTTAGCTTCATAAAAAAGCACTTCCAGTACAGATTAGCCAATAGAACCAAGGAAAGTTTGGGAGGAAAGGAAATGTGAGCAGCATTTTTTCTAAACGTCTTTTATACAATATGACATCAAGAACAAGCGGAAAAAAATGTACCTAGTCAGTTCTATATTATTCTATAGTCATATATGGTGTGCCAGGCAGAGATTTTCAAGTAGAATATAACAATACTTTGTCTGACTACCACTTAATGCAATCCGGAGTACCGCAGGGCAGCGTATTAGGACCATACTTATCAGTCAGCTGATCTGAACTTCCACAAGAAAGCTACCTAAATGTATTACAGGAATGGCTGAAACTTTGGAAAATTGCAGTTAATACTGATAAATCTACTGAAATTACGTTCACCACAAAGTATAGTCTTTGCCCACAAGTAACAATAAATTATACCCCTACTCCAGTAAAAAAGAAGTGGAATACTTAGGACTTCACCTAAATGAAAAATTAACTTGAAAGTTCTTATCAAATCCAAAAAAACAACAAATAAACTTAAGGGTTAAACAAATGTACTGGTAGAAAAGCCCAACTCGATTTAGAAAGCGAACCTAACCATACTGAAGCCCATATAGACATATTGAGTAGAGCTATGGGGTACAATAAAAAGTTCCCATTAAATTACAAGCCATCAAATGCAGCTACCGCAGTATAGGACACTCCAACCCTTGGAATCAGCCCTTGGAAAATTAAAAAGACAATGGCTCAAACAACTTGACTGAATAAATTCGGATGCGCTATCGATGGATGGGATCTCACGCAAGCCGCTTCACATATAACACTTATTACTCTGTGAATTCAGTAGCTTGTAACTTTGAGGCCAAAATAAAAAGAATTGTAAACTGGGTTCCAGAGCGCACAGCAATTTGGTTCTGATTTTTGTGAAAAAACACTTACATATTTAAAAGTCTTTGTAATTCGTCGAAATTCACACATTTGGGTGGCGAAAATCTACGTGTTGTTCACTAAAAACCAATACATCTACAAACATATATTCTTTGGTGCGCATTGTGAGCTATAGGAGTAATTGGCCTGTGCATTTTTGAGGACGAAGCGGGCAACGCCTTGCCAACGGTGTACACTATCAGGGGATGCTAAACAACTATGCTTTCGATTAAACCAAAGATTTGAACTTGAATGAGGTGCGGTTTCAACAAGGCGAGCCACATGTTTCACATGAAACACTGACTTTACTTAAATTTTGCAATACGTTTTGTGTAAAGCTTACTCCTGGGGCCTTATGAAAGAGCCCCTTTGAAAACTGACCCAAACTTGCAATGCAATAATCGATTTAGACATTTTTTAGATTGCAGAATTTAATTTTTACAATGTTTCTATGAGGAAAACCTCTGTGGCTTTACCAAGCGGATCAAATTTAGCACAAGTTTTACATCAGTTATACATCAAGTTATATTTAATTAGAATATCACTTAAGTGAAGTACAATTTCTTATTCCGTTTCTTCATCTTTTATAACTAGTACACCCTTCATTTCCTTGTCTAAATCTGCGTAATTAGTTTAATGAGGATGATTATGTACATTTCTGATAATTAACATCGCTAGATAATGTAAGGCGATGAAATAATTTTTCTTTTGATTTATTTTTGTTCTATTTTCTGATAAAGCATCTGAGCTCCTTATTCTTTACCTTCTCCACCTCTTCAGTTAGTTCTCCAATGGTAGCACGCGTATCCCACTCGCAAACTACATGTGCTTACTCGTCGGCATTTGACTCCCATGTGATCGGGACTGTAGCTTTTCCTCATTCACGCATGCGCATTGCAGTTTGATCTTATCCCTCTTATTGTTTTCATAATATTATTGGTTCGATATTAGTGTTCGTCAAGTTTCCGAATTTAATTGTCAACTCGCGTATAAAGCAACGGAATCTTTGAAACTTACTTCGTGGAATGATAAAGGATAGTATGCAGCTTACAAAATAATACAATATTTTCTGTGGAGAGGATAGCGGGTATTGGGAAAAAAAGAAAAAGGAAAATTTTGAAAATCTCAAAAGAGAGTGCTGCAATAATTAAATTAAAAATTAAAGGTGAAAGTCTTAGTTAAAATAATTCACGACTCAAAAACATAAGTATTATATGAACTATTTAAGATACACTTATTTTAAGGAGTCAATAATCACAAGCGCAAAAAGAAAAAACTGGGGGAAAAAGTAAATTAAATGTGACATACACTAAAATAAACTTTCAGGGAAAACTCAACATATAAATTAGCAGCAATTTTAGTAATTATTTTCACAATTACGAAATTACATTTTGTTATATATTTAATCGTGCGGGTCTTTTACAATGATGGGAATGAGATAAAATATTTTTTGTGGATGAATAGCATTGTAAGTCAAGCTGTTGTGTTTTAATTGGTACTTAACAATTTGCTGAAAACATCAAATGCACAGAAGCAAACCGCTGCTAGGGTCCTATTGGACTACAATAGCTGATGAAATTAAGCGATGAGTGGCGCTTTCATTACGCTGCACATCAGAGTCGGAATTCACTCAATTAAATACACAACTGCAACAATATAATTTGTTGGGGCACGAACCAAACGAAGCATGCCGCGTTTTAACAGAGAAATAGAGCACTTTGTGATCGAGTCGCATTTAAAAGAGGCAGGACTTTAATTAGCCCAAATTGTAACGTAGTAATAATAAAAGTCGGTTTACCATACGTTTCTGCAAATGTTCTGCACATTTCGCTATTTTAGCAATATTTTCTTTGAATTCAAAGTAGTTGAACAATATTTGTTGTTGCAGTTGTTAACAAATTTATTGAGTAGCATAAGTCGAAGAGTTTTTCAATAGGCTCGTTTAACGGTAACAGTGTGCCTTAACGCTTAACAAAACCACTGTGGAATTCTATAAGTAAACATTAAAAATTAAAATCATTAGCATGGCCACCGATTAGATACGTTCTGATATTGAGGAATGTACAAAGTTACGGCCAAAGCGACAAAAAGCCAAAGAACATTTGACAGCAATTGTAGAGAAACTGAAATTGTAATGAATTCTGAGATTTGTTGTGTGATTGTCAATAAGTTCATTTTGAACCATCAAAGATAGTAAAATAATTCGAACGAAAACGATGATGACTTCACACTGGATGATTCAAGATCGTGTAGATAACCAGGTTTACTATCTTATTCAAAATGGGGAAGTAGCAACGTATGGATTGATCTTGTAGACCAGATTTAGTTTAATATGGTGAAATTAACGAAATGTTTAGAAATACGGTAAACATAAAGATGACAGGGAAGCAAACGAACTTAGTTTATGGTTACATCATTTACTAACAAAGTTATTTTTGCATTAGGTTGGCAGCTAATTAATTAGCGCGTTAATATTAATTATTTAGTGTAGCTCCTGGAACCTCCCTTCGCGACGCGCTGAGAACTTTCTAGGCGCTGTTTGGCCGCCACGTTTTACCGCAGCCCTTACAGGAAGGTCTGCCTTCTGGTGTCATAATTTACTCGTTCTGTTCTAGAACTGTGGTGATCCATTCTGCTTGTTGAGGAAACGCCATGTGCTTTGGAGTTAGTAGAAGCAAATTATTATTTTGAGCCTTATATATTGGGGTCCAGAGCACTTCTAGCATATTTTTCATCCTTCGCCAGTTCAGCAGGTCGAAACCACATCAAAATTTGATATCTTGTTGAATCATATGTTGTTTTAGACAAGATAGGGTCCATCGCGTGTTAAGAGGAGAAAGTTTCTTGGCTATCGAGTGACATATGGAACTTTCCTGGTCTGGTAATAGTAACTTTACCTGCTGTCGCCGTAACTAGTTTAAACGACCAAAACGTGGAGTATTTGTTTGTCCTAACTATAGAGTGGAATATGAATGTATTGGAGAGGACAACGTACTAGACCTTGCGGTATCTTGGTTCTCATTGCAAAGTGTCTCTAGCATAAATGTTCATAAGATCTTCAAAGCTCAAATGATTTCTTAGCTTTTCGGACCCTATGACAACCAACTCTCGCTGCGTTCGTGTGGAGACTCACTGTTGACTTCTGCGTAAGGTATGAGACGGCTTATTTTTTGATGATTTTCGAGTGCAATGTATGGGGACATTTATATTCGCGAAAGGTTACGGCGGTTATGAGAATTATGGAGTCAAACCAAATCTCCCAGCTAAAATTTTTCTTTCTTGGTTACGTTGTTATACCGGTGTTAGATCATCAACAATTTGGATAATTCTACTTATGAGATTGTGTATTGGGTCTAGTTTTTACCTAGTTTCCTCATGCAATCATCTTCAACAATGATCTCCTTCTGAATTGTAGATCACATGGTAGCTGGAGCTTTCCTTAGAGCTCTGATTAGCTCAGGGGTCTCATACACGATACATCAGTAAGTCATCAAGAATTGATGAATGTATTAATGCTTACTTTCCATCATATCGTCTATCTAGGGATGTTATTTTCTTTTTGTTGATTTCTAACATACTTCTTTAAAAAGGGCTGACCCAAATTATATCCTAATTAAAATGGATTTTAAAGATATCCTAAAGCGATTGAAAATATATTGTAAATACTTTTCCCCTCCATTTAGAGAAAGTTATTTGCCGTTGGGAGTCTCTTGGAACAGACCGGGAATGCCAACTGCTGTTCTCTCCTTTGAGTTGCTTACATTTGTTCTTTTCAAGAACACTTAAATCGAACTTCTAGCACCATTCCCACTCCTTTACAGTCTATCCAACAAAATCGCTTTGAAACTTTTTGCAATGCATTTTTAATCCCCGACATTTAGTTTCCCGACATTAATAATTGTGAAATAGTGCCATCCATATTATCCAAGGTTCTTCTTAATTTTGAAGGATCTCATTGGAGCTAAATAAGCATTTAGCACTGATTTCAGCGCACTGATTTCTTCCCACAGTGGCTTTGTTCCTTGTTGGTTCAAATTTTTGGTTGTTTCTCTTAGGACGTAGCTGCTGCGACTACCACCATTTGAAAATCGACAATTTTGACCAAGAACAGTAGTTTCAGTAAGTTTCTGAACATGGTCTTCTCGACAATGCATTTGTGTTTGGTTTCAGTTCAGTTATATAAATATTAGATTGTATAAAACACTTGGTAATAGAGTAAAAAATGTAGCAAGGAACTTAGATTTATACAACCAGGCTGACAGATAGACAAAAAGTAGCTATCCATACCATAATTTTCATTAAAGAGGTTGGTAACTAAGTTGCAAACGCGACTTAGCACTTCGACTCCATAGTGAAGCACAAAAGCTTCCCGTAAATCTCTTAGAGATGTTCTGCTGCTTTTATAAAAATAAATTCTTTACGAGGTTCTCCTGTCTGTGTTGATCCATAGATAGTTACTTCAAAGAAGTTCTGTTTTTTGTAATATAGTACTGCATAGTCGAAGATCATGTATGAGGGCGTTTCCCCCTTTTTATTACATAACCTAGAGAGTGCATCAGCTCTGTATATACCCATTCTGTGTAGATGTTTTCTGAGATGGCAATGATCTGTTACAAGTCCTACTATTTGTCTTATTTGTATACGACCTAAGTGAATGATGTCTGAGGCTACCATCCTAGAAGGTTTTCTAATTAATTCCTTCCCAGCACCTCATCAAGAAGCATATTTTTTCGTCCACGCCGCTATTGCTGTTAGAATGCTGATTTTTAGTATACCAAATTCCGGCTATAGCCCTATAAAGGGGTTAGATATTTTACTTCTAGTGTAGCCTGGAAACCTGTTCTCAGATAAAGTTGCCAGGTGCGATTTGCTCAGTTTGGAGCTTATACGAGATGATTCTGGTGCTTTTAAGGCGTTTGGCTATCTGTTAGAACATTGGTATAATTGCATCTCATATTTTCTTGTGTGCATTGCATCTTTGCAGAGATTTCAGCTTGTTAGTACCCCATGATAAATTTATGTTTACTTTTGGTTTTACACCTTACCGTTTGGTTTATCAGATTAGCCCGCACGTTGCATAAGACGGAGTTCCTCGTACCTAGTCGCTGCGATCATACCTCACAGTAAACGCCAAAAGAATAGCAGCGATGCTTGGTATGGGATTACCCTTAACCATCTTCTTTATACATTTGTGACCATATCGTGCATATGCTAGTTTCAGGTAGATTTTATTGTACGGGCACCAATCCCGGCTTCACTTTTTAGATATATAACCAAGGAGATTAGAATTAGAAGAGCTTTCTTAGATGCTGTACCAGTATATCTCTTGACCACAGATGCGCAAACATGGTAGCCTTTTTATCCTAATTAACTTTGTGACAGCTGTCCTCTGTCTAATTTTGGCCATTATACTAAGGTACAGTATGCTGTCAGGGGTCTGACAACCGTGGCATAGTACCACAGAACTATTTTTGGTTTTAATCCCCTTGTTTTCCTGCCCACTATAAGGGCCGTTATTGCTTTGTTTTTAATGTTGCCCATAGGCGTGTTCCAGTTTAGTTTTGCATTTAGAGTTAGACGCTTAACTTCCTGTATTACAGAAATATAAAATCGCCTTAACTGTCTTCTTCCGGTGAAGAGTATTAGTGATGCCTTTCTAGGGTTTCCCTTAGAGTTTTCTCTTTTGCACCAACTTTCAGTGCTCTTTGCATTAGATACGCAACGATTTGCGGATCTCTGGCATTGATTAGGACAACTGTATCTACTGTATAACCTTGGGCATAGTGCCCTTTATCACTGAGTTTTACTAAGTTTCCAAGTTCCACATAAGGAGGAGGAAACTTCTTTTTGTGGATACCCTTGAGAGATTCTACTCCCAAATGGCTTTGTATCTGACGGTCTTTTAACATAGTATTTACCCAACTGTGTAAGTTGTTATCAACACGTCTTAGAAAAGGTATTGCAAAAGCTTTTTTTATGCGAGGTGAAGTAATCAAAACGATTTCCTTGCTTATAAGGTTATGATAGCTAAGTAACAAGTTGAAGCTTTTGTTCAGTAATAATTTTCAACGGCATCGAACTCTACTAGAACCATTTTGATTTACTTTACAAAAAATGCATTATAATTTATCTGAAGTTTGTGTTCCGTCTCATTGTTCAGACAAGCTATTATTTGAAAGTGAGTTTCAGTTCCGATACTGTTATGTAAACGTATTTTTGTTTTTGATCCTTCTGTTTCTGATTTATGCCGATATCTTATTTATGTGTCATTTATTTTCTATTTATCTTGTCCTGATTAATCGTAAACAATCTTTGTTCCTTAGATAAAAAGGGAGAAAGAATAATCGAATATATTTTATCTTCGAAGTTTCAAAAGACCTTTAAATTTCCTTTTTGTTTTTATGTCTGGAATTGCTCGCTAATTTATGTCGACTTTAGCGAACTTGTCGTTTATCGTCTCTACAAATTAATTAAGTTTTTAGTATTTTGTACATTAAAGTTGCTATTCTCTTGTACGGGAATTACAAATTTTATTGAACCGTAACTAGTCGTGTATGGGATTTAAGATAAGCAGGGTAGATACCTTTCGTAACTGAAGTTTTGCACGCTGAGATCTGAGCAAATATGGAACAAAGTTAAATTTGGTCTGAATCAACCGAGGGATGTGGGCAAGTTAGAATCCAAGCGGGAACAAATTCGATCAAAGCGCCAACATTCAAGTCTTACTAATTTGGGATCAAAAAACTGAACTATAGTCCATCCAATAATGTGCTGTAGATTTTTCTGTCTCACTCAGCTCGAAGGGTTTGGTCCTCTTTGGTCTACGGACGATATGTTGTCTATCCACCAGCTGAAGTGCTTCTATGTTTTCGTGAAGGTATAGCCTGGATTAATGTTTCCCGGCAAACTTCTTAATCTCTTCAATAACTGTAGGTATGTTTAGATTTCGAAGCAACTCAGCGTTGCATACATATCAGGGTCTTATTATGTACTGACAGCTTGGATTTTCTCCCAAGAAGCCAATAAAGTTGTCCATATTTTATTCTTAATTCGCTTATTTTTTTTCCACATCCTTTCTACCTAAGTTTGGCATCTAATGCCATACCTAGGTACTTGGCATTGTTATTGTATGGAACAATAGTACCATTTATCTCCAAGGCTAGTGCATTTTTTAGTCTTCCATTTGTAAAGATGTGAGTAGATTTGTGCTCGTTAAGTTTTATTTTCCATCGTTTGGTCCAGTCTACTACTGGATACAATGGATACGTCTTGATCTGTGTCAATTGCAAGAAGTGCGGTATCATCTGCGAACGTAGCTGTCGTGGTTCTTTCCAAATCTGGTACATCGCTAGTATAAAACAGATAAAGGATAAACCCCAAAACGCTACCTTTAAATACTCCCGCTTTTATCTCTTTTAGTTCCGAATATTCGTCTTCTTGTTTGATCTTGAAGAGCCTGTCTGAGATGTAGGATGTTAATATTCTAATGTATCGCTCTGGGAACATTTTGTTAAGTATATGTCTCAATCTTTCATGCCAAATTTTATTGAAGGCTTGAGCTACATCTAGGAATACCACTGAATAGATTTGCTTCTCCCAGGTCGCATTCTATTACAACCGTAATTCGGTGTACGTAGTCTGTGACTGAGTGTCTATAAGTGCTTTAAGTCTCTTGAGAAGTAGTTTTCGAATAATTAAGACTTAACATCGATAGGCAGCATAGTTACTTTTGCAACCCTCAATGTTGGAGCCGTAGGGGTACGTTGAAGAGTTAAGTGAGCATGACCATGCCTTTTCTAGCCAGCTACTTCATGCTGTCCTGGCGCTTTCTTTGGATTTAAGTTTATTTTTATTTTCTTAGCTACGCCCTACTTCTGATCTTGGGATAGCAAAATCAAGGTATGATTCGCTTGTGTTTCGTTAGGAATGAAGGTGGCTGCCAAATGTTCAGCAAACAAGCCAGCTTTTTGTTTGTTGTTTTTGGCGCATGGGCTATTTTCTTTCTTAATTGGTGGAACTGACGATATGGACCTCTTGATTTTCTTGGTTGTTCTGCAGAGTAAATAGTCAGTTCCTTCACGTGCCGTTAGATTTTCCAGATAATAGTTGAGGGTTTCTTCTTTTCGTTTCTGTATTTTTCTTTTGAGCTGTTGTGCTTTATTATGTAGAATGGTCTTGTTTGAAGGATCTCACGACTGTTGCTATCCTCTTCTTTTTTCCTTGACTATTTGTCTGATTTCTATTGGATAATTTATACAAAGCTACACATAATTTTCCTCCTGTTGTTATACCATTGCACCATTGCCGTCTGTATGAGCTTGATAGATTCTAGGCCAAAGTTTTTTCTTGAGCTTAATGAAGTTAGGTAAAACTTTCTGTGATATGTAGAAGTCCAACATACCTGGGATTTTATTACTGTCGGTTGGACAGTACGTTGGCTTACTTATGGTATGAAAATTAGTTCCTGTTGCTTAGATAGCTTTTCTGAGCTCATTACCTTTTGTGGTGGGTAATCGTGACCTCAAGTCAATATATTTGGCGTTTAAGTCACTACCTACGATGAATCTTTCGCTTGGATGTCGAAGAAGAGTTTTATAGTCTTGTTGTTTAAAGTTATAACTAGGTGGGCAATAGACTGCTCCGATTAAGAGCTTCTGTTTAGTGGATTTTATTCCTATTACGGTACCCGTTGTAGATAGCATCCTTCAAAGTGGCTAATGGATTCCTTAAAGACCTTTTACTTGGTTAAGCAAATAGATCTATGATAAGTTTTGTAGCCTCTTATCTTTAAATAGGATTGGGTTATCATGTGTTTCTAAGATGAGACATGTATCCATGTTCTGGAGATTGATGAAAATTTTCAGAGTGTTTTTTGTTTGGCATTCCACATGGCTATTCGTAAGCCCTTTTGGTCCATAATTTTATTTTTGTTTAGGGATGGCGCCAGTGTGTCTGGCTTTCAGCTTATCAAGTCGGTTGTTCACTTGATTTATGGATTTCATCACGTCCCGCAGCATTTGTATTATGGGTGGTTCGGCTTTAAATGTAGAGAGAGTGGGTTCTTCTCTCTGATTTTGTGCTATTTGTGCATACGAAACACCAGTGTTAGTCTTGTTAGGGACCAATGTTCTTGGTTGAGGTGTTGCTGTAATCTTTGTCTTTGTAGCGTTGAACCTTCTTCTTTGTAGTTTTTTAGCCGCAACGCATCTGCTGTAGCTGGTAGAATGGGCCTCAGAGCCGTTCATGGACTTTGCAAGTGTATCTTTTGTCTTAGTGCATACCGCTGACAAATGATTACGTGCACATTTGACACAAGTGCGGTTGCATTACGGAGTTTGTTGCTTCTCAGCGCCTCAATTTTTACTTTCATGTGATTCAGGTATTGTTTGTGAATATTTTATTTATATCCTCAGTGTTTTCGAACTCTAGCATTTGTAGCGGCAGTCGAATACATTTTCGCTCGTTGTTCTCTGTTATTTTCTTGAGCTTCTGAACCACCTTTAACGGGTTAAATCCTTTTTCTTTAAGCTCACATGAGGGGTATAAGTTTCTTACCATTATTCGTACAGATCTTGTGGCTTTGTTGTCATATGTATGCCGTTCTAGATCGGTTTTATTTAGTAATGATGTTAACTTCCAATATTCCGGTTCAGTGCTAACATTCACTTTGATCTATTTGTTGTTCAATATACTGATGCTTGCAGTTTAGATTTGACATTGCTTATTATGGTTGAAGGTGCCTTTCCTATCTTTGTAGTTTTTGATTTTGGTAGTTTTATTTCTGGACTATCTTTTGGTTTTCTGACGAATTTATTAGACTACACGTCTTTTTTTCTGATTTGGCCTGCAGTATTACAAGTTACTCTCTGAGTATCTTATTTCATTTAAGTCCTCGTTTAATTGTGCTAGTAAATTCAGGATAATCTCCGTTTCACCCGTATTCGGGAAAATATTCACAATATTCCCGTTACTACGACTGGGTGTCGTTTCTGCAGTTTAGCTCACCTGATTGTTGTATGTCACTTATTAGGTTACATGTTGTAATCACTTTGAGAACGCTCCGAGCACGTCCTTACTCGGTAACTTTCAAATGCATACTTGAAAGATAATTAACATGTAGATAACTCAAATGTAAACACGACTTTTTGTTGTGTTAATGATATGGCAACGCTGAGGTTTATTAGAGCTATTCTCTTTCAATGTCTGTGTATTCTTAGTATCGCTCCATCAGTGTGGGTGTAGCCACAACTTGTAGACAGCCAACTGTAGCTTGTTGTTGGAAGAGAATTTTAAACTATCCATTGTTTTGATTGAGTTAAACAGAGTGTAGTCGATCGGCACCAGATCCAAAATTATTTGAAAAGCCGAGAACCTGTAAGGTGGCAACGGTATATCTATTGACATATCATGTTGAAAAAGCGCACTGCATTTCTATACCCCATGACGGCGTTGCTGAATACGTTGGCGGAGTCGCCTTAGCTATGCACATTACCGTTTATTGATAATTTTCCCACGACAGAGACAAACTTAGTCAGTTTTGGGACGAGAACTTCCATGGTGCTTCCAGTATACTGCTATTCTAATAACTGGCGTTTTCACACACTGACTATCTGGGATAGTCGGTCTTTCCCTCCAAAGTTCGTCTACTTCTACTCGCAGTACTGTTATAATGGATCTTCATATACCCAATCAAAGTCTGCGGAACAACCGATTCGAGGCGAATGTCAGTAAAATATAGAAGTGTTGGCATCAATGAGAAAAATCTAGATATGAGCTTATTTAATATATGCTGGCTCCGAAATTGTGCTTGTGTAATATACTAAATAGGTTTTATCATTCCTTGGTTTTCAACTTTTATTTTCTTTTAAATTATTAAACAAACATCAATTTGAGTACCGCGCTTTGTTCTGCTCGGTAATGCCGGAAGTGCTTTTTGTATTTGTAAATAAAATCTAATGATGTGTTGTGTGAGTAAGCTGTCTAGCAAACTTAGATTGATGAAGGGCGGGAGTGGTAAATTTACATGTTTTGCTTTTTGCTTGTCAGTTTCCATCAAGACAACGCTTTTTTACGCCGTGCGCCCGCAAAGCGCGCTTAGCAGAAGCTCATTTTGGGGAAATACTTTTATTATGACTAAAACGTATGGTACGTCCTTGCGAAAAGTGATAAATTATGGAGTTTGTGAGCCGCTGCTTCCCACTATAAATTTTGCGCGGGCAATCTTTTTAAATAATCGGCACTGCTAGGAAAGGCCTAGCAGAATATGAGACGGTACAAATATCTGGGTAAATAAGAATTTGATTTTTATTGGTTGTGAGGTATTTTACGCCAATCTACTTTTCGACAAAATTAGAATGATTACAGTAAGACTGAGAACAACGGCATAGGAACTAGCCTTTCTTCTGATATATGAGTTATTGCAGGAAATAAAAGCTATGCTCCTTTGTGAGTACGTGCACGTGAGCATTTTTTTGTATTATTTTTCTAGAGATTTAAATTGTGAGGGATTTAGAGCGACCGTTGGAGCCTTAGCGCTTGTTGCATCACTGATCAATTCACTTATTCAGTGAAAAGCTTCGCCATCTTAATCAAGTGAAGTAGCTTTTTCATCACATCTCCTGTACTTAGAGCTTACTGAAAACTGACTGCTATAAAAGTGGATGTTCTTATCAGGCACTAGTTTCGTAGTTAAAATTATGTATGAGTCTACAAATTTTTCTCCTTTAAACACAGGCATTGCAAATATACGTCTATGCAGGTTATAGTAGCTTGATCGCTAGCCTAATCATAGAATATCTCTTTTCATTTAGCTGACTGAGAACTGCAATTTATTAAAGGAATATAATTGTTAGACACTATAACTTCTGTAATGCTCAGTTCATTATAATCTATGGCGGCTGCAAATTTATTTGCCCCGGAATTCGTCTTAGTGCGGAAACTCAAGTCAAAGCAGGCGACTCAAAATCGCTGATGGCTGCAGGTTCTCTTAATTTACCCAACCCTCGCGCACCCTTTACAAATTCGTGTCTACACATAGTTTGGCGCACCGTTCCGTGAGTACCGCAAGAAGCGCCCCGAAAATCCTTCTGCCGCGTTCGTGGCCATCTTCACACTCTCGCGATGAGACTCTCCGCTCTGAACCAGGTCTTCTCCTTCGGATTCCAGATTAGCATGGCATGCAGAGCATTGTCCACTGCCCCATACGCGCATTTGTTCTAGTCGTCTATCAGTTCCCAGATTATTGCGAGGTAGGTCTGGAAATTGCCGTGTCTAGTGATAAGCAGAACGATGAGCTGATTAAGGCACTTCTTATCTTGTCGCGCCGTGTCCACTGTCGTCCCATCTCTGCTCCTATCTTGCTCTCTTTTCAGTTCGTAACCGGTTCTTTGCAAGCCCTATTAAAACCTTCTCGAACCGGCTCTTGTCTAATGAAATAAGATTTTAAATTCGACTTGTAAATATGTCAGCGCCCTCGTGTTTCTAAGACCCAGTATTATAGCGCATTTTTGCGTCTGTCGATATAATCGAAGCGTTGTTGGATGGCTATCAGCTTGCACCGGAAAATCGAGATGTAGTCAGCGAGCTTGGCTTGCCTTTGATAAATCTCTTCTTCTCCTCGCATGACCGCGAACACGGCTTCTGTTCTTTTGTAACAACAAAGTTGTCGCGTCTCTCTGAATGGGCGCGACAGCTCGGCCGGGTGCCCTATTTTCTCCAAGGACCTTTTTTGCTCGACATCGCCTAATCTTAGTCCCAACTCGAATATTATATGTACTTTAAGCAACTTTTTACTATCTCTAATTTTGCAGCTCTTCGTCTATATTTCAGTTGCGTACATCACCAGTTGTACTTCTTTCTTGAATAATTGCTGCGTCGCTTTAGCTGAAAAACCCCACGGGAATCGCGTATGCGATTCTTCCATGATAACCGATCGTTGATCCTTATCCCAAGGTAACAGATGTAATCTTTGAACTGATCAATGCTGTTGAGTGAGAAAGTCAGCCAGTACTAACAAAAACAGAATGTGAAATAATTAACAAACGGACAACACTGGACGACTTATTCAAAAAAGCTAAATAATATGGTAGGAGGTAAAAGAAAACTTGTTTTAGCACTGTACATTAAGAATCTAAAAATCAAAATAGAAGAAAATAGGAATGACATATGTAATGTAGAAGAGGAGTTTAACCAGCAATGGCCAATAATAATACAACAATAATAATAATAATAAGGCTCTAACACCCCGCGTGGGAGCACGGCCTGCAAACTGAGAGGTTAAAGTTCTCGTATGTCCGCTACTGTGCCCAGTTGTCGCGCACCATCTCTGATGCGGGGCGATGTAGCAAGCACCGCGCCTTAGACGACCACCATTATTACCCGTTGCTCGAGTGAACGCAGCTACTCAATTATTTTTAGTGATTGAGTAGTTCGCCCGCCAAGCATCGGAGAACTCCGGGAAATAAAGCCGGGTCCGTCAGCACCGCAGCCCGCTCTACAACCACGGCACCACGCTGGCGTACAATAATAATATAAAAACTAGAAATTAACAAATCAAAAATTTGATTCAAGGGAATATTAAGAACGGAAGAGATATCATCCCAATAGAAAGGCCAGTAAGAATTTAGATGAAAATCAGACCACTGAACTTTAGAAGACTTTAGAAGAGGACTTGACAATCTACCACCTACAGACACTAAACCCACTTATAGAAAAGAACAAAGAATATAATAAAAAATTAGATACAGTATTTATCGACTGCAGTAAAGCAACAAAAAAATTCCAAGAAATATAAGAATTGAATAAGAGAGTTATGTCAGAATGGCACTCCAAAAATTAAATTTGAAAGAAAGGGAAATAAGGGAATCACTTATTTCCATTTTTTCCATAGCTACGCTAGAACAAGTTTTCACAAATCCTAACTGGAAAAATATTGGAATAGAAATAGCAAACAAAGGATTTGCAGATGACAATGTTCTTTTTACTGAAAGTAGAAAAGTAGAAAAACTTCGTGGTAAACTAAGAAAAGCAAAACTTGAAAGAGCTACGTTAAACACACGGCTAAAAGATAAAGTAAAATTAGAAGAAGAACTAGAGCGGAAGATTTAATGTTGAAGTGTGGGGTAATGAAATGGAACTATTTAGTGGGAGTAGATATATGAAAACTACTACAAAACAGATAGTGTAAGAAGGAGGACCAAGAAGAGGGAGGCCAATCACAAGATTTCAGGAAATGGAAGTGGAATAGAATTGATGCCCAACTATAGAATTATTATGCTTCCTTGTGGGACCCCTAGATATGCTTTTGATAGAGGATAGAAAAGTATTTGTTTTGACTGGAAACGTCCGATTTTCTAAGGATGAAGATAATGTAGAGTTGACATCGCTGGGAACTTGGAGGAGTAAAATTATATATTTTATGTATATCTTGCTTTTAACTCCCCTTAATGGTTTCAGTTTTACGTTGCAACTAAAAACAGGATTGGCCTTCTGATTATTCTATAGCTGGCAGAGTTATTTTTTCAAGATCTGAAGAACATTAGAAAAATTTCATGCTTCCATAAATTGGAAAAGTGTCCAATTCTTAGAGAGGCTGGTGGTTTAAAGTTTGTCTTTAGAGAGGTAAACATTTTCTCCAGGGGATCTGTGAAGATCTTACGTCTTTCTTCATCTATGCTCACAATGAGTTTGAAGGTCTGGATGTTTTCAATAAGTCTGGATCTCCTGGCTTTAGGTGATTAATGTGGCTTTGATATGAGTCAGTTTTTAGTTGTGGAATTTCTGGTTCGTTGCCATTCTGTCCTCGGGCTATTTTTCACTTAAGTAGTGTCGTGTACCTTTGTATGATGAATCGTCAGAGACGATTTTGTTGTGTGTAAAATAGTTTCACCAATGTGGAATGGAGTCTGGTGATCTCTTGAATACTTGAGCACCAAGCGTTGCAAGAAAAAGGTTGCGGTTGACTGGCTCGTTGATTGGCCTGTTGTTATTATAAACGAGGTGATTACAGATAAGTAATCTAGTTCAGTAAGCACTTGTTAAAATACTTGTCTGTTGAAGTGTTCAGTATATCACGTTCTTGGCCTTTTCCATACGGGCAGTAAGAGGCTCGTCTGGGGTTTCTATTCGGGAAGTATTCGTAGATGTTAGACTGTAAACCTTACTTTCAGCGAGGTTCGTCATTCTAAATTCGATTAATGTTGTGTTTTGTGAGTTTATACCTCCAACAGTAGAGGTGAGTGCGTTTGTGTTAAATATTAAGATGAGTTGCTCTAGAAATTGCTTGTTGGGTTGCCTATAAACGGGATTACGTTTGCATCCAGGGTCTGCGTAACGGTTTTGGCGCCCTAGACTGATAACTTTTCACTCGCCTTTCCGCAAATTTTTGTATGTTTTGGAACGTTACCCAGACCAAAAGAAAGTCTGTAGAAACTTACCCTCAATAAATGAAAGTGCAAGGCCTGTCAATTGTACCTGTTTTAACGTTGATCTCAAAAGGTTTTTCGTTATTTTAAGAACTGAGAACGATCATTCTCCACTTAAAGAAATTCTTAGAACGATGACAATATAAGGAAAAGTAGACTCTGCGTCCAAACACAGTAAAAATGCTAAGAGTCTTTGTGATTCTATATTTTTGGTTTAAGATTCTTATCTTTTTAGCCAGTACTTTTATAAATTCTTAAAAATTCTGCTGAATGCACACATTTCCCAGGGACTGTTTTTGAGTGATTTTCCATAGAAATCCGAAATACTTACGTATTTCTGTATTGATTGTTCTTTTTCACACTAAGTTGAACTTTAGAAAATCGAATGTAGCATAATGTGTTTCTATAACGAAAAACTGTTGTTCAGAAAACTCGTAATTTTCATCTTTGCTTTCACCGAAAGGAACTTTGGAATTTTTTGAAATTTTGAAATATTTTACACATCAATTTTGCTTTGTTTTTTACTCTTGACAACTCATCAAAGAGTATTTATAAATGTTTTTAAAATACTGTGGAGAGTAATGATCTTTTTTGTGTCTGTACTTTCATCTTGAAGCTTTACAGGGACGTTGTTCCAGAAATATACCATTGAAGTGACATGTGCCAAAACATCAAGCAACTCTTGCTGCGATTTGTGTATGCTTGACTGGCATCTACACGGACATTCCTTCGGATTGTTGACAAATTTTTTAAAGATAAGAATTTTTTTTGAAGCGACACTGCAAGATGTCCCATCTTTTTGATAAAGAATTAGAAAAGTTGCAGATTTGTTGTTTTAAAAAGGAAAAAATTCAACAGGGCACTTGCTGCTCTCCGCAACTACAAAGTCAACTAGCTGTAAAGAGTGAGTAGCTCAAGGGATGTATGTGGTCAGCGAGTTTACTTGTTTTATTCTAGCCTGAGGACCTTTCCAATCCTTTAATCATTGTCGTGCCTTTATCCTCTGCAGTTATTTAGATCTTTTTACCTTTATGACTGCAGTTAGGAATAAACTTAAAAAATCGCCCATCAGAAATTCGCATAATTACTTACTACATCCCATAACATAGAAGTTAGTTGATTTGTTTGAGATACAGCTGGCGTTGAGCCTAAAAATTATGGAACTGGACGATCTTTCAAATTTTGTTACATGTTCGGGTCTAAAGGGATCGAATTTTGAAATCAGCCAAGAAAGTTTTTTTGCTGAGCCTAATATTTCTCTATCGCTATGTCTTGGTAGTCTGCGGGAAGCTAAGGAATTCACAATTTCAGCAACTCTTGAGAGAACATTTGCCAATACAAAGCCTTTTCCTGCCGTCCAAGTCGCTATTTTGAACGTTTCCTAAATTCTACTCCATTGGTTTTTTTAATAAATCTCGATCATCTTTGCCACCCGTTGTTCAGCATTTATGATAAATCATATGCGAATTGGACGACGATTTTATTTAAAACTAAACACACTGTTCACAAGGGTTGCACTGCTGAATAATAATTCTTCTTCTTCTTTTTCATATCCGATTTATGGCGTTGGGTCCTCGATCCTTTTCTTGTAATTGATTTTCTGTCTCGCCAATATCCTGACTTCCCGGAAGGTTTTTCTTGCTGTTATCCTTCCATTTAATTGGGGGTCTTTCTCTTTTTCTTTGACCTTCAGATCTTATTTCAAATATTTTTCTGGAGTATGGGTTAACTCCATAGGAATAAGGTGTCCATACCATCTGAGTTGCTTGTTTTCTACTTCCTCCATTAATGGTTTTTGGTCTAGTTCTTCTCTTACACTTTTGTTTCTGACTCTATCTCTTCTAGTCTTGCTTATCACTTCCCTTAGGTACTTCATATCGGATGCTATTATTTTTGATCTCACTTTATCAATGCCCACGACTATGACCCATACAGTGATGTAGGTGTATATATTTGACATTTAGTTCTTTTTTGCCTATTAGGATGATGTTATTTGATAGTAAATTGTATTTGCTTTGTTTATGCTGTGTCCCACATCTTCTATTTTTGCATTTTTGTTGATTATTGTTCTTAGACATTCTATTTGATTCACATGATTCAGTGGTTTGTTTTCTATTTGAATGTCCATTCTTACTATTTCTTCGTCTTTGGTGATATGTATTATTTCACTTTCATCCCCTTCTTCTCCCAGGTTTCTTTTTTAAATGTTTATATTATTCTGGAATTGACGCTGGTTACCCGCTGTAAGTAGTATGTCATGTGTGTAATTAGGTCCTGTGTCATTATTTTTATTAAATTGTGATACCCTAGTCTTGCTCTTCTAGTATTGTTTTTGCACTTTTTGATTATTCTGTTCAGGTACACATGGAAAAGTAGCGGGATAAAACTATCGCCTTGTTTCACATTCTTATTTATGCGGAACTTATTCGATTTACGTAAATTTTTGTTAATGTTTTTAATTATTCGTATTAACTTGGGACTGGTTTACACTTAGTTTAGTGTTTTCCATGTATGCTTTTGTGGTACTTGGTCGAATACAGCTTTAAGATCTAAGAAGGCCAAGAAGATTTCCCCATTTTTGTCTATTTTTTTTCTATTATGTTTCGAATTGTAAAAATGTGGTTTTGGATTTGTCTGCTAGGACAGAAAATTGGTTTTTCATCTTTCTTTCTGCCCGCAATTTTATTTCTTAACATTTTCTCTACAATTTTGTAGTACAATTTACTTGCAACGGATAATAAATATGTTCTACTGCAGTTATCACAAATTATGGTGTCTCGTTTCTTGTATATGGGCACAGTGATATTCATCTCCCAGTCCGTTGGTATCTGTTCTGTTTCCCAGGTCTATTAGAATATTGCCTTAAGCCATTTTATGGTTGCGTTTTCTTCTTTCTTGAGTTATTTTAGTGTAATGTTATTATTTTCAGCAGCTTTTTCATTTCGTGTTGATTTTAAAGCTTGTTTTATTTCATCTTCGGTAATATCATCCTTAATTTTGTTTTCTTCGTTTTCTTCTTCCTCTCCAATTCCCTGCTTTGCCAAGACTTTAATACTCCTTCGGCCGTTGTTCTTTGATTCTTAACGTTTCGTATCTGTTTTGCTTGATTTTCTTTTTATCTTTTTTGATTTTCTATACAATTCTTCTCTATTTTCCTCAAAATAGCTTTCCTAGAGGCTGCCTTTGCTTGTTTTACTGCTTCTTTTGCTTGGTTTCGTGTTTGCATAGAGTTGACTCTGTCTTCTTCCGTGTTTGCTATTTTAAATCTACTCCAGAATTTTTTTTTTGTTTAATTTTGTCTTTTCTTTTTCGTTTCACCATCGGGTTTTATTCTTTTTTTTATTTTGATTTACTACTATTGTTCGACATACTTCAATGACCGTTTATATTCCTTCAATTTATTCCATTTTTCATTTGGGCTCCAGAGGGTTTCTAAATGTCTTCTGTTTTTAGAGTATTTAGTTTAGTCCCGTGTCCTCTTGTCTTCTTTTCTTGTCTCTGGGTTTTCTAGGTTCTCTAGTTTTATATTGTTGTGTTGGTGGTTTACTTGGGTTTCTGATTACGTCGTAACTTACGTCCTGTAATGCATAGCTCTCTTGCTTCTGGTAATTGTTATGTAGTTAACCACGCTCTAGTGTCCGAGTTGTTGGCCTCATAAGTTATTTTGTGTATTGTTTTATGTTTAAAAGAAGTGTTTCCGTTCGTTGGTGATACAGAGGTCAATCATCCGCTCTCCTTTGTTAATGATTTCTTCTTCTACTCCCTGGTCTCCCACTGTTTCACGTTCTACCTCTTTATTATTTCCGATCTCAGTTTTTCATTATAATAAGATGTCGGTTTTGTTTTGCATTTTTCTACTATTTTCTGTGGATCTTTGTAAAAATGTTTCTTGTCTTGTCTTGGTGCGTTCCATTGGAAATATATTTGTATGATTCCCACTTTTTCTCGTAGCTCTAGGTTTACAGTTATTATCCTAAAGCTTATGGCCTCCCAGCTCGCTACCTTCGTTTCTATTTCATTGTTTAGGATTATTCCTACTCCTTCTATTATTCTGCTCCTTAACTAAGTGTATATTCCTTATAAAGTCTCTTTTTTATTTCTTGTATTCCTAGTATTTATAATCTGTATTTTTTCATTTTTACTTCTTTCTCTGTTCTTTCTTCTTCTTCTTATGGTCCTTCTCCTTCACGGAGGTTGGTTATCATCATTCTTATACGGATTTTGTCGACGGCCGATCGAAATAGTTCAATGCTGCTGCAATTAAACCAATCTCTGAGATTTTTTAGCCAAGACATTTTAGGCCTACCAACATTTCTTTTACCCTTTATCTTCCCTTGCATGATGAGTTGGAGCAGTGGGTATTTGGGATTTCTCATTACATGGCCTAAGTACTCTAGTTTCCTCTTTTTTATTGTATTTATTATTTCACATTCCTTGTTCATCCTTGTCAAAACTTCTCTGTTAGTTATTCTTTCAATCCAGGCTATACGCAACATTCTGCGGTAACGCCACATTTCAAAGGCTTGTATTTTGTTTGTTTGCTCTTTCTTAAGTGTCCAAGCTGCTACGCCATAGAGCATGATATTAAATACATAACAGCGAAGCATTCGTATTCTGAGCCCAATGTTTATGTTTCGGTTGCAAAGTACTTTCTTTAATTTTGCAAAGCAGGATTTAGCTATTTCTATACGAGTTCTTATCTCCGTTGTTTGATCAGCTGTTTGTTCTATCCACGTCCCGAGGTATTTGTATTTCCTTACCCGTTCTATTAATATGTTTGCAACTCTTAAGTTTCCTTGAATGTGTGGAGTTTTGTAACTACCATCCATTTGGTTTTATTAAAATTTATTTTTAAGCCGTAGTGGTTACAGCGATCATTTATTTTTCAAGCAGATGTTGTATGTCAGTAAGGTTGCTTGCTAAGAGGATTGTGTCATCGCGTATCTCATATTGTTGAACTATTTCTCCATTTATAATAATTCCCGCAGATTCCTCATCTAAGGCTTCTCTAAAGATGGCTTCGCTGTAGATGTTAATCAGAAGTGGAGATAGGATGCATCCCTGTCTCACTCCAGGGCGTATCTCAATTTCCTCGGTTATTTCTGTTCCAAATTTTATGTTAGCACTCTGTCCCCAATATAGGTTACTAATTATCCTCACATCTCTCCTATCTATGCCTTTCTTAAGTAAAAGTTCTTGTAGTTTACCATGTTTCACTGTACCAAACGCCTTTTCGAAATCGATGAAGCAGGTAAACACATCTTGGTTCATATCCGTGCATCGCTGGTATAGCACATTAACCCCAAAGAGAGCTTCTCGCGTTCCAAGACTTGCGCGGAAACCAAACTGGGAGTTACTTATTCCTTCTTCCAATGTTTTGTAAATTCTTTTATGAATTATTTTTAAGAATAGTTTTAAAATATGTCCCATAAGTGCAATAGTTCGGTAATCTGAGCAATCTCTTGCGTTAATTTTCTTGGGAATTAAAATAAAGGTAGATAGCAACCATTGTTTGGGAATTTGCCCAGTGTCATAAGTAGTGTTAAAAAGGTCTAAAATAACATCTAATGTTTCATCGTTACAAAGTTTAACAATTTCTATTGGTATCTCGTCCGGGCCAGCAACTTTGCCTGTTTTCATGTTTTCTAGTGCATAATTTAGTTCCGATTTTAGAATTTTAAAATTTTCGTCCTTTACTTCTTAACTGGTGTTTTCCGGCCTTTCGTCATTGTAAAGTTCTTGGATATATATCTTCCATCTGTTTATTTGATCTTTTATATTGTTAGTATATGTCCATCAGCATCTTTGATGACATTATTGGCGCCACTTTTCTTTTTATATCCTGTTACTTCTTTGATCTTTTGTACATGTGGAAGTTGTCATGCTTATTTTGTAGTAGTTCAATTTCTTCACATTGTTCAGACAGGTGTTTTCTTTCGCTATTTTTATTTTACTTTGTATTGTTTTATGAATTTCTTTATATTTTGTACATTTAGCTTATTCCTTCTTCTCAGATCCATGAGATCTAAAATATCCTGTGTCATCCAAGGTTTATTTTTATTCTCTTACTTACTAGGTGTTCTTTGGTTACAGATGTTAGTACATTTTGTATTTTGTTCCATTTTTCATCAATATTGTCTTCGTTTATTTGCATATTTATATTTTTTATCTCATTTGTTATTTTCTGTTGAACTATATTATATATGTTGGGTTCCTTTAAACGTCTTGTATCTATATAGTCATTCTGGGGTCTTATTATCTTCTTCATCCTAACTGTAATTTTTGCTACAACTGGATTGTGGTCACTGTGAATGTCCGCACCAGGATATGTTTTCGCATACTTTCTATAGCGATTATTACAAAGAATGTAGTCTATTTGATTTCTTACTGTTTTCCCTGGCTTATCAGCTGGAGACTTCCATGTATACAGCCTGCGAGCTGGAAGTTTAAAAAGCGTGTTTGCGACTATTAGATCTTTGTCCTGGCAGAATTGTATCATACGGTCTCCTCTATCATTGCGATCTCCTAGCCCAAAACCACCGGTACATCTTTCTACTTTCGCATTTCCAACTTTCGCATTAAAATCACCCAACACGATTGTAATATCTTTTCGGTTAATGCTTCTGTAGATTTCTTCTATATGTGCATAAAATTCTTCGCATTCTTCGTCTTCCTTATCGGCAGTTGGCGCGTAAATTTGGATGATATTCATATTACCGTTGTTTGTTTTCAACTGTAACATCATTACTCTGTCTGAGAGTGGTATGAAGGTTGTGGCTGCCGTTGCTGCTTTCTTGTTTAATATTATTCCAACTCCGTATCTGTGCTGAGGGCCATCATTTCCCGAGTAGTACATTATACCATTGCTTGTTGTACATTTACCATTTCCTGACCATCTAACATCACTTAGACCAAGGATGTCTATCTTCAGTCTATTCATTTCTATTACAGTATTGTGCAGTTTGCCTGGTGCCAGTAAACTGTTTACATTCCACGTCCCGATCTTTATATTATTTGTTGATAACTTTATAACTCTGCTCACAACTGTTCCCCGGAGATCCGATTGGGGAAATTGAAACCCGGATTTAGATTTAGCTCTGAACGTTGTCATATTGATAATGATAATGATGATAATTTTACTAAGGATATCTTTTAGATCTTTAATGCAGTGGTTTCCACTTGCCTTCTGCATTCTTACGCCGTTGACCATCAATTTGGTTCCTCCGTCTTTAAGGTCTGTTTTTTCAACCTGAGGGCAAAAGAGTGCCCTATCTCTGCTGGTTCTTCCACCCGAAGCTGTTGGCCATGCAAGAGTGTGACCACTTATACCGGCAGCCGATCGGTTACCACCATCTCTGGTTCCCCTCATGGTTATCTAGGAGCCATTAAATCCATTATTTGGAAGTTGCCACCTGTGTCACCTATGCTAGTTTTGGTCCGCCCCGGGTATTTTATTTCCCCGGTACCCATCATATCTGGTGGGCATTCCCCTATCCGCCACCCGGGGAGGCGCCCAGTTGGGAATCTAGCAACCCCGCTGGCTCTGTTAAGGTAGTGATATTCCACGTTGAAAATCTTAGCCAATTTCTCGTCTATCATCGTAGATCGGTCCGTTTTGTACCTGAGGCTTCCCTAATTTCTCTGAATCCGTGTACTTCACGTGGGTGGTTGGCCCGATGATGAGGGCCCCGTTACCCCATTACTCCGTTACCCCGTTACCCCGCTACAACTATTACCGCGTTATACCCCCTGATGCTGGGTTGTTAGAGCCCTGTTCGTTGTCTAGCAGGGAGTATCGCATGCCAGTGGGATGACTAGATGTTAGCGGCATCCCTTGCCTCCCACATAATAATTATAAATTATAATGCTATTAATGCACTTCGGTCAACGGTTACTATAACAACATTAATTTATTTGCACCATTGTTGTTCGCCGTATGACTTCTTCTATTCGACTGCCGCGAATACCCATCTGTTCCGACTTATCTTCAAACTTTTTAAAGATTGTGTGATTGAGTTTACTCCGTCAGTTATTTGATACAATATTTGGTACCCCCAAATCCAAGTGCTCTATGGATTAATTAAGCCCTATTTGCATCTTATGTATTTTAGTTTCAATCTATAAATGCCTTGGCCTATATGATATCAAGGAGTTTTTACTGTTAGTTTTTTGTGGCTTTATGGTAACGATTAATTGGTAAATTTTATTACCGTGGAATATTTCTTTTGTTTTTTCGGTTACCATAAGGAGTACTGTGCACACTAACATAAGTGTCCTATCTTTATTTAAAGGTTTTGTAATTGTAATGTTTGGCTAAGCTTCTATAGTCATCTTCACTTGTTGTAGTTTTCCTCGCTTTTTTTGCCTGTAGGTTCTTTCGGGCGAACTACAGTTTTCATTTGTTGTCTAATTTCGCGCTACGTTTCAGGTAATCCATCTCTACTGCTTCATTTTTGCACAGATTATCCAGATTTTACTTCTATGACAAAGAAGAAATTGCTTTCTTGGTGTATTTAGACATGCTTTTAACCCACCATAGTGAGTTAAGGCAACCGATTATTTTTTCTAATTTCTTTTAATTGTTTATTTTATTTCTCCCTACCTACTTCTTTTGGGTCTACAGTAGCTTCCAAATATTGAAATTCTTATGTTTGCTGAACTTCGTCACTTCGGAAGGCTTCAATTGCGTCCCATTATTACTAGATATTCGGTTTTTTCTAATTCACCTGCGGTCCCCGCTTCTAAAATTACTACACAGCTTCCTCAGCATAAATTTCCCAATCAAATAAATTTGGTAATAAACACTTGATCGTCCGCAAAATTGAGAGCATAGAGTTAGTCTTCATTGGTTGGTATATCCAAGCCTGCACAGTTCCTCATCCAATCACGTGGTACTCTTTCTAGCTACGGGTTAAAAGGGATTGGTGTACAAGCTACATCTCTGCCGAAGTCCTTTCTTTTATTAAAATATTTTGATCCTGTGTTATACTATACCGTCCTGGTTTGTAAGGAGCAACTTTAGAGAGTTAAGCTATTTTTGATTCAAGCAAGTAGTGATCAGACCTACAGTTAAGTTTTCTTTTTACTCGACAGTCTTGTACTTTCATAAATGATTTTTGTTTGATTATGATTGGTTTTTGTCTGAATGTAAATCTTTCCCGATGTATTCTTGTGTGCATGAAAACCGTTTAGTATGTTTAGGTGATGTTTTTTGCAAAAGTCTATTAATAATTCTCCTGATTTGTTCCCCGTGTTGGCCTACTAGTTCATATTTTTATTTTTAGTCTACTCATTCATTGAAGTCTCTAGCGAATATTATTTTTAACGATTTAATTTATTTTGGTTATTACTCTTCTGAAGTCTTTATGACAATTATTTATTATATGGTTTACGAATGGATATTTCATATCCATATAGATATATCGTTAGTTTTTTCATTTTTTCACATTCATATTTCAAGTTTTTAATGTAGTTCTTGTATATTAAAACTGATACTCCCTAGACTGCTCTATTAGACTTACCTACACCAGGCCAAATGTGTACGTGATCGGTTATTTTCTCATTTTTTTATTTTTATTTTTGTCTTCGATAGAAATGTTATGTTAATGTTTGTTGGTTTAATTCTTTCTCTTTTTCTACTGTTTTATCGTTTATTCCTTGAACATTTGAAGTGGCTATTTTCATCACCCGTTTTTTGCCAACTGGCGTTGTAAATGAATGTCCATCCTAGTCTGAGGCTTCTTGAAGGGATTTTTAGCGGTTTTCGTATTTTACAAGGGATTCCTGGTCTCTTGCGCCTTTTTACAATCAGAGGCGAAAGTGAGCACAGGACCTGTTGGTAGAGCTATTAAAAGTATCTCAGAGATGCCTCGATATTTGTAAAGGAGGGTATCTACCATCTCCTGCTTCATTGAGACTGTATCAGCTCATTAACGTCAGAATATTTTTTCGTGTTGAAGAATTAAGGGGTGCGGAGAATTCGTGTTTTAATATCGTTTATTACATCTTTGTGGTTGATTGGGCTGTGCAGAATGATGTGGTCTTTTAATTTGGTCACTTAAAGATGTTCGGTTAGGTGGCACTTATTTTCTTCGAATAGAGATTTAGGTGCCCATAAGTATTTTTCTGTAATACTAGAAATGAAATGAATGGGGTTAATCCTATTACACCAAGCAATAGTACAGTCTGTACAGTTTCTACGTTTTAATTTTTCTATAACTTGGCATAATGTTATTTGCAGTTCTCCTGCTGATTGAAAATTTATGTAAATTAATGGCATTATAGAGATAACTGATGATTAACGATTAATTTAATAGATTTTGAAATGAATTACACTTTTTACTAGTTCAGTTAAATTTGCCTAGAATAACTGATAGAGTTAAATGTTGGAAACTTTATATAATAGGTAGCAATAATTTATTTCAGTGCGGCACAAAGTTTTGATATAAAATCGTAAGTAAGGAATTACATGACCGGAATGCAAAATAACGAAAACGCAAGTTTACTGCCCGGATTTATCCACCATCCCATTTCCCCAATATTTTACGGCAAAATGATGAGACCTGTTTATACATTTTATAACTTTGTGGAGGAATGGCCGGCGAAAGATAAAAGACAATTTGCGCCAAAATTCGCCGCTAACGCTAATAAAGACGAGCCCGGCGAGTTCAAATTCGGCATTTTTATGCGGAATTTGAGAGTAATATGTCTTACGTCTCGGTGCGCTCCGTTAAACACAAATTACGCCCCCATAAAGCTCGTAACTGCCACTACACGTCTTGCGGCGCTTTTTGTTCGCTGAAATACGGGCCGGCCGTAAACTGAGCTTCGCAGCTGCCGGCGGACCGCGCGGGCCGCGAGCTTAATTTTCGGGGTTTTATTGCGCGCGTTATGTAGATAAAATTGCGGCCTCCAATATTTAATAGGCCGGGCTTCGGGGCGCTGGCTTTTTGAACAAGCGCCGGGAATTTTCGGCGCGGCGCCGTAATTTCCCGGCTAATGCACTTCTCCTGATGATCTCCCTGGCCGCCAGCCATCCATTCTTGTACACCCGAAGATTTGAAGGCGCCGCGCGCATTTTTCAGCCGCCCGGAGCAGGTGCTCGCTATTTTTTCTAATTTCGTCCCGAATGGCGCAAAATGAGATATGCTAGTAATCTCGTTACGGCTGGAGGCGCCGAGATAGGGAAATCGAAGGCGTGCGGGCATATTCTGCTCACGACTCTGCTCCGGTCCCTGCGCGTTATTAATGCCCTTGCAAATGTTGCACAGCGCTGCCGGAAGCACGCAAAGAAAGCTCCCGTTACGGCCTGCGAGGCGCCGAACTCCTCTCGTACTTCGCACTCATTACGTCCACAATAAACCTGAATATTCCACCGTTAACCGGTGTCGCCTTTGTAATCACCTACTCAAAGCCGCAATAAAAAGGAAAAGCTCTGAGGGGCTTGTAGAGTTTATAATTATCGTCGTAAACTCCAAGAAATCGCAACATCTTAAAGCGTTTACTTTTAAGATCATCTTTGTGTAACTCTCCATCACAACTGTAAATCTTGTTATTTGTTTTGTTGTATTCATGTACTTTTATTTCATTTTCTCTCTAACCCACAAAGTTTTGATACGTATTTTTAATGAATTTACTAATATTATAATGCGGTACAAATTGTTAACCACTAATGGTCAATGGAGTGGCACAGAAATTGTCTTACATTATACCCTGATGTTAATATTGATTTTATTTAACAATGAGTCATATAAACCGTATAAACAATGGTATTAAGAATTGTGTGTGCTTTGTTATTTACAAACCAAGTTTGAATTATTTTTACTGTATGGCAAGTGGCACCATCTTGTTGGAAAAGATAGTTGTCATCACTAGAATTTAGTTTTGTTCTAATATATTTTGATATATTTGCGGATTGAGAGTTTTATCTAGACAATGAAGGCGCCTTACTTCTTGCGAGGATATACATTCTCAAACAATTATTGAGCTACAGTACTTTACGGTATGTTTGCCAAGCAGTTCGAATCATACTGTAAAAAAGTTTTCATTTTAAAATTGTGGGCGGATTGTTTGATCTGAACGCCACCTTGAATTTGAATTCTAATATGCACACTAAATAATAAAATAGATGTTTTGGAATTTTTTTCCAGAACATTGGACGATTAAATGAGTCAAGTCCGAGCAGAAATTAACGAAGGAATAAACCAAGTCAGGGCAGAAATAAATGAAGGAATGAAGCGCGAGAAGAAATTAAAAGCGAAATTAATGAAGTAAATGTTGTGATAGATGAATAAAATGAGAAAAATAATAGACAGTCAAGGGATTGTTAAACTCGCACATGATGAAGATCAAAGTGTAGCCTCCAACGGTTGATGACAAGTTTTCTTGCACGAATTATCAAAAACGGGAGCTGCTAGAGTGAATGGTTCGTCATGAATTGAAAATACGACTACTTTAATTGTTGCTCTGCGTGGAGATGTTCCCGATATGCTACAGACTGTACCCATTGATGAGCAAGAAAGTTATAGCCAAATCGTCAAACGCCTTGCTCTTCTAGAGGAGGTTTAAAAATCGGACGATGCTCTTCAAGAATTTGAGGCAGACGTACCCGCCTTATACGCATCCCACACCCAACAGCCCCAGATGAATAGAAGCATTAGCAGTGTGAATATTTATTGTCGGCATTAACGGTCGGAAAACCCACCAATCATTAGGTTGGCTAGATCAAAAACATTGACGGACGAGCTTACGTATGCAATGGAATTTGAAGCTGCCAGAAGAGCGTGGAAATAACGGGTGTTTTTTATAGAGGTATAAAACTTTAAGTTGGCAACACTTTTTTAACTGGCGGCCATTTTGTCAGCTGTCAAGTGATTTATGTTTAGTTTGGTTTGGCATTTCAACATGAATAGACTGACGCCTGAACAACGCTTCCAAATTGTGCAAATTTATTTTGAAAATCATGGTTCTGTTCGAAATACGTATCGTGCACTACGTCCATTTTACGGTCAACATAATCGTCCATCAGAGCAATTAATTCGATTAACTATGGAACGTTTTCGCACCACGTTTACTCTAAATGATAATACGCATCCACAGAGACGTCGTACAGTGCGTACAGAAGAAGTCATTGCTGCTGCAGAGCGTAGCGTAGAGGAAGACCCGAATCAGTCTATTGTGCACAGGAATTCGATGTGTCCATCCACGTTATGGAAGATTTTTCGGAAATATCTTGGTTTGCGTGCTTACAAAATCCAACTCGTGTAAGAATTGAAGCCACACGATCACCTAGCAAGGCGTAGTAGATTCGGTGAATGGGCCCATAACAAGATTGCCGTTGATCCCGATTTTTATAAGCGAATTTTGTTTAGCGATAAAGCTCACGTTTGTTTGAATGGATACGTCCATAAACAAAACTACCGTATTTGGAGTGATGGTAATCCTCAAGTGTATGTTGAGACACCGTTACATACAGAAAAACTGACTGTTTGGTGTGCTTTATGGGCTGATGGAATCATTGGTCCGTACTTCTTTGAAAACGATGCTGGTCAGAACGTTACAGTCAATGGTGACCGCTATAGAGCCACGATTACTGGCTTTTTCGTTCATCAATTGAACAACCATGATGTGCAGGAGCTGTGGTTTCAACAAGACTGCGCAACATGTCACACAGCTCGTGCCACAATTGATTTATTGAAGGAAACGTTTCGGACCCGTAAATTGGCCTCCAAGATCGTGCGATTTAACGCCGCTAAACTATTTTCTGTGGAGATATGTGAAGTCGCTACTCTATGCCGATAAGCCCGAAACGATTGACCACTTGGAGGACCGCGTTATTGCCGATATACGGCCACAAATGTTGGAAAAAGTCATCGAAAATTGGACCTCCAGATTAGACTACGTCCGAGCCAGTCGTGGCGGTCATATGCCAGAAGTCAAATTTAAATTATAATGCCAGAAGATTATCTTTCGAATAAAGTAAATTTCATGTCAATTTAAAAAATTCATCTTTGTTTTATTCCATTTCAAAGTTCTATGCCTCTATAAAAAACACACTTTATAAGAATACTGAAGGAAGATATCGATGAATTAAATAATGCAACCAGGTCTTGGCAAAAAAGATTGCCAGGCTATTGAGAAAAATATTGAGACGATTACTCTGACGAAATTTTGAGAGATAGGCTGCATTAGAGGTCGGTCCATAACGGTGAAGCCTCAGCAACGAAAATGCAGATTGCTACCTTCAAGTATAATCCCAATAGTGTTTATATGGACGACGTGCTTTTTTATTGTATACAGGAGTGATGAAAACTATTATGGGACTCGATATTATTGAGATATCCAGATGTTTTCTACTAACTAACTGGGCACTTTGAACGGCAACTGGGTCTTTAGCAAAAGTTTATGGAGAGATAGAAAACCGAATAACCACCAAACTATTTTTAAACATTTTTTACTGGTAGCAGACATTGAAATGGAAACCTCAGAATGGACATTTTAAAAATCTATGGATGTAAATTTAACCTGAAACATATGTATGCTGAAGATAAAGAGACAAGAAATTGTCTTCCATGATCGAGACGGAGTCGTTGCACGAGTGAGAGTAGTTCATTAAACCATCCTTCCACAACGCCGTGAATTGATGGTGGTTGCAGTTTTGGATTACTAATTTCCAAAAAGAAGAGTCATCCTGATAAAACCAAGTAATGATGAAACGAAGACTGGAAAAGAAATAGTGGTTGGGTAGACACTGGTCCAAAGTGGTATCCTTAAACGCTGAAAGGAAGCACAATCCTCGGTCATTCCATTTTGGTCTCTTCGGTTGTTTATTAAGTTGGCAACCTCAAGCAGTATATCTAATAAACTGAAATTGGCGATTCCTTCATCCTGCAGTTATTTGACTCTCGACTATCAGACAAAAGTTAAAATCTGTCTCGCCGGGATCAAGATGTATTCCAATACAACAAGGGTTCAAAGGCAGGACAAATATTCTATGCCCCAAAATAGACATCAGCCATGCCACTTCCACACAGGATGTTAAACGATTGCCACTAGCCAAACGAGAAGAAGCTAAAAAGATAATTTTAGATGTGGAAAATGATAGTGAGATTGAACCTCCAACAAATCCATGGATTTTGACAATGGTACTAGATAAGAAGAACGGCGGATCCACTAAATTTTGCGTTGAGTGCCGTTAGCTCAACGATATCACACATTGATGATACGTTGAACACAATCTGACCGGATCCGATGGTTCTCAATCTGGTTCTATCTGAAATTAAGTTCAAAAAGTTCTCTCTTTTCAGAAAAAAGACAACTATCTATGTAGTCAGTGATGAGGGTACAGCTGATCCGGAGAAAATCAAAAGCCAAGCATAAACTTAGGAGTTTTCTGGGACTGCACACTTAATACAGTTGATGTATGTTTGGATTTTCTAACATCGGCTAAAATTTATTTTGGACCACGTGATAATTTGAAGCGTTGTCACAGTTGCAAAATAGCTAAAAAAGGTCACAGGCTATTTGCAGAGAGTATTATCAAACTTTGAATGCAACTTGTTGTTACATCGGTAGAACGCTCTTATTTATATCGCAGTTATGCTGCGTTAAAATAGCCTTCGAATTTTAAAAATCCGGAAGACCAAGTCGCAAGATAGATCGAAAGCCTCTCGTAATATGACCTTGAGGCGGAGCATAGAGCTGGAAGTAGTCGTCGCAACGCTGATGCCTTGTCAAGAAGGCCGTGTTCAGAAGACTGCAGCCGCTGTTTTCGCATGGAAAAGAAAATGACCTCTACGCTGTGAATGACTGTTACTGATAACCTGTGGCAATCCAGCGAGTTGAAACGTGCCAAAAAGAAGAACCAACTTTGAAATGGTAAGAAGCTGGAATAAAACCGAACTGGGCGGAAGTGGCTTCGTGTTCGCAACACTAAAATCATATTGAACGCAATAATAATAGGATTCCATCACAGTAGAAGACGATTTCTTACAGCACATGCTTGACAATGAAGATGGATTTCAAAGAAAACTTCAGTTGTTAGTTTCAAAGAAGAGAGTCCCTGAAGGGTTGTAACAACCTTATGATGGTATGTCTGGTGGTTGTATGGGAATTGCAAAGACTTTGGAGAAATTTCACGAAAGGTTTTAGTGGCTGAACTGGAAACAAGAATTAAAGGACTACAGATATGTCTGTTCTAGGACATGTACAATATTTTTGTAGCGATGGATTATTTTAGTAAACGAGTCGAAGCCTATGCATTACTAAATTAAGAAGCCACAGCTGTTGCTAAGGCATTGTTGGTAAAAGAACTGTTCAGCAGATTTGTTCAGAACAAGGTCGAAATTTCGAACAAACGGTGTTAACGAAAATATGCGAACTACTGCGTATTCGAAATGGATGGTTGAACGCATAAATAGGACACTTGGGAAGTATTGGTCAAAAGTTGTCTTTGACTATCAACGAGATGGGGACCAATATCTCCATTTGTTCCTATTGGCGTATCATTTGAATTTCCATAAATCTAATCATCTAATGTTCTGTACTGAAGCTGCCAAATGACCTACTTTTTGGAAATAAACTCGAAGAAAACATAGTCGGGAAAGACTGTCAATGACCTGAGAAAAAGATTGATAGAGATCTACAACGTGCAATACAACATCATCGCGAGTGACCCGTTGAAGGAAGGCTATGACGAGCACATCGGAAGCAGGTTATAAGTAAGACAAATGAGTATGGTTACATAATTCAAAGTGGTGACGTGCTTCAGTGTTCATATTAAGGTCCATACGAGATGCCGAAGAAAATAAACGAAGAATATATCTGAAAATTGGATTCATCGCTTTATATCATTGTTCAGTTTTCCCATTTAAATTATTTTTTATTTGTTTTGTTAACAATGGCCTCTTTCATCTAATTAAAATCCCAGAATCTCTACCAGAAAGCGACTTTGGCCCCTCAGATTCTTTCTATAATAAATTTTTTATTTTAGTATCACACATCTAACGGTAGATCGCAAAAATTAAAATTTTTGGAATTTGCATACAAGTTTTTTCGTACTTCCATTATATCTTGCTAGTAATTACTTATGAATAATTGTTAAGAATGATCAGAAATAAACAAATAGCTATGCATGTACATTACTCCATTAAAAAAGAAACGCCCACAAACCTTTTCAATATGGCACAGACCATATTAACTTTCGTTCTCACGTTCTAGTATTGCATGGAGTTTTGCATCTTCCACATCCCAACATTGTGTTGGTTCACTTTCGCACTCAATTAGAACGTTACTTCGTCACTAAAAATTAAACGCGACAGAAAAATGCCATCTTCCATGTTGTAGAGCATACAATTAGAAAATTCTGCACGCTCTAGCTTGTTGTTTGCGTAAAGAGTCTGTACCAGTCGTAAGCGGTATGGTTTGAATATTAAACGGCGCTTCACCACACGGTAGACAGTTTATGCGCTCTGCTTATTTTACGAGCTGATTAATTGGGCTACGTTCCAAACTCTCTCAAATTCGTCCCACAATCTCAATACACGCGGACGGCTTGTGTTTTTAACTTTACTCAAACAGCCTGTTTAATCAAATTTATGATTCTAACGACTAATGTTCTTTCTCAATGGAGGTTCAATGTTGTATTGATGATAAAATTTTAGTTGCACCGTAGTGGCCGACTGTATTTTACTGAACTCATGAATTTAAAAGCTCTTGTGTTGCACTATTGTCTCTTCGCTCATAGCTAACGCTGCCGCGTAACTGTGCGCTAGGTGCGAGCGCTTTAAAACGTTATGTGAATCATTCACAAAAATATAGGGGTATAAAATTGAGTTTATCATTTTGAATCACCTTGTACATTCAGAGTATCTCTAGTTACTTTCTGTGTGTTCGCAGAACTTAATGCGCGTGTTAAGGGCGTTTAGTTTGGCCTTTCTGAGAACGTTTGTTTTGTGTGTGCTTTAAAAGTGGCAAACGTGCTGCGGGGATGATATTCTGATAGAAAGCCTGTGCTAAAACTGGCCTACCAAATTTCTTTCAGGAAGTTTTGCAGGTCAAGGAGGCTCCTTGTTCTGGTTGTTCGACTGAGATGACTTGAGTGTTGATGGAAATCCATATCCACCAGTATCTCACCTAAGCGCAGAAAACTCGCAATTCACTGCAAAAACACAAAGAAAACGACTCGTTCTTGAATGGGCGAGCGATAAACTCGAAAATAGAAATAACGCTCTTTCCATCGTGGTATTTTAATAGTGTCGCCTACTAAGAGCTATTGCCTTTATACAAATAATTAATTTAACCATGTATTGCTTGCATTTGATCAGATTGGACCAAACAATACGTTCCAATCTAACACAATCTTCCACCGTGACATCTTCAGTTTCTAAAGTCTATTCTTTATTCTTGCCTAGTACATTTTACTTCGTTTTTTTGTATTTGGCAAGCCTGAGTCCTTTTACTTACTGCCTATTTTGTTAGTTGCACAATTTTATAAAAAGAATAATGAGCAGGGCATCAGGGACTTGGACTGGTTGCTTATCGCTAAGTCATTCTCATGATGTTAATAAAACTAAACGTCTGTAAAAGCATTTTCTCTCTTCTTTAATTCAGTTTGTGAATATCTGGATATTTTTCGATCTCCAGAGCCTCGTTGTGCAAATAAGGTGTGTCAACGTAGAAGAGGGGCCATATATTACGTATAATCGCCCCTTATACTTCAACACTGTATTTGGTCAACAAATTCAAGCGAGGCAGAACAAATATCAAACACACATCGTGCCTTGGGGTTCAAAAAGTATCACCACGCCAAAAATCATTGACCAATTCCATAGTGTGGTCTAAATAGTTTACGGGCATCTCAAGTGAGCAATATAAAAAAGCTTTGCGCTAGATGAGTGCTACGTTTAGTCATTTCAGAGCAAAAGCGATTGTGTAGATATACGAGAAGAATTTAGCGATGTGTTTATGATTATGAATTTGTTACTACTCTGAAAATCCAAAAAAATTAATCCAAACAGTAAATTGGACGAGAAAAACCAAAAAAAGGTTTAATGCCATATGATGGAAAGCACGGCGAATGCTTTGTTGTACTTTTAAAGAGTTTCATGGTCGTGATCATGTTAGAACTTCCTGAAATGACAAAAAAACTATTATTCAATTTCCACAACACCAACGTTTTTATGCTGCGTCTCTAAAGCAACATTGGTCGAGATCAGGTTTGAGATTATTTCGTACCCCCTCTGTTCGCCAGATATAGCTCTTTTGGATTAGTATTTATTACTTTCTTAGTTATACAACTTATTTTCAAACTAAGGGATAGTACAGAATGTAAATGGGTATTTTGAAGTTCTTGAAAGATGCTAACTTCCGCGAATGTGAAAAAATCACTGAATTGGCGATGGTTTCTCCTTGCGTTAAATCCAAAAGTCCAAAAAATTTTATACCCTGAACTAGATTTTGAATTAGTTGTATGTGAATGTAGAATCTTATTTTTGTGTAAGGCACAACTACATGGTTTGTATAAAAAGTATTGGAAAAATAGATTTATTAGAGATATTGTTACAATACTTCAAAAGTCTTTAAAGTATATCCTTAGGGCGTCGTCACACTTTTGCCAGCGGCTTTTCGACGACTCGAAGGCTGTTTGGTAGGCGGATTCCGGAACTTTCTTTAGGGTATGCGTGCAAGCTTCTTTGATGGCGTTTAGGGTCCTATGGTGGTATCCTTTGAGGGAGGATTTCACTTTTGGGAATAGAAAATAGTCCGCTGGTGCTAAGACGAGACTTTAAGGGGATTGAGGAATCGTCCAAAAAAACGCGGTCTTCTTCATTGCGTTGTAGAAGATTTTCGCAAGCAGACACACGCCTTTGCTTTTCGTCATATGTCAAGACCTTCGGGTCAAGTTTAGCGCAGATTTTTCGCATCGCCAAATTTTCAATGATAATGCTGTGCACTGTTATCTTATCAATGCCAATTTCAACTGCAACCATGCGCACACTTAACCGACGGTCTGAGTTCAGTACTTCACGTACAAGTTGCACGTTGTAGCGGGTTCTTGAGGTGGACGGACATCCAGCGCGAGACTCTTCCTCCACACTCTCTCGGCCATCTTTGAAGAGCTTATGCCATTTACAAACTGCAGTTTGTGACATGCTTTCATCCTTGAACACTTGGCATGCCCAATGTCCCCGTACCCGATTTCCCCAGTCCAACACAAAATTTGATGGCGTACCGCTGTTCAATCGTTTGCTGCATTTTGGGCTTGCACCGAGTCACTCGACAGGGGTCCACTAAAAACGAATGATCGCAGGGGACTGGCGCTTGGCGCGTCTTGAAGGTCACATCCTTCACCACTAAGCATCTTCAGTGCGAGCGCGCTCCGACGTACAGTTACGTCGGGAACAAATTGTTCCCTATATTTTTTATACAAACCTTGTATGATAATTTAAATTTCTATTTGCAGATGACCTTAGCGGTCTAAGGCTTATTACCGTAGATACTGTAAGAAGAATGTTAAGCTCAATGTTTCAAAGACGTCCTGTTAATTTTTCCTGAAAATGTAACATTTTTAGTCTTGCTTTTGAATTATGTATGTGCAAGGTTTATAAAAGAAGCGGCAAGAGTGTTAAGTAGCCAATGTATGTAAACTTATGCACAGCCCAGCCTTATTATTAGTGAAAAGCACACGGGACCGCCGTTCAGCTAAATTTCCCTATTTATTGCACCCCCGCTCGTAGCTGAGTGAAGGGGGGGCTCAAAGTTGCGTGAAAATTAAAACGGCCCATATTTCTTGTTGCAGAAGACTGGCCGACCACGAGGATAAGCTCCGATGAGCCGGAGTTTCTCGCGCCCATTCACAACTTAACGATCCCCGTCGGCAGGGAGGCCGTTTTATCCTGCTCAGTGAGCAACCTAGGAAGATATAAGGTAATGTTTTAATAAAAGTTCCCGGCGTAAACTTCGGGCGGTTACGCTGCCGAAACTGCCATTTGATGTCGGCGCTGCCTATTTGTCGGCATTATTATCGTCGTAAAGGGGTCTTCTAGAGTAAGCAAGGCGCCCTCGATTTTTGATTTGTCCAAATGCAGGGCAGAGCGCGAACGGGGTGGCTCTAGGCCACACTAGCGTATAATTTTATTTACTGGCATGTTGTTTGCACAGCTTGTTACTAGTAATTTCTTTACTTTAGGGTACATTTATTCGAAACGATCTAAAACATCTTCAGTGATGCGCACTGTATGTCCATATTCCTTTTAATATTATTTTATAGAGTAAAGGTTTGCTAGATAACTACCCTTGATCATCACACTGTAGAGGAAATTGAAGAATTGCTGTATCTCGGAAGCAGAAAAACAAACGATGGGAGAAACTTAAATATCGTGTGATTTCGTAATTGAGACCACAAAACAACTTCTGAAGTCTGGAACATAGTACTCTATGGAAGCTATTTATATTGATAACAAGGTGACACTCCCTCGCTATGGTTTACCCTAAAGAGTTGTCGCAGAACATCTATATATTATTGCAGTAGAAAAGAGACACAAACATGTAAGGTTAGGCGACTAAATATAATTAATATAAGTCTAAATTAAACTTCAAATAGACAAATGAGAAAAATAATTTTTATTCAAATCTTTTGAAATTCATATTCATTAAATATCTCTAAATTGTCCATTAAAAACGTTGGAGCCTTCAAAAGAAGTTTGTATTTACTGCAGTCGGAAAGCACTTTACCTGTAGGCTAGCGATTACAAGCCAAAATGGTGGCTGGCGGATGCAAAAGTGGCGTTACAAGATGGCGGTGAAATTCTAAAGTCTACCCTCTGCATCCAGAACGGCGCGAGCGTTGTTTTGCGGCGGAAAACGGTTTAGAAGATAACATCCAGAGGTTACTTCTCATACAGAGCAGGTTTACCGATGTCGTCCGGAGACAAAAGGCGGTCAGAGGTAAGACCCGTTCTCTAGCAGAGACCAAATTCGCCGGCGACGCAGAGCACAAGAGGCGATAAAGAAGGCTCATTTCTGTAGCGCATCGAAACAATAAATAACATTCTTATTTTTTACAAGTATGCAATTAAATTAAATGTATAACTTCTCTAAAACTGTTTAAAAATAAAATCAAAGGACTTTGTGCAAAGAAAATATAAGCGAATTTTGAACAATTGCAACCAATAAAAGGATGAGACAAGAAGCTTTTGAGATCTAGTATTACAGAAGAATGGTAAGAATAACCGGATCGATAAAATAAGAAGCAGAGAAATATTAGAAAGAGCTTTAATGGGGGAGATAAAAAAGACAAGATAGTGTAGAAAGAAGATTTGAAGAAAAAACGTATTAAATAGACTGCTAGTGCGGTATATGAAGTAAATCATGGACGGTTTACAATGCAGCAGTTGTAATCAGTTAAAAAGATTGTCCAGAAGACTAACCAGGGCCGGAAGAAAATTTTTTATACGCGAGATTCATCTAAGTAGACGTTACTAGTACCGACTTTATTTATTGAGTTTTATGCTTATTAGGTTTGGGGTTTATATGGTGTCAGGACTTTCCGGATACTATATATAATATAAGGAACCTTGTATACAGATGAAATGGTCGAATGATTAACAAAAGTGGAGATACCATTATATCTGTCTTCTGATAGGTCGATAGTATATTGCAGATAAAATAGTGGACCTGGAAAACAACCTTGTGAAACACTAGAGCTTACAAGGATATAGCTGGAAGGTTTATTCTTATACATGACTGTGGACTATTTGATTTAAAGAGAAAGTAATAATAATTTGGGATAACTCATTGCCAAATATTAAATGTCTTTTTGGGTTATCTAATAAGCTTCTAAAGAAGATTTCTCCTAGTAGAGGTAGTAGATCAGTAGGCCTGCAAAAGGTTATATTTTTCATGGCTTAGGGGCAGTTTTGGGACTTTATCTGCATTTTAGCTGTTATTAGATTATGAGCGGGTGCTTTATAGTTATTCAACTTCTTTATTATGAATCTGTCGACGGAAATGATTTGATAGGTAGGAATGTTTCGATAGTTATGTCATATGTGTTCCATTCTCTATAAGATGGTGGTATAGTAGCTTGTAGCCTTTAAATGTTTGGTCTTTGAGTGTAATAAACTTTTTCTACGATTTAATAAAGGGTTTGTCTTAATCCCCACACACTTGACACAGTTTAAGTTACATTTATGAATCTGTTGCAAGGAGGGTAAGCATTGCGATAGAGTATATTTTTTCTGAAGGATAATTGTGCTACGTTTATGTGATAAAAGGGTTGTGCTATTCAACAGTGAACTTTCAGTCTCTTGTATTCTAGTAGTAGTAGTGAGATTGATAAATTTTAAATCCCACATCCTGCTGCTCATAAATGCAGTTTTGATCAATTCAATAGCCAAATAAAGCGTGCCGCCCCAATTACGCGCGCCTGTTTATTACAAAAATAGCAACGCAGCGCTCGGTTTAAATCACAGCCTTGATATCTGGCGGCCACATCACGTATTAAAATGTGCAGGCCAAATGCAGCCTGGTTTATGATTCAATATGCAAGCACAGTAAATATGCAAGAGCAGCGATCGGGGCTGCGCCGACCACAATTGCAGCTTCATCAACATTGCAGATTAAACCTGGCCGGAAAATAATTCACACAGCAAACATCAGATTGGGAAATGCAGCGATAAATGGGCGCATATCGCTGAATAAGCCGGAGGTTTCGGTATTAGCTTTACAGAAAGCTCATTTGCTGTGCGAACGATTTTAAAAAGCAGATAAATGTCGTTACAGGTTGATAGTTTGAGATTTCTTCTTAACATATTGAGGGGGTTGAAATCGAAAAATTGGATAGTCGGTTAATTAAATAGTAACTCATCTAGGATCATTGGGAATAAAAATATATTGTTGGTTAATTTTTTAAACGTCTTGGGGAAATAGTCGGGTATTATTTTAAGAATTGGAAAATGCTCGAGAAAATAGTACAAAGTCATATAAGAAGCTGCTTAGTGTCAGCCCATCTTAAGCCTGTCACATTTCAACGTTGCGTGCAATCTAGACTTCCTTGAAGATGTCATGCTAGACGACATTTAATTTGTTACGCGCACCGGTGAAGCCTGAATAGAATTGTCAATCCATTTTGTCCCGCCTGCGCCAGGCGCTCCGCCGCAGCAAAAATTACGCCGTCCCCCAGCACGCCATTGTCGTGACGAGGCATCTGCGGCGGCTGAGCAAATTGGAATTGAATGACAAAATCGAACTCGAAAAGTGCGCGCGTTCCCCGCAAATGTAGCTGAATGAATATAAACGAACGGCGCAGCCCGCGAAATCATAAATCAGGGCGCTCTCGGGACATTCTTCCGCATTGTAGCGAAACAGGAAGCGCCGTAACTTAAGCGAATTTCATTGTACCGCTTTATTGCCCCCGTGGTTGCTCCAGATGCTTCGCAAGTGATCCGTTCGGCTGCTCATCCAACAAAAACTCAACAAGTTGATTACATGCAGATGCGGGCGGGAGGCGCGCGCAGAAAGTTTCCCTGCTCAGCCCCAACATGATTTATATGGAAGGACTCCATTTCCTAATGAGTTTTCATAAAGCGCTCCCCTGGTTTTCATCCGCCAAAATAACCGAGACGCGCCGACTCTATGTCAGTTCACCTGGCAGCAATCTGGGGCGCGCAAACTTGCAGACTGTAAATCCTAGAAACGAATATAAATTCAATTACTGTTCCTGCAAGAACAACGTCAGGAGCTGCGGGTGAGGGAATCAGCACTGCCAACATATTACTCCCAGGAATTCGCCGAACGCCGCGTATTTCCGCCCCAATTGCGTTAAAATAGAGCCGGCGCGGCCGAAGCAATCGGAGGAATTGGAAAAGTTTGCTCACCGCGCGTTTCGCGTTTTACGCTCGCTGCAACATCAGGTGCAGTTCGTATTCAGGAAACGAAATGTAAATTTAAGGATCAAATTCTTTTTCATGTTTTATGTTTCGCAGTACTTTGTTACCACATCAACCACAACGACAATGCAGAGCTTACATATTAAGCACTGGATGCTACTGTACAGGCGAATTGTTTATGATATCATTATTAATTATTTGATATATAATATACTGAATATCTAGTTAATTAAGACAGAATATAAATAATAATGGAGGGTAATAAAAATAATAATAATAAATAACAGAAAAATGTACCCTAACTCCTACATTGCCCATATACCAGCATAAAGGCCTATCAAACTACTTTTCTCCTTCAAGGTACCAAATAATAAAAACCTACTTACAATATTGGCATTTCTTTCTATGACCGTATCTATCTCACTATAATATTTTACCACATCGTCTTTTTTTCAAGCTCTAGAATATAATGCCAATCCAAACAATTAAAATTTTTAAGATTAGATAATATTAGAAAAGATAGAATAGATAGATAGATATAGAATCGAGTGGCCCCAACAGCTTCTTAAACTGCGATCCTTAGGGTCTAGGCACTCCTCTAATTTGTTAGAGCTCCCTCTCTAGGCCTAGCTTTCAGAGTCTAGAGAGAGGCTCTTTTGTATAGCTCTCTGGCTTGGGCTCGTCTTCGAGTGGTTGTAGGAATTTGAGCTTTAGGCCTTCACAGTAGCACAAAATGTAGTCTACAGTCTCCTCCTCTTCCTGCCAAAATCTGCACAGGCTGCTATCTGTTACTCTTAGAAAATTTAAATGCCTCCCGAGTCAGTGTCCTGTCAGCAAGCCAACTATAACCCTAAGTTTAGGTCTCTTTAGTCGTAGAAGACCTGCCCTATTATTTTTTGTTAGTCTGTTTATAAACTTTTTCGATTGTCTCAAGTGTCTGGTATTGTTCCACTTTCTTGAGTTTTATTGAGTATCCATTCATTAATGGACGTTCTTTTGATGCTATTTGAAATGCCACAGTAGAGTTCGGGTCCAATGTTCTGATCCTTTCTTGGTCAATAAGTTTGCCATACCGTTACCCCTGAAGCTCCTATGTCCCGGTATCCAAGAAACAATCAGACGATAATCTTTTCCTATTTCTGTCAAAGCACGTATGCAGACACAAACAACCTTCGACTTTACCACAAGTGTTTGGCTGTTCTCTTACCCTTAATGTTAAGCCTTTTGATTGATAAGCTATGGTTTCTGCCTAAAAGACCGTGGGAAATTTTCCAAGCGCTATTAGAATTTAATGTTCTTCTTTGGACCATGGATTTCTGCTCCTACGCCTAATGCAGTCTTGGAGCTATCAGTATACCACATAAAAGTTGCGGAGACTGGAAACCCTTCGTTCCAATCTGGTATTATAAATTTGAAGTTTTTTATAAACTTAAAGTAACTGGGAATCAGGTTGTTCGTGCATGATTCAGTAGGCAGTTTTCTAAAAAATAAAGCCATTCTTCTAGAGTTGCTAGTTATAAATAAATTTGCCCTCTTAATATATGTAAGACAATCTTTTAAAAATAAAGCCCTCAGTCCTCGCCCTAAGAACATGTCCAACAAATTGCAGTTTTATTTACAATAACACACATTTTTCTGTTCACGTTAATGGCAGTAATATAAGTACATGTTTACGAAAGCTCAAGCGTAGCTTTGATTTAAATATCCTTAAAGCAACCCGTAGCTACAGAGACGTCTCGCTTTTGTATCCCTCTACACGACACTTATTAAGGAACCCGTCCGAAAGCGAAGCGAATTAAAGATTCACCTTTCACCCCCAGCGGAGACTTCAAAATTGTATTTAAAATGACAACTTGGGTGTGAATGTCTGAGCAGACGTAATCAGGAGAAGCTCCGCCAAGCCGGAATTACAAAGGCAGCCGGGCCTCGCCTGGAAGTGCGCTGCGGCCCCGAATTCCAGGGCTGCGTAATTCAGGGACACGAAAATAAACAATAAGGAGCGAGCCGAGACAGGCGCGCGCATAAGACCGTAAGAAATGGCCCAATATTTTACGAGCTTTACATGGGACATCAATTAATGTGGCTGAGCTCCGCGTGGATTTTTTAGGGCACGTACACGCAATATTGTCACGACACGCGCTCCGATCAGCCCGGCGATTTCGTCGCCGGGCGAATTTTTCCTCCTTTCATATCTGCTATTTCCGGGCCTTACACTCGTCTATCTCATGTGAGAAATGCGAGAGAATTTTCGGAAGGGTCGAATCACGTAGTTGCTTAAAATAGCGGCCAAAAGTGCTGCAGTAAACAAATAAAAATAAATTAACTTTTTACATTATGATAATCTTAACAAATAAATAAATATTTACTTCTCTCTCAGTTATTTTCTGCCTTGTGCCTTTTATTTCACTTCATGCCACTTAATTTACATTTTCCGCTGCACTTTTTATTTCTTCTATCCCCGTTCTTCTCGGTCTTCATTTCTTCTTCATTTTATAAGGTTTTGTTTCGAACACTCTTCTTCCCCCACTCTAGAACGTGTCCGAACCATCTCAGTTTTCCTTCCTTATTGTATCTTGTATTGGTTTTAATTTTAGGACTTTTATCGTTTCTAGTTTTTTCTTTTATTTTTCGGGAACCTCACTTGTGAGCTTTGAATTTTACTTATCTGGTTTTGTGTTAAGAGTTTACGTTTCGGACCTATCAGTGAGAGGTTTTAATCTTTAATCAGTTTCACTCAGGTTGTCTAGTAGATATTTCAAGATTCTTCCAGTTATTAGATTATATCTAGGTGATTCAGTGAGTGTAGTGAGTATAGTTTTCCTTACCTCGTTGTGCCACCTGGAAGGGGGCATCGAAGCATTCATGGATATAGTTCTTCTTCTGCAGTGACTTTAGCTACATATGTTGTTCTCCAAAATGAATAATTTATGGGAGTGTGACTAAGTAGTTTTGGATTGTTTGCTCATTCGTGTTACGTAACAGTGTTTTCAAATTTCTGCTATAAAAAGAGCTTTTCAATTATTAAGTTGAGATAAAACGGGTCGCCACGCAGCTTGTTAAATGGTTATAGTTGTGTGTTGAACTAAGTTAAAAATACCATCCTTAGTTCTGAATGGTACTTCGAGTGTAACTTCTTCCTGGTCAGTCTCCTTATGGCATGATGTTGGAGGTCTGCAGCAATTTAGACAGGTTCGGCAAAGTACTGAGCATAATTATGATGGAGGAATGGTCTGTTGGTAGATCTACGTTTGATTCTACTTTGAAGTAATTTCAGGATATTGCTTTCGCTACGCAGACGTCAATAACATCAGTAGTTGGTTGATATCCGTGGGATAGTAGGTTGATTGACTAGTTACAAGACAAAAATATTATTTTCAACAGTTACCTTCTTTTGGGTGTAATCATCTTGGATCCTCAATGGAGATTTGTTGCCATAAATCGGCTTTCAAGACACCACGAGATCTAAATAGAAAACAGGCAATCAATTTAACCGACCTCAGTCAAGAAGTGGTCGCTGATGCAGACGTAACAAGCACAACGCGTCCATTCCGTGTGGATGCACGATCCAGACTTAGTGAAGCAGAAGCCAACCCTACATTATAACATCTTTTTCTGTGGACCTTTATTTTAATTGTTGTTTTTGCTCCTTTTTAGATATCACACCATTTGGGGTACTTTAGGCTTTTTATTTTGGCAAGTTTAGCCAGAATTACGGAAACTCAACGTCTCTGAATTATTAGTAATTCTGCAATGAAATTTTAAGCAAAACTGTTCAGGTAGAATGTTTTTTGGTATCTATTGTGTAGTATGCATATCAGTAAGAGTGGAAATTTAGGTCCAATCTTTAGAAAAGGCTTTGGACAAGTTAACAACGTAAAGTCACTTTTCTTACCATTATCAGGTGTCTGTCGTCACTCTTTCCTCTAAATCTTTATTGGTCATTATTTTTATTTCCTTCATTGCTTTGACCGCTGGTCATCGGTAACGAGCAATTCAATTACAATCTTTCGTTTAAGTAATGAAGTTTTTTTGCGTTGATAATGAAACCGCCACTTTTCATACCTTTAATCATGTACGTCATTTGTCTAGAAGATATCAAGCCATCTTCTTCTTCTTCTCTTTTTAGGCTAATATCTAATAGTGGATATAGTTTTTCCTATTTCCTTCCATCTTTCTCGTTTTTTTGTTAGTCAAGTAGTTTCTGCAGATGCATTTTTTAGGTTTGCGTAAAATATTGTACATATTTATTTATCTAGTGTCTCGATGCGACCAACACACTGCTGTATGTGCGTCTAACTCTCAACTCTCCCCATCAGTAAAGCCATCCTCATTCACGCATGCGCATTGCAGTCTATTATTTTCAGATTATACCGCGGGTGCGCAAGCATTGTCTCTATATTTTCGGAACAGACTACATATATATTTCTATATTAATTCCGTAACCATAGTTTTTTATTTTCTCTTGTTTTATGCAATTCCAGCTAACAGTTATTTTGCCATTTCATTTTTTCAAGTTTATAGAGCACTTTGTATTATTCTGTATGTTATTTTTGCCACTTTTAGTAACTAAAGGGACTTCCGAACTTTGACAGTTGATAGCGGCCATATTGTTGAAGATACATCTGCCATTTATTCAGTCTGTTTTGCCAAATCACCATGGACGGATATAGCGTTTAACAACACGCGCAAATGATAAAATTGTTTTATCTAAATGGGTGTTCTGTTCGGGCAACGTTCCGCGCGTTTCGCCAATTTTACGGTCGGCATAATCGCCCTACCGAGAGGACTATTCTCAGTGTGGTGGTTAAATTTGAGTCCACTGGTTCAGTAAACAATCAACCAACACCCGTATAACGACGAAACGCACGATCTGCAGAAAACATCGCCGCTGTCCGTGAGAGTGCAGGAGAATCCGAGGCAGTCGATTTCGCGTCGCTCACAAGAACTTGGCCTTTCGCAGACCACAACTTGGCAAATTTTACGTTGTGACTTGAGCCTGCACCCGTACAATATTCAACTGACCCAGGAGCTGAAGATAAACGACCATAGACAACGACGTGTGTTCGCTGAATGGGCCCTGGAGCAGTTGGAAACTGACCTTAATATTCATCGAAAAATCATCTTCAGCGATGAGGCCCATTTCTGGATGAATGAGTACGTCAACAAACAAAATTATCGAATTTGGGATGATTCCAATCCACATGAGATCCAAGAGCGTCCAATGCATCCCGAAGAAGTCACTGTTTGGTGTGAATTTTGGGCTGGCGGCGTCATCGGTCCACATTTCTTTGAGAACGACGTTGGCCAGGCCACCACCGTCAACGGCGAGCGCTATAGGTCGATGATTACCAACTTCTTTTGACCTGAATTGGATGATATGGACACCAACGACATGTGATTTAAACAAGACGGCGCTACGTGTTGCCGACATTCTGCACGAGCGATTTGAGGGTATGGTCATCTCACGTGGAGGTGATATGAACTGGCCACCGAGATCGTGCGATTTGACCCCGTCAGACTTTTTCTTGTGGGTTTTTCTGCAGTCGCAGGTCTATGCGAATAAACCACAAACCACAGCTGTCCTCAAAGCCAACATAACCCATGCCATCGGTGAAATTCAGCCTGATTTATGCGCCAGAGGCTTGGAAAATTGGACATTTCGGATGCGCACCACCCAGCGAAGCCGCGATGGACATTTGCACGATGTTATATTCCATACATAATGGCATCGATATGCCTTTCAAAGGAATAAAAAATTTCGATGGTGTGCCACACACACTTTGTTTCATTTAAATTTAAAGATAGGAAGCGCTTAATGAAAAAACTCTTTACTAGCACGATTATTATGTGTCTTATAGAGTTGGAACAACATCCGAGAGTTATCGAACTTTTCAAGTTAGCTTTGTTCTCTAAATATTCTAAATTTTTATATATAAGCGTTATTAGATAGAGAGTAGTTGTGTTTTATGCATTTGTTGGGACATTTTCCGCCATGGGTTGGATTAAAAGTTTTCTAGAGATCAAATGGTGACTAAATGTATCTGTTTTTGAAGATTCTTTTTTGTAACACATACCGAGTGTCAATAAATCTACTTTTACTATTTTTCTCTTGTAACAAACTTTTGTTATAACGCTTTTATGCAGCCTCCCCAAAACATTTAATGTTATTTTAATGTTAGTCTCCTAATTCTTAGTATGTTGAGGTTTTTTTAATTTCAGGTTCATATTTGCTAGTAGGCCCTATTATCTCTTGCAGCTTTTTTGTCTCAAATTATTGTTTTGAAACTTTAAACTCGCCATTTGTATCTTAGTGATGTTGAGCTATGTGCTGAATTTGCGTCTGTCCTCATTTAATACCACTAGAATATGTGCGGGGTTTGTCAGACAAATCAGGGGGTTGATAGAGTTGCAATTACTGGGATCGTCTGAGATGAAATTGTGCTTGTGAAGTGCGTTTGAAAATGGATCGACGAAAGACAGACCAACGATGTGCTGCCAGAGTCGAGCAAAGCTTTGCGATTAATTACCAGGGGCAAGTGTTCAGATGGTATAAGGTGATTTTAGAGAGCTTAGAAGAAGCAGAAGGCGAGCTTCGCGAGGTAAAACATCGATCTTAAATTTTTTTGTAATATTAGACTGTCGACTAACTCGGTTACTAAATCGGTTTACTGCCGTTCAGATTTTAACGCAGGATTTGTGCATGAGAATTTTGTCGTGAAGGGAATTTTTGGCAGGAAAAAGCACTCTTGAGGTTTCCCAACCTTTGTATTTGCGGGATATCAATTTCTGCGACTTCGTTTTATTCTCCAGCGTAAAAAACCATCTGAAATGGTGACATTTTGACATTTTGGGTGAAGTGTAGAAGAGCGTAACCGATGAGTTAGGCTTTCTAGGGCTGCTACGAACAACGAAAAAACCGACTCAATCGGTGTTACGTGTAGGAAGCTATTTTACTGATATGTAAATAAAATAAAAATTGTCGTTAAAAAATATCAATTTATTTTTCTGCCAAATCTCGTAGATTTGTATGGTAAATGGTAATTTTATATTGTAGACTCCTTCTGTTCGAATTTTCCTCCTTAGATAACCAGCTGCGTATTAGTTAATTTATTTTGTGAATTGTAATGCAGCTCTAGTTTTCTCTTGTCGGAAGTTGTGTTTCTTGGTATTTGGCTAATTAATTATTTTGTTTGTTTTATATCAGCAGTTTACTTCTCAAACACTTAATGTGTTCTGATTTTTGTTAGTTTTCTTCTTAGGTAAAACGCGATTGCTTATATATTTCTCCAATAAACTAAAAGTATATTTTAACTCTCTTTCTCTTCCTCTGCCTTAATGATTTTCTTAATTTTATATTTTATATAATTTTTTTGATACACTTTTTTGCTATTAATTTTTATGGGGTGATAATCACCTTCTCTATTTTTGTAATTAAAAATTGCTTATATCTTTGTTTTATATTTTACATTAATTAACACGCTTTTACTTTTTACCTTGTTCAGCAAATCAATAATTATTCTTGTATTATTTTTGATTTTAGTAATAGCCTTTAGCCTATAGTGTCAGTTATTCATTTTGATATGAATGTTATTAGGTTTCTTTTTTTTAATTTCTAGTTAGTTGATACCCTCATGTGTTACCCATTTTATTTTTGTAAAATCTTATTTTATTATGGTGCATTCTTTCATCATTTTAAGCGTTTGATTAATTTTATTTATTTGTACCTCTTTCATCATGGTTAGACATCATTGCTTGTAGAAACGTTTTGAAGCTTTTTTCGACGGTTTTTACTTTTTTGATTTTTATTATCCTCGATGAATGTTCTGACCTTTTCTTGTCACGTAAAAAAAATTATTTTTCTTAAATGTGCGCATAATCTGCTTGTTTGAGTTTATTTTTGATTGTACGTGTTGCTATATCTATTCTTTACCGAGAAGGGTTGCATTCATTCTTTTTTTTTGTTTGAAAATTTGTTTTTTTAGATTTCTAGTATTTTTCTTTATATATTTTACCTTTGTTATTTGTTCTGATTTCTTTCTTCATTAATTAGTAGCGTTTCACCAATAACTTTGCTTCTAAAATTCGATACGGGTTCATTATTGTTTTTGTGTTTTTGTTGCGATTTAAACACTAACTGCTTTAAGCATTAAAGATTGCTATTTATAACATTTTTTACGTTTGATTTTTAATTCTTAGTTTGAAACGAAAAATTAAAAAAGTGCAGGAGAGGCTAAGCTACATAAGTGTTACCCTAGGTAGCATTGTCACACTAAATATAAAAGTGAGATCCAAGTTAACGAAGACTTCGCTATTGTTTATGTGTGCCAAAGCACTATCATCTTCTCTCATCCACAAGCTTAGTGCTTGGTTCTAAGTGGTCTTGCACTTAATGCCTACTATTGCATGGAAGACACTGAATATAGACATGATGCCTACAAACGAAACTCATCTAATGGTTGTAAGGGCCACCCAGAACTAGAAACTTTGATTATTCAAGTATTAGTTTGATTGTCCCGATAAAATACAAAAAGTAAATAACTAAATCCATTACGCAAATAGAAGCTGCTTGGATTTTTCTCTTATACTAGAATATAGTAAAAAATTACTTTGTACAACACTCAAGTTCACTTCATTCATGTTAAAAAATTTTTACTTTTTAGTCTAGAAATAGAGAGGATTTTTTCTCAGTCAAGTTCTTTTATGCTGTAGAACAAAAGAGAACTGGGGTTAAAAAATTATTTTTGTATAGCTTGACAAGAAAAGATGTAAGTAATTACTTTTTGTCCTTGTAAGAGGATCGGAAGTATCATATTTTTAATTTTAAGGGCGTTATTTTAAACTTCTGCATGATGATATCTTGTGCCATAGCACATCAGTTCAACACAGCTTCTTGTCAACTAATGGTCAAATACAATATGGATAAAAAATGCACTACTGAACCAACAAACCTCTTAACGAAAAAAGATCCGATCCTTTAAAATCGCTCTGAAGATCAAAAATATTGCTAAGGTGCAGGCGAACAATATTACAGCAAAACAGTAGCGGTTTTGATAAATGTTTTCACTCCAGACACTCATACAAATCTTATTAAGCATTTGATGAAAGAGTAAATAATCTATCATACCTACCAACCTAAAAAGGAGAAATTATATGGAATAGTTGCATGGCATCTTTATCACTAAATCTAATTAAAGTAATTGAAGCAGAATTAGATATCATATATAAAGTATGTGTTCGCTTCTATTATTATTTGTAGAATTGAAGTCTCATACAAGCAATTACAATATTTAGGGAGTTCAGTTTTCTTGCCATTGTAAAATAAATGTTAAAGTTTTACATAAAGGCAAGGGCCTCAACCGGAGTACAAATGCTAAGGCTATTGGTACTAGATGGACCTTACGTGTACCCAAAATTCAGAACAAAACTTAATAAACACAAATGTGCTTTAAGTGATATTAGTCAAACTGCTAACTATGAAGGATGCCCAATGTACAAGAGTTTACTAAATACAAGAGACGACACAATTCAGAGGTTAATTCCAGCCATGATCGACGCTCCTAACTCACTATATTTCTCAAATCTCAATAATACTAATGAATCGATGTATACTCAATCTACACTAGCACTACAATAAACAACCTATCAATTTGGGTGAAGAAGTAACCATCTTTCTTAATTAATTAACCAACATAACGCTCATCTTTTGACAACTCAGACGGTTTATTGTACTATAAAGTTGAATTATTTGCTTTTCTCAAATATACATAATAATAATGCATAATTAAATAAAACTGGCATAATTTTGGTGTCTGAAACTAATTTCACTGATAGAGCTACCTTAAATATTACCCCCAATATGAACAGTTGAGATCGCACAACTCGTGCGATGAAGATGAAGAATGTTAAAATGACAGTTTCTTCTGGTCCTTCATTGTTTCAGTTCTGTATTGCTTTCCCAGACACACCATCTACATTGATCAATATGTTTCTTTCTTCTGGACGCAAATTAGAATTTAAGCGCACCTATTAGGGCTTCAAAATTATTCTAAGCAATAGTCAAAGTCTATTTACTGCATTACTGCGCCGTAATTATACTGATAAACCCATCTGTCGGTGATCTGATCAAAATTGGTGTGGCGGCCTTTTCGCCCTTGAACCGCTTTATATCGCGGCGGCATGCGGGCCTTTGATATCTGCTACGTTTTGCCGTCGCACACAAACGGCATCTGGGCTTTTGCTCAGCCGACAAGTCTGCATACGCCGTCGGCGGCACCTTTTGATATGAAAGGTGCTGGCGAATGAAAATTGCCCGCAAAGACCTGCCGCCAAGCCAGGCGCGAAGCCCGGTAACACTCGCGATCCGCAGCGCGACCAGTTCGGTCGTGTCTTCACCCGCAAGAAACGTTCGCATTCCGCAGCGCGACCAATTCGGTCGCGTCTTATCATCCCGCAGATACCAGATCCGCAGCGCAGAGGTGGCCACCTTGGAATCGCCGACGAAGCCGAAGCCGATTCAGGTGAGCGATTTGGCAATACTCGTTGGTTGATATCGGTAGCCGCCCCCATCCGCTTACGCGACGGCCGTTTAAGGGACGATTTGGGCCTTCTCGGTTGACGTTCCAAACGGGCCGTACTACGTTTCCACACCGCACCACGAGAGCGGCTATTTACACGCCTGCCTCTCCAAAAATAAACTGCCGGATTTTGTAAACTTCTTTATATTCATGGAATAGTGAAAAGCTCAGATATGGCGGCATCAAATTATTTTTTCATCACCTGCCGGTGTTATTAGAAATTACCTCTAGATTTGTCTCTAATAAAACGGACTGGGGCAGATTTATAGAAGAAAACCTTGATGTGAATCTACGCATGCCGATAGACGACGTAAGACATTAGTTAATAAGTCTCATCCAAGGAAGACTTATCTAAATCTAACTATTAATATACTTCTTCATATTAAGAACTTTAAGATTGTTATCGTGCGAGAATTTCAATACGCGCACTATTTATGTTCAGTCCACTATCTCAAAAGTTGTACTATTCCAATCTGATTCAGCCACTGGATTGCCTCAGTGCTGGCCTAATCTCACGTGTGTTCATATGGCAGATCTTCTCCCCATCAGTTAACACTATTTTTTGAACTTAATATATAGTTCTTCTCCGTTTTTTGACCTGTTCCTTCCACCTCAGTCTGGCATCTAAATTCATACCGAGATATTCCGCGATGTTAGCGCATGGAACAGTAAGGGCATGGACAAATTTATTCTCATTAAGTTTTATACCAGCTTTTTGTCTATACATAAATTCTATCTATTGCTCTTTGTAAGTTATTATTTACTTAAAGTTCTTCTGTTTCAGTTGCACAAATATTTCTATCATCTGCAAATGCGCAGTTTGAGGTATGTCGCAAGTGTACAATAAATACAGTATGGGACTCAGCACACTGTCTTGTGGCAGCTCTGATGAGCTTAACTTGTTGTTAATATAGAATTTTACTAACAGGATAGGCAGCCGTTTATTTATTTTTAGGGCCGTAGCTCATCAAATGTTTGGACTATGCCCAAGAAAATATTCCAGTGAATTTTCTTTTCTTCAAGGGCCTTTTTGATGATGTTGGTCGTTGATGAACTTGGTCTAAAGTTTTGTGCATATTTCTAGATCCGTTTTTTAAATAATATGTTTAAATTTCTTGAGAATTTTTATACAGCTTAGAGATAAATGCAGAGAGATGGACCTGTACAACGCCACACTATTCACTGCTTTTCCGGGTTTAAGGATCACGATAACCTCTTCGTTCTTCCAACACAGTGGCGCGTGTTTAAGCCGAAATTGAGTATTAATTTAGTCAGTTTGGGCGTTTCTTTTCGGGAAATTGCTATTTCTCCATTTATGAGACTGTATACTGGACATCTTTTAGGGTTTAGGATTTTTTCTTCGGGGAAATCTACATTCGTATCGTTTATTTAACACGGTGGTCTCAGCCTAACATTGCTTTTCTTTGTTGCTTCTAACCCACATTCCTCCAGGTTGACCTTTTAATTTTTTTCTGGCTTTCTATAATGAATAATTAGTGCCTTTGGAATATTTGAGGGAAACGAAAGCCTGAAGACACCCATAAAATTGTTGAACTCGTTCATAATCTCTTGATACAAATGCTTCATGCGTTAATACGGGATGTACAAAAATATAACTTCACTGAATATGTTGCTAACTTAAAATATCTGTAGGCCAATTAACAAAGAACCTATAAAGACATCGAATGCCTGGAGGGCAAGAACTAATAAGTAAACACGGGAACTTTTGCAGAACATCGAATCACAGTCTTTGTTCTTTTAAAACTTGGTCCAAATGTATCCATCGTTGAAATTGATGAATTCCTGGATGTAGCATGCTGGATGTCATTATCTGTGAAGCCTTTTTCTCCATGGTAAGTTTAAAGACCACTCTTTTCATCTCCATGTTTCTCAGGGTAGCGTCATAGGTCTATTTTTTATTTTCTATATACAGTTGACTTATCAGAAATCAAGAATACCGTTGTTGATTCATTCGTTGATAATACAGGAACCTTCTTCTGTTTCGCATCTGCCAATCTCTAACATCTTCTCTATTGCATTCGTGATCAAATCAATTAGATAGTCAGTTCTAGTTACATTCACCTCGATAACAAGTATCTGTCTTCCACAATGATACGCCTATACCTGTTGCATCTTGCTAAGACCCATACTTGGAGCAAGTACATCTAAACAAAACGCAAGCATTTAGACTTAAAGTATTGGGAAATGTATTGACTTCTTGGCAGAAAATCTAATTTGAAAATTGGCAATAAATTTACATTGTACGAAACTATCGGAATTTAACTGTAGGGATGTGCTAAACCAGCAAGACTGAAACATTACAATAATTCCAATCTAAAACACTCCAATTAAACTATACACGAAGACCTCAATATTCTCATCGTTGACGAAGTCTAAAGGTTCGTTCAGAATTTACCACAACAAACTTCCTTTGACAGTAATTTCTCTTTTAGACGTCCAACTTAAACGCAGTCCTGCGACTTGTTTGCGATTGTTCTGCCTTTTTAAGAATTTAATCATTAATTGATTATGTATTTTTTTATTATAGACTACTTAATACTTCTTTGTGTACGAGATTGTAAAGAAACTACAAATAAAACATTTAAACGTATAAAATCGTGGTAGATTTATGAAAAAAGCTATAATTTCTATAATTTTACAGTACATTAGAGTTGGCTGAATTAGGGCGATTTTAAGTTTCCTTTTAGATTTCAAGCATTTCGCTTGCGCCATCAATCCACTACAGCAGTAAATAACGGCCGAAAATGTCGCAAATAAATTTTAGTTGAAACCTGCCGTAACAGCACAATAACCCCTAAATGGCTGGAAATGGATGCCAGTAAAAGCCCGAATCCTTGGAACAAAGCGGCGTTCCGCCACGGCGTCTGGGAATGCATGCTATGCCCACTTGTGCCTCCACTTTCCTCTTTATTTCCAAACTGCACTATAATCGTAGATCAGCACGCAGCGGGCGATAGCTCAAGGGGGCGGAAAGTCCTCCCCGAATCGTTACTCCGCGGGGCTGCTGCCGGCGCGATTTGTCTGCTGTGTTTCAGTTGGAAGGCACCGCCAGCGCCCGTTTTATTTTCCTCGGCCTGCTTGCCGAACAAAAGGCGGACAGCGGGTAGCTTCCGGACATGCGGAAAAACAGCTCTTTTGCGCCACTTGTTTGCTCGACAAATCGTTATCGGGGAGTTGGAGTGAAACAAAACCCAGGAAAATAGAAAAGGTGTACGGTATTGCTTGTTCTCCAGGGTTAATGTTGGACTCGCCAACTAATTTAATCGAACTGATGTTTATATTTATGTTTTCTCTAAGATTTAATAAGTAGAATCCATACTTCGCTCTGAAATACTTTTTTACGCCTGTGCAACAAGTAAGGCAACTTTTTGTTTGGAGAACGGTATGTAAACACTTTCTAGAGTTCTAATACACTTCTGGAGGCTCAAATCGCTCAAGTCGGGCTCTTATCAGATATTTTGGATAGAAATTTGAGAATTTTAATGTTTACTATCCTGCGAAAAACGAAAGCAACTCCTCAGACTAACTATTGGGCCATCAAAGCATAAAAGCTTTATTAAAGACGCTCTTGTAATGTTCGGAGTTCATCTGATCATTCGTTTTTACTCCTTCCCCTACTCGGGAAAGTGAGAAATGCCCTCAAAGCGTAATCTTCTTGCTCTTCCGACGCAGTTCTGTGGCTTATATGGTGAATTTTCTCGCTTAAGGCATTTTGCGCCGCATCTCCCGAGAACAAGACTTCAGAACTTTGCTCGAGACATGAAAGTACTTGTGGGTAAAGATTCTTTACTTCTGAATGTCCATGGTCGATGCGAAGGCGAACTTGCAGGTCATATGACTGCTTGTTCAACTCGATGTGCAAGTTCCGATCGCCTCTTTCATTTCCTTCCTGAAGATTGTCGGAGCTTTTTGTGGTTTTAATATTGCATGATGGGGTGGAGAAAGTTTGAGAAATCCAATTTATGTTAAAACTTACCTGTGAGGGGGATCATAGTAGACCCAACTTCTGTTGATTGATCAGGGTATATTTAATTGTTGCCTAATTTAGTATTAAAAATTGCTGATTGCTTAGTTTGTAAGGTAGAAATTTAACTCAACTTCTAGGTTGAGATTTTTATGTTGTGTTGAGAATTAAATTGAATTTATAATTATTATAGCATTCTGTATATATACGTCTGTATGTATACCGTTTGCTGAGTTTTATTGAATATATGTGAAATTCTATAACATCTTTGGTGTTACGGTCTGTTTAAAGAAGAATCAGACTGTTTGGCAAGTCCAAACCTATCATTACCATAGCCAAAACTATTTTTCTTTTACTTCTCTTATTTAAATATTTTTTCTTATTTTGCTATCCGATCTTTTGTCAATAGTTTTGTTTGTAGTTTCCATGTGTATTTTTTTATTCAATCTTTTGTTTCTTTACGTTTGGTTATTTTATTAATTGCTCATGTTTTATTTGAGTAGGTTGACATTACAACTATGAATAACTGTTTTGTGGTTATTTATTGCAATAGCTGGCCTTTCTTTTCTGCAACGCAGTAACTCGACCATTACGAGTGCTGCAATTTTACTTAGACATCTCTAAATATCTTTAAGTTTATGCCCTTGCCTTGGATTTTATAAAATCCTCAGATGAATCTTATCTTTTCCGCCTTTAAAGGATCTCTTCACATCTGGCTACCTCCACTTAGTTTAGCCTGCAGTGGTAGTGGAACCATAAGTGAGAGTTGGGTATCCGGCAAAGACCAGTCCAAGGAAATAATTTTTTGTCTATGTACTCCATGTGATCAGTTGTAATGGTAAGCCACCACCTTTGCGATGTGAGCCTGTAAAGTCCTGGTATATGTTCATACCAGTAAGAAATATAGCAGTGGGTGACATTAGCTTAAAAGAAGGTTGTGGAAAGGAATACGATCTTGTGGGAATAGACGGATTAGACACTAAAAACACACAAGGAGTGCGTCTAATAGAATTTTTGTAAAGAATACAATTCAATTATTACTAACCAATAGTACAAAGTGGGGCACAACTCCCCTTTCAGTTCCAATAAAAAAATATGATGGGAAGCATACAAACTTACTTTTTAAAGTAGTAGTACAGAACTGGAAGTGTTATTTCAATGTTGAGAAATACGCCTGACTATCCACCACTCTCCTTTAACTTTCAGTGTGTCAGGTGGATTTCAAAATCCTCCAGTTTGTTTGTGATATTCAATCCTTTCTTTTGTATCCAGGCTATTTTTGGAAGATCTCTGAAGTCTTAGCTATTTACTGGTATTTTGCAAAAGGAACGATCAACTCTTTTTTCTTAATGGTTGTTAAAACACTTAATATATTGCGTTAGTTTAACTTAAATATATAATTTTTGTATTTCATATAATGTGTTATGCAATTTTGTTGTTTGCTTTACTCTTTCAATTACCGTTTTTATCAATTCTTATGAGGTATATCAGACCAGTCTCGAATATATTGAGCCAGTATTATTATAATGAAAAAGGTGTGCATTTGCGATGTAACTGTCAACTGATGTTAGTAGAATGTAATGCGCATGCGCAAACGAGGATGACTACTGGCCGGATGATCGGGTGAGTTGAGAGTTGGACGCCGGTAAGTAATCTTATGTAATTTGTGCGGAGCAAAAGAGCAGAATCTGTATCCGATTGTGTGCGAAGCTGGAACATACGCGCGCAGAATGTAAGAAACGATGTAAAGATGACCGAGAATCTATTAAAAGAGATTCCAGTTCGGGAAGATTAACAATGAGCAAAAGACTCGATGATTCTAAAACCTAAAGCGTGTAAAATTTTGAAGGGAGATCTTGACATGAAATCTGCCACGGAAATTTTGTTGTGGTGCTGTTGCCAGAGCAGGAGATTCGTCGTGCTACAGTTGTTAATAAATTTTCTGCAAAAGTTCAGTTGTTGCAATAGTGCTCTGCTGCTCTACCATGCTTTAAGAAGTTACAAGATGCTTACTTTGAAGGAAACTGAGGCTACATAGAACGATTCTTATTTGTTATACCATTTTTACTAAATATATGGATGAGATGTTTTGATAATTTTAGGCCAGTCGGTTATGATTTTATCAGTTTGCTTGACTACGTGCAAATCGACTTTACTACTAGTTTTTGATTGACTTTTTATTTTATTATTTTTGTTTTGAGTCTCATTCTATTTATCTCACACTATTTATGTTCTCCTGTACCTCTTCTGCGGGTATTGAAAATATAATTAAGAAGGATCTGCACATATGAATTGTTTATTTGACACTACCTTCAGATTATCATTTCTACTGTATCATAATTTATTTTAATGTTTGCTTTCTTTTCCAATTTAATCCACGTATGTTATAAACAGAGGAGGGTTTAAAATACTTTTCTGTTACTCCTTCTTAAGTTTCAAATTTCTCTGTATTTGGACTTCCTAAAAGAACTATGGTTTGCATTTTCTGTGAATGTTTTCAACGATTGTTATTAATTTCCCAATATTAGCAGTTTTTATATCCTTGTAGGTGATAATTTGGAAAAAGCTTTTGATAGATTTATAGATTCGAACTGAAACTCAAAATTCACTTATTTATGCTTCTTCAAGATATATATTTATTTTTGTTTCAAATTATATATAATCTATATGTAATCTATACCTCTTCTACCGTTAGGTGTAGAGAATCGAATACAGGTTTCCTTAAATTAAATTAAGTCCAAATATCACAATTACCATAACTTAAAATAATTTAAAATAAATAATAAAGTTCTTCTTTCCATATTGCATGTAGCTATCCCCCCCGTTCATGTCTATACTAGTCTACCTTTCACTCAAACTTATTTCGTTATTTTACTATTTGTCTCCATCTGGCCCTGTCCCTTGCTGATGTTTCAGCCTGCTTCGTTGAGATTCCTCTTGCCTTCAATATCTTCGCCACCTGTTCGTCTTCCTTGGTCTGCCTTTCTTTCTCTTCCCAATGGGTTTTGCCTCCCATACTTTTCTGGTTTGTCTTTCTTCGCTAAGTCTTCTCATGTGCCCCACCATCTTAACTGAGTCCTCTCGATGATCTTTCTGGCACTTTCGGTATCCAATCTTTTCCTTATTTCTTCGTTTTTTATTTTATCCATTATTGTGACCTTAGCCACTTTTCTAAGGTACTTCATTTCTAAGACCTGTACCTTTTGGTATTGTCTCTCTACCAGAACCCAAGTTTCGCATCCGTAAATCAGCGTCGGTAGGTATATGGTCTTGTAAATTGTCATGTTTGTTTTGTTACTGATTTCTCCTTTGTTGATAAACCCTTTTCTTATACTACGGAAGATTTTTGCCGTTGTTGTTACTCTATTATTTATTTCTTCTTCTTGTCTTCCTTCTTCCGCTATGGTAACTCCCAAGTACTTTAAGCTTTTCACTTGTTCTACTTTTTGATTGTTAATCTTTATGCTGATTTTTCTCACGTTATTATTTGTTATCACTGCTACCTTTGTTTCATTTATGTTTATTTTCATTCCTTGTTTGTCCAGTTCCTTAACCCATAGGTCCACATTATGTTGTAGCCTCGTGTCCGAATCTGCCAATATTGCTATGTCGTTCGCGAACACACACTCACTCACTTCCACTGGTTTCATTTTATAATATCCCACCGTCAGTTTTTTGCTTTCACCACTTACTTTTTTCATTATCTCATTCATAAAAATGATAAAGAGCAGGGGGCTCAAATTTTCGCCCTGCCTTGCTCCTTTAGTTCTAAATTTTTTGGTTTCAATATTGTCCTTCCTAACTATATTTTCTGTGTTATTGTATAGCGATTTTATAGCTTCTATCAATTCCATTTTTTCTCCAATATGTCCCATATATTGTTTCTCACCACCTTGTCGAATGCTTTTTCCATATCTACACAACATATATATATATATATATATATATATATATATATATATATATTTCTTTGTTGTACGGTAGCATTTTTTCTATTATGTTTTTCAGTGTGAATGTGTGGTCTTGTGTGCAATATACAGGTCTGAAACCACTTTGCGCTTCATGCAACTTTCCTTCCATTTCCTTCCTTATCCTTTCCTCCAAAATCATCTCATATACCTTGCATGATGTACAGATTAGCGACATCCCCCTATAATTTGCGCAATCTTTCTGATTACCCTTCTTGAAAATGGGAACTATTACCGCAGTTTTCCAATCCTTGGGCACTGCTTGTATTATCCACGCTTTATTTATAATTCTTTGTAGTAACTCCATTCCTTCTTCACTCATTCCCTTCACTAATTCTGCTTTTATGCCGTCTACTCCTGGGGCCTTTGCCATTTCTTAGCTTTCGTATTGCCTTCTCGATTTCTTCTGACTTGATCCCGTTACTTGCTTCGCCCACTTGTCTTTTTCTCTCTCATTTTCGAATTTCTCCTTTTTGTGTTCCTTCTTTCATTTTCTCTTCAGTCACCCTTTCCCCTCTAGCATATCCTGAAAGTATTGCTTCCATCTTTCCATAATTTTTTCATCCTCCATTAGTATCCTTCCATCCCTGTCCATAACCTGTTTCGACCTGATTTTTCTTCCTTTATTTCTCATGTTCTTTAGGGTCCTGTAGAATAGCTTTTGGTTGGCCCCTTTATCCTTTTCCATTTTGGTCTCAAATTCTGCTCATTCCTTAGCTTTAGCTATTTTTAGCTTTTCCTTTGCTATTTTCCTCGCTTTCTTATACCTCTCATACGCTTCATCACTCTTCCTTTGTAAATAGTTTTTCTATGCTATCTTTTTTGTTTGTATGATATCTTTAATTTCTTCATTCCACCAGCTTGTTCTCTTCTTTTAATGCCTCCAGTTGTCGTTAGCTCGCAGGCTATTTCTCCTGCCTTATTTATAATTTCTTTGAACTATCCCCACATTTCTTCGATATTCAATTCCATTATCTCTTGTTCCACTTCTTGTATCCCCTTCCTGATCTGTTCTGCATACTCCTCTCTTGTTCGTTGGTCTTGTAGTCTGTGTGTCATCGTTCTTATTTTTTTCTTTCTTCTGTTTTCTGATATTCTCTCTTCTTTATTTTCTTTCTTGTTTCCCATTTTAGCTATTAACAGGTGGTGATCTGACGATATTTCTGCTCCCCTGTACACTCTCACATCCTTTATCCTTCTTCTATTGGTTGCGTTCGTTAATATATAGTCTGTGATTGATCTCTCTTTCCTCCCTGGTTCCTCTCTAATATATTTGTGACAGTCCTTGTGTTGATATAGGGAGTTTTGTGTCATTAACCCGTTCTGTAAACAATAATCAATTAAATTCTCCCCATTCGTATTGCTTGTAGTCTCTCCATGTCTTCCCATTGCCCCTTGCCTCCCTGCAATCTCATTTCAAATTCTCCCATTGAAATCTCCCATTATTATCGTTGGATTGTCTGATTCTTCATTTGCATTTGAAGTTCTTGCTAGAATGTTCCTTTTCTCTCTTCACATCACTTTGTCCCGGCCCATATGCCACTATTACATCCAATTTCTCCTTATTGCATCTTGCAAAGGTTGCTTTCATTGTTCTTCCGCTCACTGCTTTCCACTCTACTAACTTCCTCAAGTATTTCGGGCTTATTAGACACCCTACACTGTATATCAGCCCGTAGTAATCTATTATTAATTCGCCTACTCCTTTCCTCTTAGTCTCCGTGACCGCCACTATTTCCATTTTATACCTCTTAATTTCTTGAATTAATTCTTTCTCTTTGCCATTTAGGCTTCTGTCTCATGAGTAATCGTTTTTCCTTGTATCAATTGCCTTTGTCGCCGCTGTTTTCCCTTGCCCTATTTTTATTTCCTTTATTAGTTTTTTTTCTTGTTTGGTATTGCTCTTTTTCCTTCTTGTTGTATTTTTCCATCTTGTCCGATTTCCCGTTCCAGGTCCATAACTCCTGATTGCTTATCATCTTCTGGTATCCTACCTTGACCGTTTTCCCTTTTGCTGCTTCCTCCTTTGCTTGTCTCCTGATTATAGTCTGTATCATTCTTTCATTTTGTGATAGGACATCGTTTATATATACTTTCTTGCTTTGGTTCCGTAGTTTGCTATTGCACTGCATTATCATACTCCTATCGCTTTTACTATTCAATTCAACCAAGCACATGTCCTCTCTCAATTTTCTAATCGTTTCTACTTTTATGGACACACTCAATGCATTCTCAATAAATCCTTCCATTTCCTCTTTTAGCATTTTTGGGTCAGATGAGGACCCACTTAGCCCTTGTATGACTAGGTTTTTTCTCCTCTTTTCTCCCTCCATTTTCTCGATTCTTTCATTTGCTCTCTCGACTTCCTTTTTCAAATCTTCAATCTCTTTCATTGCTTTTTCATTTGTTCCTTTTAGCTCTTTTATTTCGTCTTTGAATTCCCTTTGTTCGTTCCTTAAGCCCCTGATCTCCTCTTGTAACTTTTTGTTTCTTTGTTGCTATTTTGCTGTTCTTTTTTTATTCCTTTTATGTCCTGCGCCAAATTTTTCATTAGGGACATCATTTCCCCCATTTGCCTTTCCATTGGGTCTTTGCTTTCTTCTCCTTTTGTAGGTGTCTTAGTTGTTCTTCTTGTTCTCTTGAATAGTTCATCTACATTGTCTTTCTTTCTCTTCCCTTCGTCTGTGAGATATTCGTCTGAATCCATGTATAAAGGTTTCGCTACTGCGTTGGCTGCAACCCTCTGCGCTCCTTTCTATAATTCTGTAATTTGGGTTGCCTATCCAAAAATCGGCGCGGTGTGGGTTTTGGTCCTTGAATTTTTAAACTCAGCTGCTCTTATCTTTATCACTGCATGCAATTTTGATCTTAACCTAGCATGCACCAATATTTAGAACTTTGTATTTTCTCACTCTTAATTGGCATTTAGACTTATCTTCTTTCTCCCGTTGCTTTTTGTATTCTTCTTAAGACGTGACTGTACTTCCACTTTAATTTTGTCCCCAATACGGCATCGAAATTGGACTTGTTTAACAGAGCAAAATAAAATGTAATATCACATTCACATTCAACTTTCAAATTATTGTACTGTCCGTATTATTGTTTTTAAATTTGTTGCCTTTGCTTGGTGAAATAAATTTATTGAATTGATGTTATTAATTTCCGTTTCGTTAACACTATTAAGTTTGTGTGTCTGGGCAAACGAGAGGAGATGATTTCTGGAGAAATGGAACCGAATATACATATATAAACATATGTTTATGTATTCTATAATAGTGAGCAATCCTATTGACTTAGAAATAAGCAGATCTGCTTGAAAGATCAGTTACATATATAGACAAGCAAATGGAAATGCTCAAGAGGTCATATAAATTTACCAGAAAATCTAATCTAACGGACAGTAACCGAATCACAAAAGTTCTGCAGCAATGTTTGATGGTTTCTCTAAGACGGTGTCGTTCGATAGTAGAGGGTGATATCAAGGACGGTTGTGTTACGTTCGCACGCGTGAGTTAGAAGGACGTGTTCTACAAAGCATCGAGGATAATCTAAGCATAAGCTCCAGGCTACTGACTAAGCGACTGTAATCGATTACCTTACAAGATAATCACTATTGTTTGTATCACATGTAATCTGTATAAGGACTATTGAGAGCAAATTATCTCTCAAAAAAAGTGTTTTTTACTATTATGGAACTTTTGTCGTCAATCATCTTTATAGATATAGTGGGAAAGATTGCTTTATAAACCTGCCTAGTGGTCATCTGTGTGCTAGATAGAATTTTCATAGTATAATTGTACTAGTTGTTTCATTCAATGACTTATGACCTAATATATTTGCAATATGTGACAATATGTCAATAGTAATATGACAAATTATGTGACTCAAGAATACCGGAGCTCCAGTTCACTTTAGTGCTAACGTTGGCCAGTATCTCAATAACATCTCACGATAGATGGGTCGAACGATATGGTCCTGCTGCGTGGCTCACCCGATTACCGAATTTCCTTTTTCTCTAGTCTGTAGCGACCAAATTATTTTTGGTTTTATTTTGTTGGCTGGTATAATATATTTTAATGTTCAATGAGTTGTAATGATACGAGTCAGAATATGGTTATAAAGGAATGCTTAAATGTCGGTAATTCTCCAGTTTCTTCTTTGATTTTTCTTTTATCTAATTATCTTAATAGTTTTGTACTCATTGTCATTAGCCTGTCACCTCTTTCTATAATTGTATATAGAAATATATGATCTTCCTCTGGCGATCTTCTTTGTATTCACTTGTTGTTCCTTCAAAATAACTGAAAAACCTTCCGAGTCCAAATTCCTGTCCAGGACTTTTTGAATTATATGTTTCCAAGAGTAGATTTGAGTCATATTCTGTTTTCTTTTTGTTCTATTATCTCTTTAATTTTTATTTTGTATTTTATCGCCTTCTTTATCCATTTTCATTTTGTTTTCTATTATTTGCTTTATTGCTTCGTCAATTGTAAGTTTTGCTTTCTTGTATATGTTCTTGTTGACTTCTTTAGCATCTTCTTGAACTACTTTTGTGGCTTATCTATTAATATGACTGCTACCTTTCTGGTTTCGGCCGTTTTCATTAAATTGTTTAAGTTTCCCACGCGGTAATCGTTTGCCACACTATTTTTCGGTTTTCTTGATTTATTGTTCTCGAGCTATCCCGCAGTTGCTTTCTATGTCAAAATGTATTTGACACTGTTACATGGAAAATAAAATTTATATTTTCGTTTGAACGTAATTAATTTTACTTTTAGTAATTTTAATTGAAGATATAAGTCTATGTCATCATGTTTAAAATTTTCTTTATAAGTCTAACTTTTTTGTTACCGCTTTTCTAGTTTAGCACTCAATTTGCCAATTGTTATTTGACATTTACATAGTTATAGAATAATTCCGATGCTAGTTGATGCGTTTGTATATTTTATAATTTTACTGTTTTGATGATACTAACATTAATATAAACTGATCGATTTAATTTCGCCTTTGGAAACAATTTACATGCGGAGCAATTTTTTTATTGCAAAAGTTGTGCCGCTGTATATGTCTTCTCTATGTATTAAATGATTACCCGATTTCAAAAGCAGGCGGATTACAATTTTATTTCTAGGTTTAATGAGACTTACGATGTTACAGTTTTACAAAAGTAATATCTGATAAAGTTTTTATATGTCTTTATCTGTAACGTTGTCGTACGGCATCCTAATCCGACTCTCCTCTCTCTTTGATTATTTTTCAGCTGCTTTGATTAAAATCTCTAGGAATCACGGTAAATAAGAGCCTAATTATATTTTAATTTGGACCCGTGAGTGTTTTGGGCTTATTATTGCCTGCTGGCTTGGTGAGGTTGAAACATTAAAGAAAGGGAAATAAATAACATCTTAACATATTATCTACTTAGCAGTGTAGTTTCAGAAAAGTGTATTTAAAAAAAGATCATGCTTTAGCAATATTGCAGATCGATCTACATACTTCGAAGTCATCATTTTCCCCTTTTTCGAAAATTATACAATCGCTGTTAATGTCAACATCAGACCTATCTGAAGTTAATACGAAATTAACCACATTTGCAAGCTGAACAGTTAGATGATGTATTGATGACGCTGCACCAAGTGTGATCCAGACATTGGAATATTTAAGTAAACCTTGATAAATGTCAAGTCAAAGTATTCACACTACATAGACTCCACAATTCTGTCTGCAAATCTGACAATAACAAAGTAATACATTGAAATTTAAAAAAGAATTAATTAACAAACAACTCATATGTTTGCTTAGCGAAAGGTATCATGTAAATCAAAAATTAACTCGGAGCGATAACAGGCTAACTGTAAGACAGGTGCATTATTTTAAAAAATGAATGCACTGTTTGACCATTCAGAAGCTTACTATGACTACTTGCAGCTATTCTAGAATGAGATATAAAAAACTCTTATTACTTAAAAGATACGCAGGTTAGTCGTCAAAACAAGGGTACAAGAAGATGTATCAGGAGAGTTTAAGGTGAAAGATAGATTACGACAAGAAGATCTATCAACAGCGATCAGTATGGTTAGGCTAGGCAACTATCAATTAATAAAAAATACTCCATATCTGTGATATTCAAAAACAACAAAATAGGCGGTATTCAGTTACTTAATATGTGTTCTGAATACACATGGCCTTGAAAATGTTTTATGTAAACTCACTAGGTGGCGGGGCTGTGCTTCACAATCCTCTGTTCAGCTTGTTAGAATTTTGAAAGATCATTAGTTAATCACTTGAAGGAGGCACGTAAAAATATATGAAACTATGATTATTCTGTAGAAAAGGAAGATAGTCATCGGCAAAAAGATGAGATAAGAACAGGTGAAAGGACTTTCAGTCGACGCTTATCATAAAATGAGAATGAGGTTATCATAAAACAAGCAAGGAAGATCCCAAATATGGACAAACCTTCAAAAAACCAACAAATTTAATTAACAAAGAAATAAAATAAGGCGGCTTAATGATATAGTGGTACAGGAACTGAATAGACGTAACAGAATATTTATCGGGATTTGGAAGTGAGAAGGATGTACGAAAAAAACAAAACGAAACAAATAGCGCGAAATGAATAAATGTAATATTGATATTTGGGATTGAGTGAAAAGAGGTGGCTTAGAAATGTGGAAATAAAAATGGACAATCCGAACTTCGGACATAAAAATTGGGAAAAGATTGGGAGTGACAATAGAGGAAAAGAAGAAGTGATGGGGAAGAAAGAAGTAGGGGATAGAAATGTACATGTTATTGAAGGTGGTGTTTTCCGGCAGAAGTTGAAACAGAAAGTTTTCTGAAAAGTACAGGAAGACAACATTAAAAATAAAATAAACCACATAGTAACAGACAGAGGAATTAGGAGAAGCTTTTTAGATGTTAGAGCGACGCGGGGGGCGGATACAGGGTTTGATCACGCACTATTGGGAAATAAATTTAAAATAAAATGATAAAACACAAAAGACTTCAGAATAAAGCATAATATAAAATCGATCAGAAATAAAGAAGAGCAAAGAGATTTTCAACAGAAACTACAATCAAAATTAGAGTACAGAGAAATAGAAGATATAAATATTTAGTATTGAAAATCTTTGGGTACTTTATAAGACTGATCTTAGCGAGACAGCCACAGAGATAATGACCGTTGGTTGAAGAAAAAAGAAAAAGAAATCTGCTAATACTAAGTGAAATAAGTCAGGAAAAAAGAGAAAGGCTACTCAAATTATATAGAGAAACGAACAATAAAGTAAAATAAAACATTAGAAGATAGAAGTAATAAGCTATAAACTATATACAACGTAACAAGAAAAAATTTCAAACTAAAACAAAGCATTCAACGCAGATAGGAGGTAAAGTAGACAACTTATTGCAGACAAAACGCAACATTAAGGACAGATGGAGAAAATATTTTGTTGACATCTATAAGAAGCAGGAACTAGATATAAACACTGAAGAAATCACAAAAGAAGAAATAAAAAGAGCTACTCGTTAACTAAATATAAAATCAGGAAAAATAATTACAAAGCTGATTTGCTACTTATTAAACAAAATATGGAACAAAAAGATGCACCAAGAATGGACTAAATGCTTAATTATAAACATAAAAAAGATGATATAGTGAGCTGCGAGAACTAACGACCTATCATTAAACACTACTAGCAAAACTTTATCTAAGGGGTACCAAAATTATTTTGAAGGAAATTTCAAAGAGGCAGATGGCGAGTACGACTAACAGTCAATACAAAAATAACTTGAAAATGGTGATTAACAATTGGAGGAAATCAGCAGCAGAAAGAAAGTGTTGGAGAGATGTAAAAGAAAAGTAAAAAAATCCAGTACCCTAGTGGGAATTAAACCAGAGGCTGCAACCTTTAATGGACTGTCAAGTGCCGAAGGGTGAGTAAAACATTTTATGAAGAAGTTCTTAGCTTTTCTACCTCTGTCGCATATACGAGGGTTAGGACATAAATAACGGCAAACTTTTTTTCAAAGGTATCACAAAATATCGTATGTCTCAAGGAAGCCGTGCGATCATAGTATGTCTTCACAACACAACCTACCTCTGTGATGTTCTGTAATTGCACAGAGCAATGTTAAGTTGTCAGTCAACCGTTGTGCAGATGGATGTGACCCGAGTTGGTAGAAGCTGTCGGCAATAGTGGCAAGGTCGGTAGCAGCGTTTCAACGGGGACGCGAAGCAACCAACGCCCGGCAACTGCTAGGATGACCTGCGAGTGTGCGGGCCGATGTGTCACCTGATGGAGCGCCACAGTTTTTACCAATTTCTACATCAGTACTTACTAACAAATGCGTATTGCGAGTTTGTAGTTGTTTATTTAATCACATCATTTTAACGTAATGCGTACAACCCCGCGGAAAGTAATAGAGCTTTACGAGAAGGCAGTAAACGTTACTTTCAGGAGATTGCGTTTCCCTCTAATTTCCTACCTGATAAGCTCGTAAGGCATGCATATTAGTTGCCCTGAGCGGCGGGCAATTTTGCGAATAACGCTAATGACAGATTAGCCCCTGCGAGCGCGGCGCTAGGCCTAATGCTCGCCCCGAACGCACACGTCGCGTGCGGCCGCCCGGGCGCGCTGCGGCGGGCGCCCCGTCGCCGCCCAGCGTAATTTTCTGCTGTGGGTTTAGCGCGCCAATCCATCGCGAAAGAAATATGGGTCGGTAATTCGATTAATGCGGCCGAAATGGGGCCATGCATCGTGTTGGGGAGCAGCTGACACGCTGCGGTGGGCGCCAGTTGGATGCGTTGGAATTAAACTTGAGGGGACGGCGCGGATTGCTCTTCCTGGGGGGTTGCGAAACGTTCCCCGGTCTCAATTTGGAACTGCTAAAGGAAACATTTTCAGACGCAGTGAATTGTTAGTATAGTACGAAGCCGTCTGCATAAGTCTGGAAACTGAATGAACAATGAAAACATTAAAATACAAGAAATGTAAATTGTTTACATGAGACATATTTGATGTGCCCTCATCAGCGGCCATGAAAATTTTGAGTTGGGATCTAAATTTGCTAAAGTGCAATACAACTTCCTCCTTGTCCATATGTGTTATTAACTCCATGATGGAGGCTTTTAAGCTGTCCTTGGTGTTATGATACGACTCATTGACCTTAGTCTTGATCCCCCACAAGTAGGAGCTACAAGTCTGGTAATACAAATTGTTGTTGTCCGGGTCTTCTTTGCCTTGTGTCTTGCTGTACTCCTGCTTAGTAGTCATTTCCATCCAGGGCTTTACAACTGTCTCCAGCACGTCGATATAGCTATCGGAGGTCATCTTCAGATCTTGCTCAAAGAACTGGAATGCCTTGACATCCCCTTTGATGCTCACAAGTCCCATCACCATCACAGAGACGGAAAACTTTGTTTACATGACGATGTGCACTTTAAAGGTAATTAACAGATTCAAGGAAGCTGTCGAAACGGTTCCATCTTCCTCAGATTTTAGTGCTTTCGGAATTTTCTCTAATAGCATCTCAAGACTTTGGATATTTCTTATAAGTAGTTACTGCTACGTTAAATCTTAGAACTTTTTTACCACATGATGTTTGAGCTTCGAGTGTGTTCTGTTTCTCCAACTGTAGAGTACGCACATATTCTTAGCACAACACAGCATATTTAGAACTTTGAAGTCTTCTGTCGGATGGAACTTCCATAACTGACTAACTATAAGATTTGCTTCTTTTATGTTTGACTATACCGATGGGCGATTGTTGTTATTTTTTATAACGCTAGCTCGAGGATTCTATTTATTCTTGAGGTACGTCATTCAAGTGCAAACATTCAAATTGTTGTGGTCTTGACGCCATCAGTTCTAGAACGCAGTATCTCCTTCTTACTCCCACCATTGTTCCAGCACTTGCAACAGTTCTCTTTCCTTGCTCATTCTAAGTGAAATGTTAAGGCTTTTGTTATCACTCATCTAGAACATTGTTTTTAAGAGCGTTGAACGAGCACCACGCCATTTATTTAAATTTAGGACATATAACCCAGCCTTATTATGAGATGTTCATGGAAATTTTTGAAAATGTGTTTGTACACATCTGTTTGTTCCCTGTGTCGGTCAAAATGTTATTAGAACACGTGCGCACATTGGATGGTATTCAAAAACTTACAGTCCACACCTAGTTGCTAGCGAATGTAATGGTAACGGAGGCTATTTTATTCATTAACTATGAGTATGTGACCAAGCAATTTGATTGCGGTAAGGTGACACATTTTTGTTGCTGTAGATTAGGGGACTTTCAACATTTTTATCCCTGAGTTTCGTTGTTAGTAAACTAAAATACAAATAATAACAATTCGACTCAAATTGAGATAAATTTCGTCATTTGTTAGAATATTGGATAATCGTGACTACAACGATGTTTTAAGAGAAAGAGAGCATTCCCTTAGCATGCATTACATTTTTATATCTGGAAGAGTCTAAAATATAATAACAAAAGAAGTACAAGTTTCCGCCGTTGTTTATCAAAAATTGGGCATTTATTGTGAAAGAACGGAATCTTATGTTTTATTCAAAGTATTGTCCATCGCTAGTCACTTCTTTTTCCCATCTTTCTGGTAGTATACGGATACCGCGTCGGAAGAACGCTCCATCTTTTGAGGCTATCCACGAATCGACCCAATTTTTTGTATCTTCAATATGATGTGAAGTGGTGCTCAGACAGCCCATGTGCCATCGATCGGAATAAGTGATAATCGGAAGGGGCAATGTTTGGTGAATACGGCGGATGGAGTAGGACTTCCCAATTGAGTGTTTGCAAGTAGGTTTTGACCGACGCCGCAACTTGTGGACGAGCATCATCATGCAGGAAAATAATTTTTTCGTGCCTGGAGTAGTAGTGGGCGCGTTTTTCCTTGAGTGCTCGGCTCACTCTCATCAATTGTGTTCGGTAGACTCCCAGTAATGGTTTCGTTCGGTTTGACCAACTCATAATACATGACACCAAGCTGATCCCACCAAATACACAACATGAGTTTTTTTCCATGAATATTCGGCTTGGCTGTCGATGTTAAAGCCCCGTGGTCCCCATGATTTTCTCTTCTTTGGGTTATCGTAATAGATCCATTTTTTATCACCAGTAATTTATAAGATGCAAAAAAAACCTTTTGTTTATCCTTGGCATTTCACATGTGAAAAATCGGCCTTCAACGTTTCTTGCTTTTAAATCATTTCCAACGATTTTAAACGAAGTGAAATTGTTTGTTAAGTCGCTCCTAATGTAAGTACAAGTTCTTGCGTTTGGCAGAAATCTTTCTCCAATTCCACGTATTCGTACACTTTCGGTCTTCCGCTACGTTCTTTGTCTTCGACGTCAAACTCGCCGTTCTTAAACTTATGAAACCGCCCACGACAACTTCTCTCGCTTAAAGCAGCCTCACCATATGCTTCTGCAAGCGATCGATGCGTCTTAGCTGCAGATTTCTTCAAATTAAAGAAGTAAATCAAAAGTTTCCG